>CM053574.1:65943917-66142349 GCA_028646485.1 Cryptoprocta ferox
GCCATCTGGATGTCCTCTTTGGAGAAGTGTCTGTTCATGTCTTCTGCCCATTTCTTCACTGGATTATTTGTCTTTCGGGTGTGGAGTTTGGTGAGTTCCTTGTAGATTTTGGATACTAGCTCTTTATCCGAAATGTCATTTGCAACTATCTTTTCCTATTCCGTCGGTTGCCTGTTAGTTTTATTGATTGTTTCCTTTGCAGTGCAGAAGCTTTTTATCTTGATGAGATCCCAGTAGTTCATTTTTGCTCTGGATTCCCTTGCCTTTGGGGATGTGTTGAGTAGGAAATTGCTGCGGCTGAGGTCAAGGAGGTTGTTTCATGCTTTCTCCTCTAGGGTTTTGATGGTTTCCTGTCTCACATTCAGATCCTTCATCCATTTTGAGTTTGTTTTTGTGTATGGTGTAAGAAAGTGGTCTAGTTTCATTCTTTTGCAGGTTGCTGTCCAGTTCTCCCAGCACCACCTGTTAAAGAGGCTGTCTTTTTTCCATTGGATACTCTTTCCTGCTTTGTGAAAGATTAATTGGCCATACATTCGTGGGTATATTTCTGGGTTCTCTATTCTATTCCATTGGTCTATGTGTCTATTTTTGTGCCAAGTATCCTACTGTTTGGATCACTACAGGTTTGTAATATAATTTGAAGTCTGGAAATGTGATGCCTCCAGCTTTGATTTTCTTTTTCAAGGTTGCTTTGGGTATTCAATCTTTGTTTTAAACTGTTTTTTCTGATACAAATATAGGTACCTAGGCTTTTTTTTCCTGCTTCCATTCATGTGGAATATCTTTTTCTATCTCTTTACATTCAGCTTGTATTTGTCTTTAGGTGTTAAGTGAGTTTCTTTTAGGCAGCATATACATTGGTCTTGGTTTTTCATCCATTCTATCATGTTACATCTTATAATTATAGCATTTAGATAATTTACATTTAGTTATTGATAGGTATGTTCTTACTACCATTTTTTTCTGGTTTTGTAGTTCTTCTTTTCTCCTTTCTTCATCTCTTGCTCTTTATGATTCATTACTTTCTTCAGTGTTATGCTTGGTTTTCTTTAAACATTGCCTATCAATGATAGGTTTTGGTTAGTGCTTACCACCAGGTCATTTATAACACCCTTAGTAGTTAGCAGTCTGTGTTAGGTTGATGGTCAGTTAAGTTATAACACATCTAAAAGAATGATATTTTAACTCCCTCATCCTTCATGTTTTATGTATAGATTGTCATTTGTTACATTTTTAAATCTTGTGGGTCTCTTTAATTTTGTAGATAGAATTGATTTTGCTACTTTTATCTTTTATTTTGTACTACCTTTAAAAGTGATTGCTCAGGGCGCCTGGGTGGCTCAGTAGGTTGAGCGTCCGACTTCAGCTCAGGTCATGATCTCGCAGTTTGTGGGTTCGAGCCCCGCCTCAGGCTCTGTGCTGACCATTAGCTCAGAGCCTGGAGCCTGCTTCGGATTCTGTGTCTCTTTCTCTGCCCCTCACCTGTTCACGCTCTCTGTCTCTGTCTCTCAAAAATAAATAAAATGTAAAAAAAATTAATAAAATAAATAAAACAAAAAATAAAAGTGAATGCTCTACTACCTGTATTGTATGTTTCATACATACAATACATGCATATGTTTCATACTTTCATAATTTTCTTTCTTTCTTTTTTTTTTTTTTTTTTTTAGTTTTTGCAATCTATTTCTTTAAAATCTTTACTGAAAATCTGGAATTTCTTTGTAAGTATGACACCTTCTAGGAAGTCTTGTAAGAAGTCTGCTTTGGCAGGTAGATCCTGTAGGGCATCATAGATCATGGAAAATAGCTGGGGGCCTAAAATGACTTCTCGTGTGTCACGAAAGATATGTCTTGTCTTATCTTTTTCTGGAGACCCACTAAGGGTCTTTCTGCTTACAGAATAACATATGTTCCAGAAAGGAACTAGAAAAAGAAAATTAAAAAACACTTTCTCCACCTAAAGGTTGAGTGTGAAAGGAATGAAATGTTCCATGGGTGAAACTGAGCCTTCAAAAATGGAATAGATTTCACCACCAGTTGTGAAGTTTAATGAGTTGTAATAGACCTCACAATTTTATTTCTAATTACGGCTTTTTCTTTTCCACTTAAAGAATTTGCTTCAGCATTTCTTGGGTGGCCAGTTTAGTGGTGATGAACTTTAAATTTGTTTGCCTGAGAAACTGTTGACTTCTCCTTTACTTCTGAATGATAATTTTGCTGGGTAGTGTATTCTTGGTTGCAGGTTTTTCCCTTTCAGCTCTTTCCCTTTCAGCTCTTTGATATATCATGTCACTTCCTTCCCGCCTGCAAGTTTCTGCTGAAAAATCAGCTAATAGCCATGGGGCTTCTCTCCTGTGTGACTAGCTGCTTTTGCTGCTTTTAAGATTCTTTTTCTGTGTTTTATTATTGACATTTTAATGGGTATGTGTCATCTTTTGGACTTCCTTAGGTTCATCTTGTTTCAAACTCTCTATGCTTCCTGAACTTGGATGTCTGTTTCCTTCCCCATGTTAGGGAAATTTTCAGCTATTATTTCTCCAAATGTTTTCTATCCCCACCCCCCTTCTGCTGGGACCCCTATAATGCAAATGTTTATTCCCTTGAGGTTGTTTAGGAGATCCATTAACCTATCCTCAGTTTTTAAAAAATAGTTTGTGTTTTTGTTTTTTGCTATCTAGCTCAGGTGCTCTCCCTTTTAGATCACTGATTCTTCAGCATTCTCTAATCTGTTGATTCCCTCTAGTGTAATTTTATTTCTTTTCTTTTTTAAAATTTATTTTGAAACACACCAAGAAAGAGAATCTGAGGCAGGCTCTATACAGTCAGCATGGAGCCTGATATGGGGCTTGAACCTATAAACTGTCTGATCCTGACCTGAGCCGAATTCAGGAGTTGGATGCTTAACCATCTCCTGGTGAGCCATCCACGTGCCTGTTGAGTGTAATTTTCATCTCAGTTATTACATTATTCAACTCTGATTGACTCGTTTATACTTTCTATTTCTTTGTTGAATGTCTTATCAAGTTCTCTCACTCTTCTCCCTAGTTTTGTGAGCATCTTTGTGACCATTACTTTGAACTCTATCGGGTTATCTCCTTTTCATTTAGTTCTTTTTTTTTTTTGAAGTTTTGTCATGTTCTCTGATTTGAGCGTATTCCTCTATCTCATTTTGTTTGACTTCTGTGTTTGTTTCTTTGAATTAGGTGGAACAGATACTTCTCTAAAACTTGAGGGAATAGTCTTCTGTATGTTTGTCTCCTGTGTACATTGTAATTTCATGGTGATTTTTGGCTGGGTGGCTGGTGTTGCCTGGAGTCTTGGGACACTCTATGCTGGGTCTGCCCTGTGGGGATAGCTTGAGCTGAAGTTGGGGCAGGCCAGGAAGTTCCAGGACTCACTGCACAGGTAGTGCCTGTGTCCCTGGCAGGACAGCTGAAGGTGAAGTGGGTTCAAGCCAGAGTGTCCAGCAGGTGGCTGGAGGCAAGGCAGGGTGTATGCTGGGGGTCCTAAGGCACTCCATACAGGGGGTGTTCTGGTAGGGCAGCTGGAGCTGAGGTGGTCACGGGCCAGGGTATCCTGGGGTATCCTATGCTGAAGTAACCTGGTGGTGTGGCTGGAGTCAAGGTGAGGTCCAGCTAGTGGTCCCTGATTTCTCTGTGCATGTGGTACCCTGGTGAGTTGTCTGGAGCCAAGGTGGGTGTGAGCTGGTAGATTCTAGGGTATTGTGCACTGGCAGACCCTAGTACTCCAGGTCATCTGGAGCCTAAGTGGTACAGTCGTGGAATGTTCTAGGGTGTTTTGTGCCTGTGTAACTTTGACAGTATCGCTGGAGCTACAGGAAGTACTGACCAGAGGTCCTGCTGTGTGCTGTACTGGGGCCACCTTGGTAGAATGGCTGGGTCTGGTGAGAGCTGGGTGCGTAGGGGTCACTGAGGAGGCAGGCCAGATGTGTTGCCCAGACCCTGCTTCCATCTGTGCTACCAGGGTAGAGGAGGAGCTTAAACTCTGGTGCTTCCCAGCCCTGCTGACCAGGGCAGACTACCAGCAGCACCCCCGGACATGTAGCAGAGTTCTAGGACTGGTTCTTCTATATTTGAATTGTGCATTTAAACCATGACTTTTATGTGCCACAGGGCAGATGAATCTGTTCATGGTCCCTCAGTATTGTTCCCACTTCAGTTCACAAGGTTGGGGGTGGAGTTTCTTTTCATTACTATCTCCATCTCTCTTGCTGTTCATTTTTTATGTGGTTTCTCTATCTTTTGTTGTGGAGAATTTGTTCAGGCAGCCCTTAGCTCTTCTTCAGGAAGAATTGCTCTATACATAGGTGTAGATCTGATGTATTTGTGGAGGGAGTTGAGTTGAGGGTGTTCTGTGTCACCATCTTGGACCAGAACCCTGATTTTACTACTTTTGTCTTATAACCTCCATACTAGCTTTATAAGTGATTGACCTACTACCCTTACTGTATGATTGCTTTTCTCAGTGAAGTTTTTTCCTTTTTCAATTTTTTTTACTTTTAGTTACGACTTTTTCTTTTCACTTAAAGATCTCCCTTTAACATTTCTTGCAAGGCTGTTTTAATGGTAATGAACTTCTTTTAACTTTAACTTTTATATATGTTTACTTTTACCACTGAGATTTTGTTGTTCATATATTTTCTTATTGTCTTTTTTGCTTAATGTGGTCTTTAGTATTCTTATGAAGCTGGTTTAGTGGTGATGAACTCCTTTAGATTTTGCTTATCTGCTCAACTCTCGATATCCTCTTCAATTGTGAACAGTAACCTTTCTGGGTAGGGTATCTTTTTTTTATAAGTGTTTTTTTTTTTTCTTTTAGTACTTTGAATAGATCATGCCTGTCACTTCTGACCTGCAATATTTATGCTGAAAAATAAGCTGATCTTCTGCTGGTTTCCTTATATATAACTAATTTCTTTTCTCTTTGAAAATTTTCTATGTTTAGGTTTTGACATTTTTATTATGTTCCTTGATGTGGATGTCTTTGGACTTTTCTTGTTTGGGACACTGTATGCTTCTTGTGCCTGCATGTTGTTTCCTTTCTTAGGGTGTTTTTCAGCTATTATATTTTTAAATACGTTTTTTGCTCCTTTTTCTCTTCTCGTGTGATCTTTATAGTGCGAATGTTAGTATGCTTGATGTTATCCCAGAGGTATGCCAAACTATCCTTATGTCCAAAAAAAAAAATCTTTCTTTTGCTGTTTAGTTTAGGTGATTTCCACTATCCTGTCTTCCAGATTGGTAATCCATTCTTCTCTATTATCTAATCTGTTTATTCCCTCAGTGTAGTTTTTATTTGTTACTGTAGTCTTGAGATTTGTTACCTTCTTACATTTTCTCTTTGTCAAAGTTCTATGTTTATCCATTCTCCTAAATTCAGTAAGCATCTTTATGCCTTTTGAACTCTCCTGGGTTGATTGCTTATCCTTATTTCATTCAGTTCTTTTTCTGAGGTTTTGTCTTTTACTTTCATTTGGAACACATTGCTCTATCTCATTTTGCCAAGCTCTGTGTCTGTGTATTAGGTAGTCCAACTATGTCTGCTGGTCTTGAAAGAGTGGCCTTATATAGGAGATCTGATGGGGCCCAGAAGCACAATAACCTGTACACTAGACTCAGATGCTCCAAGGCTGTTGGCTCTGTGAGCTGTATGCACCCCTCTGTTGCTGTGGTGCCACACTGCTGTGGCTGTATTGCTGTACAGGGGTGGCCCCTGTCCCAGCTGGCTGTGCATCTGGGCAGCAGCTGATGTAGGTGTGCAAATGGGGTTGGACTGGTACCTGGCCTGGCTGGCTGTGAGGACCTACTGAGATGCAGGGTTGTACAGGGCTCTCAGCAGGGGCATGTTTCCTGGCATTAGCTGTCTAGAGGGAGGATTCCAAAGTGGCACTTCCCAGTGCTGGGGGTCAGCAAAGAAGAAAGAACAAAAATGGCTGCTGTCAGTGTGTTTCAGTCTCCATGGAGCGCTCTACGTGCCTCCTGACTCTCTGGGAGGTACTCCAAAATTAGTAAGTCTCCTTCACCTGTGATGTGTGCACTTTTGATCTGGTGTTATGTTTCTGGGTTGAGTGAGTACCTGTACATGAGGCCTTTTAAGGATGAGTACTGGGTGTTATATGTGATGAATAACTAAATCCGGCTCCTGAAACCATTATTACACTATATGTTAACTAACTCGAATTTAAATAAAATTTAAAAAAACATAAAAAGGAGAGTAGAATTTCCTTTCCCTACAGTTCTAGAATTTTCTTGGAGATACTCCATCTGGGATGTCATAGTCAGGTGTTTTGGGGACTCATGTCTGCTGTGCAGGATGTAAAGGCCAGGGTTCCTGATATAGATCTCAAATATCTTGCTTTTCAGAAAAAAGCGTATAACTTTGAGAACTTTCCCGACCATGGAACACTGTTGCCAGGAGTGTGTGTTTTCGTTAGTGAGACCATATCTTTGCCTCTTTTACCTGTCTCAGTGCTTTTCCTTTTTGTGAAGGCCCTATTCATCCAGTTTCTAGGTCCCCTTCTGTGGAAATTCCTTTGAATATAATTGTAGATTTTTCTGTGTCCATTGGAGGATGTGAGCTCAGGGTCTTTTTATGCTGCCATCTGGAACCCTCCCCTCCTCAAGAAAGTTACTACAGTTAGTTAATAGTTGTACCTATGGGAACATAAAAAACATCTTGGCTCATGCTCCCTGTTAAAGGCTACTTCTAGAAAATTATGTAAGCTTTAGCTTTTGTATGTTAGAAAAGCAAATTATATTTGTTTAGTTAATGTAAGAAGGAAGATGGTAGCAATTAGATCGTTGAGTGTGTGTCTGCGTCCCTGTTTTTTCCATAGGGTAGAGGTAGGTGAATATTGGTGACAGACTCTATAATGCAAAGTAGGAGTTTTAATTCTATTCCACAATTTGAAGGCTGACAACCCAATGATAGGTGTCGATGATTAGAGCTCTAACTCTTCTGATTTTTCTCTTTGGTTGATGATAGAGCTGGTTGAAAGTCAGTCTTAGCCGTGTCCACTCCCAAAAAGGTTAGACAGGCCCTCTGTGGAGCAGGAACTGTGCTTGCTGCTCAGCCCCAGTGAGTGCCAGTTGTGGACCATCCATGAGTGGTGTCCCTTGTGGTTGTCACCGTGGCAACCTACATGCACAACTGTAAATGTAGGTCAAAGGAAAAGATCTTCTAAACCAGAAATAAAATCCATGGTCAATGTGTATTTTGTCTTTTTTTTTTTTTTTTTAAGTCTAAAGGAAGTTCTGAATAGAATATCAACCAAGATTACATCACAAAAACTTTAAATGTATTTACAGAGTGAATAAGTTACATAGATAAACATTGAATGTTTCTGATGTGCAACAGGTTTACATGCACACATCTAACACCTGACAGCATTAAGTTTAAGGAGGAAACTGAAGAACGGCCCTTTACATATGTTACAAATAAAATATGACATCTCTTAAGTAACAAAGTGACAACTCATAGTTTATCTTTATGATTCTACTTCTGGCTATCCAAATAGATATTAAAATATGCATGCGTGACCGGTGAAAAGACTCGGAATTTGTAATGTGAATTTCTTTAACTTTTTTTTCTACAAAATGGCAAAGTTGGTTAAAATTAACACTCATCCTTTTGTAGTATAAATATGCTCATATAAGCAACCTTCTAGTAAAAAGCAGCCAAGACCTTTACAAAAAGGCCTGTCTGGACCATATTTGGGGCTAGGGTCCTGATCACAGACTCCTGCAAAGAGATCCAGGGCTTTCAGAAACAGTAGCCTAGCAACATAAGAAAGGTACTTCATAGCAGCTCCTTTTAGATACAGTAATTGTATTCAAATTACAGTGTATATTAAATTGTCCATTTACAATTCCCTTTTCACATATACAGGCTGTCGGCTTTTGACCGTCTTACAATTTTCAGTGGCCAGCTTCATTCTGCCTGTCCCTTCCTCAGCCCACCAAAAAAAAAAAAAAAAAAAGAAAAAAAAAAGAAAAAAGGAAAAAAAAGGAAAAATAAAAGAATGTACAAGTTTTAGAATATAAAACATTTTTTTAGTGAAGAAAACATTGCACTTTTGCCAATCTAAAATTGTTTCTAGAAAGGAAGGTATTGTTCAGTGTAGTCGGCTTTGGTATGCAATGGAAGTCACTTCTTCAGTAGTGAGTTGCATCTGCTCTGTAAAATGATAACACCTTTATGCCACACAGCATGACAGATGGAGTCTGTCCCAGAATGTTCTATGCTACCTTAGTTCTTATAGTATTGCTACACGTTGGAAGTTCTGTCATCCTGTTTAGAAAAAGTCCTACAGGTAACAAGAGGGAGAGCAGTCTGACCAAGCCTTCTGAAGGCTGAGGAGACACTGAATGATGTCACCCCAGCATGACAGCACCCCCAGCTTGGGACCCATGGGGGTTGGGAGGCTCCTGTCAGAGACTAGTGCCAGAAACACTGGAGTCTGGAAGAAAAGCTGTGAGGACTCGGTAACTCTGGGTCCTGCGAATCATGTCCCGGATCTCCATGTTCAGCTCCATGAGCTTGGTGCAGATTTCGGTCAGGCTCTGGTTAGACCCCACCAATGCGTAAGTACCCGTTTGTCCCAGAGTTTGATGACGGAAGTAAATATTCAGTAGTGTCTGGACCTCATCATCAGAACTGCTTCCAAAGATGTCATTGGGCCACAGACTTCTGCAGTTAAAAGACAACATCGGTAAGAGGCACTATTGCTCACAAAGTTGAGAGGTTATAAGCCTCTGTAATATAAGAATATATTTGAAAACACTAGCTTTGAGAAATAACTCACGTACTATACAATTCGACCGTCTGAAGCATACAACTCAGTGGCTTTTAGTATATTCAGAGTTTTGGAAACATCACCATAACCAATTGTAGAATGTCATTGGTTTTGATGAAAATACCTAAAGCTTCTAAATACCAGAACGGAATTTGATAATCCTAAAACATTTATTTGCTATAACATTCTGGTTCCGGCGAATGTGAAGATAGTATCAAAATGTAAGGGGGAAAGGATACATTCAGATAATAGTTCTCAAAGTATACCCCAACATAATCTGAAGTGTTTCAACATTTTTAGGGATGACAAAAGGCTAAAAATAACACCTATACTTTAAACATATAGGTTCTAAAAATCTGCTATTTCTGGTGTGGTAATGGTAAAGAGCTGAGAAGAAATGTGTATAAAATATCTGGATGTCCCTTCTGTAGTGATTCAGTCCCCAACCATGACACAGTAACTATTAGGCATGAATTTCCTTTAACCGTTTCTAAAAGCAATAGTAGAGTTACCTGCATTCCCTGATTTGCCGTAAAGCCTTGCCAAGTTCGTTGTTCTTCAGGCAGTCCAACATGGACTGGATGGCTGCTTCGGTGGATGTGAAGGTTGGCTCAGACCATGCACCCTCTAGATAGAGAGGGTCAGCTGCAATGGCCGCAGTGGCCTCCTTCAGGTTTTTCTTTAAGTCACTCAGTTCCCTGGACATATTTAGCAGCTGTTAAAAAAAAAGAAGTTATTTTTACTGTATATAGTTGCAGGCTGGATTTTGCATCCCTAAGAGAAGAAATCTTCATTATAGTAAGGTCTGGTTAAGCATAAACTTAATATCTTGGTAAACTAAACTAGGACAAATAAAATTACTACGTGGTATGTGTAGCGGTTGTATGCATTGGATAACTTGATGTGTCAACTCTGTGGATACTCTCCTTAGAGGAGAGGTTAACATTGCCTTTAACAGGTTTTCTATTTAAATAGGACATACCCTTCTATGCCTAAGCCAACAGGCTTGGGTGGAGCTGGGTTCAAATGCCACTTCTGCACTGTACTGTGGGACCACAGTCAAGTAAATAGACTCGTATGTGCTTCAGTTTTCTCATTTGTAAGACTCAAGCAATTACCTGCCTCACAGGTAACTTAAAGATGAGATGATGTATATAACATGCTTAGTATACTTTGGATTACTTTGTAATCATGAACACAGATCTTATTTGCAAAATAATGTTTTCTCACTATTTATATGCTATGGGAAAAGAAAAAATAACTTAAGGAAGAAGAAAAATCTGAAGGTAATGTTAGTATTCATGTTACAGAGGTAAGAGATACTTTACCTCAAAATTAGTGGTACCAAAAGAGAAATCATAAAAAGAGAACTTATGTCACTTCTTTGTGCCCCCCAAATATTCTATGGAAGTCAGCTATTTTACAAGTTGATCTCAAGGGCATTTTAAAGATTTGATGTTCATTTAAAGGTTTATTTGGTCCTTTGTAATGTAAGTTGATGATGTCTTCTTTTGGAAAGCTGATTGACCCAACATTTTCATCTTTCTTCATGTCCAGCTAGCCCACTGGGCCAGAATTATTTGTCTTCATACACATGCCCACTAAATACAACTACCTACTGCAGTACTAGGTTCAAAATTTACTGAGGGAATCCTTTTAAGTAAGATATTAGAGGAGGAACTAGGGGAGATGGCAGAGGAGGGGATTCTGAGCTCACCTCCCCCATGGACAGACAGCCTGAGGCTGCAGTTTCATATAATGCAACACATTCTGAAAACAACCTGAAGACCAGCAGAACAGCTCTTTCACAGTTAAAGATCTAAAGAAAGGCCACATTGATAAGGGTGGGAGGGGCAAAGACATTGTAAAGAACCAAACTCCAGGTGTGGTGGTCCCTAAGCAGGAGGGATATCACAGGGGCAGAGCTCCTCCCTGAGGAGTGAGGGGAACAAGCCTCACTTGTCCTGGGGATCAAAATGGGGAAGATGAGCACCCATAACATCTGGCTTTGAGAAGCCAGTGGGGCTCCAGAAGAGGGGGAGGACTAGAGTAAACTGAGATTCTGCTTTTAAAGGTTCAGCATACTATACCAATCAGTCTGAGACTCAGTTACAGAGGCAGTAGAATGAAAAGCATCCAGGCTATCTATGAAGCAGATTTATTGACTAATTTTAGGGCATGTGTCAGACAGGCAGGGATCTATAGGAACTTTTTCTGGCAATAGAAGTATTGGTTTCTTCCTCTCAAGTCTAGCGGGTCTGTTGCTGGGGATAGCCAGTTGTGACGACCTCTAGCACTGCTTGGCCTGCCATGGATAGGATAGGATAGGCAGGCCTCTCAGCCAGATGCACCAGGGGCGAACCCCATCTGGCAGCAGGCCTGACTCAGCCAGCCCAGGTGGGATCAGCCCTGCTCCCCAACATGCCTGCAGGAATCCTGACCCAGTCCTCAAAGGAAGGCACATACAGCCCACACAGGAGACACCCTCTGAGTGCCTGGTTCTCGTGACCAGGGGAATGCACTACAGGGTTCCAGAGGATGCCTTTTACATAAGGCCACTACTTTCAAGATCTAATACAAAGAAACAGACAAAATGAGGAAAGAGGGAAATATGTTCCAAATGACAGGACAAGATAAAACCGGAGAGAAAGTACTAAACAAAACAGATGAGCAATCTACCTGATAAAAGTTCAAAGTAATGGCCATAAAGATACTCACTAGACTTGAGTAGATGAACTTAAATAAGAACCAGAGTTGTAAAATATAATAAATGAAGAATACAAAAGAGGGAGTTAAAAGTAGTTAGAGGATGCAGAAGAATGGGTCAGCAATCTGGAAGACAGTAGTGGAGAACACATAAGCGGAACAGCAAAAAGAAAACCAAAATTTAAAAAATGAGGGTAAGTTAAGGACCTTTGGACAACATCAATTTTACTAACCTTTGCATTATAGGGGTCAGAAGGAGAAGAGAAGCGGGCAAATAACTTAAAGAAGTAATAGCAGACAAATTCTCTAACCTTGAGAAGGAAATACTCCAGATCCAGGCCAAGGAAGTACAGAGAGCCTTGAACAAGATGAACCCAAGGAGGTCACATAATACTTAAAATGTCAAAAATTAAAGAGAAAATCTTAAACGCAGCAATAGGAAAGCAGTTAGTAACACAGGAGGGAGGCCTCATCTGGCTATAAGCTGATTCGTTTGCAGGAACTTTGAATAGATCATGCCACTTCCTTTTGGCCTGCAAAGTCCTAAAAGGAAAAAAGGCTCCAACCAAGAATAACCTACCGGGGAAGCTTATCATTCAGAATAGAAGGAGATGGAGTTTCCCAAACATTAAAGGAGTTTATCACCCCTAAACCAGTCTTAGAAGAAGTGTTAAAGGGCCTTCTTTAAGCAAAGAGTCCATAACTAGAAGAAATAATGAAAGGAAAAAATTTCACTGGTAAACATATACTAAATATGGTAGATCAATTACTTGATGGCTAAAAGAAAAAACTAGTAAAATCCCTTATATCTACAAAAATTAGGTGATACACAAATTAGATATCAAATGTCATATACACAAAATGGGGTAGGGGAATTAAAAATGTAGCTTTTAGAACAAACATGTTTGAACTTTAACTTAAAAACCTACTGCTAAACATATAAGATGTTATATATGAACCTCATGGTAACCACAACCAAAAACAGAAAGCACAACACTGAAGAAAAGTCATCAAAAAACAAGGAATGAGAGAAAGAGAAGAAGAACTACAAAAATAACCCGAAAACAACAAACTGTAAGTACATACCTATTAATAATTACTTTCAATGTAAATGGATTAAATGCTCCAATTTAAACATATAGAATGAACAAATGTATAAAAAGAAAACAAAATCCATCTGTATGCTGCCTACAAGAGCCCAACTTCAGACCTAGAGACACACACAGACTGAAAGTGAAGGAATGGAGAAAATATTCCATGCAAATGGAAGTGGAAAAAAAAAAGCTGGGGTGGTAATACTTCTATCTTCTCGTTGGAAGATATAATGTATCTTGTCTCTTGTTAGTCTTCAAAGTCTATTTTATCTGATATAACAATTGTAAATACCTATGTGCCCAGCCTAGGAGCACCTAAACATATAAAGCAAATATTAAGAGACATAAAGGGAGAATTGACATTAATACAAAATTAGTAAGGGAATTTAACACTCCTTTACATCAAGGGATAGAGTATTCAGACAGAAAATCACAGCAGATTTGAGTGCCATTAGACCAGATGGATTTAGGATTTAACAGATATATACTGACCATTCTGTCCAAAAATAGAATACACATTCCTTTCAAGTGCACATGGAACATTGTCCAGGACAGATCATGTTAGGCCAAAAAACAAGTCTCAATAAATTTAAGTAGATAGATACCATATCAAGCATCTTTTGTAACCACAATGGTATGAAAGTAGAAATCAATTTTTAAAAAAGACTGGAAAAAACACATGGAGCCTAAACAACATGCTGTTAAACAATGGATCAAGGAAGAAATCAAAGGAAAAAAAAAAACACCCTGAGACAAATGAATATGGAATCACAATGGTTCAAAATTGGTGGGAGTTAGCAATAGTATTTTTTTTAATGTTTTATTTTTGAGAGGGAGAGAGAGACACAGAGAAACAGAGTACAAGTCAGGGAATGGGGTAGAGAGACAGGGAGACACAGAATCCGAAGCAGGCTCCACACTCTGAGCTGTCAGCACAAAGGCCAATGCAGGGCTTGAACTCATAAACTGAGAGATCATGACCAGAGCTGAAGACGGACACTTAACCTACTGAGTCATCCAGGCCGCCTTGCAATAGTATTTCCAAGAGGAAAGTTTACAGTGATACAAGCATACCTCAAGAAATAAGAAAAATCTCAATCTAATCTGACAACTAAAGAAACTAGAGAAAGAAGGACAAACAAAACACAGATAGTAGAAGGAAGGAAATGACAATAAGATCAGAGTAGAAATAAATGAAATGGAATCTAAAAAAAATTGAAAAGATCAATTTTGAAACTAAGAGTGGCTTGCTAGAAAAGATAAAAACAGGGGTGCCTGGGTGGCTCAGCCAGTTAAACATCCAACTCTTGGTTTCAGAGCAGGTCATGATCTCACATTTTGTGATTTTAAGCCCCACATCTGGCTATGTGCTAGCAGTGAGGGGCCTCCTGGGCATTTCTCTCTCCTCTTTTCTCTCCCCTTCCCTGGCTTTCATGTGTTCTCTCTCTCCCTCCCCCTCTCTCAAAATAAACATTAAAAAATATTTTTAAAAAAGATAAAAACTGATTAACCTTTAGCCAGACTCATTATGAAAAAAGGAGAGGACTTAAATGAATAAAATCAGAACTGAAAGAGAAGTTACAACTGACAGCACATAAATACAAAAGATTATAATAGACTATTATGAAAAATTATATGCCAAGAAGAAATGGATAAATTCCTAGAAATAATCTTCCAAGGCTGAATCAGGAATAGAAAATCTGAACAAATTACTAGTAATGGAATTGAATAAGTAATCCTAAACCTCCCAACAAACAAAAGTCCAGGACCAGAGGTCTTCATGGGTGACTTCTACCAAACATGTAAAAAAATATTTAATACCTATCCTTCTTAAGTATTCCAAAAGTTGAAGAGGAAGGAATGCTTCCAAATTCATTGAGTACAAGGCCAGCATTATCCTAATACCAAAATCAGGTGAGCACAGTACAGAAAAAAAAATTAAAGGCCAATATTTCTGAATAATATATATGTAAAAAATTTCAATAAAACATTAGCAAACAGAGCTCATCAATATATTAAAGGGATCATTTACCATGATCAAGGGGATTTATCTCAGGGATGGTTCAATAGCTACAAATCAATGTGATAAGCCACATTAACAAAATGAAGGAAAAATTATATGATCGCAATAGATTAAAAAAAAGCATTTGACAAACTTCAGCATCCATTCATAAAAAAACTCTTAACAAAGTGGGTACAGAGGGAACATACATCAATGTAATAGAGGTCATATATAACATGCCTGTAGCTAACATCATACTCAACCGGGAAAAGCTGAAAGCTTTTCCTCTAAGATCAGGAACAACCCAAGGATGCTCACTCTTGTCACTTTTATTCAACATAATACTGGGAGTCCTAGCCATAGCAATCAGACAAGAAAAAAAGAAAAGGCATCCATATTGGTAAGGAAGACATTAAACTGTCACTGTTTGCAGATGTCAGGATACTGTATATAGAAAACTCTAAAGACCACCAAAAAACTATCAGAATCAATGAATTCCATAAAGTTGCAGGATACAAAATTAATATACAGAAATCTGTTACATTTCTTTACACTAATAGTGAACTTTCAGAAAGAGCAATTAAGAAAAACAATCCTATTTACAATTCCATGTAAAAGAATAGAATGCATAGGAATAAATTTAAGAAGGTAAAAGATCTGCACTCTGATAACTATAAGACATTGATGAAAGAAGCTGAAGATAACACAAATGGAAGATACACCATGCTCATGTATTGGAAGGTTATCTTAAAAATGTCAATACTACCCAAAGCAATCTATAGCTTTAGTGCAATTCCTGTGAAAATACCAATGGCATTTTTCATAGAACTAGAGCAAATCCCCAAAGTTATATGGAACCACAGAAGAGCCCCAAAAGCCAAAGCAATTGTGAGAGAGAACAACAAAGCTGGAGGTACCCAATCCCAGAGTTCAAACTCTACTACAAAGTTATAGTAATAAAAAACAATATGGTACTGGAACAAAAAGACACACAGATGTTTGGAAAAGAGAAGAGTGCCTAGATATAAACCCATACTTACAAAGTCAGTTAATTGACAAAGCACAAATATATGATGGAGAAGAAAAAAATCTTTTCACTAAATAGTGTTGGAAAAACTAGACCACTTTTAAATACCATGTACAGAAATAAAATGGATTAAACATGGGCAGTATCCTCTTGGGCATTGGTCTTATCAATATTTTTTTGGATAGGTCTCTTCAGGCAAGAGGTACAAGCACAAACAGAAACAAATGGGATTACATGAAACTAAAAAAGTTTTGTGCAGTAAAGGAATCCACCAATAAAATGAAAAAGCAACCTATTAATAGGGAGAAGATATTTGAAAATGATGTATCTGATAAAGGGTTAATCTCCAAAATATATTAAGACTCATACAACCTGATGAAAAAATGGGCAGAGGACTTGAATAGACATTTTTCCAAAGAAGACATACAAATGTCCAATAGTCCAATGAAAAGATGCTCAACATCAGTAATCATCAGGGAAATGCAAATCAAAACCAAAATGAGATACCACCTCACACCCATCAGAATGACTAATATCCAAAAGACAAGAAGTAATAAGCATTGGCGAGACTGGAAAAAGGAAGCCCTTGTGCACTGTTGGTAGGGATGCAAACTGGGTGCAGCCACTGTGGAAAAACACTATGGAAGTTCCTCAAAAAATTAAAAATAAAACTACCATATGATCCACTTATTAGTATCTTACCCAAAGAAAACAAAAACACTAATTAGAAGAGATAAATGTATCCTTTTGTTCATTGCAGGATTATTCACAATAGCCAAGATATGGAAGCACCCCAAGTATCCATTGATAGAAGAATGGATAAAGAAGATGACACACACACACACAATGGGTAATTACACAGCCATAAAAAGAATGAGATCTTGCCTTCGTGACAACATGGATGGACCTAGAGGGTATTATGCTAATCAAGTCAGATGGGAAAAGACAAAACGTATATGATTTCACTTACATGTGGAATCTAAAAACAAAAACAAAAAACAAAAAAGCAGAAACAGATTCAAATATAGATAACAAATTTGGGGTTGCCAGAGGGAAGAGGAGCTGGGGGCTGGATGAAAGATGTGAAGGGGATTAAGAGGTTCAAAGTTCCAGTTATAAAATAAATCACAGGGATGAAAAGTACAGCATAGAGTAAATAATATAATAACTTTGGTAACTGCACTTATTGGGGTAGCATTCTCTAATGTGTATAAATGTCAAATCAATATGTTGTATGCTTAAAACTAATATTGTATGTCAAATATACTTTAATTTAAAAAGAATCAGAATTTCATGTGTATGATTTTTAAGTTTGAAAGTCAATATCTTAACTACTTTAAATCTAGGGATATTTTATATACTGTGTGTATGTGTGTATCATTTAAAACTTACCTAGATTTAAAATAATTAAGGAGAAACTCACTTTAAATTTACTAGATTTAAATAATTATGCATAACATACATACACATGGTATGAATACATAACTTATTACTCTAAAGTGAAACTTAAATTGCTTTGTAAATATAGAATATGACATGAGTTATGCTTGCATGTGCATTATTTTTTGAGCAGAGATGGACTCTAAGGGTCCTGTTAATATTTGCTAGAATAGTAATAAGAGCAAACTTTGTCTTGAAAACATGCCCTATAACTTGTATCAACTGTGTTCTCTTTTATCTAATACTTTGTAATTCTGTGGGGGAAACCTGGTTTGGAAAGAGGTCTTCATACCCCTCCCTTGAAATGGACATTTGAAAGTATCCTTAAAAACTATCCAGTCATTTTCCTTTTATCAAACTGACATGGCTGGCATTTGTGTTTCTCCTCCTCTCCCCTCCTCCGATGTGAGGTTTCCTGGGCTCCACCCTCACCTCACCACTCTTGGTTGGATGATTTCGTAAACTCCTGGCTGTACACTGCGACTAGCACATCTGCACCTTTAGTCCACATCTGTCCTCTGGCCTCAGCTCCTCACATTTAACTGCCTGACAGATGTCGTTAAGCCTGGGCATTGTCTAGTAGGGAGAAGAAGGTCTAGAAGGTGTGAATGCACTGTGGACTCAGTCCTCTTTATCCCTGTTGCAGATGTGGCAAGTACGAAAAGCTAAATCTAAAGAAGAAAAACCGTAACACCGGGAACATTTTTAAACATCGATGTCCGGAACTGGGGCCAG
The DNA here is from genome assembly GCA_028646485.1 of Cryptoprocta ferox. Lineage (NCBI taxonomy): Eukaryota > Metazoa > Chordata > Mammalia > Carnivora > Eupleridae > Cryptoprocta > Cryptoprocta ferox. Next base: position 65,961,737 of record CM053574.1, read on the forward strand.
GACGAGGTTGGGCAAAGAGAGGCCTTTCGGCATACATCAGGGAGGCACTCCCTCTCAGGGTTGTCCTTAAATTTTGAGCCTAGGCTTGACGCTTGCCTTACACTAGTCCTGGTGGTGCCAGATCAATCATGTGGGAATAAAATCACTCGGACAGTTATACATGGGATGGGAGGAGAGAACAAAAGGAAAGGAATGACTTTCATGGTGGGATTTGGGGGCGGGAGGTGTGTGGCTCACCTCTGGCATGGAGCTGACCTCGTGCACCTGGCCGATGAGCTTACAGTAGGACTGAAAGAGCAGCAGCAGCTGGAAGTGTAGCTTATACAATCTCTGACACAGTTCCAATTGCTAGAGAGAGAGTTCGCATGGGAAGAAATCATTATTAAAGATCGCTCTTGTATAACAAGTGAGAAATCTCGGGGTAGAAAAACATTTTTTTCTTTAAATCAAGGATACATAACTAGCTGTTCTTATTCCGGATGAAACAGAACAATCAAATCTAGTCAATAAATATCAGTGAGAAAAATCACAGTATAATATAGAATCGTTCCCAGAAGAGGACTAATTAGAGAGGACGAGTAGCTATAAAGGGACTCAGTGAATCACCAGATTCCCAGATATTTGCCAATTACGTATCTACAAATTATAACCACGGTCATCGTAATTGTGGTTGTCCTATGGGCCAAAATTGTTTTGTTTTTTATTAAAAGGTAATTTAATTTTTCAATTGAAAAAATGTCTCAATTTTTATTGAAAGGCAAAACAAAGTCATTCTAGGTGTTAAATTTATAAATTCAGCAGTTTGGGAGGTTATACCATGTGACAGTTGTGACTGCCATTAGGGTGCAGACGCTTATGTTAAAGTCTGTGTAAACACAGCAGTCAGTCATATGCTCCTCTAAGGTGCTGCATCAGTTTTATTGACAGTGCTTCTACTTGGTGCTCAATAAATGTTTGTTGAATTACAGAGAGAAAAAGGGGCTACAAGTGCTTACAAAAAGGAGAAATTAAGTACACATTCAAAACTTTCTGTGGAAAGAACATTAAAAACTAGTCATATAAAATGGCCCTTGAGCCCTATAGATACCTCTGGCATTTAAAATGTTTTCATTATATGGCTTGAGGGAAAAATACATCTCGAGTACTTCCAACACCAAGGATAGTACTACTCTTTGAGCCATATCTGGTTGCAATGGTCTCTACACTTTGCCTGTTTTATTCGAAGACTGAGTTAGCTCCTGGGTGGTGGATGTGGATTCTGAGAAAGGAAAAGAGCAGCCTCCACGAGATAGAATTTCATGGCTCAGCAGGCACCAGTGAAAGTGGGTTAAATATGTGGCTTCAACTAAACATGTCACTGTTCAGCTTTCAAACGTGGTTAAGTAAGGATAAATAGGGCCTTTCTTTTGCTAATAGTCATAAAGAACTCAGCTCAGAATGGAGAGCTTCTGAGGTCATTTAAAATTGTTCCTCCAAACCAGTTGAGGGAGAGAAATTATAAGAATTTAAATTTAGGCTTTAGGAAGATATCCTAAATAGCATGCTATAAATAGCTATAAATGCTATAAATAGCATTTTTTGTTCCTAACTGTTAAAAGTTACCAAAATCATGCTAAGGCTATGGTGAATGAAGTTTTCTTTCTTTTGTCCTTTCCTTGGCCCCTGGGGGAAAATAACCATTCTAGATTTAGGTTTAGATTTATTTGCTCTCTCAATGCTGATAATGAATGTAAGTTTAAAGAAGTAGCTACACTCACAAATTTAACCCAAATTAGATCTAATTTAACCCAAATTAGATCTTTGATTGTTTTAGTAAAGCATTTTGCTTTCTGATCATTTAAACCTTTTTTTATGGAAGTTTGTTAAAATCTGATATAAAAGATAACTGCCAGAGGCTTGCAGATAAATAAAAAAGTATTGTTTAGAAACAACATTACCTTCACAATTTAGGGTGAAACCTAGTTATGAGAACTGTGACCTCTGTAAGTGTAGGATAATGCTGGTTATTACTCAGAATATCCCACCGATAGTATGAGAATTCATAGCAACTTAAGTTTCTACTTTGGGATGAAAGCAGCCTAGAATGCTACTAGTTCACTGCATGTCTCAGTCTACCAAATAAAATAAAATGAAATGCAAAGGGGAAAACATGCTAAGAGATATAATAGTAACAGTAAAAATAAGATTTGTTATGGGTCCATGCCTAAAATGGACAAAGAGTATGAAAGAAAGTTAACTTACTGCAAGAGATTCCATTTGCTACACAGCAAGCATGGCACAGGAAACAAGGAAAGGAAAGAAAGTACAGGGTCAGTGTAATGCATGCAACGGAAAGCATGGCCCTCTTCCAAGAGCAGAACTGTCAGCAGTATTAGCATTGCTTGCCCAAACTTGATAAATGGTTGCACATCTTGTACCCATTCAACATGCACAGCGGTCCAGTTAAAAAGAAGCTTGAATGGGAAACATGTCACTGAAAAATTTGTAATCGTTTAGATTCTCTGATTAGTTGGTTTAGGTTTTGTCTTGGACACTAGAAGTCAAAACTTTTATTGCTTGAAGATTTTAGTGTTTAACTGTGAATAATATGCGAACATAGTAAAACTGTGAGGAGACCAACTGAGTAATTCCAAAGAATTGTAGCCCAAACAAATTATGCTATTGCTAACTATTGGTTAAGGCAGAGTCTTTAATCTGTTTGGCTTCTTATCTCCTAAAGTATGACTATGTGGTTAACATAGAGTATAATTAACAATCAGAGTGGCATTTTCTTTAGAGTGAGCTTGCCATCCTCATTAAGAATATTGTATAGGATTGCTAGGTGTAATCATTTCAAAGGAATACACCAGTCTGTATAATCCCAAACAAAAGTGAGATTATGATAAGTAATTTTCTTGTATTTCATTTTTTAAATAATTTTGTTCTCAATTTTTAAAAGTAATCTAGAACTGATGGGTAGTTTCACATATAAATTTGTAACTGGGTCATGTTCAATTATGGCTTCCATTTTTTGGTATCATCATAACCATAGACTTGCCTTTAAGGAAAATGTGAGTGTGTGGAAAGATAACCAGAATCTGACAGAATATTAAAAAGTCAATTTGTTCATTCCTAATTATGGATCAGTATATCTGGTTCTGAATTTTCAAAATATTTAAAGACCTATCTAACTCAGTTTCTAATCCTTGATAGGAAAAACCACTTATTTTAAAGCTCTTTCTAATAAATCTCTTTCTAAAAAAAAAAAATCTCCAGGTTGTTATCATCAGTTTAATGTATTATACTCAATATAAGGTACTGTATACACAAAAAATAAAACTATCAAATTATTAGTATCTTCAAACATAAAGCCTCACCATTACCAATCACCCCCAACTTCAGCCTCTGCTCTCTGAGGGTCTCTTCTTGCCTCACCTGTTACCAATATTGTGTGAGTTGGGTACACTGATGACTATTGTGTTTATTGAGTAGTTTTTTGGACCTTGGCCATGAATATCTTTCAAAGCTTTGAAAGATAAATATGTTGAAGCCTGTGATATAGATTACACAGCCTGAGGTATTTACTGTTTTCAAGAAAACTTTACGCCTAGATGTTTTTACAACCAAACCTTAAGTACTGAAGAGAACTGCTATCTTTTTACTGTTTTCCAAAACAAGGTTGTAATCCAAGAAGGTCATCAAATCAGTTAAAGCAGAATGTCCTCCATTCAATAAAGGCAAATGAGACTCTCTGACTCCAGCTTGGTGCTAAGGAATTTCATTGTCAATCAGTTCCTCCTACTCAGCTCTCAGGACACAAAACTGTATTTCTTGGGGGATAGCCAGCTTGACACACACCAGTTCTCAGTGTCCGTCTTAAACTCTCCTTTTTAGGTAGGCTGGTGCAAGCCACCTTGATACTTATTATCTCAGAATCCTTTCCTAGGCCACAGGCTGGGGCCTCATTTGCAGTTAGAGCTCTCAAAAAGATAGTGAAAAATGCCTTTCTAGAGGGTGATTTTATGGAAAATGTTAAAACCTTTTATTTCTCCCGTGCTAATGTTTTCCTGTGTTCAGGTTTTAAAAATAATCTCATCAGTCTTTATGAACGTATTTATGTTTTGGTGACTTAAGATTCCTTTTGAAAATGTTATGGGAATGTCACCATTTTGTTTGGTCAGAAGGATTTTCTTCAAGCCCCACTCATGCACTCCTAATATAACTTGATTTATAAATTGGATTTAGAGGTATGTTTTCTCAAAACGAGGGAAAAAAGGTCAAGAAACCAAGATGTTAAGAACTGATCATAGGCAGTGTAGCTTAAAAGTCCAGAATAATCTGATTTTTTGTTCATTAACAATAGCATAGCCATTCTTGTTTCTCTGTATTCTGCTCTGAAATGAGTTCTATGCTTATAATGTAGCCAGTCAGGTAAAAACCTGAGAACTTTTCACCATGACAGAAGATGAGCCACAGTGTAATGTCATAGCTATTATTTTCATCATAGTTAATCTCTGAAAGCCACTGGTTTAAATTAAACGGGATAAAATTTAGACAATCTAGCCTAATGTTGCAGCTTTCTTAACTCAGTAATACATTGATGCCTCTAATCTCCTAAGTAGGTATAAACAATATGTACTCACCTGTTGCTAATATCACTTGGGTCTGACATACTGATGACTATTGTATTATGTTTGTTGAGGAGTTTTTTGGACCTTGGCCATAAATATCTTTTAAAGCTTTGAAAGACAAATACCTTTAAGCCTATAATACAGATTACACAGCCTGAGGTATTTACTATTTAAACAAGATTTTTTAAAGTTTTATTTATTTATTCATTTTGAGAGAGCACCCATGAGTGGGGTAGGGGAAGAGGGAGAGAGAGAATCCCAAGCAGGCTCCACACTGTCAGCACAGACCCTGAAGTGGGGCTCAATCTCGCAAACTGTGAGATCATGATCTGAGCCTAAATCAAGAGTCAGATGTCTAACTGACTGAGCCACCCAGGCATCCCTGGTATTTACTATTTTTAAGAAAACTTGAAGTTCAGCAGACTTTTCCTTTCAGTCAACACAGGAAAGAGGATTCCTTATAGAAGAGTAATTGACTCCATCTGAAGGATGATGTTTAATAGATTGGAGAAACCGTCACCTGTCCTGTTCAATTTGGTTGCAGGCTTCTCATTCATAGATTATGCAGGGACAAGTAGTATGTAGATGAGAGAGTTAATGTCCATAAAGATCCTAGTAATTGGAATGATGATTTGAATATATGATGAAATGCAGCAGGGCTAAATGTAAATTATTGTACTAGCATCCGAAGAGTCAGATGTTCAAGCAGTGCTCAGAAATACCTGTCAAATTAGGAGTGTGCCAACTAAAATCACTTGTAACAAGTGAAATGGAAACATCTCCAGTTTTGTAGTACCTGGGACCTGAGCCGCATTCATTAGTTATGTGGCTAAGACCCAAGCTGCCACTGGGGAGCCCCTGGAGCTGAGGGTCTCCTCCTCAGACGCCATTGCTGTTAACTTCAACTGCCTATAGCAGCCGTGCCAGATGCCTTCCACAGGAAATGGAGACGTCAGTGGAAACCAAAATTCTTAATTAGAAGTGCTGTTTTGGGTCATGAAGAGATGTGTCTCTCCTTTTGCTCAGGCTGAGAAAACACTGATAAAGCAGTGTCTGCAAATGAGTGAAACTACTCTCATGAGACACATGCAGATCATACTCCTTTTCTTATGTTCTGTTCAGTGAATGCTGTGCATTATTCTCGGAGAATGGCTACTGTAATCTCCCAGAAGCCTACATCATTTACTAATCATGCCTGTCTTTTAAAATAAGCCTTCCCTCAAAATACATCCCCAAACATTACAAACTTTTTTTTTTTTATGAAACTTTTTTGTTTCGTACATGCACTGAGAGCGTGTACAGTACCTCTAACATATGCCCAAGTGAGCGGTTCAGCAGATAGGCGCTTGAATCTTGTGTACATAGAGATGCTTCTCACACAGGCAAAGAGTTACACTCTCAAGTGGGGGCTAATGGGTGGCGCATTTTTCTTGAAACACATAGCACTATTTATCTGGCTTTCACTTCCTCATTTGGGGGTCTTAAGTACAAAGACACATTTCTCTTACAAAAAAACTAGCAGTGATGATAATCATGATGATTGGCACCTGGCTCTTGGCTTCAGTGTTAGGAGGTCAATGTGGAGCAGCGATGGAGGACAGCAGACCAGAGGGGCAGCTAATGTTCAGCCCAAGGTCACTACCGCCATGTAAGAAGGCAGGCCTAGTGTTCCTGGTTCTTCCTTTTTAGAGACAGCATTCTGTTGTAAGTGTATGTGCATGTGTGAACAATTTTAATTTTTTAATGTTAGGCCAATTAAGAAAATGCTCTACTAGCTTAATAAAACATGTCTGTGAACTGGGTTACAGTGTACAGGCCACCAGTGTAAACTTTCTACATTATTTTGCTGTCTGGAACTTCATGTTAGGAATAAAAGAGAAACTGGAAAATAAATATTCAGTATCCAGCAAGGAGTTATATTCTCTTCTATAAACCATTCTAGAGTGATTTCTCACTTATGTCACCTGTTAGGAATGACCAGAAATCAGCTTGTGCAAAGACCAGATTGGACCTGAGTAGGGCTTGAGGTGGGAAGACTTTATATGCCCATGTGGACACTGTCTCCATCTCTAGAAGACTGACATCTCTAAGAGCTCAAGACATACTTGTAAGTTTAGTAAGGCAAGTACTAATCCTTTCATGAAGTACAGACTTCACTGAAACAGAAACACTCATGTAATAATCATGGGCATGTTTACTTCACTATTTACATTCAGACATAGATTCTGTGAATCATAAGGTCACTTCCCATCCCCATTCCACTTTTCTCTGTGCAAATGGTGCTCAGAATAACTGGCAACATCAAACTGTTCCAGAAGACAGGGAATCTGACTACACAAAAGAGTTGGAGAGACTCACTTGAGGTTAGATAAAGCTGTGTTCTGAGGTCAAACATTTGTTGGGTTTTGCTTTGGGATGGAAGCCAAACGGTAACTGTACTTATCAACTCTGGACATAAGATCATCCTTTCAATGGAGTGACACCATCATCTATCCTCAAGGCCCACCTTTAGTAGCATGTAAAGACTTTTTCCCAGTTTGCCCTCATAGCCCATTTTCAGCCCTGTATGAATTATCTGCAATGGGAACACAATCTTCCTCATTTTTATACTCCCCACTGTGCCTAACCATACCTCACAGTCAGCAGAGGTTCAGGTAAGGTGGGTGGGATTAGAGAATATGTGGTTTGGGCTGCATGCCCAGTGGCCAAACTACATCCGGGGTCTACTAACAAAACAGAGAATTAGACAAAAGATCCTGAGGATTTAAATAAATCACCTAGCCTCGACTAACTCAGTGAAAGAGCACCCTCTCTGGTAGATGGTATACAATTTGTCTTCCAGACCAGCTTCGTCCTCAGAATTGTCACATACGGAGGACCAAAAGCAGCTTCTTCAGGACATTTGTTCATTGTCTGAGTTCCCTGGTCAGCAGTGTGTCCATAAGTTGTGCAGGGAAATTCTAATGCACTGAGTTAATACCAGCAATGGGAAGAGAGCTGAGCTGGTTTTGCAAAGATGCTGGAAACATCAGACTCAGAATTTGGCCTTCTGTTAACCTTTTCGTATAAGCCCACTCACATCCCTTCTGGGCATTTTATATACCCAGGTACCTAAAACCATACAGACATTTAGATGCTGGAAATTGTCCTCTAGCCTTTTTCTATGTGTATGTTTTTACCTTTAAACTAATCTGGCCTGTAGAGGTAGCCTCTCGGCTTCAACTTTCTTATCTGCAACATTGGAAAAATCCTTCAGAGGACTGTTGGAATAGATCAAATGAGATTATAGATGTAAAATGCTTGAAAGCTATTAGTTTCTTTCCATCTTTGTATCCTCAAGCCTTATTATAATACTAACAGATCTGCCACATATAAATACATGAATGAAGAAATGAAGTCTAAAAAGAAGAAATGGGAAGGGAAGAAACAAGGACCACAACATAGAAGCACAGAAAGAGGCGGATGAGGAGGAAATGAAAAAGAATAAATGGGCAAGAAGTAAGAAGATTAAGCAAAAACAACAGAAATCTCCCTTTGTGAGATGTGGAGACAAAAATGGGGTGTGGGGATGGAGCAACTGAACAAAATAACAGAAATAAGCTACAAGTTCAACAGCAACACATGTTTGAAAACTGGAATGTTTGGGAAATAGGATAATTTAACCAGAAGTCCTAAGCTTTTAGACTTAACCAGGAAGCTGTAAACAAATGAATAAATAAATAAATAATAGATTTTGTTTTAAACACTTGTTCATAAAAAATCTGCAATGTATTAATACATTTTCTTGATTGAGATATGATTATAGACAATGTAACAGAATTACATGACTGAGGGTAAATGTTTAGATAACTGTGTTTATATTCTGTACAAACTATATCTTGAACTAGACTAGGTTTTTGCTAACCATAAGTCATAACCTGGTAACTTATCTCTGGACAGAATTAATTAATTAATTGTTTGTTTATTTTGAGAGAGAAAGAGAGAACATGAATGGGGGGGAGCAGAGAGGGAGGGAGAGAGAGAGAGACAGAGAGAGAGGGAGACAGACAATCCCAAGCAGGCCCCATGCTGTTAGCATAGAACCTGATGTAGGGCCTGATCTCACAAAGTGTGAGATCATAACCTGAGCTGAAATCAAGAATTGGATGCTTAACTGACTAAGCCACCTGGTGCCCCAGGACTGAATTTATTTTAATAGCAGAGTATAGTAGAGGGGGGATTGGGTCTAGAATCAGAAGGCATGGGTGCTACTGGATGGCTAAAAAATCTGTAACATAGGCAAGATATATCATATACTGTATTTTAACATATAGCTTCTTCTGGGATAGGCTCATGGTACAGGTTATTCAGTGAAAATCCGAGTTACAGTCCTTTGAGGCAGCACATCACAGCCGCACATACAGGCACTAATGGAAAAGGCTAGAGTTTGTTGTAGTTTTAACTGTACATTCAATTATGCATTGCTCAGGGGAGACATCTCGTGATGTCATCAAACCCATATTTTAAAAATGTAATATAGGTAAACCATTTGTCATATACATTTGCCTGTTTCCAGATGTTGTGGCCAGGCCATCTTTTCACCCATCACCTATCAACTGTGAAGCCTTGGACAAGTCCAGCCTTGTTTCCTCATCTACCATCTACAGAATGGAAGCTGACACTGCCTGCCGCACCTCCCATGCCCAGGAAGATCAGTGACTTCAGGGATACGAAAATTTTCTGGAAGACACAATATGAAATATAAATGTGTCCTCAAGGAGGGCAGTGATGTGCAAATGCAACCCACACTTCAAAACCCTATCTAGATATTTCTCAATCTTGTAGTTTGCTTGTTTACTTTCTCACCTCTTCACTAACATTTATCAAGGAGCTCACCTAAGAACTCCCACGACAGAACTGCAACCTTGTTCAACAATGACCAAACTGAAACCGATCCACTGATATTCTGTGGAAAATTTTTACTCTTCAATTTTTTTTGTTTTTGTTTTTACATTTCAGTAAAGCGGTTTCTAACACAGGAAGATGATTTCTCATCCTCTGAAAGGTGCACCATTCCCAGTAGTGATAATGTCATTCCAGGGTAGCACCTCTGCCTGAGTGGAAGGTGGCCTCCTCACTTGACTTCCCTAATCCACTCTTGAGCACTTCAGTCTGGTTCCACAGTAGCATGTGAGAGCCTGAATCTACCCAGAACCACATTTCGATCGCCTACCATTGCTGTTAAGATAAACACCCAAGTACTGCACAGTCTGGCTTGTGCCAGCTTCTCCAGCTTCTTAAACTTTTCTCCAAGTCGCTTTCTGCACTTGTAGCCAGATAGGCTCTCTTTAGTCCTTGCAAAGGGCCAGGTCCCTTCCTGCCTCAGGGCCTTTGCACAGGCTCTCTACTCACTCCCCTTCACTTGGCTATCTCTAGCTCATATTTGAGATCTCCACTTAGATGGCACTTTCATGGAAAAGTCTTCTTAGAACTGCTCTCCCCATTTGGTGAGATTCCCTTCCATAGCTTATGGTTCTTTCTGTAATAGCAGTTATTGCCATTTGCACCTAAATGAGTTTTTGATTCATGTCTGTCTCCCTGACCAGATCAGAGACTCCACAAGGGCACAGGCCTGTCTGTAATTCATTATCGTATCCATCATATGGACCCCATAGGAGGCACTTAGTACATAACTGCGGAATGAATTATTTTAATCCATTCATAATCTTCTGCCCCATTTCCTTGACAATACAGCATACATTTACAACCCAGCTGGCCTGAGGTGTGTTCCTTAAAGCAATTCTAAATGAGAAAAAACATCTGTTTTAGAGTGATTGCTGAAAGGTCAACAAAGACTTCCTTCACTGAAGAATGACTGAAATTTCATTTTATATTCTAAATGAAGAACAGATTTATTAGAAAATTATTAGTATAGTTAAGTGATGTCCAGCCAAAAGATCATTTTTATAACTATGCTTTTCCAAAAAGAAGACCCCCCCCCCCCATAAATCTCATCAACACACAGTCATGCTTGGCTTGAACATCATTGTGTCTTACTCTACTGGCTTCTTGAGACTGGGATGACCCCATTGTGCTTCTTCTTTCTCTTGCTCTATGCTTCTTGGGTGAATCAAAATCAACACATGGTGTCAGAGCATGAAAAAGATAAATTCTAACAGGTTTTTATTACCTTTTCTTCCGAGTCCCCTGGTTGACAGGTAATTACTCCATCTCTTGATCCTCCTGCAAATGTTGCCTTACAATTTGCAAGCCACTGTTGTTAGAAAGAGATGCAGACATAGGTAAAATCAGTGATGTCCTGAAAACATTTTTATCATCTATCCTGACAGGGAAAATCGATTAAGCTTCTAATCACAGTAAAACAAAATTTTGCTGCAATAACTTTTTGAAAGTAGTTTTTTTCTGGTTAAAGATGAACCATTTGAGATTAAAAAGCTGTTCATATGGGTTCAGTGATGCTCATTTAAAAATGTAATTTCAACATTGTGATACATCATTCCTGGAGAATGATCTCATCAGACCACTCCTAATTTATGTATAATTAAAAAAATCATATACAGTTAGAAATATTTTCTATGATTGAGATTTGGAGATAAAAACCAATACTTCCTCACAGAATGGGTGATACGGGACCATGTGACCTGACTCATGGCCCACCTACCTCTCTGTTATGTTGGATGGCTATGGGTGCAGGTCTACTTCAATGTAAGAAAGGCTATTATAATAATAGCTCAACTATTAGGCATTCTACCAGCCTTAAGTATCTAGGATGGTAACTAATACAGATGTGAAAAGGAACCTCCAGACACAAAACAATAAGAACTGAAGAATTGAAACTTGCACCTGACATCAAAAGATTGATTTGTTCACCAAGAAGGATGGAAGGATTACTTGTATTAACTGATAAGGAGAAGTTGGGAAACATGATGGGTAAGGAGCCACAGAAGTAGAAGACAATGGGAATTGTTATAGTAGAATGTCCGAACTCTTGCCATTGGACAGATCATAAAAAGATCAATAACAACAAGAGCAACAAACAAAAAACAAGTAACTTTGTAATGAATGTCTTCTATGTATGAGGCACTGTGCTAGGCAGTGTACATATGTTATTTCTATTTTAAAGCCAATACATATTGTGTTGTGTTTGAGGGCATGGACTTTTGAGTCCCATAGACCTGGGTTTCAATACCAATTTTCTACCTCCTAGCTAATGAGGACAATAATAGGAACTCCCAGGGTAGCTGTATTACATGATTTAAGAAATTTAACTCTTACCAGGTAGTTGGGCACATAGAAGGGATTTAGGAGATGATAAGTGAGTGCTATGACTATTATAATTCTTATACCCTTATAACAATTCTGCAGATTAATTATTATCACTGTCTTATAGATGAATCTGAGATGAGGAGGTAAGTAACTTATCCCAGGTCACTAACCCTTAAGTAGCTGAGCTATGATTTGAACACACGTTCATCTGATTTCAAAATCCATGACTTTCCTATTGTGCCTGGCATATGATAAGAAGTGTCCCACTTCTTAATTTCACACGATTACTTGTCAGAAATCAGGGGGCATGCCTGGTTTCTGGATCACTTCTGTTTCTAACATTTTACAGTCTAGATCTATGAAGGAAAAAGAGTAAAGGGCTGGAATTGAGGCCAAGAGAAGCAACGGGTCAGGGAGAGACAGCTACTGAGAGTAGTTAAGAGGAGGAGAGAGTGGAGATCCACCCCAATGAGTTTCAGGAGAGGCAAACACTGGAAGGAAATAATTAACAATTTTACATCTCTGAGAAACAGCTAATAATATTGACAAGGATACCCATGTTCCCCAGTTTCTAAGTAGGGAAATTATGGAGCTAAAATGAAAGCTGAAAATTTCTCCTTTGTAGTATAGTTTTTGTATAATCCATACTGTTTACAGTTCTACCAGTATTAAATTGGAATTGTAGTCTTCCTAACAGAGGAATAGATGAAGTTTTCTTTCCCCAAAGATCCTATCTTAGATTAATCACAACACCTTCCTAGAGCTCATAAATGGGTTCGTTTCATTTTAACTGAAAGCATATGCACAGAGACACAAAAGCTTACTGAGAGAGTGGCCTCTTTCCTATTGTTGTAGGTATCCAAATATTCTTGCAGTTCTAAAACACTGAACTTGAGCTTGTCCAGAAGTCCACAAGAAAGGAGCTAAAGACAGGAAAATAATTTGTATTAAAACAACTAGAGAGATAACTAGACACAGGCATGGCTACACAGATACAAAAGAGAAATATATTTAGAAATAATGTAAAGTAGGCCCCAGTGGGTCCATTTTTAGTAAGCTGTGCAATGTGTAATTTTGCTCTGTTATCAGCTGCAATTGTAATTGAATACTAGCTCACTAATCCAAATCTCCTACAAAAATATCCAGTTTTCTCCACATCAGTATACTCAAATCTTAACAAGTATTCCTTAGGAGCCCACATTAAGATACACCCCTCTGATGCACGAACTCTAATATCTTCATCCAGTAACACTGTTCAAGTAGACAGACCTCCAAACAGACTTTTGAACAATTTATAGTTAATCTTTGCTTTAAATCATTTAAGATAGAATGATTTTTCTTACTGTATTCTTTGCTGCAAGATAGCCAACCACCAAGTTCTTGGAAAGACTAATTCTTCAGAGACTTTTGAAATCAAAGTACATCCTCATTGGTTCTAAACCTTACTAGTACATTACTCAGCAGATGAGACATTTGTGTGATATGCATGGGGGATGTAGACAAAGGTAATACACACCCCCACCCTCAAAGAACTCACCAGTCATGCAGACTTAGAGTTATATATAAAGTCATGATTTAGCAGTCAGCCAGAGGATGCTTTACTTAACCCTCAAACTCATCACTTGCAGTTTGGGCTAGATGAATCCCTCCAGTGGGCAATCTAACTCTATTTGAGACTTGGGAGTACGGAGACCCATCTGGCTGGACAGCCTGGCATTGTGGGGATGCGCTAGATCAGGTCTGGGGGTTAGCTCATTGTATTAACAGCTGGCAAATCCAGACTTAGTGGAGAGAGGTGCCAAGGACATGGAGGGAGCACCAAGGTGGATTTTTCTCCTGATTCTCTGAAATGACTTGGCCTTGGCTGGCAATGTACAGTCATTACTACACAGACTCAGGCGTCATGACACAACATGGTGCTGCTCCCAAACATTGACAGTATCTTTCAAACAAACCACAACACAAACCTGCTTCCTGTATGTTTCATACCCTAAGCTGGGCCGGCCATTTGCCCTCAGAGCAGAACTAGGGTACTCACAGTCTCAGCATCCACAAAGAGGGTAGGGCATTCAGAGCAGGAGGTGAGCATCTGAGAAGAGCTGACAAACTTGGACCCGATTCCCCGGAGATTGTCTCCTAGGTAACTGGCAGCATCACAGGTTAGGAAGCAGAACCTTTTCTGAATATTCTGAAAGGCAAAATAATGACCATTTGTAAAGGCCGAGTTTTAACTTATATACTAGAAAAAACTATTTTTAAATCTTTATAAAAATATCAAATGAGTGTAGGTCCTTAGAGGTGGGGAGTAGAGTGAATGTTGGTCTAAAGTTAAGTAAATAATCACCCAGTGTGGGCAGAGTTTCTTCTTAAAGTGTTTCTCAGAGTGTGGATGCTTATATAATCTTTTAAGAAATCATGTTTTTCTTTTTGCTGATGGGCAGTGCTGGTCAGCAGCTTGAGTCCACCTCGCTTGTCTGTCAAATCAGTGAGAAGTTACTTAGGTTACGTCAATGTGCATGAGACAGAAAAGGTCATGAGATGTAACCCTTTTCTGTTCCCCAGGATCACAGCTTCCTGAGAAAGAGCACTAAAACAGTGCCATTTGAGCCTCTGTAGAATGGAAGTAAATGCTATATGGGTCTGGAATAATATCTCCCTCTGAGAACATGTCTGGTCTGGTGTCCATAACTATGTCCTATAGGGTTGCATACGTTGCCTCATTAATCCTCACAATTGGGTAAAGAAATCCAGGTTAAGACATGACTTGCCTACGGTCATGCAGCTAGGAAGTGACAGAGGAAGGGTAAGCCTGACCCCAGAGCTCACCTTCCTTCCACAAATCCATGATGCTTCTTAAGAGCTAGGTCCTCCTGTACTGCCTGAGGGCAAAGCCAGAATTAGGAAGAATCTGACTCACTGTGCCTGTGTCAGTGCCAAAATGGGAACATTTCTTAGCCCCTAGACTTCCAACACACAGTATCTTTAACAGAAAGAACACAATATTGAACCAAACAATAATTCCAGTCCTAGGCATGGAAGGAAAGGAAAGGCATGGGCTTTCAAACTCAAAGAGATGTCATGGTTTTTGAGTGGTGAAATCTAATCTGGGAGAAATCCTCTCTGCCCTATTGTGAGGAAAGTAGCATGTCCCCCAAACAAGGGCAGGTTGGTTCTTTATAATTTGTATTAGAAAAATGCCAACCATGCTGCATATTCATCAATTTTTACTTAACATATATGAGAATCTTGGTATAATGCGTGGCATATATATGTCTTTATGGCGTCAATTTACTTTTATGTGCCGTTAGAAAAAATAAAAAAACCCAACTGAACATTAGAGCAGAAACGAAGGAGAAGTACTATGTCTAGTATCACACATCTAGTTGATTGGCAGAGCTGGGAGTAGGATTCAGGTCCCCAAAGAGTTTGGGATTCTTTCCATTTTACCTAAGGAGAAGATGAGGTCTGGGAAACTATCTGTCAGGGAGCTTTAGAGCCTCTTATAAAGGCAGGTGATATTTAGGGGACAGACCTTCAGTCTTGTCCTCACCTGACTTCCATATAAACACATTGTATAATTTGGTGACACTGTGTGACAATGACAATATTCTAACACAGGAGCAGCCAGAAGAATGTATAGTGACTGAGACACTTGGGAAGATGTCCGCACTGGACCATTAGAAATCAACTTCTTGTTTTTGTAACCAAATTATTTTAGCAATTACCTCCTCTCTACCCCCTCCCAAATCCAACTAAATATAGGGAAATGTGGCCTTCAGACTCACAGGAAAATGTTGGAAAAGAGTAAACAGACATGGTGAGAACTGGCCAATAGCTTAGTAGACTGGATGTCTGAAATGTATTTAATTTCCAGCATATTTTATTAATACCTGTTTTGATATTAGTATTGCTCTCAATCACATAGCATTTGATGACAGTTGAGAAAGTTCTTAAAGCTAAATGTAATATCAAAAACTGAAAAAGGAGGTACACATTTGTATTATTATTATTGCAGATGAGCTCCATAGGGATTGATCTAATGCATGGATGGAAAAATAAAGTCCAAACCCCAAAGTGCCCCCCAGCCAAGGGCCCAGCCCCACCTCCCAGCTCATGCTACAGCCTGCTGGTCTACTGGCATTAAGTCAGAAACTGTCAGTTTAAGATATCCACTAAAAAAAGATTCCTATTCATGGTTCTTACACTTACTGAGCACCTATTGTGTGTTAGCAACGGTGTTAGCTGCTGGGAAATCAAAATCAGACACCATTGCTTGCCCACTCCGGGGGAGACAGACAATAAGTGATTCTGATAGAATGTGACAAGCGTGACAGATGTAACAATGTGCTTGGGATCCCAGGTGACAGGGAGGGAGAACGAAAGAAGGGTAGGCTTCATTTGCAGAAGTGAGCTCCAATCAGGGGTCTGCATGTAACTGGGAGTACAGTAGAGGGCCAAGAGGAAATGGCCATGCTGGGCGGGGGAAAAGTATTGCTCATGACTAGGAAATTGAGCACAAATAATAGTGACTGTAATGAGAAAAAATTACTACAACAGCCAAACGTAAGTTATTAACCATTAACCATTGTTTAAAATAGACTTTAGAACAATATTAAAAATAAACTACTTTGCTCCTAAATCTTTAACAACAAATAGTAACCTTCTCATAGTTTGTGTTAAAATTTCAGTCAGCTCAGTGTTAGAGTGTTTCTGGAATTCTTATTTCTCAGCAGCCAGTTGTCTTCTGTCTTAAGCCTAACAGCCCCTCCAGCTCCCAGTTAATCCCAGACACAACCCTCATTTTTCCCAGTCAACTTTCTAAAAGATTTCACTAAAAGGAAACAAAACTTGAGAGAGAGCAGCACACTAATCCTCAAAGTGAGAAAGCGTAGCTATTAGTACTATAGGTATATAATTCTCCAAAAATGGGTCATAAGAAGGGCCACCAGGCTCAAAAACAGACTTTACTTTTTATAGTAACTAAATAGTGGCTTCCTGAATTTGAAGTTTTTTAAGGAAGATGGTCCTAGGTTTTTTTTTCACTTTGCACTTTTAAAAAATTTATTTTTAAATTAATTTTATTTATTATTTTTAAAATATAATGTCAAATTGGCTAACATACAGTATAAAGTGTACTCTTGGTTTTTGGGGTGCATTCCTGTGGTTCATCGCTTACGTACAACACCCAGTGCTCACCCCAACAAGTGGCCTCCTCAATGCTCATCACCCACTTTCCCCTCTGCTCTGCCCCATCCCCCCGCATCAGCCTTCAGTTTATTCTCTGTATTTAAGGGTCTCTTACAGTTTGTCTCCTCCCTCTCTGTAACTATTTTTTCCCTCTTCCCTTTCCCCATGGTCTTCTGTTAAGTTTCTCAAGATCCACTTATGAGTGAAAACATATGATATCTGTCTTTCTCTGATGGACTTATTTCACTCAGCATAGTACCCTCCAGTTCCATCCATGTTGCTGCAAATGGCATGATTCCATTCTTTCTTATTGCCAAGTAGTATTCCACTGTATATATAAACCACATGGATAAAGAAGATATAGTTCATTTTGCACTTTTAATGGAATTTCTTATTTTCCTGCCTTTCCCTTCTGCGATGGCTCTTCCTGAAGGTGATTAGTGGGCCCATCCCTCAGTCCAACCGAGTCACTGTCCCTCTTTCATGATATACTCTATAGAACTCAACCTATAAAACAGTGTAAGAGGGTTCTACCTTGTCTGGCCGTTCATTTGCCCATCACTCACGTCTATTGAAGGCTGGAACTACATAAGTCCCTTTTCATGTTTACCCTGCATTATTAGTGGCAGTTCTGTTTTGTGAGTGATCAAATACAAGTTTAAAAAAATGCTGAAAGAAAGGCATTTTCATGAGAGGAAAATAGGAACTCTAAAGAAAGTAAAAAGAAGCAGAGAAAAACACACCCATAATCTCATCACCCTGCATAAACTACAGTGAAATACTAGTGTATAATCTTCACTATTTTCTAGACATCAAAAAAATAGTACTGTACATGCTGGGTTTTTTAAAACTAGTTTTCTCCTAAACTCTATGGTAACCATGTTGCCATGTCAGCCAGTCTTCACCTATTGCCTCATCTTCATGGCTGAACATTATTTCCAGCCATGAGTCTTTCCCAGACAAACTCTGCTTCAAATATAGCACACAGGGCCAGTTAATTCCAGTGATGACTGCAAACCTCCAAGGTTTCTTCATAACAAGCCATGTTTCTCTTCTTTCTCTGCCTCCCCCCTCCACCAATCATTTGATGAGATTTAGAGAGTAAAAGTTCAGAGCAAGATGCACAGAGGAATTGACAGGTATTTGCACATCAACAGACAGGCAGGCATAAAAATAAGCCTTCGAGCACCCATCAGAAGTCAAGTTCCCTCCATCTCTTTAGCTCAGTAGTTGTTGGAAGAGTGTTTGGGGGTAATAAGTGAAATCTGAAGGTGTCCACACACAGACTGCTACGTTGAGTTGTGTGCAAGATACCACAGGTGCCTGGCAGAGGGATTGAGATCCAGCCTGCCCTCTGCTGGCCACACCCAGCACTGCAATGCTCTGGAGGAAGGGACGTATGTTTCCAATCTGCACAAAGACACTGTACGGACTAGCCAGGCTGTGGTTCACCCAGGAGAAGCAAAGTATGACTGTTCATGTGTCCAGAAGCATCTACGAGGAGAAGCAAATGTTCATAGCTACAGCTGACATGTTTAAGGAATTCAGGCCGGGAAAAGAGATAAAACACAAGAAAAAGATAAACATGAATAATAAAGAAAAAAGATATAGGAGGGGTCTACGAGGAATGCAGGGTAGGCTTGGCAGAAGATACCGCTCGATGGTTCTGGTATCATGTCATGGTTGCCTGGGATCGATGGCATCGAGACAAGGCAGAATGGCAAAAGTGAACAGGACAACGTGTAGACTGAATCATTTGGGGGTAATGCCTTTGCAATTCCAGTTTAAGAAGGTTGAAGAGATTACAGTTAAACAGAAGACTGAAGTCAGAGGAAATTGAGGGGTGTCTGGAGGAGGAAATAATGCAAACCCGGAATGCAACGAGCAGCCCTCCTGGAATCGGAAGCTAGCGGCCTCCCCTATGAGACCAAGCCCTCTGAACTGCAAGTGAGCACCGTACCTTAAACAGGGAGGAGAACACATGAAATGTATACACCGCGCAGGAGCCGTCTGAGTCGCACATGAGCTGGTTGATGTGGCTGCGCCAGGCTTCCTCTGCATCGTCACAGGCTGCGGGCTGAAATGCAGCAAGGATGGCCGAGAAGAAGGGCGAAGGAGGGGGAGAGACCCCCCTGTCACCTTCTCCAAAGCTGCAAAAGATGAAAACAACCATGTCAAGAAGTGACTGTCCTCATCCTTTACCAGGCTGCATAAGTTCTAACCCGTCAGCCGTCCCGTCCCCTCTACCCTTTGAGGACTCGGCTCTCCTTCACAGATGTTCTCTTCTCATTCCTGGAAGGAAAATTCTCACCTCTAGAAGTTCTGTGATCTCTCCCTTTCTCACCTCCTTTTTTTCCCCTAAGTCTTCTATAAGTTTATTTATTTTGAGAGAGAGAAAGAGAATGAGAGTGAGAGAGCAAGAGAGAGTGCAAGTGTGCATGAGGGGCGAGGGGCAGAGAGAGAGGGAATCCCAAGCGGGGTCCATGCTGTCAGCACAGAGCCCCATGCGGGGATCCATCTCATGAAACAGGAGATCATGACCTGAGCCAAAATCAAGAGCTGCCGCCTAGGGTCCCCCTGACCTCCTTTCTAGATAGTCGGGTCTCTTGGAGCCTCTAGCAATTGTCTTTCCCGGTCGCCATTCCCCAGACACATAAACCCTACTTGCCATGCTTTGGCACTTTCTCTCCATTTCATTTTCCCTTATGAATCATTACAACAAAAATTTTGAATCTTTTAACTTTTCCTTTAAGGGGGAGAGTATCAATCGCCACACATGCATGAATGCCCAGGAAGAGAGGGAGGAGGGAGAAAGGGGAAATTCAAGAAGAGAAATGCAGGGTAAGAGAGACCAAGAGGGATGAGGAAAGGGAAGATAATAAACATAAGTGAAAGGTCAGATTCTTCCTTAGGTATTATTACCGTCAGCTTGTCCTTCGAAAGCCAGATACTGCTCACCGTAACAGAAGGTCTTTGTTTAGCCGTATCAAAACCTATTTCGTTCTTGTCCACATTCAGAAGGAGATTTTAGGATTCTTTCTTTTCCAGAAGCAAATCTGTAGACTTTATCACTTGTGCTTTATTCTAGACCCTACATTAGTGTTTTTAGATAAAAACACTCTCTATTTTTGTGCATTCGTGTTCTCTGACTGTAGCTCACTAGTCTCAGAAACATCAGCGACTAGGCTGAAAGCCACCCACTTAAAAAAGAGTAGGTATTTAACTTATAAAGAGCCTCTTGTTCTTGTCTTTTAACTCGAAATGGAAAGAACTCCTCATTTCCAAGGACTTGCCAGTCTTGCTTATCTTCAAAGCGTGCAAAGCTTGGACAATGTCCCCAGACCCCTCTTTGGCTTCTGTGTTACTCTATGGCTTTATGTGACTCTGTGTTACTCTATGTTACTCAATGGCTTTATGAGTCACTACATGAGTACCCTTTTCAGTTCCACACTAGGTTGCATACTCTGACCAGTCGAGAGTCCTCTGAGTCAGAAGTCAACTTGGACTCCTCATTCGGAAGTCCCAGCAGTGCCTTTGTGACCTCACTTGAGGTACAGTGACTACAAGACAACGTGCTAGGTAACCGTCACCACTCATTTCTTTACCTTGCAAGAGTAAACTGGTCCAGTGCTCGACTGCTTTTTTCTTCTGCCTCAGTCATGTCCAGGCTAAAGCTACCACTGCATTCAAAAGTTGCTGGGACTTCGTTGACAGAACTGGAAAGGTCGTCCTCATGCACGGCCGTGTCCTCCTCCTCCTGGGCAGCTTCAGCCTGGAAGAAGAAAAAGAGCAAAGAATCCCCCCACCATGTGAGAATATATTTGGGAAAATCTATTCAACTAAAGGAAAAATAAAAGAGACAAATCCTGAGAGTGATAGAAATTGGGGGCACTTATTTCCCAGCTACAATACAGTGAGTTTCCAGAACTGGACTCAGGCATTCTCTGGAGTACTGTTAATTCTTTGCCTTCTTTTCATTCTTGTCCGCAGTAGTTTGCAAGGAGGTTCTCAGTAGACTGCCACATTCGACCCATGATTATGGGGGTATAAATGCTAAACACAGAGACCCCTCACATTTTATAGACAACTCGTGTGTGGGAAACGGACTTGCCTGACACCAAGGAGATGATCAGTGTGTCTGGATTCGCTCTTTCCACTGTACAACCCTCGCCTTCTAAAGCAAGCCTATCCAGAGGGAACTCTCTGATAGAGAATTCCTTTACCTCCCGAAACTGGAATTTAGAATCATCAGTGACCAGTATAGTAAATGCTCAAGAAATACCTGCAGGGCGCATGAGTGAGCCATAGTTGTTCACTGAGCCCACCCCATCCAGAGGTCTTTCCATATTGGAAATCCTCTAAGGCCCATTTACATACATGC
Source organism: Cryptoprocta ferox (assembly GCA_028646485.1). Lineage (NCBI taxonomy): Eukaryota > Metazoa > Chordata > Mammalia > Carnivora > Eupleridae > Cryptoprocta > Cryptoprocta ferox. Next base: position 65,983,181 of record CM053574.1, read on the forward strand.
TTTGCTCTTGGGAATACCCCCTGAAGCTAACAAATGGGAGTCGCTCCTCTCATCCCGCTGTCAAATGTAGAGTGAGCAGCGAAATGAAAGGGCTCTAGGTCAGAGAGTTTCAGAACTGGGATCAGTGAGGGGCAGGAGAGAGACACAGAATGGAAATGGAGGCTGGGTTTGAACATGGGCCAGGGGGAGTCAGCTGGGGAACTGACTGTTCTTTATGAGAGGAAGGAAGGCAACTGGCTTACAGACCAGAAGAGGAAAGGAAGACATCACACACACACATTTCAGTGAGTCATTTTCTTAAAAAAAACAAAACAAAGCAAGGTCAAAAAGAAATATATATGAATTAGAGCATTATCACAGGTTGCCACCGGCCACCCAGTTAGTATTTTGAATCTAGGATTAATAGGGAAGTTAAGAGGAGTGCTTTAAGATATCATTGGGAAACAAGATTTCTCATGTCTTTGGAGGAATTGCTCGTAAATGCCGAGTTACAGAGGCTTATCCGTATCTGCTTTTTCCTGCTTTTTAAAAACTAGAGTGGTGCCAACGAGACTGGCTGCCGGTGACTGGTCTGGGTTATTAGTGCACATGAACTTAATCTGTTAGGGGAGGGCTGGGTTCTTACAAAAATATCCTTTATTTTCTTTTCTAACATCATGGCTATATCACACACTGCAGAAACCCAGCTCATGTGGAAAACAGAGACAGCCGTTCAGAAATTAGACTTAGCTTTTCCTTGATAGAATTAGATGATTTCTGTGTGAGTCTATAAATATATTACCACTTAGGTAGTGCTTTCTAGGAGAAATCTATGTAATTTAGTATTCAGACTAGAAAAAAAAGGAGAAAATGACTATTCTAGGACTGAGAAATAGCAAATGCTAATAACTTCATATTTATTTTATGATGTCCTTTCCATGAAATTTATTAATCTTAGGATTCTGGTATTTTAATCTCAGAGAAGTTTCCTTTCTGGACCTTTTTTGACTAAAAAAGGACTTCACTGACTCTAAGAATTTGCCTATACTCCTTTTGCAATAAGGCTTTCTTAGAAATCATTTTTTAAGCTTCAATATTTTTAAGTGATTGTGATTTGGCTGGTTGTCCTTGGTTTGAAGGACACTGATTTCCCTTGATCTCAGATCTGTTTTAAGTCCACTATAAAAGAACACACAACAGCCTGTATTATATATTTTTTCCATTAGAAGTATCAGAAAGAATATACTTTTATACATTTTAAAAATTATGTTCATAATTTTCTCTTTCAAACTTGTACTGCCCAACTCAGGAGAAAGGAAGTTTTCTCCTAACAGCGGTTGGAGATTATTTTGGTATTTCCCATATAAGAGAATAAAATTCTATACTGATGGGCATAAATGTGGGCACTTATGTGAACGCAGCGTGGGAGTGGATAGTTTTATGGTTACTATATTTTAGGGAAATTTGATAAAATAAACTTTAAATGAAATGTACATTGTTACCTTTTTAAAGACCTGACCTTTTAAATAAGAAAATTACTTCTCTCCTCAGTCTGGCTAGGACGGTTTTGTGCAAATCTGGCAAAATGTTGTGATCAACACTGAAAATTCCAATAGTATGCCAAAAGGCCAGAATGGAATCAATGCACAGATTGTATAGCTGCTTCCTACAGAGAAAAAAATTTCCCCAAATACATGCACACACCCACTCCTCGCTTAGCATATTGTTTTGTAAAAGTCATGACAAGGAACAGCAGTTTCCAAGTCACAGCCATTTCAGACATACACCGATTTGTTTTGCCATTAATCAGTAGTGCTCCTGTTATCGGGGAGATGCGAAGTGTTCCATTTGAAAAAGACCTCAGATGGAATCTCTTTCAACCCACCAGAAGGCGGCTGCTCATTTGTGAGAGTAAAACCGCTTCAAAACAGAGGCCCAGGTGCACAAACTCAAGTATTTCAGAAAAGCAAGAAAGAAAAAGGTAGACTGTCTCTCCACTTAGAACCCCCTAAGAGGTCTCAGAAAACGGGAGGCGCTCTTTAAGAAAAGTGCCATCGTAATTGCCAAAATCTCTTCACCTTGGAGCCTTCAGAAATCTGCAGATTATTCATGTCAGACAGAGATGCGTCAAAGCTAGCCATTCTGGTGTTGAAGGAATGTGGGTCCGCAGGGGTCATGTCACAGGCTGCAGTGAGCGATTCCAAGGGATTAGTCTCCTCAGAAGGGGAACGAGTCATGATCTGTTGAGAAAGCGAAGCAGATAAAATACAGAGTGAAGTCTCTCTAAAAGCTTGAATTATTCTTTACACCAGAGTGTGAACCATTGTCCCAGCTGGCTGCTGGTTGCTAGGTATTATTTAATGCACATATTTCACTACTGTCAGAACTTAGGCACAGCAGCTGGGAGAGGGTACTAGGGCACAGAACTTGAAAACATGAACGCTCATATTGGCAGAGAACCACATCCACGTCTGACTGTTACATTTCCTGAAACTTCCGATGTCTCAGGAATTTTTAAAAAGATTCCAGCCTCATAAAAGTTATTTGAGGAAAGTCCAGACCTGAACAGACTTGATGGCGTTCGGGGCTTATTAACAAATACCCCAGTATTTGTGTCCGTTGGCAACCTATAGGCAAGAGGCGTGTTACAATCAGTTAGACACCACCTGACACTTCAGATTTTAGTTTAGCAGCTGCGGAAAGGTTCTTTAGCAGCGACTGGAAACCATGCTGCTGCTTCAATTATGAAAATAAGCCTCCCGTTTCCTATGGTGGGAAGGTTCCTACTTACAAGGTCCGAGTGCTCCAGGATCTGGCTGGTTGTGAGGTCCTCTTCTTCAGAGGACTCGTCAGAATCCTCATGGTTCATCTTGTTTAGGCTAGGAGACCTTCCTGCAAGTTGGTGCTCCTCTAGAAGCTGCAGGTCACACTTGTCCAAACTATCCAGAGAACGTCTGCGCACTCCCCAGTTGAAATTGTCCATACTCTCACCCTGAAATCACACCACCAGCTGGTTTTTATGCCAGGATCTTCCTGTACTCACACCTTCACACATCCGATTAAGTCACAGCTTAGAAATAAATGTTTTCATGAGGAACTCTCAAGCTCTCGCCTACTTTGGTACCAAACAATTTGTTCCCATGATGTGAAAGGTAGTAAAAGCATACTATTTTCACCTAGATGTGTATTAAATCACAGGGAGACGCATTTACACATTTCTCCCTGGTGGCATGGGGTAATATTATAATTTTTAAAATGTGACTTTGTAAACTCTATAATGATCTGTGTTTCCGAAAATCTGTAAGAAAGAGACCATTGATATTAAAACAATCTCCAAAGAGGTATGCCCCTCCCCGGCCCATTTAGTACTGTTTTCAGAAGGAGAAAAAGTAGGAGCTATGCTGTAGCACATTCCACATCCTTTGGGTATTAAGTAGAAGAGCATTAGGTAAACATTCCAGCCTGTTCCTGCTACAGCGGTTTTTGCAGATCAAATGCAGAGTTAAAAGAACATCTGAGAGCAGCTGGGCGAAGTCTGATGGATCATGCACTATGCAGAGGCCAGAGCAGTGTGGCGTGACTTTCTTTTGCTTTAGGCTCATCTTTAAATAATTGTCCCAGTGTAGAAAAGAGGTGCTTTCCTGAAATGACTGACTTGATCCCAAGCTACTATCACTGACTTGTACCTTTTAATTTACTGAGAACCATGCTAAGTGGCAATCCAAGTGTTCAACTTCTAGTTGCATCTCAGACTTTCTCTACTAACCATCTGATACTAAGTGAGTATATTTGTTCACACAAAATCTTCTCCTAGAATGGAATTTGGATTTTATTTTTCTCTCTGTTAAGACAGGAATAAAACAAGGGAAACAGTACAGTACCCAGCCCCTTGATAAGCGAGTTTTAACCTACAAAGCAGGTAATCTAAACAAAATCTAGCCCAGAATCCTTTCATTTATTAGTTGTGTGAAACACTGTCTGATGGGTCGCTGAAATAAAACAACTCACCTGGTTCTCACTACTCAGTGAGTAGCATAACCATATAATATGAGAGATGCAAATCACTGTTAAAATTATGAGCATTAAATTTATTAATCTTCCTCTGGTTTAAGGATCTATTTCTCCTGGATCCTAATGAAGCAAAGATTGCCATTCTCATAGATCTCTCATAGATCTCTCATAGAAGAGATGCTTAGCTTTTCTAAAGTCTGTTTTGGATATTCATGGTAGAAAGGCAACAGGTAATGATCCTGAACACATTCTGGATAGGATACAGAAATTATTATCATCATTGATCCCCATGTGTGATGTTTAGGATTCTTCTTAGGACTGTCTGATTATAAAAAGAAAGGAGATTTTGAATATGATTTCCATATTCTGTAGCTGTATCTGCTGTCTTATCTGTGTCTATACCTTTATCTATATCTGCTGTGATAAGCTGTCACCAAATAATTTTTTTTTCCTACTGGAAAAGGTTAACTGTTGTGCTGGGATTTTAAATTAGCTGTTTCAGTGAAAAAATGAAAAAAAAATGTGGGAGAGGCAAGAATTCTGGAAAGAAAAAGAAAATGCAATGTGTGAAGAAGTTAAAAAGATTGAAAGAATAAGAATACGGAGAAAAAAGAATGTGCAAATTACTGGGAGAAATACACAAAATAGAAATGTAAAACATAAACCCTAACGCTGATTCTCATGCATCAAATCAGTGGATGGGCTGGACGGACTATCTTAGACAACAATTCTGGAAGTCTCCCACACTGAGCCCGAGACAGAACCATGAGCTTGCAGAGAAACATGCATGCTAAGGTCAGGGAATGCTACACCGGGCAAGGATGGCTGTTCCTACAGATATGACTGCACCTCTGGTGAAGACCTGGATGGACGAGGCATGAGAACTGGGGGTAAAGGAAGACTTCTGTTGCAGAAAGAATATCAGGACAGCTTTCTGGAGGATGCAATAGCTCTCCATCAGAGACAAAGGTGTTCAAACTGTTTCACCGGTGGTGGCTGAAGAATTTAGATGGAAGAGTGCTATCGTCTAGCTCAAGTGTGTGTGACCCACACACTTTGACCCACAAGGTCAAAACAGTGTTTTACTGATTATGTCAGATTTTTCCAAGTGTGAGAAATTTTAGAAGGTGGCCAATTATTTAAGACAATCTGCATATGTCAGTTAGCAAACTTAACTACTCAGAATTTGTACTGAGATGAGAAAGTTTTAGTGACTGAACATTCTGGAAATGTTAGAAATATTATTCTTTGAAAACATTTTTTTATACTAGAACTCTATCAAGTAAAAATTATTGGTGAAGGAACGTAGATGCACTGTGGTCAAAATATATTTCCGCAAATATGCCTACTCAGAGTAAGTCTGATGTGGCAATGGATAGTAGGGTGATCATTGGTTAGTATGCCCAGGATAGTCCGGTTTATGGCTGTTGCCTGGGTGCAGTTATTATTAGCACCCCTTTTTACTTGAGAAATGGTTCTCATTTATATGAAACTTTATACAGTTGCCAAACAAAGACAGCTGCTAATTCCTGGAAAACGAGCGGATCCGCTTGGAAGTGTTCGTTGTAGACTGTTAGATACAGCTTGTTGACTTCACCTTTAACAAGGGAATTTAACAACACAACCAATTCCGTTGTGTGGCTGCCTTCTCAGGCATTATAAGATTTTCATGGATCGTATTTAAAACCTCACTTTCTCTCAAGAGGTATAGTTACACAACTTCCAGACTCGGTATAGAAAGACTTTAAAACTATCTTGTATTTATAGTTTACAAACTATTCCCATCCTGGAGCAAAAAGAAAAATACTTCTTGTCTCACACACACCTCAATGTAAATATGCACGCAGATAGGCATACATACGCTAGAAGGGAGGAAAAAAAGCAATTATGTTGTTATAAATCTGCAATGATGCAAAACATCTACTTAGCGGATCTGAATTAAACATAGCATCATCTTACCTGAAGCTCCTTGGTAGCGGATTGAATGGACAGAAAAACAAACAAGAGGTCTATTTAAAACAATTATATTAAAGACACTCAAGTGCATTTATCTTAGTTTTAACACAACAAACAGTGCCAACAATATATACTTCAGTTGATGCAACTTAAAAAAAAAAAGGTATAGATATATAAACCCCCAAAGAGAGAAATCAATACCAAACACCAGCAATTCCAATCCTCTTAGGGGGAGATGATGTATCTGGGGTAACAAATCATAAATACGATTTCTGAAATAGCTTGCCCCTTCAGTGACTGACAACTTGTGCTCTTCAATGCCTTTTTTGGGGGGGGGGCGATGCTTAATGTTTTCTTTGTGAAAAATTGTTAAATGTTGTGGGAAAATGAATAAGGGTCATCAACTAGGAAGGTGGCATCACCTGATCCATCTCACAAAGCTAGTGTTTGTCATCCTGGTGTGTTCACTGCTAATGTGCAATTAATAGCAAGGACACGGCACCTTGTAAAGATTCTAAAAAGTTCAAAGGCAAACTGTTACAGATATGACTCAGTAAATTCTGAGACTATTTAATGAAAAGGAATAGATGTGAAAAAGTTGTCTTTTTTTGATAATTGTGTTTTGCTCTAGATGCCTGATATGATTGACTTTCTCAGATGAGGATATGCTAAAATTATTCACCGATGACAGTACAACGGAATGCCTACTATGTGCACGACACTGTGCTAGAAGCTTTACAGAGGTTCTTACTTAAATCTCACATCAACTCGACAGGCTATTATCATACCCACCTAACAGATGAGGAAGCCAAGAGAAACTGCATCCATGTTTGAAGTCATAGAGCTACGTCAGTGGCAGAGTTGAAATTCAAAGTTGGACCTGCCTGACGCTAAAGCTCAAGCGTGTTTACCACCCTGTAAGCTTGCTGAATCCCTTATTGTAATCTTACTGAGAGGTAGCAAAATATTCTCAGACGATTTATTTTATTTGGACGAAATATTTACTTTCACACTCTTAAGTTTTATTTATTTATTTATTTATTTATTTATTTTAAGAGAAAGAGTGTGTGAGAGCGGGAGAGGAGCAGAGAGAGGGAATACCAAGCAGGCTCCACACTGGGGCTCAAACTCATGAATGGTGGTATCACAACCTGAGCCAAAATCAACAGTCGGACACTTAACTGACTGAGCCACCCAGGCATCCCCACACTCTTTAGTTTCTTACAAAATATTAGTCATACAAGATAAAATGATCACTATGATTTTGTATTTCTTGTTTGCTAGAATAATAGAATACTAGAAGTTAGATGTAGCATTCATTATTTATGGTCTCCCCAAAAACATTAGTATAATATTTATTGTCAAGTGAGGGGCATCTCATATTTTCCTTCTTTTGATAGAAATTAAATTTGTTCAGAAATTGTGTCTGATTCCTCCACTTTACATAACTCCTGCCAGGCCACGTCCCATAAGACATTTTTTATTTTTTAACTTCGGCTGAGACTGAAAAATGATGCCTCTCTTGCTTCATCAAAGTTTCCCTGCTTACTTTAACTTCCAGAGTGAAGAGGGTGCCTATGCTTGAATTCTAGGCCAAGAACAAAGATTAGGTCAGTGGCCCAGATCAGGGAGCTAATCTTCTAACATTCCATATAGCTCTGACTCAGACGTTTTGAAAGTATTCTAAACAGTTGTATTTTGGCTTAGACTTTTTAAAACAATCCTCACCACATTTAGGGATTGATTTCTTTATCACTCAATTAAGGTTAACAGTCAAAAAACTTTGCAATACTTTTTACTGGTTCTGGAATAATTCAAGGTGAAAAGCTGATGCTTATTTTAAAGGTGCTTTACAGCTAGTGTCTTTATATTCTTTAATGACTGGGTCTGCTAAACTTGTTTGCTACGGAAAGAACAGGTAAAGAAAACATTCTTCATTCTGGGGACATAATTCTCCCCAGACATCCAGGGTAGGCCTTGGCCAGGAGGAACAAAAGCGGATAGCTCCTTGGCCTTACCTCGACATAAGAGGATTGGTCCACAATCACATCCTTTTAGGGAAGGTAAGCAGGGACTGGAAGCCCGTTTCCTACAAGTTTCTAGTTAAGTCAGGAGGTGACTACCAGTCACAGGATAGGATAAACTTTGACTTTGAGCCTCCATTTTAACTGTAAGACTGGGCAGAAAGCCTTTCTTTGTCTGGGAAAGACAGTGCATTTAGCTGGATGTGAGCCTCAGTATGTTAAGTCATACCAGGACCCGGCTCGGTACCAGGCATTTTTACACATGCCAGTCTCCCTTTGGTCAATTTGGTTTTCCTCCATGAGGCAGAGACTACCCCCAGCTGGAACGTGCCTCTAAGCTACTGAAATGAGAGGGTCAGAATGAGGCCCCTCCTTCCAATCCCAGTTTTCAAAAACATGATTCATAACTGAAAGCATCCTATTACCATAATTATCATTCAAATCCACAAATCTGCATTTGCCGGTTAAGACATGAATTCAGCTGCTCCAGGTGTCAGGAATGCTAGCTACCAGCCCAGAGCAGAGCAAAGAGCTCTCACGTGTACTATATCTTGTTTCAAGTTGTCGTGATCTCATCAAATGGCACAAAGAGCCCCGAGGCTGTCTTCTCATGTCGGAGCAGGCAAGCTTTGAAGTAATTAGAGTAATTTCACTTTTGAAATAATTAGACACTTAGCATGTTTTACCCAGGTACCAGTGAACAGGCTCAGAACCTGAATGTGTCTGTGATTTTTTTTTTCCCTTAAAGTTCACCTCTGGACTGCACACACACACACAGTCTTTGTGTGGTCATTAAACGTCAGATCCCTGCCATTTAGAAATAACTTGGCAGCTTATATGCTGTGGACTCAGACAGGAAGGGTGTGGTAACTTTTGCCAAAGTTAAGCCGCTGTACTTTGAATAAGTTGATTGAAAATAAAGTTCACAGCTTTCCAATTAAAGAGTCTGTTATAAAACCTGATTAGTTAGCAGGTAAAAAGAAACTGTTCTCATTAGGCAAGGAAAGGCTGAGGGGGGTATTTTTACAGAAAATATACTGTACCTCTCCATCCTCCAGCTCCACATCTAGGAAATCGAAGTCCCTAAAGACTCTAAACTGCTGCTCGCTGTTCGTGTCATCCATGTTCTCCTGCTCCCGGGCGCCGTCCTCGGAAGACACCAAGCTGGTCTGGTGCTCCAGCAGGTCCAAATCCCCACACGATGAAAAAATCACCTACGAATTGCAAGAGTCCTCTCCTGAGAGACCGTTCTCCCTTTGGTTGTTTGTGCTATAAAAACTGTAATTGGCTCTTCATGGCCATCTATTTCCAGTACACACCTAATTCCTTAAGTGGGTATTTTTAGAATGTTCTTTTATTATTTATGTTGGACAGGTGCCTTCAGATTAAACTCATTGCAAAGACGCAAGTTCACGCAGGAGGAAAAAGTTCGAGTCATGTTGCTGCTCCTTAATGAAGACTGGATCCCGTCGGAGTGTGTGTGTGTGTGTGTGTGTGTGTGAGACAACCAAATGTGTATTCACAGACAAACTAGAGCAGCCCAGAAATTTTCCACTGTTTCTGAACTGAGTTTAGAAATTGTATGCATGCAAGTACACTTCACATGCATATCACATAATATTTTTAAGGACTACTGATACCAGATACATTATTATAGAAAGGCCTGTGAGTGCAAAGCATTTAACCCTTTCAGAGATAAACCAGGAACCAATAAAGAATAATATGCAGAGGATGGAAAGTACAGTCCTTGCTCATTTCCATTACAGATGAATACATGAGCAGCCATGCTCATAATTTATACCTAAATTCCTTACCTGTTGGTATAAACAGGACAGAACATTTTTTTCCTATTAAGACCTCCTGTATGTTAATAATCTTAAAGCCATCTAATGTGTTTAGGTTTTTTTCCCACTGGGACATTTTAATAGAACTTTATAGAAATAAGAAACTGCAAATGGACCTCCATGTTTTGCTATCCAGCCTGTCCTGAACATATTGATATTAAAAAGTGAACAGTATGATTTTTTTAGCCATTATAATAACTAGTCTTCCTTGAGAAGCAGGCAAATCATTTGTATGAATTTAATATAACAAGTGCCTCTCAAAAGTAAAAAGAATGAATGGATTTGAAATGTCCCTTTTTCCTCCAGTGTTTAAGAGCCCTGTGACTTGTACTATGTTCTCATGCAATGCCCATGACACACAGTTTGCTCAGGGATTGTAAATGGGTCTATGAGAGAAATAGCACTGAGGGCCAGGCAACTAACTAGTTCCTGAGAGACTGGGCTATAATTTGGACTTCCTCAGCGGAAGGCTCTTTTTCCCAGTTGGCACTGCATCTCTGACCAGTAACATACTCTAGGTAAACATTTCTAGCATGGTAACAGGCAGTTGAGATCTGAGGAGGATGTGCTAGCCAGAATGGCAACAGGAGATGGTCCTTGCCCTGCAGAGGTAAAGCGCTCTTGTTCAGCGCCCCCCACCCGGACTGTAAGAAACACCAATATGCACTGTAGCCAGTATTTACAAGCCTCTAACATTTCACCTGCTCATGAACTACATTAGTAGATACATTTGGGGTTTTCAAAGACAGCTCCCCAGAGCAATTGTTTGCTAGTTCTTACTTCATTTGGGAAGTTATTTAGTTTGATATTTATTTTTTGTTAATAACAAAGAGGCTGAGATACACATGAAATAAAAACAGCTGGGGAAACCAGACCCTGAGATTTTTATTGCTTTTGCTATGATAGTCTCACAGACAACTTGAATTTTGTAAATTTTATAAAAGTTTCAGGAACGAAATTCTAATACTTTGATTATTCATTTATTCCAAAGCCCAACGGCATGTTGTGGTTGTTGTTGTTTTAACTGTAACATCAGTGGATGTTTGTAAGAGAAAAAAAACCCATAATGATATATCATTATTTCCATCCCTATTGTGCATGAGTCAAATAAGGACATCACAGGAAGAGGTGTGTATACATAGAGCAAAATTACACCCCAAAGGGATGTATATTAAATATGGTGGTGCAGGAGACAGTCATATATATATTATAAGCACACACACACACACATAAAAATATATATATTTTTTAAGGAAGTCTGGGCACATTTATAAAAAAAAATCCAAAGAATTTTAAAAAATGAAAATAACTATTTATTTACAGACAAACTGGAGCAAATAGCTAACAAAAAATCATTCACTGTTTCTGAACTAAGTGAGATTAAAAATCTTAGCGTGGAGAGAAATCATCTATGAGTGTGATCTAGACGGTGGATATCATACCTGTAATTTATAGCAGACTTCTCTAAATGTAAAAAAAGATCAAAGGTAAAAACAATATGGTATCAAAACAAATGTGATACATCATGGAACTTACTGATGGATTTTTGCTTAATCCTACTTCTTGGCCACATAGAGAAAGGACGTGCACCAACTTCTCTTTTGTCCTCTTCTGGAAAAGAGACACACAAACACATTTTAATCGTGCAGTTCTGTGATCAAATCTGCTCCAATACTACAGCTTTTAGCCACACAGGGCTATGGCCCCTGAAATGTGGTGAGAATTGAGATGTAAAATACACAAAGACTTAGCATGAAAAAAAAAGAATGCAAAATATCTCATTAATATTGCAAAATATTCATTGCATATTGAAGTAATAATGTTTGAGATACATTAGGTTAACTAAAATATGTTATTAAAATTGATTTTACCTGTTTCTACTTTTTTTTTTAAAAAAGGTGACTTTTAGAATGTTTAAAAACAAGACACACATTATGTTTCTACTGGATAGTGCTGACCTAAGTTTTCCTGCGGGAGGGGTGTGAAACTCAGCAGATATTCATGACTCCCCTTGATCATCTTTTCTGTCTGTTACAACTTCCAGCATTAGCAAGGCTTTCCTTACACTTAGATTAAATCTATTATGTTATAGCACACATTTATTTTCCTCAAATGGGAGAATAACTTTACTTTCTGCAGAATTAAAAATTTCAATTATCTGCAAGCCATATTAAATCTTTCTCAATTTATTCTTCCTAAAGTTAAACAGATTCAATTCCTTTTGCTTCATGAGCCTTATTTTTCAGCCACTTAAGCACGGAGATTCTTCTATAAACCATCACATTTTCCAATGACATAGATGAACTAGATCTCGGGATAATTGGGGAGTTGAGGATGAAAAGGAAGAGAAAGTCAGAGCCTAAAAAATGTTAGTGTACTTCAGAGATGCTCTTAAAGCAATCTTTCTAACCCTGTAAAATGATTTTTCCCTTTTAATCTGATTTAAGTTAATGTGGAGACTGCTAGGAGGCCAATATTGCTCATAGCTTTTCTTTCTTGATGGAATGTGGCTCACTGCATTCTTTCCAGATTATAGAAGGGACACCCAATACAGTATCTTTTCAAGGCCAAAGACAGGAAGCCCTTGATGTTGGAGGATGACAAGAGATTTGCTAAAATATTTCCCTAGGTTTTAGTGGGCATTTTACAATTCAGGGAAGGAATCTATATGGAGGAACATGGAATTGGGATGTATATTTTTATTCTCTTTTCCAATTCCCTAAGAACGTATAGTAGGCTCTCTTACTCTACAGCTCAGTGAGCCCTCACTGAGAAGCCGCCATGTTCCAGCAGGCCCCATGCTATGTATTTCCAGTCCCCCAACCTTGGAGGGTGACAGTGAGTCCTGCATGTGTGTGTTCTCTGCTCAGCACCTACCCGTTTGGCCTTCTTCCAGTAATGCAGTCTCTCTTTTTATCTCAGGAGCAGCTCCTCTCCCGCTAAGGGGGGGGGCTTTGTCTCCTCACATGTGCAGCAAGAGTCCTTCTTAAATTGCTTTAGATGTTGGGAAGGGAATGCCTTTGTCCTAAAATCATCATATAAATCTGGAGCTGCTGGAAGTTTTTGGTGCTTCATAAGAGACGAGTCTGCCTCAGAATGAAGTCACCAGAGAGGAAAGGAGGGCCAAGACTGGGAAGGGAAGGTGAGGACACTGAGGAGAGGGAGTCTAAGGATCCAGTTCCTCATTTAGAATCCAGCTGTGCTTTAAGCCAAGCTATGGGAGTTAATAAATTCCTTTTCCACTTAAGGTAATTAATGTCACCAAAGAGGCCTGAATAACGCAGGGGTTTTACTCGACAGTGAGCCTGATGACATTAATGCAGTCGCCCATTGAGCAAATACAGTCTTAGGCTGTGCTAAGAGAACTGCAGAGAGATCTAGTGGCCTGCTCTGCTCCATGTGGCTCAGACTGTCCATGGAGACCACCAGAGCACAAGCTTAGGGGACAACAGTCAGAATGGCCACTGGAAAGCAAAGCATTTGCACCTCTTAGAGAAAGTACAGGCCCCCCCAGTATTCATTCACAGCAGGAGCAGCAGGAAATCAGACTACTTTCTACCCTCTTTTTTCTTCCTGATTCCTTAGCTTGGTTCACTCCTCCCTTCCCTCCTCCCTCCCCTCTCCATCAAGGTAAGAATTTAGATCATTTTTCTGGTCTAAAAAGCAGTGTGGGTAGATTTCTGTGGTTCATTGCTTACATATCTACCCCCCCAAACCAAGAGCACACTGTCCACACTGTATGTTAGCCAATTTGACAATAAATTATATTTAAAAAAAACTTAATAAAATAAAAAGCACTGTGGCTTGAGGAGGCAACCGGAAGGGTGGATTCTGCATTCTTGTGAAGCCCCATCATAAAGAACTGGTCTGGAGACCTAAGGATATAGTATTTGGAGAAACGAGAACTCACTTGAACGAGTGACAGAGGGGAGAGGGTTTCTTTATCTATTTGAAGGGCTGCTGTGTGAGAGATCAGATTTCATTTTCTAAGTCTAAAGAGAACTAGGACCAATGAGTAGAAGCAGCAAATATCAGACTTCAACTCAATGAAATGAGCTGTTCAAAGATAAGATAGGTTTCCTTGGGGTGCCACAGGATCCTCATCACTCAAGTGTTGACGCCTAGGTGGGCAACGTCAGGGTGGAGATGAGGAACCCCAGATCACACGCAGGTGGACTCGATAGGTCTCCCTGAGCTCCCTTCCAATCCTGGGAGTCCATGATTCTATACCTGAGAATACTGGGGCCTTTTCCAGCTTACAGGAACAAGGACATTGGAGTTGGAGCCAGATGAGGTGGAGGACGTGCTCCTGGTGACGGCCATCGCCCTGGGCTTCCCATCACGCCCAGAAGAGTTCTGCAGCTCATCGTATCGCCTCCCGATGATTGGCGTCTTGACAAAAAAGAATACAAAAGCTCATATTCTTCTGTCCAACAGTTTTGTGGAATATGGGATCGCTCTACCTAGCAGCAACCAAACATTGCTTATTTGATTAAACCTTAGAGAAGTTCAGGGTTACAGGTAAGCTCATTTTCCTGATGTTCAAATGCACAGTCTATTTTTTTAAGTTTATTTATTTATATTGAGAGAGAGAGAGAGAGAGCGCGAGTGAGCATAGGAGGGGCAGAGAGAGGAGGGGAGAGAAAGAGAATCCCAAGCAGGCTCTGCACTGTCCAGCACAGAGCCTGAGGTGGGGCTTGATTTCTTGAACCATGAAATCATGACCTGAGCTGAAATCAAGAGTCAGATGGTTAACCGACTGAGCCACCCAGGTGCCCCACGTTCAAATACACATTTTAAATCATTTTACATCGTCAACGTTTTCCCACCCTCTTTCACAGCTGAAAACAAATCCAATTCCTTGTTCTTAAACCACTGATAAAGATTAGAAGCAAAACATTCAGGAAAGCAAATAGTTTTCAGATTAAGCTTAAAAGAATTTCTTATCATTATAACAAGAGGCCAAAATTCCTTCCCTTCTTCCCAACCTTTAGTCACCAATCTCTATAGACTCTTGATTGTTTAAAATCTACTTAGATTGATTATATCTTTTCAATTATTTAAATGAATGAGTTCAGGGCCAGGTACTTGGACAACGCTTTGGAAATTTCACTTTCTGAGAGTTAATTTCCCACACGGCCGGGTGGTAGCTGGGTAGGCAGCACCCCCCAAACTTGAGCCACAGTGAGGCTGCAGAACCCATTTGTGGGCCTACCCTCGGAGGTGGCAGACACCAGCTGGAAGTTCTCCATCTGGCTCTCCAGGCTCTTTATTCTGGAGCAGCTGGTCCCCTGGGGTGTGCAGCCCACTGGCTGCATGCTTTCTGTACCCCTTTGGAACAGAATAAACTTCAAATAATAAAAGTAGCGACCCCCCCAACTAGCAATATAAAAAAGAAATGTTACAAATGGAAAATAATTGATTGGATACCTTAATATCATACACACTAAATATAGACGCAGGTATCACAATAGCAGCATAAGAGTATCTCAACCTGGATACTGAAATTCACGGAGACCATTGTGTTCAAAAACCCAAGCTGACTACAACCTTCATAGAGCAAGTAAGTTTCACACAAGCAGATCTAGTTTATTCTTTCCGTGAATTTACTCATTCAGCAGTGTTGAAGTACCTATAATGCACCAGACTCTGTACCAGACCCTGGTTACAAAACGGACAGAGTATAGTTTCTGCTTTGGCAGGCTTATGGGTCACAGGGGTAAGCGAGACAGGAAAGCAAAGTATTTGTGCATCTTAGAGTTAGCACAGGCTTTCCAAACGTCCATTCACGGAGCAGCAGGCAGATCTGATTACCTCCCACCTTCTCTTTTCTTTTTAAAAATGTAATCCTTATTTATTTTTGAGAGAGAGGGAGAGAGAGAACGTACGAGTGAGCAGGGGATGGGCGGAGACAGGGGGACAGAGGACCCAAAGAGGGCTCTGCACTGGTAGCAGAGATCCCAATGCAGGGCTCATACTCAAGAAACCTTGAGATCATGTCCTGAGCCAAAATCAAGCATCAGATGCTTAACGGACTGAGCCACTCAGGCACCCCCCAACTTCTCTTTTCTTCCTGACCCCTTAGCTTGGTTCACTAGTCCCCTTTTCCTTCCTTCCCCCTCCCAGAAGGCAAGAATACAGATCATTTTACTAGTCTAAAAAGTAGTGTGATTTGGGGAAACAACTGTAAAGGCAGATTCTGTATCTCTTTAAATCTCAGTCATTTGCTGGTCTGGCTAGGAGGTCAGGGAACAAAGCTGTGGATATAAAGATAGGACATGACACCTGTCAGATAAAGGAGAGACGGTCATGCTTTAAAATGCTGATGATCATTCTTTAAAAAAATTTTTTTTAATGTTTATTTTATCTTTGAGAGAGAGAGAGAGAGAGAGAGAGCAGAAGAGGGGCAGAGAGAGAGGGAGACACAGAATCTGAAGCAGGTTCCAGGCTCTGAGCTATCAGCACAGAGCCAGACACGGGGCTCGAACTCATAAACTGAGAGATCATGACCTGAGCCTAAGTCGGTTGTTCAACTGACTGAGCCACCCAGGTGCCCCTAAAATGCTTATGATCATTCTATTTTAAAGTTATCTCTTTCAAAGAATCAATTTTATATGAATGAGGCTAGTTTCTATTTTTCAAAGCTGCCAATTGAGAGCCCCAATGAATACGGCACTCAGTGTGTTCTTAAAAAACAGAACCTAATGCAGGCCTTAGAAAACTTAATTTGAACTATGTGTAAAATAGGTCTCTCTTTCCCCAGACAACCAGTTTTGAACCCTGTCACTGGTTCTTCCTGAAGTTTATGTTACAGAAACAGATAACATACCTCTGAAATATCAAAGTGAAAGTCTAGGGTTTTTCCGGGTAATTCCTTCGAAGCACTGGTCCATACTCGATGTATTTCTATCTTCGAGAGGTCACTGTGCTGGTAGGAAGGCAAAACGAGACTGGCAGATCGAGAAACTACCAGCTTCAGGATATTCAAAGCTTCTCTCCAGTGAACACTCTGATGGGAATAAAACATTCAATGGCTAAAAACAATTTCATTTTTAAAAAACGAATCAACTGCCAGCTGCTGAAACTTCTTATGATCGGTCAGAATTCATAGAATTTAAAATAGTGCAGGAAATTCCATCATATGTAAAAGGCAAATGACATAAAAAATTTATACGGAAGATACATTTAGGAAACAGGCAAATAAGAAAATACCAAATTTTGTCCGTATTCAAATAAATAGAAGTTTTAAATTACAAGGTACCACTTTTATCAATGAAGTAGCTCCTTCATATTAATAAAAATAACCCCCAATATGCATTTACGCTACTGACCACTCACTCCTTCTCAACATTCTCCCCACCTCCAATGTCCTGTCTTCCTTGGTTGTTCTCCTACTTCTCGGGCTCCTCCTGCCCCATCTGCTCCCTGGGCCCTCTTCTCACTCCATATCTTCCTCATGACCTAACCCAGAACTCTGGGAGCCCTTCTTAGCTCTTGTCTTTCCCTCCCTCCTGATAAACTGCTTCCTCTTCTCCATTCAAACTGCTTGCACTGGGTCAGGTGAATCCTTCTCTGGCCTCTGCCTGGACTATTTCAATGGCCTCTTAACAGGTCTCTCTACTTGCAGCCTCTGTTGAAGTCCAGCATACCTACTCCAGCTACAGTGATCTTTCTAAAACTCTTCAGACCATGCCACTTCCTGCCTAAACTCCTTCAAGGGCTTCCTCTGGTGGGCAGCGTGGATTCCACACACGTTGAGCATGGCCTACAGAGGAAATCTCCCCTAGGCTGTCCCTGGAGTTCCTCACACCAGGCAAGCTCTTTCCTTATTCTGTTGTCCTGGAATGCCCTTCCTCTCCTTATAGGCTTATCACATGCCTACTCTTTCTGTAAGACTCACTTTGTTTTGCCATCTTTGTCTCCCTGACAACTCCCAGGCAGACCAATGGGCTTCTCTCATAAAAATATTGAGCACAGATAAACTAACTTGCTAAAAGTTATAATTATTATTATTACTATTATTTACCTTGCCTAGCACATGAAATAAAACACATTTCCTTCCCTCTTAAATTCTGCACGAAGGGAGGTCATGATTTGAAGGTGAAATCAGTCACCATTCAAGATAAGATATCGAATAACAGAGATAGCCCACAGTCCTGAGTTACTTCAAATAGGCAGTCTAGTAAAACAATTTTTTCTTTCTACTAGAGGCAAGGGGTTTGTAGACAAATATGAACTGACCTCCTGGCTCCCAGGACTGCTATGAAGTGAGAACGTGTTACTGAATGCCTACCAAGTGCACAACTACTTTTGGAGAAATGCCACTTGAAACATGGACAATAAAAAAGGCTTGGAAATTCATTTTTAGCATGAGATAATTTCTGCAAGCAATGTGGTGTTCAAGTGAGGATAGGGTGAAAATGTCTGTTTACAGTGTATGGCTTTGTCAATGAGTTTAACCAGATAGAACCTAGCATCTGCCCTTGAACTCTGCAACTCACCAAGCACACTTTGTGTTTGTTGTAGTATTTTCAAATACATTTATGCAGGTTGCTTAACCTTACTTTCCTCAACTCTAAAGTGACAATTTTAATCCCCAAACTAATGCTTTGTATGTTGAAACACCTGGCCTAGCACCTAGCACACTTTGGTTCCTTCTCCTTCTCTGAAATAGGATACCACAAATACAACCCTGCTGGGCCCTCCCAGCCAGGTGCATGCTTTCAGTACCCAGTCTATGAGCCCCAAGACGTGGAACCATGTCCTCCGAGGGCTCAGCAATGCACCAGGGCCTGGTACCGTCTTTCTCCTCAGTGTGTCACTCGGGGTGTGGTCAGCTACCACCCCTGAGTGCTCTCAGGGGGTTAGGGATATCAATGCATGAATGTGCAGCCTGGTGCCCACAGAGCTCTACGGACAAAGATAAGCTACAAGCAAAGCCTCAGACTTTGTGGAATGACTCTCTGGAAACATCCTAGTTCTTAAGTGAAGTGATCTGAATACTCACTTGTACGTATTTTTCAATGGTCTTCAGAACTTCTACATTAAACTGCTTTACAGGAACGACGGACAGATCCATGTAGCTGAGCAGACTGTAGATGACCTGGAGGAGGGGCTGCTGCATGCTGGGGAGACCCTTCTCCAGCAGCTGTGGGGGGCAAGGCATAGTGTCAGTCAGGGAGACCAAAGCACCCGTGCTTCCCCACATCGTTAGGACTGCACCTATTCTTATGAAGGACAAGAAAATCCTGGCTACCGAAGTAATAAAGTTATCATTAAAGGCAAGGTAAGTAGGTCTGAATATATAAATATCATATTCACAAATGAAATACAATAAAATAAATCTCAAAAGGAAAGCATCAAATACCACCAATTATTGAAAATTACATATTAAAACAAAAGACAAAGTTATTAGTTTTCAGACTGGCAAAGTTTAGCAAGTGATAATAGTCAGTATTGGTGAGGATATAAGATGGAAATGTAACATCAGTGGAAACGTAACTTGGATAATTTGGCAAGTGACATCCGGAGTACTAAGAACAGTTTATGTCTTTTTTTTAAATAGGTCTTAACCAATATAATTAACACAGAAGGTATTTCTTTTTACTTACATTATGTCTTACATATGTCTATACAGTTTTTGTCTTTTGAAACAGTAAAGTACTTCTAGGAACTTTTTCAAACCTAGAGATAGACATTAAGATTTACATATGAGATTTCACCAAGGTGTTTTTTATGATGGTAAAAAACCCACAGAAGAACTAAACAAAAAAGCTTTGTAAGTAATATAAATGCTGAACGCTAGGGAAATGGATGCATAAATTATGGTAAATTGCATAATAAAATATATCATCAATAGAATGTCATTTTTAAAGATGGTAAAGGATATCAGATAATATTAATTGAAAGAGGAAGGATATATAATTTCTGTATAACAGATGCTGCTGCTGAAATCAACGTGAATGGGTGTGTGTTATACAGGAATAACAAAGGAAAGAAACCTCTAGATAATGTAATTATCTTGGATGATTTTTCTTTAGTCTGCCTCCTCCTCCTGTTCTCCCCCCTCCTTTTCTGCACCTACAAAACTTTCTTTTACGGACATATACCACAATATCAACAATATTTTCAGAAAGGAAAGCAACTAATGAGACAATCTAAGTGACATTTATCAGGACAAAAGATTACTATTCTAAATAAAGAACTGTAGAAAGTATTCAAATAAATGCTGAAATTTCACATCAAAAGTGGTCAAAAGAGATAACTGAGCAGTTAACACAGGAGGAAATGGGCAATTACACAAATCTATTGTGTGGAAAAATGAACATTATTCCTAGAAAGGAAATACATAAAGAGAATAATTTTAAAGTACCAATAAAAATATTAAGTTGAAAAAAGGAACACATGGAGTAATAAAATATAGTGAGGATATGGGAGACACATTTATACATTGTTGGCAGTATCATAACCTGGGAAATTCTCTGTGAGACCAACTTCCCAAATGTGTAGAACTAAATAGTGTATTCCTCCACCTGGATAGTAGCTTTGGGAAATGGCACCAGAAGAAATAACCTGAATATTATCTGATAAGAAGTCTACATAAAAGAACCACTTGTAATAGAAAAAAGTTATGAATATAAGCAAGAGGGGAGATGTTTAAGCAAATTGTGTTCTCTTAACCTGTTAGAATCCCACAGTTGTTGAAAATGACACTATGTGAGCTATGTCAACATTTGTAAACACACACACACAATTACTGTTAAGTGAGCAGAACAGATTCAGTGGCAATCCTGACCAAAGCGACCTACAATTATACATATGAGCCTGGGCAACACTTGAATGAACAGGTAAGTGAGTACTTGAAATAGGAGTTAGTGTATCTTATGCATGGTGGGAAGTTACATTTATAATAAAATCTGTAGTAACAATTTGTGACAAATGCTAATGGAACAAATTAGGTAATCTATTCTTATTTATTTATTTTCACAGTGCTAAGCTGTATATAACATAAAGTTACCACGTGACCATGTTTAAGTGTACCATTCAGCGGCATGAAGTGCATTCACATTGTCGTGTGACCACTGCCACTATTTGTTTCCAGAATTTGTTCATCATCCCAAACTAACACTCTGTTAACTGTAAAACACTAACTCTCCATCACCCCCTACCCCCAGCCCTAGGTAACCACTATTCTACTTTCTGTCTCTACAGATTTGCCTATTCTGTGCACCTCATACAAGTGGAATCCGATAATATTTGTATTTTTGTGTCTGGCTTATTTCACTTAGCATAATATTGTCAGCCTGTGTCAGTGCTCATTCCTTTTTAAGTCCGAATAATAGGTATGTATGTATATGCCACATCCCATTTGTAATTTTGAAGCTTTTTTGAATCTACATTTTATTTTTTCCTTTTTCTATTTATTTTTTTAAATTTAAATCCAAGTTAGTTAACATATAGTTAATAATGGTTTCAGGAGTAGAATTCAGTGATTCATCGCTTACCTGTAACACCCAGTGCTCATCCCAACAAGTGCCTTCCTTAATGCCCACCAAACATTTAGCCCATCGCCCCACCCAACACCCCTCCAACAACCCTCAGTTTGTTCTCTCTATTTAAGTCTTTTATGGTTTGCCTCCCTGTCTCTTTTTATCTTATTTTTTCTTCCCTTCCCCTATGTTCATCTGTTTTGTTTCTTGAACTCCACATATGAGTCAAATCATATGAAATTTGTCTTTCTCTGACTGACTCTATGTCTAGAGATCCAAACAAGTCTTGCCTCCTTGCTAACTTACACTTTGTTTTAAAACAGGCATCGTCTGCCATCGTAAGCAGGGCATTTGCATCAGTTGTCCCGGTATTTCTTGTGAGCTGAGGTATGTGTGTGTTTTCTTAGCAACTCTTGTGGGGCAGATGTGACCAAAGTGATTGTCAAAAGCAGCAGGGTGGCATATAAGAGAGGCTCTTTGGGGTGTTGACATTCTGAACACACCTCAAATATTGCTGACCCAGTCTGCATATCAAAATCCTGCAGGATCAACTATCAGTGTAGATGGAGGGGGCAAGGGCCCTCTTCTAGGTGCAGGGTCAGTCTTGCGGAGCCTTTCAGACAATGATTATCTGCTTATCTGCACCCTGTACTGTTGACATAACCAAAAGGAAAGTGAGAATGTACTGTCCTCATCACTCCTGAAAAGGCCCTGGCAAGACATATGCATGCATATCCCTCAGGCAAAAGCAATAGTGGACATGCTAACCCACGGTGGCTGTTAGTGACCCCTTGCCTCATAGCTTTCATGACCTTGTGTGTTAAGCTGGCGGGTGACTGGAGGGGCTACACAGAATACAATTCATTTGCTTTATATTTGCAGCACCAATGGACACAGCAGCTTGGAATGAATGTGCTAGAAACTCCTTAAATAACATATGAACACTCAGAGTGATTAGGATAAAATTTCTCCATTTCTGGAATATCCCGACAGGTATTACTGTAGTAAAAAGAAGGATTTTAAGCTTCTGAGGCAGGTATACCTCAGTTCAAAGAATGGCTTTAAACACATGGCAGATTATTTCACCTGGTTGGGCCTCAGATTCTTTGTTATAATAGTATCTACATCAGTGGGTTGCTGTGAGGATTTAAAATGATTTCATATAGCATCTATGATAATATAGAATAGGCACTCAGTAAATGAAGTTAAGAGATTATTATCCAATCCATATAAATATTTTACCCATGGAAACTATAATAGGTTTGTCCTTAATTGAAGAGTTTACCTCGGCCAGGTAGGTCACCATGTTCAAGGTGATGTCAGCATATGCTTCATGAAGGTATCGGCAGACTACGTTGACCCATGTGGCACAGTCCCTCGTGTAGCTATGTGTTTTGTACAGGGTCATGACATGTGCAAGATTGGAAAGTTTGGGGTTCTTCTCTTCCAAACACACCTTTTAAGAGAAGAAAATCAGTTAGGGGTAAAATTGCCTGATAAATAGGAAGATGTGTTAGCAATTGTGCTATAAGATATGCTTGCAATTTTGCTCTGGAATCTGGAAAACACATCAATATTTCTTTTTGGTAAGCTGCAGAAGTGCGTATCTCAGTAATTAGCTGATATAAGTTTCACAAATTCTTTCCACCTGTCTTCTCAATAATGAAACCAAAAGACAATGTGAATCAGCTACTCAGACATCAATATCTAGCAATACCAGTTATTATTTTCAGGTTTGGAGAAACTCACTTCCCTCTCTGGGTAATTTCTGTTTAGCAGTGGACCTTCCTGAAGGCCCATATGGATCCACCTGAGCGTTGAGCCAGATATCATACCTGAGCAATCCTTTCGGCTATATCCTTGCAGAACTGATTGGGATTTTCAAAATGCTGAATCAGCTGGGGTAGGAGACACAACACGTTCAGTGGAAATCCTGGATCAGAGAAGAGGCAGTGGAGACAGCTGAATATGGTATATTTTAATGGTTAACAGTGGGAAGGAACAGTGCAGATTTTATTCTGAGGGGATGTAAAAGCAGTCTTTTGAACAAGCTTTATTATGATCTAACACAAAATCCAAGGAAAAAAATGTACAACAATGACACCAGTTACAGAGGAGGCACCGAAGCAGATATGGTGCTGTTCGGTGACTGAGATATGGTAATTCTGAGATATGGTGACTGTCTTGCTATGGACTGTTTGTGAATAAGGATGACTGGCACAGATTTTTAAAAGCAGATTAAGATGAACGGAAGCACTAGTTTGAAACTTTTATCAAAAAACATATTTTAAGAAAAGCTTGTTTGAGAGGACATAGGCCAACCATTTTAAGTCTTGCTCATGTAATGCAATAAAAAAAGACTCTTTAAAATCATTAAGTAATGGCTTAGTACTATTGTGTTAAGCTCTACCTTCATGAAAACAAGTCTGGGCCACATGCCATAATATTAAAACTGTGGCTGGTGATTTGGCTTAATTCAAAACAAGAGGGAACCAATAGAATTTTCAAGAGGGAAAAAAAGGCTAAGAAAACAAAAAAGATTTAGAAGTTAATAAAAAAGAGAAAAAAAAGTTTATCTGCACAAGAAAAATGGAATAAACTGACTGCATTTGCAATCTTACCTGGAAAGCATGGAGAAATAATTAATATATATATATATATATATATATATATATATATATATTACTTCTATGCCTTTTATGCTATTGCCTTAAAAATGTCTTCTACAGTATAAATAATTTTAAAATTTACACTAGGTATAATTTTGAAATAAATAAGCTATTCCCAAAGAAACATTTCTAAACAGAATTGTTAAACGTACTAAGCCCGTAATCTTATTACACCAAACGTAAACATAACAACCACCAGAACTGTGTAAGAGAATGAGTGATGTTGGCTTTACCAATGGCTTGGGATGAATCCACCATGGATACTTTGGATACTGGTGTCAGCAAACTGAAAAGCTGTAGGGTAAGGTCGGTGGTGGTGAGGGAAGTGAATCCTTTCAGCAGTAGCTGCTGCAACCCTGAGAAGTCTGACCACTTGAGCTGCCCTTGGAGTTTCTCAAGTTTTTCTCGGTTCTCAGCTTTATCAAGTGGCATGTGAGCCAGTAGTCTATTCAACAGCCTTAAGGCCATTAGGTATTCAAACTCAAAATCAGATTCCATCAAAGCCACTGTGACCCAAAAGATGGTGGCCAATAGGTTGGTTGGATGGTTTATGTGTGATGGGTCTGAGAGGCTGTCCTTCAAGGATGATGAGCTTCTGGTTTTTGAGGACAGGCCTTGTTGGGTACAAGCCTGAATTCTGTCCAGTGTGGCACTCCTGGGTGGATCTGAGGATCGGTCAACAACACCAAACTTCTTGGGCACAGAAAAGCTTCTTTGATGCCGGCTCCGTTCTGCAGTTGCTGTGTTGCCACTGGCTGCCCCAGGGTTCACATTTAGTTGTCCTGTGCTCTTTCTGCTGGCTGTTAGTTTAGTGCTAGAGCTTAAATCTGGTGATGAAGAGCTGGGTATAAAAATAAAAAAATTCAATAGAAAGCCAACATAATTCAGTGAAGAGTTAGTCCTTTTAAGATCCACTGACAAACTATAAGGGAGGGAAATCATTCTTTGGAAATACTATCTATTTTTTTTTTCACACCCCCCCCATACTCTTATTACAGGGATAAATTTCCTTATTCCTAAACTTAAAGCTATGAAAAAAACAGAACAAAACAATGAGAACCCTCACCAACAAAACGAGAATAAAATCTAATACTGACTTACACATATTCAAAGGCTAAAGAAGAGGGGTTGGTGGTAAAGTTTACTGATCTTTCATTTATATTTTTGTTCAAATTTGGGCAGAAGTAATTTAGAAATAAAGTGTACCTGATAGGCACAAAGTTTAATAATTCTATTTACTGACTGATAAGGAGAACAGAAACGGAAAGGATATTATCTAGAAAGAAGCAAGTTAGTAACTGCATCAAAGGAATTTTTTTACACTTCTAAAAAATCTATGAGAAATGATTTCTAAGCCTATTTCAGGCTGACGAGATAAAACTCTTTATCAACATTCTTGCTAAATTCTTACTGATTGAGATAAATCTGTAGGTTTATATAGAAAAATATGTATGATGTTAGTAATCATACTAAAATTACTTATCCATAAAAAATGCCCAACTTAAAAGTGAAACAAGGCTTAGTGTGATTTATGATAACATCACTGACTCAATTGCAAGCAAAATGAGCTCAATTATATAAACAGAATACAGATTTGTGAATGGTTTGAAATGGGCAATTAAACATTGGCAGGAGCAACAGGAATAAAAATAAAAAAGAAAGATCCTAAGATAGGAATTTATTCATATAAAATCGACATTAATTCCAGCTGTTTTTATAGTGATGGCTCAAGATGAGTTTTATGTATATTCATTCAAAAAACTATGTAGTTTTGATTTGTTTACAATGAAATAAACAGGATAATTATAAAATTTGAAAAAGTACTCAAAGTCATAAAACATAAAATGAAAAAGCATTAATATTTGTATTATTTAGAACTAACATTTCTTCTCTTTCTGATGTGTGACTGCTTATATAACATGTATCTGTGTGTGTTGTAACTTCCTTTTTTTTTTTAAACTAACGATAATGTCATACATCAAAAACTAGATTTGTTCTTTGGATTTTGCCCAAAGTCCAGGCATGTCTCAACTATTCAGTCCAGCATGTTTGATTTCAAAAGTCATTAAGTGGGGTGCCTGAGTGGCTCAGTCGGTTGAGTGTCCAACTTCGGCTCAGGTCATGATCTCGCGTTGATGGGTTCGAGCTCTACGTCGGGCTCTGTGCTGACAGCCTGGAGCCTGGAACCTGCTTCCGATTCTGTGTCTCCCTCTCTCTGTGTCCCTCCCCTGCTCACACTCTGTCTCTCTCTCAAAAATAAACATTAAAAAAAATTAAAAAAAAAAAAAAGAAAGGAAAAATAAAGTCATTAGGCTTCTTCTCACCGAGATAACACCGTTAAGAGATCACTGTTCTTCAGGCAGTCGGACAAGTTATCCACGGCGGCTTCCAACGTGAGGAGTGCCTCCATTACGTAACCCTGCCGGACACGCACAGATAACATTTTGTACTGCTTGAAACTGCTGTTTCCTTCCGGAAGATAAATTTAATCAACACAAACGTTATTCAAGTCTAATGTTAATATCATTGACTGCTTAGGAAATTCAGATGGCTTAGCAGTTAGCAGGTAATCACAAAGATTTATTTCCCTAGATCTGACTTCCTCAACAGACCAATCTCATCTGAAATCCAATAGGGAGAGGGCAAGGCTGAAAGTGGCAATCCTTGCCCCTTAATGAGGGGGGTGGTGAACCTTTGAAATACAGAATATCAATATCTGAGTCAGAAATTAAGAGCTGAGGTATGAGAAGTTCTGTGCCTCAGTGGCATTTTGAAGAGCATATCCAATGTCCAGAAAGAGGAAAAGAGGCTAGAGTTTACAGGTGTGTAAGTCTCCTGGGATGTAGTAACTTTTCTGATGGAAAAGAAGGGAAAGAAAGGCTTGGCCCAAGCTACAGAGCTTGTAATGCCCTTGGAATGCTTCCCGGTCCCTGGCATCTAAGTACAGGGTCTTATTGTGACATCTATTCTCTCCATTACTTCTTCAGCTCTTCTCAGTGTACCGAGGGCTAGTATACAGAGAGGGGTAGTGTGCTGCATAGATACAATGGAGATCCCTTCTCTGGGTGTGGAGACGGCACAACAGCATCCTAGGCTGGTGGCAAAAGGACAAAACAACGCAAATAATTCCCACTTCCCAGTCAACTAAAACTAACAACAAAAACAACCAGGGAGTCACCAGGGAATTTTCAGTTGTTGGTTCAATAAAACTATCCACTGAATTTCTAGAACAATGCTCCTTGAAATGATTTTTCTTAGGTTTATTTATTTATTTTGAGAGAGAGAGAGAGAGAGAGAGAGGGAGGGAGAGGGAGGGAGAGGGAGGGAGGGAGGGAGTGCTAGCAGGGGAGGGTCAGAGAGAGAAGGGGGGAGAGAGAGGGAGAGGGAGAGAGAGAGAGAGAGAGAGAGAGGGAGAGAGAGTGAGAGAGAATCCCAAGCAGGCTCCACACTGTCCACGCAGAGCCTGATGCAGGGCTCGATTCCATAAACTGTGAGATCATGACCTGAGCCAACATCAAGAGCTGCATGTTTAACAGACTGAGCCACCCAGGCACCCCCAAAGTGATTTTTGTAAATATAAAAGTTAATATCTAGAAAATTTTTAAATAAATGTATATGCCCAAATGGCTGGGATAATTGGGTGAGAGAAAGAAGGCTCAAAGAAAGTTGTCAAGTCCTCATCTTTGACATGAGAGAAGGAGAATGAGTTCGGTGGCCTTTCCTTCTGTACCTGAATCTCATCTCCATGTTCTCCAATCACCTCCACCAGTCTGGAGAGAAGGTCAGACAAGGCATGTGCTGACAGAGGTTGCTTGAGTGCCCGGAATATCTGGAAGGACCGACCTGCATAGTGTCTCGAAGAGCTTGCAAGGGCTGTCTGCAATGCAACTTCGCTCAAGTGTTGCTCCAGATGGAAACCTAGGCACCAAGAGGCCACAGATGGTCAACCTATACTCTGCAAACCCGGGGCATCAGTTATCTATAGGTTTAAATCAAGTTAATCCCAAAGACCTATCCTCTGGTGGTACTTATTTAAGAATTAACCATTTTAGAATTTAAAAAAAACCCCAAATTTGAACAGATCTTAAAGAGGCATAGTGTAGTAGAGTCGAAGCTTTGCAGCAAGGTGGTCCTGGTTTTGAACAGGGGTTTTGGGGACTCTGGAAAGAAATGTAGTCTCTATTAGCCTATTTTCTTATTTTTAACTGGAGAATAATAGTATCTATATCATAGAGTCATTGCGAAAATTTGATGATTTAAAAAATGCTTTGTACCGTGTCTGACACATAATATACTCACAAATGTATTCTTGTTTACTGCCCTACTATTTTTCTACATTGTTCTTCCGAAGTCCTTTTTGCAGAGAGTACTTTCACTCCTTCATCATAAGAGAATTTGTTAGGGTCAAGTTTTCAGAGTACTTGTGTAGAGGAAAGCTGTTAGTGGGTCTAGTCAACTCTAAACACAACCAAGGCCTGTACCAAAGTCTTTGCTCTTCAGAATAGTCTATAAATATGCAGATATTGAAATGCAGATGTTGCCAAGAAGGCAGCCATCATTTAAACTCTTGCCCGAATATTGGTTCTTCCGACAGCATGAATCTTAGGCATCAGGAAACCACTGGATCAGATGGAAGTGAAAATGTAAGGTAAAGCACATGATTGAATTCTGGGCCACTGATCTGTACTCTCTGCTGTGCCTCTCTGCAGGAGAAAAACTGACTACAAAGTTGGAGGACATGATGAAAACCGTGATTTTGGCTGTCTCTGTGATCTAGAGGATTCCGTGGTACATTTGATTGTCACATGAAAGTGAACCAGGAGGGACCATTTAATGTCATTGTTCTTAGCTGCTGCCTGGCTGTTTGACCCTAGGGACTGACCTTTAGATTATACAAGAGAATGTTCCCACAGAGCAAACAAAGGGTCCTGGAAGATGGACTTACACATATTCAAGGTAGCAAATACAGGATTAAACCCGTATAGGCAGTTCACAATTTATGAATGGATCATCTTTCAAAACAGAATTTGTACCTTTACTTTTATATTCCTACTTAATTTTATTACGTGTGGGGTTAGGTCCTCTGTCAATGAGCAAAAACTTACTGAAATCAGAATGGACCTAAAGGCTAGAACTATACTGGTAGGACTATAGAACCCCACCATGTTCTTGGTGACAATGCCACCAATGACATGACAATGTCCTTAAGAAAAGCTTATTTAATGTGTCACACAGCAAACCTACATTTCCCAGGCTTTCCTGCAGGCCTTGTGCCTGAGTTCTGGCCAGTGGAACGTGGGAAGGAGCACTGGAGGCCATGTTCGAGCCACGTGTGGTGTAAATTCCTCCTGAGTAGTCCTCTACTCACTCTCTTCCTCCACCTGCTGGCTGAATGAGGAGGGTTGAGGAGAGGCCTCTGAGCCGAGGGGGTCAGAGCCACAGAAGGAAGGTCTCTGAAGCGCCATGTGGAAGGCCACCTGCCAAACTATGCCAGTGTCCTTAAGAGAGGCTATTTAAATTAAAGGCTATTTAACAGTTCAGTTCTACACTGGACTGTTATGTGATCGGAAGTAACCTTCTACTGTGTTAAGCCTCTGACCTTTGGGGGTTGTGTGTTATAGCAGCTATACTACCCTGACTCCTGCAAGTGTTTCCAGGAACGTATTTTATTGTGCTACAGTGGAAACAGGCAGAGAGCAGGGATGTATAAAGAAACTGTAGTGAGTAAAAGTATCTGGGGCAAGCTGTGAAAAGACTCAGACTCTAAGCACCCTCTGAGAAAACAGTAAAGGGATTCATGAGTTTTTTCATTTTCATTATCTTCATGCACTCAAAGATTTTAAGCAAATTAATGGTTTGCACACAAACAGTAAATTTCTTCCTTTGGGTTATATTTTCAACCATTAAGTGACTTCTAAGTGGGGGGAAAAGCAATAGAAGAGGTGGTAACATTTCAAAAACACTCCAAAACAGAGACTCAAAATAAGAAAGGTCAATCCTATTCCTGAAATGAGAAAGTCATTTCAGTTTATCAGTATTGTTTGCTTTTCTAGAAAGCACCCTCTGATAATGAGAAGAGGTGGGGTTAATCTGGAATGTTTCAAACTGTGAGATGTGCTAATTATCAGAGCAGGTGGGAAAGCCAGCGAGCCATATTTCATTTGGTCAGCCTGGGGCATGCAAAAAGGTAGGGGTACTTGTTGCATTATGCTGAGGAACCAAATTAAAATTTCACACATGGATCAGCCCAGGCCAAGTCGAATCTGAATGGTATACAGCTAAGGGCTTACACATCATGATGCTACTATAATCTAACTACGAATCACACTGTGTTCAGATATTGAATGATCATCAGCACAGGAATTATTAGCAAATACTTTCAAAGTCAAAGACATTTTATCACAAAATTCTTTTTTAAACCCGTTTTCCTATCTGACTGTTTTTCACAGCTGAGTCTAAATTCAGTCAATAAGATTTATTACTCGTGGCTGCCTTTTTTTTTTTTGTTAAAATTTTAAAATTTGAGTATACTTGACACACCATGTCACATTAGTTTCAGGTGTAAAACATAGTGACTCGACTTCTTTGACTTCTCTCTGTTTTGCTATGCTCCTCACAAGTGTAGCTACCATCTATGCCTACACAACACTACAACTCTATTACAAGATCATTGACTGGATTCCCTATGCTGTGCCTTTTATTCCTGTGACTTATTCATTCCATAACTGGAAGCCTGTACCTCTCTCTCCCCTTTACCCACTTTGCCCATATCCCTACTCCCTTCCCTCTGGCAACCATCAGTTTGTTCTATTTATAGTCTGATTCTACTTTTTGTTTATTCATTTCTTTTTTAGATTTCATGAGTAAACTCATATCGTATATTTTTTCTTCAATCTAACTTACTTCACTTAGGTTAATACCCTGTAGGTGCATCCATGTTGTCACAAATGGCAAGATCTAATCCTTTTTTATGGCTGCATAACATTCCATTATTATATATTCTGTTATATATACTCCATTGTATATAAAATATATATGTTGTATAAATGGAATATATATGGAATGAATATATATCTACATCTATATACACGCATGCTCAGTAGCAAAATTATTGAATTATATGGTATTTCTATTTTTAATTTTTTTGGGGGAAATTTCATGCCATTTTCCATAGTGGCTGTACCAATTTACATTCCCACCAACAGTGCATGAGGGTTCCTCTTTCTCTACAGCCTCACCAGCACTTGTTATTTCTTGTCTTTTTGATTCTAGCCATTCTGACAGGTGTAAGGTGATATTTCATTATGGTTTTGATGATCCGTGATGTTGAGCATCTTTCCATGCATGTGTTGTATCATGGCCTCCTTGAAATAAAATTAATATTATAGGGAATAGTTTAATTCTAGTGAGGTAAATGGAGCAAGGAGAACAGTGACCTCTGGGAATTATTTGATAGGGCACAATGCAAAAATACATGACAATAACAATCATCCAGTTAGGCACATTTGAAACAAGCTTCAAGGCTCCCCTATGAATATTCTCCTGCTATCAATGCCAAATACAGAACCATATATATATATATAAAGTGTATGGTTATAATGGGAAGAATACACTCCATTACAGAAAATATTGAAAGTGGCATTTGGGAAACAGGATAAAGTACCTGATTTGGAGTCTTTAAATACAGATACAACATGACGTAGAAAATTAGTGAGCTGTTCAGCACTCTTCGAATTTTGATTTTTGGGTGTAATGTCTTCATGGCACCAAAGTGGACCAAATGCCCTTAAACAAAACATACAAAATGTTAAAAATATAACCACTTAAATATAATCACTTTGTATTTTAAAAACCACCTATAACTGTAGGTTGTAACTCCGAAGGTGCAATATGATTTTGAAATTTTAGTGATTAATGTGGGCATGAATTTCGGTCTGGTAAAGCTTAAGAACATACTCAAAATGGATCTAGCTAGTTCATGGAGGCATATTGTTTCTTATGTTTTACTCACAAAATGCAAACCTCACAAAATTTACTCACAAAGTTAAAACCTCTCAATTCACCAGAACAGTGTTTATACATAATAGGTGCTACGTGTTTGTCAAATAAAATGAATAAAATGTTAATTAAAATACAGACTTAGACATTTGTATATTTTAGATTTGCAGAGATAATGCTTTTATCAGGATCATATCATTACACTACCAAATACTGTAGAAATGAATTGAAGATACGTCCTCTGTTATCTACTTGGTTTTCAACAGAAAGAACAGGATGGAGCCAGAGGTGAGAATTTCAGAAGACTACTCTTTCCAACACAAGGTACAGACAGTGGTGAGTGGTGAGTATACTTTTCTTCCCCACCGACCATTCAGGTCTCTGAAGTATCCTGGATGTAGTTACCATCAGGCCCCTTCCTAAGCTTCCTGTTCATTAACTCCTGTATTGAGCTGAGAACTGCAAAGAATACTCTGAATCATTAACTGAAGAAAGAAAATGCTCTTTTTTTCCTTTGTTTGCATTAACTGATGCATTCATGGGAGAAAGAAAAATCATGGGGTATCAGATAACATCTATACAGACTAGACTTCTGGGATTAATGCACTGAGAAAGGATAGTGTCTCCTCCCCCCATACAGTCCCAAGTAAGCATGATTTTTTTGATGCAAATACTGGACCTTAGGGTAAGAGACATTCTGAAGCCTTACAAGCTAAATTGTTCAGTGGAAGGAAGAACCAGAAGAGCTGGAAAAAAAAAAAAAACAGGATTTCTTGCTTGCAGCTTTTCTTGATTTTGATTATTAGTTTGCTTCCTTTCCCATCATGCTTCCTATTGTTTCTGACTTCCATTTATAAATGGCTCTGGATGAGAAAAGCAGAAAATGGTACCCTCTGCAGCTGCTCCTGGGTCGACCATGGCTAATATATTTGGTTTCCAGAAGATGTTCTTTGCCAAGTCTCAGAACTCCCAGATCCTGGCAGCTCTAATAGATGATTAAAGTCATCCTCACCGTAGGGCGCTACTGTGTCCTGCCTCCATCTGCTGCATTCTCTTTATACACGGAACCTCCTGCCCATCAACTGTGCCATCAGTGGGATCTCAGACAGCTTCTGCCAGTATCTGCCTTGTAGACAGACTCTGACAGATGCAATTTAGAAGAGAAAAGAAGGCTTTGCTAAAATCGCGGGCTCGCTTTTTCATTTGTGTAGTTCTAAAGTGATGATATTTCCCTAAAAACAGGGCCTCTGTGTCCTGAACCCTCACTACCTCGTCGTCAGGAACTCAATGAGCTTGTTCGCCTTCTCGTCCGCTTCAGCGGTTGTGTCCACGTCTTCCACCTCCTGGGTCATCTGCGGGAGGTTCCCACTGCTGCCCCCCAGGCTGATGCTGGAGGACGTGGAACTGGAGCTTAGCCCCGAGTCTGGCACTGGGGATGACTGGTCCTCTCTCAGGAAGTCAAAGCCACCTGGTGGGACAAGAAGGTCAAGGTAGAATGTGCTAGGCAGGGTGCTTACTGAAGTGAGGAGGTGAGCATACAGGAGGGTGTAGTTATTTGAATCTTTTGGCAAAAACATCTGATTTTGCCTATGGTTACAATGAAATGAGACTGGTATTTTTTCCTTGCTTATGGAATAGTTGCACTGCTGTGTAAACCAGAGTGTATCTGGTAATAGGAGTGTGATCTGTTACTTTGTAGCCTAGTGTTTGAATTGATGCTTTCTGCAAAGTAAGTGGTGTGTGCTTGTGTGTATGTGTGCACATGCGTTTGTGCACGCACATACACACACACACATGCACAGGCTGACAAACAGTTCCCCTATACATCTGGACCCAACTGTGCTGTTAGCAAATTATTCTTGGGTATTAGACCACTTAAATATGTGAAATGGTATCAGTTTTGATGAAACGAGCACCTAGTAATGGATAAGTTATAATGTTTTGAGTAAATGTGCTTACAACTGTGAATATTATGTGTATGTTACTATGCTTTGATAAAATATGTCTCATGGTAGTCAAAGAAATATGGTATAAACAAATACTCTGTTTGTTCCCCACCTCATATTTGGTTATCATTCTACATCTCTGGATATTGTTGGTTTGAAAATGTAGATACACAGTCATCCCTTTTCTCCTACTTAATGATCAGAAAAGTACATAGTTCTGGTGTGTCTGACAGATATCCTGAAATAGGAGGAGTCCTGGGCCTGAATATCATCTCTGCCATTTATTGCGTGATCTCAGGGAGTTTACATAATTTCTCTGTAGCTTAGTTTCCTATTATAATAAGATAAAGACGGTAATTTCTAGTACACGGGTTTTTAGCTTGGATTTGAAAGCAACCATAGTTGAAAGTAGGTGCACATTGTTAATAAGTGTTCATGAAAAGGAGACATTTTCCAAACCCTTTGTACTCGTATTCCACATGTGCTACAGATTCATTTTCGTTTCCACTGTTTGTCTTGCCTATGGTATATTGTGTTTTGTCTTGTAAATCCCCATTTTATGCTACATCACTGGTATAGTGAATGCAAAACTGATGCACTCAGAGATACACAATGTTCTCAGTCTAAGACCATGTGCTTAATGGAATACATCCTTATCCTGGGGAGGCAGGACAGCCAGAAGTCTTCAGATTCTTTTAATTAAACGTCTATAGTGAAGAGAGTTTTGGGCCTTTGAGTGGCTATTGATGGGTTATTTTCAATTAAGTGTAGTTTGGTTTAAAATAAAGGTCCTACACTGAGGTCAGTAGTCCTTATGTCTCAGACTTAGTAACTCCGTATTCATTTCCCAAAGGAATATTTTAACATCGGTCAAAGGACAGGACAGCACTGAGTACATGTATTAAGTAATAGGCACATCCTCTTCAGGGTTATGAATAAAGTACATGGTGACAGATGAAGTGCATGCCATATTGAGTGCCAGGGCAATGTACAAAATGTTCAGGAATATTAGTTCACTTATCATTTTAAGATATTTTAAATGTTCTGATTCTAAATGAAACCCACTGGTCAACTCTTTGGGAAAAGTTTTCATGAATAGCTGGACACATCAG
The DNA here is from genome assembly GCA_028646485.1 of Cryptoprocta ferox. Classification (NCBI taxonomy): domain Eukaryota; kingdom Metazoa; phylum Chordata; class Mammalia; order Carnivora; family Eupleridae; genus Cryptoprocta; species Cryptoprocta ferox. Next base: position 66,018,209 of record CM053574.1, read on the forward strand.
AGTAATTTCTTTGACTCCAACATGACTCAGCTTATGCTTTCTGTTCTCATTTCTAAAAAGAAACTTTTGGTTTCAAAACAGTCAAGGTTCTTAGTAGACTTCCACTCATGGTGCTTTCCAGAAAAAGCAGTCACTTAAAAAGGTGAAAATTCCTTCAGGGGAACTAGAAGGTCCACAAATGATACATCTGGCACCTTGGCAATGACCTGCTCTCAAGGTGATGGGGGGTAGTCACTGTTTTGTGCATTCTCAGCTTTAGTGTTTTAGACATGCTCTTGGCTGAAGGACATACTTTTCAATGTATCAGTAGGAACATATTTAATGAGAGCAGAAATCATAACAATAAGGAAAAAGACATTTGAAAACATTCAATATTGAAGGATTTTGAAAACCAAATTAATATCAAGGGAAATGGTGCATATTTATTGTGCTCCTACTTGCTCACTTGGAAAGTTGGGGGGGTGATCACATTAGAGAAGTTAATTTGGGCTCCATGGACACCTTCAGTTATCTTCGTATTTGTGATTCTGTCTCAGGCTTTCTGCTACTCCTCCTTTTATTACCTGTGTAAAGATACTCTGGTTGGTAAGCCGGCTGAACTGTTAAAGTCTTAGCTTCACCCATCTCTCGAGTCTGCAAGAGCACAGAAGCAATGGCATGAAAATTGCTGTTGCAAGAGAGGGCAATCAAGAGGTGAAGAAGCAATTTTTTGCTGTGTTCAAAGACTTCAGGCCGGTAATGGTCCAAACCTGGAACAAAACAGTGGAATCTCTTAGTATAAACAAGTTTTCAGCTCGTTTAGATTCCAGGGATAGTAAAGATTCCAAGTTACTCAGGAGGAACGTGTTGAAAGAATGTTCAGTTTTCTTTGTTATTGTTTGTGTTACCAACATAAAGAAGTTGGGCTTAGGAAAAATGTTTTATTCCTTAAACCAAATGTTCTCATAAAATGCTGATAGATGGACTTTTCCTGACCTCTCAGTAGCATTTGACATGGTTAGCATTCCTTCTTCCTGGGACGGTCTCTTCCCTGGGTCTCCCTGTTAACTGAAAGATTTTAATTTTGTTCATCTCTCTCTAACTAAACTTCTGAGCCTCCCTGGCTTGTTCCTCTTCCCATTTTTGTTCTACAATTTAGCTATTTTAAAATCTCAGTGCTTGGCCTGCTGTGCTCTATATTCTTTCTGTGTGCTGAAAGTGTCTCATGGCTTTAAATTGATCACATCTAGCCAAAGACCCTCAAAGAGGCCCAACATGTTTTGGATATCTTTATAGATAGAGCATTACCGAGGTACCACTCTATATTGCAGAAATAGGGCAATTTTAAGCAATGACTGATCAACTGAAATTGTAGAAGCAGATGTCACATAGAAGCAATGAAAAATGGAAAAGACTAAATATTTCAGACATGAGGAAAGCAGGATGTCAATGTAAAAGGAAAGCTCTCTGGATTATGTCTATAGGGTTTTGACCCTATTGTCTAGAGTTCCTCTTAGATCCAGTCTTACCTAAGAAGACAGCATGGAGTAATAATGGTAGATGAAGAGCCCAATCTTCTCTCACACTGTGATCCACCACCATCTCAGTCATAAAAATTACAGCAATATTGCACCTAATCAATGACATGATGAAATTAATGTAACTTCTGAAGAGGATGGAAATACATTGATAGATCATTAAGTCACAATTAAATACAACTCTTGAGCCCTGCTGACGAATTATGTAAGACCCTTCAATTCCTGAAAAGGCACAGAATTCCACGAAAAGAAGAAACCATGGCTGAGCTAATCACATACTAGGGAGTCTTACTAGTCACTAGGTAATAAGAGCTGAGGGAGGAAGAGGAGAAATGGGCCCTCTTTTCAAGTTACTCACAATCTAAAAGTTATCACAGAATGCATATCCACATCCAGATTACATCAAGAAAAAATTCTGAGTTACAAGGCAGCTTTGCACATTGGTTAATATTCAACCAAACTCTACAAATATGCTGAGAGCTGCAATTAAAGTTACGTGTGGTCCCTCTGATTTCAAATCCTTTCGTTTGACAGGACCTGGAATGATTTCCCTCTTATCATGGGAAGAAAAGTCCAGTCAAATTGAAGCAGTCACTACCCACTACCCACAGATGCTACTTACCTGTGGAGGGGCCCCCGGGGAGTGATGGTCTCTGGGAGGTAGTCAACCAGGGGGGCCCAGCATCCTCCAGTACAAGGCATGGGTAAGGGCTGTGGCTGTTTGGTCTCTGTTATAGTCAACAGCCAGCCCGTATAGGGAGAAATCGGGTCATCTATAGGATGAGAAAGACAAGCATGCATTATTTTTAGGGAGTGATGATTTTTGTTTTCCCTACTTGGTGTTTGTAGAAAGAATCTTACAGATGTAGGCTAGTAAAAATAACTCTATAACCATCCCATTTGGTGAGTATGAATTAGAGGATCAATGGGTTAGAATTACTTGATTAGATTTTTTAGTCCTTTTATGTTTTGATAATCTAATATACAATTATGTACTATAGAGCAATGGAAAATACAGACATGCAAAAAGAAAACATTAAATCATTCTCATCACTGTGAGAACTTGGTCTTTCTCCAGTCTTCCCCATTGCAGTAAAACGCAATTCCATATTTCCAGTTTGCTCAGGACAGGAGCCTTAGAGCTATCCGTGACTTCTCTCTCAAATCTCATATCCAACTCATACTCATGATAATCATGATGAGGATAATAGTAATAATAAAAATAATTACGTTAAGAGCTAACACAGGGAATACCTACTTTATAACAGGCACTTTATATTACACCATTGCACATTACATTAATAATTAATATAATTATAAATAATTATAATTAATACTTAAAGCCCAGTAATAGGTATCTCTTACTCCTACTTGACAGAGGGGAAATAGAGGTTAGGTAACTTGACATCATATTCAGTGAGCTGTACCTTCAAAACATATCCAGAATGGGACCACTTTTCACAATCTCCATCACTGACAAGGTAAGGCATCATGCACTCTCACATGGTTCCCTACTGCTCCCTACTTCCATCCTGGCCCCTCTACAGTCTGTTTTCCACAGAGAAGCCAGAGCAATCCTTTTAAAACAGAAGTTCATTCATGTCTTTCCCTCTGCTTAACACTCTCCAGTGGCTCCCCTCTCCACTCAAAATGAACTCCAAACTCTACACCATGACCTTTAAGGCCTTACACGGTCTTCTTGCTGTTTCTCTCTTGGCTTATCTCCTACTACCATCCCATTTGCCCACAACACCCCAGTCATTAGGGCTTCTTCCTGTTCTGTGATCACGCTTGACGCTGTCCAGCTTTAGGGCCTTCACCTCTAGCTTCCCTTTTGGCTGCAGTGCTCTCCCGGAGAGCCACGTGGTTCACTCCACCTCACACAAGCTTTGCCCAAGTACCAGAGGATTTATTGCAGAGGATTTCCAGAATACTTTATTTGAAATCACCTCCCCCACCCCATTATTTTCTATCCTCTCACCCTGCTTTAATTTTCCTTTCTGGCACAGATCATCCATTCCCCAGCACTGCCTGCCTCCTCAGACTCTCAAATAAGCTGCACAACAGCAGAGACTTTATTTTGTTCATTGTTGTTTCCCTAGTTCCCAGAACAGTATCTGACATGTGGCGGGGCATCAAAAAGTATTTTTTGAATGAATGAACTTCCTCAACAATACCTTTAAAGTAAGTGCAGCAACAAGTTTCAAAACAACCTAACCTTATACCTAAAGGAGGTAGAAAAAGAACAAAATGCAAATCCAGCAGAAGGAAGGAAATAATAAAAATTAGAGAAGAAATAAATGATACAGAAACTAAAAACAAAACAAAACAAAACAATAGAATATATCAATGAAACCAGGAACTGGTTCTTTGAGAAGATCAACAAAATTGATAAACCTCTAGCCAGACTCATGATGGAGCTCTTTTTTTTATAATGCTCTCAATAGAAGCTGGTGGCATTCAAAGACAAGCAGTTTCACTCGGGGTCACATGATATGAGCCAGGTACGTGGCTTCAGACAAACTGGCTCAATCCTGGGATAGATTGTAGTGTATTAAGAAGAACTACGTATTAGATCATCTTTAGGCAATTTCTCCCACATAAAGTTTTTCTTGGCTGCGCTCTGAAAGGCAGTGAGAGGCAATAGATTTGAGGCTGCTGGTCCCATGTAGAATTCTGGGCTTACTGGTTAGTGGAGCGGGTGAAGGGGTATCTTCCTACTGGGAATAGTGAGGTGCCCAACAAGGGCAGGTACTAGGACACAGTCCACTTCTGGGATGTCTGGGATGTCAGCCCACTTCCGGGTCCAGTTTTTGGGGCAAGGTCAGGATTCGCCTCAGAAAGCAACTGTTGGGTCTTACTAATGCATCAAAAATCAAGCAACTGGAACCCTATAAATCCTATGCCATGAAGCTAGGCCACAACAGATTTAGCCCAGAAAAAATGTAAAGCATGTATGACAATTCCTCATCTCATCTCAGACCTCCTGGTAAATTACTTACAGACTGTTTCACTTTCAGCAAATTAACCATCCAGGATAAGATGCAAAATGCACTTGTAAGTAATCAGCTACTCTTTAATAAAACTTAAAAGGAGAACAAAAATGGGGGAGAATATCAAAGAATTAAGAAAAAGGAAACGTGATATTTCTGTTAAGAAGGATATACTTTTCTTTGTTTCAACAATGTTCTCAGATACACAGCCCATCAGCAAAAATGTGTTGGCTTTTTGGTGGTTGGATTAGGAATAAATTGGCCTGAAACTGGTTTTCTACAGTTAGGTCTAAACCACTAAGACTCAGCTGCTATCCAGCCTAACGAGTTGTATCTTTATTATGGGGACACATACACTAACATATGGCCTTGGAAAATAATCCAAGTATTTCAAGTAGTTCTAAAACAGCTTACATAATATTAACAGGAAGATCTTTACAGATCTAGGTCTAAATCAGTTTTCTGGTCCATTTTACTCAAGGTAGTATAGGTTTTTTTTTTTTTTAATAGAAAAAAGTTTTAAGAGGCTGCACATGGTCGTTCCATCTGGGTAAACCCAGATTATGAAGCCCCAGGCCACTAAGTCTCACCTGATTCCTTCTTACTCTTCCTGTCTCTACTGATCCTCCCAGGAATTCAGGGAGGAAAATAATCACCCTTAACATATACCAGATGGCTGGCCATAAGGTTTTAGAATTGAGTCTACCAATCTTTGCTTTTCTTGTAGCATAGGCTATATCCCTCATGTGTAGCCAGAGCCAAAAATACATCAGGGAAAACCCAGTTACTAAAGTCCTAAGGGTATTTGTCCCCTATTAGATGCTCTGCTTCCTCCAGACAGCCAGAGTTCAGGTTTATTACTTAAACACTTGGAAAAGGACCTTCGTATACATATGTTCTGGACTTTTCTGTGATAAGAGAAGATATGTTTGAGTAACTTGATTTCATTTTCTAATGAGTAATTTAAAATATAAGTTCTCGGTTCCCCAACGACAGACATGCTATGAATTGGAACTTCTCTGGTCAATAACCGTAATCATGTAAGGTATATTATTGACACATGACTCAAATGAATTCAAATTCTGTGCCAAAATTTTCCCATTAAAATGCCGTTTATGCAAGCACAACAAATTTATAAACCAGTATTTCTAGGTGAAACAGATGTCATAATGATAACATTAGACTTCTTTTTATCCCTTCACAACTATTCACAACAGTTTTTTTTCTCTTCACAAATATTTCCATTTCTTTTTCTTTTTGTCCCTAAAGCCAGTGATCTGAGTTTATATAATGACATGCTTATTATTTTATTACAATTATCCTCTAAAATTCACTATTTATATACTTTCAGAATAATTGTTACTTTATTGTAGTGATTCTATCATATTCCATGTCCTAGAGCCACAGCAAAGAGGTACACTTTAAAGGAATCACCTGCAAGACAGCAATATTCTTGAATAACCAGTTAGCAGAGCAGGTGGAGGGGGTGTCTTTCTACTGTGAAGACTTGAGTCTCCCAACAAGGGCAGGTACTAGGACACAGCCCGCTTTTAGGATGTCAGGGAAGGGAGTTTCCAGGGGCAAGGTTAGGATTCGCCTCAGAAAGTGACTCTTGGGTCTTACTAATGCACCAAAAAATGAGCAACATAGATCCACAGTCATAGAGTGTTATATTTTGTTATTCTTGGCACATTCTGGGGGAGGAGGTCAGGATTTGACTGCTTCACCTTTTTATGATGCAATTTTTTTTGTCCTCAAGTTTTAAATATTACACAGCAACCAGACTTTTCTTGTACCAACAACTCTCCATTTCTCAACTACTACTCTCCTCCTCTGTAAAATCTAGTCCCATCTAAAACTGATGGTCGGTGCTCCTGAGATGTAAATATCTAGTGTTTGGATGGTACCGTCCCCTGTTGGGGCACAGAAAGAGGAGAAAATACAAACAGCTTTATTTTACCTCAGACTGATGGTAACAGTAAGAAGTTTTATAGGGACATAGCTGAAACTTAACCTAAGTTAGAGTACGGTAACTACATACGGATTTTAGACATCCCCTTCATCGGTATTTTCAATGCTGGAGAATTGCCTGTCTGTGCATTAAGAAGCAGAGTAAGGGCAGTTGAAATATGCTGTCATTAGAACTACTTAGCCCTTATCCCATGGACACATTTTCTGTAACAAGAAAAACAAATCAAAACAACAGCTACAAAGGTCCTATGCAGTGACTTACAAAATGAACCTAATTCATGAAATACCATTGTATTTACAATTTTCTCCAAAACAGGCAAATAAATCCCAACAGATAGTTTACTGATTCCCTCACCATACTGAAATATCACAGAGAGTGTTCTTTGGTTCAAGAATTTCTGTAACTTGTGACCAAATGATACCCTTTACCTGCTCCATATCCACAGGAGCTGTTCAGGGCTTAAATAAAATAAATGAATGCATTGACCTTTTTGGTTTTCCCACCTTCTCAGGGTATAAAGAAATTCCTGTGACAGTTATATCTCCCAGTTTAGTAATTTTCACTTGGCTACTGAGACTATGCCATTGAGAGATTCAGGGTGAAAACAGATCCTCCCCTGGGTGAGCTGATGCACAGAGCTTAAAGGTCAAATGCTCTAAGATAGGTTGAAAAATTGAGCTGCAACATTTGTTCTCAAATTGACAATTTCTTACTAGCCTTTCCCCAAATGTATCACCACGGAAAAATGCTAGGAATATGAAAATACAGATTTGGGCAGTAGTTTGAGGCTTTCTAATTTTGATTTGCCCACTGTGGAGCTTCCTTTTACTTTACGATGCTGACTCTAGGCTCGCTTGCACAGTCGGATCACATGGTTACTTAATATTTATGGGTCCCTTTTTAGTAATTAGAACAAGAATAATCAAAACACTCATTTTCTACTCTCCAAATACCTGCATTCCATCTGAACCCCCATATCTTGCTGGTACTTACTTTTATCTTCATCATATGATCCTCCAGAGCTATTGCTGTATCTTGACTCTAGGCGGGTGTGGGCTCTGATGACGTTACTAAACCTTCAAATATAAGAACAATCATCAGAAATAATGACACGTGTATGTATGTGCTGTTGTTCATAAACACATATTATTTATTTTTTGAGTTTTTGGCAGCAAGTTCCAGTGATGCTTTTCCTAAAGAAATCCTGTAACAATTGTACCCCGAACATTGTGTTTTCCTAGAGAAGGCCAGTGGTCACTCTTGCTCAGGAGCACAAGTTCAAGTCTCTATAAGATAAATATTTTAAGCCTAATATTTGAATTGAACTAGGAAATAGCCTTTGGCTAGAAAGAAAGCAGGAATGGCACTGAATAATAGGAACCCCTTATTCACACGGTTGCCTGGCATGTGGTAGGTGGTCAATACATAATTGTTGCTTAATTAAGTCAAAGTAGATAGAATTGGAAATATACAAAAATGGTTTCATAACAAATCTTGGGCTTTGTCAGCTTTACAGTTTTCCTTAAAGTGATCTGAAGGTTTTCAGGAAAAGGTCCTAGGTGAGGAAATGGGGTGACTAGGGTTATATATACAAGTTATATAACTTGTCCAGTGTCAACAACAGGAAGGCAGCATTAGAAGGATGGTTTTAGCGCCATACTGCCTCTGAGTGGGAGGAACAGGTGATTTTAGGACTGAGCTCTCACTCACTAGCTCTGTGACCTTGGCCAGGTCCTATATCTCCCTGGGGACCCTATTTCCACACCTGCCAAAAAGGAAAAATAAATACTTCACCCTTTATTTCACTGGAATTGTTGTGGGAATCAAAAGAAATAATGCAAGAATGTTTCCCAAGCCATGAGACATCCAACTACCAAGGTATTAATTATTACATTTCTACCTTGAATATCTAGAATGCCTTCTCTCTTCAGGGGACCAAAGGCTTTCAAATAAATAGCACTTTTATTATCCAAAGGCCTATAATGTAGGGCAAGGGTGTGGCTGAGGAGAAGTGATGATAAAATGTTATATCTATATTTATTTTATATAAAGTGACATAAACAGGTTTTATATACTTAATATATATGCAGTCAAAGCAAAGAATTAAGGCTATCTAGAAATATCTGAAAATTGAAACCAGAGCAGGTGTGTTCCCCTTCATTACTGACTGGGTGTCTGCCTTAATTGACCACAGATCAGTGCTTCATTTCCCTCTAGAACACTGAGAAGTTCAGGGCTATTGCTATCCTCATGTATGGAGAAAAAGACATGCTTCAGGAAAAAGTACTGGATGTGTCATTAAGATGCCTGCCTTGTCCCAGGTGTATCAGAATGTTGCATTGCTGATTTAGATTTGCTAAACATAGTTCAGACAGTAATGACTTTGGTTTTATGCACTTCTTAAACGTTTACAACAGATTTTTGACACACTCATCTTTTCCCCAGTAACTCTGTTTTTCAAACATTATCATCATATCTATTGGGCTATTGCTTTGTGAATCCATAAAACAGAACATCTAGGACATCTGCTCAGTCTGTCTACATCAGACTGAGCTTACAAGATGAGTAAAGTGACAAGCCTATTACCTTCCAAAGATGTTCTTTAATCACATTTGTGCTGCTAAATGCAAAGTTAAAAACGGTGTACACAGAGCCCAGACTTCATTCAGCAAGGAACAAAAGCAGAGTAATGGAAAAATTCCACATCTGGAGATTTCCATGGGACAGAGAGCTCAAGATCTATATATGGTACATGTTGGTTTTATAATCATTCTCTGGAGGGACCAGGCAGGAAGAATTATAGAATGGATGACAATCCTTCTCTTTTCCTTAGAGATACATCTAAAGGACAGTTAGGCAGAGGTCATGAAGCCAAGATGAACAAGAGCAACAAGCCCCTTCTAGACTGTTCTCCTTGCTCCAGAGAAGACCAAAACCATGGTGCAGCAAAGTGTTAGCTTGGCAAGAAAAAAAACAAAAGAGTAAAAGCTGGTGCCTAAGTGTAATATGTTATTTTCCTTTGCTTTTCTAGCTTGAAGAAAATAATTTTGGGTCTAAGGAATAATTTGGGTCTAATTCCTCTAAGGAATTTGAAGGGTTAAGTAGATCAAATATCCTTTTAGTAATAAAGGTACATGCCTCAAGAAATATATCATGAATATAGTTCTGATAAGAGAAAAACTAGAAGGACAAAATGTTTCTCTAAATTTTATCTTGCTGATTTAGCCCAAATTAATACTTAGGGAACTTTTGGTAGATTATTAATCTCTATCCCTGTATCAACACAGATCACCAGAAATTTATGCATTTGAAGTTTACTGCTTTGGCTCCCTATGAAAAATCCTTTCATGGAACTACAAATATATAAAATAAGCTTTTATTAAGGTTTGATGTATTGAAAATACTTACGGAGTTTGGTTCTGCATATTTGACAAACTGCTATAAACAGCTATTTTAATAAAAATGTGTTCATGTGTTGTTTGATAAAAAAAAAAAAAGACAAGACCTACATGATAAATCCTTCTTTGAATTTAGGGTAGTTTCTATTAGTAGCTTCCAATGAATCATTTTTGTTATTTTTACACACAGCAAGTTATAAAATTCACTGTACTTTTCTTTTTTACTTTGGCTATTGAAGAGCTCAAGGTTAGGTTAATATTAACTTTTAGTAGTTTTCCTTTATGAGGACTTTTGACACAACTATCTTACTCTCTTCTTAGCTTGGCTCTTATTCTATTCCCCTTGTTTTAACAGTACCATAACCTATCTGAACTTTCTGTTAGCACAATGATAGTATTAAATATGTCTGAAAGACATCAAAGGACCATTAATCTAGCTGTGAAAAACATGGCGTCAGGCCTGTTTCTTTGCACAACTCCATGGTGCCCCCTGGAGCCCAACAGTGTATTTTGGTGACTAGTTCCCCCAGGGTTCGGTAACACAGCAGTCTGGTCAGTATTTCTGACCAGTTATGTCTTTAGGCTCTTTTCTGCAAGGACTGTAAAGAAAAGAGTAAGTAACTGTCTTCTGTAATGGGGTTAGGAAGAGGGACAGAGAAGGAGGGGTTCATTGGTGTTTGGACAGCTTATCTTTGGGGTTGTGAGATTTCGTATATGTAAGGTCATATGTATATATGAATATATATAAATATGATCAATACATCTACAGATAAATAGATACAGCATTAGGAAAGAAGTAGATATATGGGAATACATATAAAAAGCATGGGTACATAACTGCATCAGGCTTTCCAATGGCCAACAGAGATATGGTGTCAGAGGAGGAAAGCAAGAACTAAAGAGAAAGCTTCTATTAGAGGTGTTCCATTGTCTTGATATTACAGAGATGACTAGCTTCTTAATTTCAAGGCCACCACTGAAAACTTGGGCAGGACACTTAAAACTCTGGCTCCAAGGGGGCTTTTTGCAGTGAGATGTTAATAGATAGACATGCATCATATTTCCACCCTAAATAAAATTAAGATGGAAAATTCAGTCTAGACAATAAATGAAAAGAATGTTACACTCCAACTAAAAAATAGAAATATCTTTAGAGAGATAATGTGATTATTTACCAGGAGGAAGTTTTCCAAAGAAAGTATTAACTAATATAGATTAAAAACATGTTAATTAATAATCTTGTATTGTCATTGATGTATGGAGTATGAAAACCTTTATTTCTGAGAAAGAAAGAAAGAAAGAAAGAAAGAAAGAAAGAAAGAAAGAAAGAACAGCCTTTATTAGAGACCTGTAAAGGATGAGGTCTATGACCCTGATTCACTGGGTTTGGGCTTTCAGCCTGAAGGAAAGCTCATGTGGATAAGCATCTGCCTAAAGGCAGAGAAGCAACCCAGTCATGAACCTACTCAGGAATCTGATGAGGCCTGAATTGGAAATGAGCCTTCAGGCTCGAGAGGCAGTCAGTCTTATGTCATAGTGTTTCACCTGCAGCCCCTGCTGTATTCTTATGCACAGGATGAAATCCCGAGGACGATCACGAAGTGTCTGGAAGCATTATGGGTGAAGTGGATTATCTTCATGATCTGATCTATTAAATTTTCTCCAACTTGAATTTGTGGGCGTCTCTTCCTTGTTACTAATTTCTTAAGTGAAAGGGCTCCCTGGTAGTTTTCACTAGAAAATGCTCAGGCTAAGGGGTTTTCAACACCATGAGAATCATCCTAATTTTTATTTTTTAATTTGAGTCCTTTTTATATCTCTTTGTTTCTCTGCTCTTCACAATTAACCACAGGAAATAGTGATGCAGATTTTATGAATTTATGAGTAGCTTCGAGGCAAGGTAAAGGGGCAAGAGAAATATCATTAAAGGGTTAATGTAAAGGGAATAGAGGCTTCTTTTAGCAGGAAAAGGCAGTGTTGTTGGCTAACCAAAGGTTACAATGTAAAGGTGAAATAAAAATGATGATGTTTTATAGAACTCACCTCAAGACAACTGCTCAATCTCTAAGAAATCATTCCACAATCAGATTTGAAAAGTTCACATGGAAATTCCCTCTAATTCCAGATGGTGTGTGCCCACTAACAGAACCACCAGTGGTTTTCAATAAGCCCTGAGGTAAGTGGGATTCAGCCACCAGATTGACATCCCTCTTAATCTTTCTTTTTGTTGGCTTTTCTCAGGGAGAAATCTTTATCTTTAGAGGTATACAGAGAAGAATTGGAGTCAGTTTGTGTTTCTAAAAGCAAAGAAGAATGTGTCTGTGTGTGTGTCTGTGTGTAATTTATGAAACACAACAAACTCTTACACATGCTTTTGTATAGATGGTTGCTGAAAGTTATTCTATATTAAGCTAAACTTGTACACCAACCTCTCATCAGATTCTTTCAATATCTTGCTCTCCTCGGCATCTGGGAAACTGTCCTGGCCGGCGACCACTGTGTTGCTGCTGGAGGTGGTACCTGTAGGTAGGATTAGAAGAAAGACACTTAGGAAAAAATATGTAGGAGGAGGGTTAAGCCCAGGTCTCAAGTAATCACAGTGAAGGATTTCCTATAAAATCGCGTTTGGAAGATTCCTTACATCTTCTGTATAATCTCCAACATTCTAAACAAACTTCCAAGCCCACACCACTGAAATGGGAGAATCCCAGACATCTGTTATGGTCAAACCAAATTCCTCAGCTGTCTTATAAAGTGAGGCTACAACATTCTTGAAACCCTTTCTTCCTGACCACTTAGGTAATGAGCTTATTTATAGCGGCTGGCCCTGCTGCTAGCTGCTTTCATATTTCTGGGGCCAGGAGTTTATTAAGCCCATGTTAGTGAAGCAAGTCCAAGTACCTAGAGTTTCTGATCTCTGGGCTACTGGTTCTCTGTGAGAACATGTTCTGGCAGCAGGTGCAGGGCAAACAGAGGGCATAAGAGACCAGGGGACAAGAGAGATTTGAAGGCAATTATGATATTAGGAAAATCAAAGGGGAGCTGGCTTCAAGGAACTTGTGGAGGGTGTTATATATTTCATAAAATGAGGCCGAGAAACCAATTTATTAGAAGTGATAATACTGTTGGGGGGGGCATTTTAGCTAAGTCTGGGAGATTATTAGCCAAGAAAATTCCATAGATGTAAGAAGAAAGGTCCAGAAATGAGATTCCCAAGGGACTGCTGTGTCCTGTCTGTGACCAGCCTGAAGTGCAAAGCTCCATGGCTTACCCAGACCGAGTCCCTGACTGACGGTCACCCTTACAAATGGATTTCATTAAACCGACAATGCTCTTGGGAGTCTTAAAGATTCTTCCTTTTTTTTTTTTTTTTAAACTTTTTTGACATTTATTTATTTTTGAGAGACAGAGGGAGACGGAGCACGAGTGGGGAAGGGATAGATAGAGAGAGGGAGACCCAGTATTCAAAGCAGGCTCCCGGCTCTGAGCTGTCAGCACAGAGCCCAACGTGGTGTTCAAACTCATGAACCACGAGATCATGACCTGAGCCGAAATCAGACGCTTAACCCACTGAGCCCCCCAGACGCCCCAGGAGTCTCAGCTATTCTTAAGCCATCTCTTAGATGAAAGTTTAAACAGGAATAAGAAAAAGTAATACACACACACACACACACACACACACACACACTCCTTCCTGCTCAGTGTTCCAGGTAAAGGAAAATCCAGAGATCTGAGACAAGACATCCACCTAGCTGTCCGTCCCCTACCCGAGGCTGCCGCAGAGGCCTTGCTGCTGGCTGCAAAGCGGTAGAAAGGCGGATTGTCACAGTGCTGGACAATGGGATTCACCGGCTCTGTCTGCTGCAGTTCGAAGAGAAGCTCTTCCATGGTTTGAATAGTGTTGTTACGGCACAAGTATATCGCCACCTTTTTAATCTGAGAAGAAACATGGAGAAAAATGAGAAGAATGCTGGATGGTAACCTGTTCCCTTCCGTGAATGCATCATCCCCAGAGCTACCATCCCGATAGCTCAGCTCCATGGTTTCCCAGTGGGAATCAGAGTGCTGGGATTAAAATTCCCCTCTCTTCACCTGCATGTTTTATAGGAATTCACGTTAAAGGCCTTGCCTTCCCTAATGGCCAAGTTTACAAAGCTACTTTTGGGGCACATGAATTCTCTCTAAACTGAAAACCTGCCCTCTAAGGACTTACCTAGAAAGAATTTTATTTATACAAACCATGGGGGAAAACCAGCTAGTTATTTCTGTTTAAAGAAGGAATGCAGTCCCCTTTTATTCTCTTCTTCCCTGGAAACCAATGAATTTTAGTTGTTGGTATGGTTTTAAATTTTAAAAATAACTCTGGATTAAAGCTCTGTCTGATTGTAGCCCTCATTGTCAAACCCGAGGCCCGGATGCTGCAGTGAGGCCTATGTGGTTCGAAACAACAGGCAGGCGGAAAATCTCTCAGAAAAACAACCAGCACACAAATGCCGGTTGAGTTACAGTTTTAAAGATGCTATTGTTTTATTGATCATATCATCTTTAAATACAAACACTAAATATTAGGTATCTCAGGAAGATTTCTCTCTCCTTATTTCTCTCCTTCCACCATTTGAAGAGAAACACCTGGACACTCTGCGCTTTTATTCTGTTTTAAGAGCATCAAGATGTAAACACGAAACATCTTTATTAGTAATAACGTGATGTTTTACTGAGTTTCTCTTATGTAATGGGTCTAATTTTTATAGGTAGCTTTTAGTAACTGTTAGGAAAATATCCACCCCTGAATTCATATGTTTCTGTGTCCAAAGGCTTAGAAACAGGATGACAGGGGGGTCACTGAGACACTGTCACCTGCTTCTTGGGGGACAGAAGGAAACTTTTAATGTAATACCTAGAGGAGCTCCTAGGAGATTAGCATGACTGACAGAAGTTGACCTCTCCATTTCACTCGGTGCAAAGAGCACAGTCTGACTTGCAGTTGCAAATATAACCGATGGGAGCAATGACTCCTGGGAGTGTGAGGGACACTTACATAGGGCAAGAGAAGTGTGTCGCTGCTAACGCCACACAGGCTGATCAGGAACTGCAGGGTGATCCTAAGGTTGTTGCTCCACTTCTCATTGTTGGCTAAAGCATTCCAAGCATTTTCCATTTCTGGTCCAGGAACTTCATCTCCATACTAGAACAAACAAGATAAAAAATGGGCCATGTGGGAAAAAAGTATCAGGAGGCAGAATGTTGGATTAAAAATTGTTTTAAGGGTCATGGCCATCTCGAAATCCCAAGAAGGGGGAGACATGGCCATTCCTCAGCAAGGTGCCATTTTTCAGCCATTTATAATGCACCAATCAGTAATGAACACACTTATTCTCATGATTTTTAGTATGTTAGGATTATTATTGGTATTTTTATTATTACTTTTAAAAATTGTGGTAAAATACGCCTAACATACATTTTTAAGCATACGGTCCAGTGACATGAAGCATATTCACATTGTTGTGCAACCATCACCCCCGCCCACACCCTTTTCATGTGATCTTTAACAGTAAGTGCCACTTCCCCTGAGTTGGCAGCACAGGGCTTGATCAACCCATGGGTTTTCCTGGATGACAGAGCCATGTTACTGAGGCACGTTTCCTCCGAGTTTACCTTGGCCGTCATGTACATGAGGTTATTCAGGACCAGTGACGTAGCTTCCGGGGATCCCCAGCCACTCCCTCTAAGCCCCTGTGAAGAGGGCACTTCTCCTTCTCGGTCCTTGACATCATCCTCTGGGCTGCTGGGGCTTGATCCCGGGAGGAGGAGCCTGCTGTCCACCAGCTCGATGTTGTGCAGCCAGGGCAGCAGGTAGGTGAGCATGATCTGACGGCCATTTGGGTGTGTGGTGGGGAACCGCTGGCTGACCTCTAGAGAGAATGGCAGCAAGAAGGGCCTTATGTTATCTCATCAAAGAAATGAAGATATCAACACCAACTGACAGATCGAACAGTGACTTCAGTTTGCAAAGCATGTTCATATACAGCAGCTCCTCCAGGCCGCAAGATCTTAAAACCGAGGCTAGTCCTCAAGCCTCTCACGTCTGGTGCTCTGCAGAGGCATGTGGGAGCACACAGTGCGGAAAGCACAGGTTGGGTAAAAGTGGAGTGAGGTGGGGAGGCCTCACGAGTTCACATCCACTGCTATGGAAGAGGTGCATCAGAGCGCACAAAACAGGGGACTTGGAATCAGAAGGACATGTGATGAGATCCCAGCTGCTCCACATACCAGCTGCATGAAATTCTGTGTTAGTTATTTAACCTCTCTGTTCCTCAGCTTCCCCAGCTATGCAACGGGACCACATTGGGCTACAGTGAGGATTAAAAAATATCATCATAAGGTATAGTTTATGCTTAGCACAGTGCTGGTCATCCAGTAGGCTCTTAATAAACAGTGGTTAGGATTCTTATAGCAACAATTATTGTCTTTCCACCATACCAATATTTTACCAGGTGTCTTCTAGGAACTCTTAGCTGTAAAAATGAGAAGAAAGCCAGTGTATGGACTCATGTTTATAATATCTACTTGAAAACTGCCAAGTATGTGGAAGGTGCATGTTCAGTGCTGTGCTTCATTTTATGAAATAAATGAATCAAAATGGTAAAATGGTGTATCCAGTCCAGTGATTTCAGCACTATTTTCTCTGATAGCATTTTTGCATTCTTTCACTGCTAGTAGCATTTAATTTTATGACCTGAATAAGCTTTCTATAGAAATAAAAACACAGAGTTACCTATCTGCTGCAAGCTGCTTGTAATCTTTTATTTCTAACATCTAGAGAAGAAACGGTTTTATCCTAAGGGAAATTCGCAAGCATGGTCTGATGCACTTGTTATTATCCAGTGTGGCGTGTAGTCTCATTTGGAGAGGTTTTGGCTGCTAAACAATAGAACAACACAGATGCCAGGAATTACACCAAGATAATCCACTAGATCCCTGAGATGGTAGCTTTAATTGATTTGGCCTTTTTTTCTAAGATTACAATTTTTCTATTTTGAACAATATGAATGTATTTAATGCTGTGCTGCAATAATCAGGTTAAGCAGTTATGTTTTACATTGCTCAAAATTTCAAAACTTACTTAATTTCTAAACTTTATAGATGTGATGACTGATATTATGAACTTGTATGACACATATTCAGATCCTTAGAAAACTGGAACATTTATTTATTCAACATACTGAGCCTTTTCCAGGTCAAGCCACTGTGCAAGGACTCAAGATTCAGTTTCTGTCCCTGAGGGGGAGGCTCTGAGACAGGTAGCTCTGGAGCAAGGTCGAAAGTGACAAACAACACAGAGAGGAACAAACAAGAGTGCTATAGGGGTTCAGTGGAGAAAAAGGACTTCTGACTATAAAGATCCACTTGCATGGCAAAAGAACTACAGGTAAGACCTTGGATTGAGAGTAACTTGTTCTGTGAGTGTTCTGCAAGATGAGCAAACATTTCTAATAAATTTTAACTCATAGGGGCACCTGGGTGGCTCCGTCGGTTGAGCGTCTGGCTTCAGCTCAGGTCATGATCTCGCGGTTTGTGGGTTCGAGCCCCGCATCAGGCTCTGTGCTGACAACTAGCTCAGAGCCTGGAGCCTGTCTTCAGATTCTGTGTCTCCCTCTCTCTCTCTCTGACCCTCCCCTGCTCACGCTGTCTCTCTCTCTCTCTCAAAAATAAATAAAACATTAAAAAAAATTTTTTAACTCATAAACGAGCGACGTCTTGCCATATGAGTAGTTCGTGATGCCGAATGTCACATGATCACAACTGAGCCAATGGTTCTCATACTTCACTTTGATATACATGTGCTTTGGATTATAAGCATGTTTCTGGAATGATTTATGCTCACAAGCCAAGGTTTTACTGTATTTTAACTTGACTAGAAAGGATTGGGACTTTGGAGGGGAATAAATCCTTCCAGTGGCAGGGACAACTGATACTAAGAATACCTGTCATCTTTTAACAGTGGCATAGAAACCTATTGTCTTTTTGTAGCCATGATTAACATCTAACACATCACATAATTTGCTTATTTATGATGTTTATTACATCTTGTCTGTCAGATGTAAGGTCAGACAGGGACGGGAGGAAGGTCTGTCTGAAATATTCCACACACCTAGATCCGGGCCAGGATTGTAGAAATCTTTCTAAAGGGAAAAGAGGATGAAAAAAATGCCACAGACATGGACACAACCTCCATTCGACCCTTCAGAAACAAATGTAAAAAATGCGAGATAGTGTCACTGGGCTGCTATGTATAGTTTCCAGCTCCTTTGGGAGGGGCCTGAGCAACTTGCCTGGCTACTTACAAGGAATTAACTCATCTGAAATTACACGCAATAAAAATCTCACCACAGGGTTTTCAGTAGTAAAAACAGTAAAAGCAAGAGCCAGAAATCTCTGTAACCTCCTTATTTTTCCATGTTATTAAAAAAAGTTATTCCTCATAAATCAAAATAGCTGAAAGGTTAATTCTTGAAGAAAAGTTAGACTGAACCTGCTTGCAACTCAGTGTATGAGCTTCTTTTGTTCTTAAACTTGCTGTACTATTTACCTCCTCTCCCCTGATTTGTGCACCCTGTTACCAGCTTCTCCCTCTCAGCCAGTAAAACTCTAATCCCACTCCCCCTCAGGCTCTGCATCTGCTCCATCCTCTCTTTCCTTCCTTCTTTCCCAGCCAAGCCACTGAGATCTGGCTTTTGCTGCTACTTCTCCATGGAAACTATTGACAGTTACCAGTAACTGTGAATCGTGAATTGTGAAGTCCAGAGGGTAACGTTTAGATCTTACCTCCTGGGAGCTCCATTCAAGACTGTGGACTGCTTACTCCCTCCTCTGAAATCCGTTCTTCTCTAGGTTTCCATGAAGCTCACTTTCTAGGAGTTCTCCTTCCTCTCTGAATGGGCCTCCATCCCTGTCTGTTTCCTCACTCTTTCTGGGCCCAGACCTCAGAAGCTGGGTGTCCAGGTGCATTCTTGCCCTCTGTGCTCTCTCCACTTATGATCACATCTGCTGTCTTGGTTCTACCCCTTGTACTCCTCAATGAGTCACTAGCAGTGGCCCTCCCTTGACACCAGTCTGTCTCTACACAGCAATGTCTGACAGACATCTACACTCAATATCCCTAGCTGAGCTCATGATTTCTGCCTTGCCTTTACCTCGCCTTCTCCTTGGATTGGCTCTCGAGGAAGGTTATCACCCGCTACCACCCTGATACCCCACCAGAGATCCCCCTCTGTCTACCCTGCCTGGTAGCTCTTGACTCTGGTCTCCCCTTTTCACTCTCACTGGACTATCTTAGTTCAGGCCTTCGTAATTTCCTCTGTGTGGGCCACTGTCATTGTTTCTCAACTGTTTTTCTTTCTTTAGATTGGATGTTCTTTTATCCATCCTCCACACTGCAGCTGGTCTTTCTAAAATGCATTCTGATCTTGCCCCCCTCTCTTCTTGTTTTAAACTGATCAGTGGCTTCCAGAACCCAAGCAGCTTGCTTAGAAACCCTTCCTGTTCCCAGGGCTCTGAGGGTTTTGAGGAACACCTAGAGATCACTGGCCTACAAACACCTTAGGGCACAGTACAAAGCCTTCCAAGATTTGACTTCCACCTCTCTGTCTGACCATGACCATCTATAACTTTTCCCCAACCCTGCATGTTATGTTAGCCAAACCAACCAATTTCAATATCTCAAAAGCAGCATGTTATTTTATACCTCTAAGTCAATGCATGTGCTATTTCCTTGCTCTGTAATACCTACTTGCCAACTGTAATGTCAACTACTTGTTTGCTTTGCAAATTTCTACTCCTTTTTCCAACTGCAGCTCAAACACCAACTTCTCTGGGAAGTCTTGCCTGATACTCCTATCCCCTTATCTTCCATCTCATACACAGAATGTGCTTTTTTTTTTTTTAAATTGCACTTGCTGCTCTGTATCATGACCATATGATTGCACATTTTTATTATTAGACTATGACCCATTGATGGAAGAAAGACTCTTTTATTTACATCTGTGTTCCTAGGGCCCAAGCGCAGTGCCTGGCATATAGGTGGCATTCAAATCTTGGTTGACATGAATAAAAATGAATTTTATTTTTCCAAGAGAACTAGTTTATCAAGAAGACTTTTCTGGAGTTCCTCCACTGTTTCAGGCATGAGGCAAGGATGTGACTAACTCTGTCGCAGATGGATGGAGAGGTTCTCGTGGGAGACACAGATTTTCAATTGGGTCTTAGGGAGTTAGGGAGAGGGAGAGAAGGGCCATTTCCAGCAAAGGGAATTGCATGCACAAAAGCAAGGATTTACCAAATGGCCTGGCATGTAAAGGATCAAGTGAGATGGGAGTAGAGGGTTCCTGGATGAAAAGGTGGAAAGCAAGTTTGGAAGAGGAGGTTTCTTTTTTTAATAAGTGAAGGAGTTCCTATTATTTAACGTCTCTAGGCCTTAGAGATAAGATAAGAAGGACGATTATGGTGGTAGTGGTGGTGGTGGTAATTCCACACCAGTATGAAGGTAATTGCTTGGCTTTTATCAGCTTATTTTAATCCTTGCATCCTCTGAGGTAGTTACTAACTGCAGATAAGGAAACAGAATTTAGAGGTTCTGTGACTTGCCCAAGGTCAAACAGCCAGTGAATGGCAGGACCAGGGATGGACCCTGGCTTTCAAGCCCAGAGCCCCATTTCTAACCACTACTTGTAGGGTTGTAGAAATCAAATAACAAATGAAATATATATAAAGTGCCTAATATAGAGCTTGCCATATATTAACCACTCCAAAGATGGAAGCTGTTATCATCAGCAGTTATTTTTAGGACAGCTGAGAGGAGAAGTTTGAGTGCAGAAGTGTTATGCATATTTGGTTTTATGTGAGGGTGGATTGCACTGTTGAGGACCTCAGGCAGGGGATGTTGGGACAGGGATGGGGTGGGGCCTGATGATGACCTGGACCAAGGCCCTGGTAACACAGATGGTAAAAGACAAACTGAGAGACCAAAATCAGTCGCTTGGCAAGGTGCTCCATGAGCTTAGGCAGGAAGTTAATTGACAACTGTAATGCTTTAAAAGTAGATTTTCACAAAAATTTCTCACAAGGACTACTTGCAAAGATGTGCTAAAAATCAAACTCTCAACAACCTATGTATGTAGCAACATACAAGGTACGAAACACCATCACCACCAAAAACAACTTGCAGCAATTATAATGTATTAGAAGTTATGCCACCCGTATTTAATTTATTTGGGAAATTTTACACATATAATGTACATGGAAGGATTATGACTAATGTAAGCATCTGTGCATTTGTCCTATGCTTATTTATACTTACATGGTTTTTGATAAACACATTTTTTATATTTAAATACATTTCAGAATTTACTTTTATATGTAACTGGACTTATCCCAAAGCAATTCTAATCTACAAATTTAGCATCAATAATTTTGACTCTAAAATGATACTAGAATTTGAAAAGGAAGATTATGGCCTTGCCCTTCCCTTTCTGCCATCTTGGAGCCCACTGGGAACAGGCATCCTAAAACAACAAAAGTGTCTGGAAGACTGTGGTCCAAGGCCATTTTTGCTGGCTATACTAGGCGTCGCTGGAACCAGAGAGGGGAACACACAATTTTTATTAAATTGAAGGTGTTTATGCTTGAGTTGAAACTGAATTCTACCTAGGCAAGAGATACCCTTATGTGTACAAAGCAAAAAACAACACAGAGGCTCCTAGTGGCAAACCGAACAAACCCAGAATAATCTGGGGAAAGGTAACTCTCTTGCTCATGGAAAGAGCAGCATGGTTTGTGCCAAATTCTGAAGCAACCTTCCTGCTCAGACAGCTGGACACACAATCCATATGACGCTGTACCCCTCAAGGATTCAAACTTACTGAAAAGTAAATAAGTAAAAGCGTAGGTTTGTTCTCTTGTAAAAGAATAAAACAAAGGGAAGATTACTTTGCGCAGAAACGATCACACATGTTATTGCATGGTACCTGAGAAGAGTGGGAGGGTGAGCTCGGGGTACATCCTGGCCAGTTCACATGACAAGAGGGCTAGTGACACACTGTAGAGGGGCGGCAACGGGCCATGCGTTCCATAGAGAATACTGCCAGGTCTCTGTTCAGCGACTTTCTTTGAGTATACAAAAAGCTTTGCTTCAAGGATCTACAGGAAGGTAGGAAAGTGAGAAATGGGATGAAAAAACATTGGCTGTCTGTCTCAGGAGTATTTATATTTAATCAAGTTTCATGGTAACAAAACTAATGAATGCATATGTTAATACAGTATTAAAGGTAAAGCATCAGCTAGTTCCTGTGGTCACAGAAGATTATATAATTGTTTTCTCACTCTTCATATCCACCGGTGACATACAGAAGAAGCAGCAATTCAGTTATCAACTACCCCTTCTATTTTCTATGCTCAGGGATGGAAGATTATATGTAAGTAAGTGATACATGCCTGCATGAGCTGCATGGAGATTTCATAAATCTCTCTGTTGGTGTCAGAGGCCTTGAATAGAACAAGGTTTAACAATGTCACTATGTCGAAGGGATAGTTCCTAAAACAAAAAACAAAAACCAATCAGCATGGTTTATAAGACAGGCTCGTTAATAATCTTGATAAATCATTACGTATCAAAATTCTAGGTGACAACTGACCTCAGTCACACTTACTAATGACACTTTCATGCCCATTTGGCCATCCCCCCCCCACATTGTTTTGCTGTTTATTAGAAGAAGGCAAATAGCTCTATTTTTATTTAAAATTCAATATTGTTGCACCTGGATAAATGAACACACAAAAATCTATCTCATGTAAATAGATTTTAGTGATAACCAAATAATAATGGAAAGAACAGATGATATCTCTACATTTTCTCAGTAGCTTACTGATTTAATATTTTTCATTCAATCCATTTAAATTTAGTAAGCACCAAACATATACCAGGAACAATTGCACAGTACTCATGATACTGAGTTAGTAAGACTGGTCTGTCCCTTAAGGGAGATGAGACTTGGCGTTTAGTTGGGGGACATAATCTATACCATGTAGTTAAATGGGAGTAGTCACAGCATGCTAGAGAATCCTGATGAGGGACATCTACACCAGACGTGGGGTTAGGGAAGGCTTTTCTAAGGAGGAAACAAGTAAACTGCGCTTTGAAGAACTGGAACATGTTAGCCAGGCCATGGAAGGGGTTATATGGGGGAGTGTTCTAGGCAGAGACAACTGCATTTTGAAAGATTATGAGAATGAAACAGGAAGATCCCTTCTATAAAGGAAAGAATCTCTGTGTAGCAGACTGAGTGAAAGAAGATGGGACTAGGGGGGTAGGTGGGTTCAGAAGTTTATAAATTTTCATCCTAAAAATTATGGAGATCGTACAGGATGTTCAGTAGGGGAGTGAGGCAATGAAATTGATTTTGAAGAAGCCCTCTGAGTTTTGTGTGGAGAAGGAATTTGGGAGCTATCACCATACTTCAAAGGGGAACTGATGAGGGTTTGAATCAAGGCAGGAATGATAGAGACAGAAAGGAGGGGATAAGATCTAAAAACTACTAGGGAGATAAAATCAGCAGGCTTTGGTAACTGACTGTATGCATGGGATAATAGGAGCTGGGGGGGACAGGAGCGGGGGGGGCAGGTAGAAGCACAGAAGGTAGATTATGTGGCAATTAGCAGTATAATCAAAAGGAATATGGAACTGAAATTCATTTCATTTTCTTGCTATACAAACTCTTTAAAGATGACTTTTTTTTTTTTTTTTTTTTTTTACTGTGTGTTTTTTTCTTATAGTGGAAAGAGGTCATGAATAGAAAACCCTTGGTGAGATAAACAATTAGGGAATGGTCCATAGGTAGTGAGTGACTGATATTTATTTTGAGGCAAACTTCAGAAAGCAGAAGATGGGTTGGAGGTGAAAAAGAAAACATTGATTATTTTCTTGTGTTTTCTTGTGAGTTCCTTTTTTGATTCTGTAATATAATTATAATTGTCTAAGAAAGTTCTGTTTTAGAACAATCACCCTTCTAGAAAGGCTTAATACTATCATAAATATATGCCCATCTTACAGTGAGTTTAATGAGAGATTATAGTGAGAATTGGTTAAGTACAAAAAAAAGGATGGTTTTTCACTTCTTGTTTTTGATATTAAGTTTTTTTTTATCTTACTACTAACACATGAACACAACTTTATTTTATTTTAATTTTTTAAGGTTAATTTATTTTTGAGAGAGAGAGAGTGAGTAGGACAGGGGCAGAGAGAGAGGGAAACACAGAATCTGAAGTAGAGTCTAGGCTCTGAGCCATCAGCACAGAGCCTGACATGGGGCTCAGACCCACGAATCATGAGATTGTGACCTCAGTATAAGTCAGATGCCCAACTAACTGAGACACCCTGGTGTCCCAACACAACTTTCTTTTAAAAGATTCAAGCAACATCTAGGGCCAGAGGATCTATTCTGAAGATAGTTCACTCATAGGGCTGACCAGTTGGTGGTGGCTGTTGGCAAGTACATAGAATAAAATATAGAAATGCTTATTTCCTTTATCTACCCCACTGTAAGAGCCAGTCACCCTTTTCTAAGTATGTATATGTATATGTGTGTGTGTGTGTGTGTGTGTGTGTGTGTGTGTATGCATCTAAGTACCTCTCCCCATTACACAAGATTTTAAACATAAATGTGGTTATATTACCTACATGTATTGTTTGGAGATTAACTTTTTCAGCGAATGAGGCTTATTTCAGTCTACTTAACAGCTGCACAGGACTCCATAGTATGCTCATACCATAAATAACCAATCTTGTAGTGGATGCTGTGGTGTGCCTCCTCGATCTCCCTTTCAGGACTGAGGCATTCAATATTCCAACTAGCACCAGAGGTTGAGATCTCTGGTTGAATTTGAATTGCCTTCAGCCAAAGAGATTTGCCTAGGCCAAGTTCATGCCTATTCCCAGCAGCAGCCCCTGTGGGACTGGCTGAGGGCTCTTTTCCTCTGCCCAGGCCTACTTCCCTCATTTCCCCACAGATGTTAATCCCAAGGGCATTCCCTAATAAATGTCCTGCACTCACATCTCCACCTCAGAGTCTGTTTCCCGAGGAATCCAAACTTTGACATGCATTAACAGACATTTCAATGTTATTTTTATTTTTTCACTATTACAATGTCACAAACACCAAATGTGCAAATATTTCTTTGGAACAGATTTCTAGAAGAGGTAATGAAGGATCAATGGAAATATTTTAAATTATAGCAGATTGCTTTCCAAATGGCTTTACTAATTTGCACTCCAAAATGATTACTTTTCTAGAAATTTTATTTTTATTTATTTTTATTTTTAAAGTCCTATTTATTTATTTTGAGAGAGAGAGAGAGAGAGAGAGAGAGAGACAGAAAGAGGGAGAGAGACAGAGAGAGAGAATGAGTGTGGGAGGGACAGAGAGAGAGGGAGAGAATCCTAGGCAGGCTCCTTGCTGTCAGTGCAGAGCCCAACACAGAATTCGATCTCATGAACTGTGTGAGATCATGACCTGAGCTGAAATCCAGAGTCAGATGCTTAACTGACTGAGTCACCCAGGTGTCCCTAGAACTTTTATTTTTAAATAAACAAAAAAAGCATGAGGTTGATTTGTCAGATGGGCAAGTGGGGGAAGCCTCCCACATGATGGTGGTGAGGACAATGAAGAATGATGAGTAACATTTATGTTATGACCTGCCTGCTCTGTGCTGGTTACTCCACCAAGGCCTTTACCTAGATTTGCTATTTAATTTTCACAACAAGCCTGTGATTTTTAGAGAAGTTAAGCACTTGCCCAAGTTCATGTACAAGGGTTAGAGCCCAAAGGACATCCTGGATAAGTCTGACTCCAAAGAATTAACTTATCCACAGTGCTATCAGCCTCCTAGACAGCCCACAATAGCACATTTCATTTGGAGTTCTAAGAAACTACAGCATCTGGAGCTGACTATGAAAGTAGAAAGAAAGCTCTGTGAGACCCATGGTGGCAGAGATGTCTTACCTATATTGCTGTCCCTGACACTGAGATTTAACACATATGCATTTTCATATAAAAGAATACTTGAAAATACTGCTGGATCATTGGGGATTTAAAGGCAGGAAAAGGGAAGGGACCTTCCCTCTTATGCAGGGTTATGCACTTGACCATGTACTTAGGGCATTCAACTGCTTAGGGCTGAGCTATGGAATTTATGAAAAACAACACTGAAAGAAATAACACATATAGAAAATGAAAGAAACCCAGAGATGGAAAAAGTTAGAGAGATATCAAATGAGTGAAGGAGTACAAATAAAACATTTGTACTTAGATGTTTAAAATAGTCTTAGGGGCTGTTTCAGTTAAGTGTCCAACTCTTGATCTCAGCTCAGGTCATGATCTCATGGTTTCGGAAGATGGAGCCCCATGTTGGAGTCTGGGCTGACAGCACAGAGCCTGTTTGGGATTCTCTCTCTCCCTCTCTCTCTGCCCTTCTGCTACTGACACACACACACACACACACACACACACACACACACACACACACTCCCTCCCTCTCTCCCTCTCTCTCAAAATAAATAAATAAATAAATAAATAAACTTTAAAGGAACCTTCTTCAGATTCTGTGTCTCCCTCTCTCTCTGCCCCTCCGCCGCTCACACTCTGACTCTCGCTCTGTTTCAAAAATAAATAAACATTAAAAATTTAATAAATAAATAAAACAGGCTTTCACTATTAAATTATTCAATTCAGGCAGTGGAAGGGTAAAAGATAAAGACAGATGTGGTCATTTGGAATAAAAATCAAATTATAAAATAAATATGAAAGGCAGATATTGTTCAGAAAGTAAACCAAAAAATAAAACTTTTTTTTTTTCCAGTCTAGAAGAGAGGAGATTTTGAAGAATTTGGGAACTAGCCACCAGCTCCGGCTTATGTAGGACTAAATGACAAAGTTCCAGATAACTTGGAGGTATTCTGAGGAGAAACAGATTTTATGAGTTGGTGGAGGGGATTAATATCATAACTTTCTGCTTCCAATAGCTATTGAATAATAATAGTGCTTCCTACGTCCTAGGCCATAGGTCAAGCAATTGGTTTTGAATTTCACAAACATCTCTTATGCTCAGATATCTATATAGATCTATGTTTAAGGAGTTGATTAGATACACCATAATTTATTTACTCATTCCCCTATTAACAGACTTTAGGTTGTTTTTCACTGTTTTAAAATACAGCAGTGAACACCCTGCATGCATTTCTTTCATGGTTGCAATTACTGAGGCTAGCATGTACCATATTAAAAAAAAAAAGAGTGGTTTTATTTAATCCTTCCCCTAGCCGTACTATTGTGCCCACTTTACAAATGAGTAAGCATGTATAGTAACTTGCTCAGGAGCTCACAGCGTGATCAGAGGCAGAGCTGGAATTCAAACTCAGGACAGCACATTCCTGAGTCCAAATTCCTAAACTCTGTGCTCTCTTGAAATACTCTAGCTGCTGACAAAACCAAATGAGCTTAGGCATCACCAGCGAGGGAGTGTGACTGGGATCCATGAATCATAAGCTTCCCTTGTCTTCCTTGGTAATAGATCGATGATATTCCCTTAAGACATGTGGGATTTTTACTTTTAATAATTGAAGTTCACTAAGCCTGATTGAAATTAGGAAAGGTAGATAAAAAGTTAGCTTAAGGCAAAACAGACATACAAACAGCAATGGAAACCAAAACCACCTCCAAAAAAACCACCCAACAAAATTCTTCATAAATTAAAACTTTGACCTTCTATATTATTCTAAAACACTTCTTAAATATATTTTAGTGGTATGTAAGAGTAAAAACAATGGAACTCTTCAGTCAGTATTTAATTAAATGTGAAGAGAATGCCATTGAGTTAAGCTAGTAATTGGAAATGACCTCTACTTTTAATCTAAAGCATACTATTTACTTTGATTTAGAATGTTAGAAAGCCATTTAATCTCAGTCTCAATTTCTTTATCTGTTCTGTAGTGATATAATTTGGAGTTGAGGGGAAATTAATAAGAATACACACAGAAGTCAAATAGTTATTTGAATTAATGCTGCCTGACAGCATTTTCTCTTTTCTTTGGTGTTAAATTATAGTACTGAGCTGCATTTAATAGTTTTTAATCAAATATAAAACATATTTTATAATAAATTCCTCAAAAGTAATATTGTCAGGTCTACCATCACTTTCTACTTTTATTCTCACTTCTCCTGGTCCTATTCAATATCCATGCTGCCTTCTAAATCTCTCAATATCACCAGATATATCAAAATTATAGTTAGTTTCAGTTTTGACTAGATTCCAGCAAGTTCACAACACACACACACACACACACACACACACACATACGAGTCCACTATAGATATAAAAGAAACAAAAAAAATCATGTACAGAACTATTTTTCTTCATTATCACAGCTGATGAATAAAGGGATTGATATAATAACTATGCAAAAATGGCTAAGTCCCTCTTCTAAAACCAAAGGTAGAAAATTTTAATTGAGAGCCTTTTTTTAAAATGTTCAATCTTTGAGGTATTAGGTATTATAAAGTCAATTGTATATGATTCCTTAATAAATGAGTCTGCTTATAAACTGTCACATTCTTATAAAAATAAATCCAGCATATGCTCATTTCTATTTGAAAAGGAAGAGATAATTCTTTACAAGAAAGATTCTTTGCTTTAGAATATGTCTTGTAGGAGTTATTGTAAAGATAATTTGTTTGCAAAGGTTAAAATATGACCCAGTTTATGTATGACTTTTTAGGAATGTATTATTTCATAACATATGGTGTTTAGGTGTTTTTAGGGGCAAACTTGCAGAAAACAAAGCAAAAGCCAAAACATCAGAATTGCTTTCAAAAAAAAATTCTGAAAACTTAAGTGCAAAGATGTCCAAACAACTCCGGAGGCTTATCTAGATTATGCAGACTAAGAATTTATGGGGAGAGAGAACAAATTTAAGTCACAGCTGAAATTTTAAATTCTGAATGTGCCCATGGTGACAAATGACACAAGGGTTGGCTATTTTCTTGGCCAACAGGTTGAGGCCACGGCTCTGCCCAGTCCTCAAACCTCCCTGCAGGATAGATGAGTGTCATAATGTAAGCTGGTATGCAAAATTTGTCTAAGAAGCAGAACAGTTTAGAAGGAGATCTTAAAAATTCTAAACATGGCAAGTTTTACAATCTACCATTTTTGTGACTGGAGGTATTACTGAAATAGAGACTATACTGCTAAATTCAGAGACATTTATTTGTGCTCCCTAAAGAAAAATACCTAGGCTCATTCAGAGGAATGCTGTATAATATTTTATGAGATAGCCATGCAATGAAGTCAATTTCACTAGGATGGCTCAAATCAAGTTCACTGGGAGAAAGGCAGCAAAGAGAGGAAACTTATTATTTTAATTTTGTCAAAGGGATCTATGGTCCAAGTCATATTCTAAATACATTTTCAAAATCAAAGAGTCATGTGAACCAAAATTTATTTTTAGAATGTCAAAATATCTGAAAATAAAAACACACTCTGGAGAAAGATTTTTTTTTTGGCAAAAAAGTGCTGTTTTGGTAATATCCTATAGGTTTAAGTATTATTTCATAATGTTAACATCATGAAATAAAATAATGGTCAACCAGGCAGCTTAAATTCATCTGCTGTAACTTTTACAGAGATTTAAAGTTTATAATCAATATTTTACTACTAAACCTTATAGAAAATGAAAGGTTTAGGTATGAAATGTTATCTACTATCTTTATAAATGAAAGATAAAAATATAAAGAGATACCTCTCTCTTTAAATTGCATGCCTATTTTAAGGTTTATTGAAAGTAAATGTTTCTGATATCCTGTTCTTACTAATTTAGAACAGAATAGATTGTAACAGGTCAGAATTTAAAACTAATTCACTTTTATTCCCTTCATCTGGTAGCTCAAGATAGCTATTTAAAATGCAACATTTAATTAAAAAGGGAAATCAATAGTCTATATGAGTCTTTTCAAAAAAAACTTGAGCTGCCTTCTCTCAGTTTCTAACACATAAGCTCTGTCTTGGGAATAGCTATACACTTTGTGGTCTTAATTAACCCTTTAATCTTAGGTGTGAAATTGTTTCAGTGAAATAGTGAAATTATTTCACTCAATAAATTACAGTGCTGAACAACTTCACTGAGGGACTGACTACTTTATGTAAGTCAGGAGGGTGGTTTTACAAGTGTAATCTCTGGAACCCACGGTGTCACATTTTCTTTTCTTCCTTTCTGAAGTTGTGGGCAAGAGAGATGTAACTTTTTTTTTAATTTATAGTTTATTGTCTGTCGGTTTCCATATAACACCCAGTGCTCTTACCCACAAGTGTCCTCCTCCATGACCATCACTCCCCTTCCCCTTTCCCCCTCCCCCTCAGCCCTCAGTTTGTTTTCAGTATTCAAGAGTCTCTCATGATTTGCCTTCCTCCCTCTCCCTAATTCTTTTTCCCCCTTCCCCTCCCCATGGTCCCCTGTTAGGTTTCTCCTGTTAAACCTATGAGGGAAAACATACGGTATCTGTCCTTCTCCGCCTGACTTATTTTGATTAGCATGACACCCTCGAGGTCCATCTACTTTGCTACGAATGGCCAGATTTCATTCTTTCTCATGGCCATGTAGTATTCCATTGTATAGATAAACCACATCTTCTTGATCCATTCATCAGTTGATGGACATTTAGGCTCTTTCTATGATTTGGCTATTGGTTAAAGTGCCGCTATGAACATTGCGGTACATGTGCCCCTATGCATCAGCACTCCTGTATCCCTTGGATAGATCCCCAGCAGTGCTATTGCTGGGTCATAGGGGAGTTCTATTGATAGTTTTTTGAGGAACCTCCACACTGTTTTCCAGAGCGGCTGTACCAGTTTACATTCCCACCAACAGTGTAGGAGGGTGTCTGTTTCTCCACATCCTCGCCAGCATCTATAGTCTCTTGAGTTGTTCATTTTAGCCTCTCTGACCGGCGTGAGGTGGTAGAGAGGTGTAACATTTTAAGGTTGCTTCCTGGATTTAGTTTGGTCTCAAGATGGCCAAAGGGCTTATAGTTCACATCTGTCACAAACATTTCTAGTGATTCCTTTAATGTATCTTGTTTTTCATTTTCAAATTCTGCTCTCATTATTCACTGTGAATTTCCAGACAATTACAAAGAAGGATGCTATCACTACAAATCACTCTTCTGGAGAATGAGAAAAATCCATGTAGCTGCAGACTTTTAGGGAGTGGACTATCTACTGGGGAAATATTGGCCATTTTGTATTTCCTTAGAATTTACGGCTCTCACATATTCATATCATGGAGAGCAACCTTCATTGTACTTGCCACTGATCAGTACCTTTCACTTCTAAGACTTCATACCTGCTTCCACACACAGTTGCTATGGCTTTGAAGCAGCCGGATGCAAGCTGGTAGGAGCCTGTGTAGCACCGGTCAATCGCCCAATTAAAAAGATTAATTTGGTCGGGATTAAGTTCCAATAGCAAGACGACAACTTCACAGCCAAGTTGATGAACCTGAATACATGGAGAAAAGCAATTATTCATGCTTAATGAAAGATTATTCCAGGGAAAGACACAAAATCATGCTTAGCCAAAGAAAGTGGGTAACATGAAAGTGGAGACTGTGTATTCATCTTAGTTTTCTTTTAAAGATTTTATTTTTAAGTAATCTCTACACCCAACGTGGGGCTCAAACTTACAACCTCGAGATCAAGGGTTGTGTACTCTACAGACTGAGCCAGCCAGATGTCCCTTTATCTTAATTTTTATTCTATATATTTTACTTTAAGAGGATGCAAGGTTGCAACTGAATATTGAGACGTATGTATAAACCAAATTTGACTCTGTGTAAATCTGTCAGACAGGGTCCACTCATTCTTGATTTTTAATTCTGAAAAGATAATGAAGACTGTTGGCAATGTTTCTTCATTGCATTTAAAATATTTTTCAAAAGTATATTTGGTTAAAAATTAAACATACAAAAGGATGGCCTTTATGCACGCAAGTCTTTTGAGGAAAAAATCAGAATATGTTTATGGAGCTTGATTACTAAATATACCATGTAAAATTTAGCTGGCAAGGTTTTAAAAAGAAATGTAGTATCAAACTCTTCTTTTTTTTTTTTTAACACTTTTTCATTTTTGAGAGAGAGAAAGAGAGAGAGCGCACGCGCGAGTGGGGGAAGGGCAGAGAGAGAGGAAGGCACAGGATTTGGAGTAGGCTCCAGGCTTTGAGCTGTCAGCACAGAGCCTGAAGCAGGGCTCGAACCCATGAGCGGTGAGATCATGACATGAGCCCAAGTCAGATGCTTAACTGACTGAGCCACCCAGGCGCCCCTCAGTAAACTCTTCTTAATCAGAGACTTTCATATGAAACGATCATCATACTAGATAGAATTAATGGGATCCTTTATTGATGTTTCCTGAACCTACTGTCAAATACTGGATGGTCACATTTGTCCAGGAGAAGCCTGGTGCCTGGAGGCCATATTCCCCTCAGAAAGTAACATTTTCCTGTTTTCTTATGTTTCCTTTTCTTGCCAATTGCAACCAGGGGGAGAATAAAAGATTCTGCCTTTTTTTTTTTTTTTTTTTTTTTTTTTTACTACAGGGTGTGGGCTAAGATGGGAGTAATATTCTAGTTGGATGGTCAAACATCATCAACCTAGTTCCCTGCGGGCTTAAGTAATTAGCAGCAGATAAAAGTTAATGATACTATTAAAAAGGACTTAAAAATACCATTTCATTAAAAAGTTGGTTCAACTTGAAAGAAAATCAGCAAGTTTTTAATTGAGCTTTAGAAACTTTATATTGAAGTATAAGATACACAGCATACAATTCACAAGTAAATGACGAGTTACTGTAACTGAACACACCAGTGTGAAGTAGAATACCAGATTAATTTCTAGCACCACTGAAGCCTGCCTTATGCATTGTCCTAATCACTATCCTCACTATTCTTTTCCAAGTAACCACTATTCTGACTTCTACAACTGTTGGTTAGGGCTATTTTGAACTCTATGCAAATGGAATTATATTACATATAATTTTGTGTGTTTTCTTGAACACAACTCATGTTTGAGAGTCATCTATATTCATTCATTTTCACTGTTATATCCTAATATATCTTTACTTCACAATGTATTCATTCTATATTGATGAACATCTGGGTTGTTTCTAGCGTTTGACTTCATAATACTGCTTTGAACAATTTTGTACATGTCATATGTTGCACATACTGGATTTTACAAAATACATATTTGAGTAAAACTGCTGGGTTTTAGGGCATACTATATTCAACTTTAGTATATAATGACAATCAGGTTTCCAAGGTGGTTATTTTGATTTCTACTCTTTGTAGCATTGCATGAGAGTTCCTGTTGCTGTATTTCTTCATCGACATTGTCAATCTTTTTAATTTTCACCATTCTGGTGGATTTGAGGTAGCATCTCCTGTGGTTAGTTTGCATCTCTCTAATTACTAATGAGCTTGAGAACTTTTTCTTATGTTTATTGGCCATTTAAGTAACCTCTTTTGTAAGTTTATTCTTTAAGTCACTTGCTCATTTTTCTATGCACGTCTTTATCTAATTATCTGTAGGGATCCTTAATATATTCTAGATAAGAAGTGTTGGTTTTTTGTTGCAAACATCTTTCACTCTGTGGCTAGCCTGTTCATACTCTTAATGGTGTCTTTTGTTGAAGTTATTAATTGGTCTTTTTTTACAATTAGTAATTTTTACATCGTGTGTAAGAAATCTTTCCCTGGCCCCAGGGATTAAGATATCCTCCTATATTTTCTAGAAACTTCAGTTTTTAAGCTTTCACATTTATATCTATAATCTAATTTCTTCTGTTTAATTCCTGATGTCTTGTTTCTTCTTTCCCAATGCACTGACTAAAATCTGTAGTATAATGTTGACAGAAGTGGTGAAGGTGAGCATCCTTGGTCTTTCTAATCTCAAGGGATACTTTCAATATTCACTATTCAGTATGATTTTTATTATAGGTTTTTTTTTCCTCAGACACCCTTTATCAAACTAAGAATGTTATTTTTTATTCTTAATTTTGATAGGAGTTTCTCTCATAAATAAATGTAGAATTTTATTAAATACTTTTTCTGAATCTATTGAGATGATTGTATATTTCCTTCTTGAGACTCTACTAATATAATTAACATACTAATGGGTTGATGGATATTTGAATATTGAACCAATCTTGCAGTTCTTGAATAATGCCAATTTGATCATGATGAATCATCTTTTTTATATATCACTAAATTTAATTTTTTTATATTTTGTTTACATTTTTGTATCTATACTCCTGAATAAAGTTGCCTCTTATGTTTTTTTATCCTGTTAAATCCCTGGCAGGTTTTAGTAGTAAGGTTATGCTGGTGCTGGTCTCATAAAGTATGTTGAGATGTACTTCCTCTTGAGCTCTTTTCTCTTTAAGGATTTTGTATACAATCGATGCAATTTGTTCCTTAAATGTTAAATTCATCAGTAAAGCTATCTAAAGTTTTCCTTGTGAGAAGACTTTGACTTACAGATAAAATTTCTTTATTATTTATAAATTCTATATCATTGATTCACTGCTCTGCTTCATCCATCCTCACCATCATGGCATTCATTAGAGATTGCATGCTGGTTATAGTATTTTTAATTCTGGCCTAACTAGATTTTAATATGTTTATCTTTGCAGAAAGAGATTCTCTTCTATGCTTTTTTTCAACCCAGCTAGTATTCTTATAATCGTGGTTTTAAATTCTAGTTCAGAAATCTTAATTATATCTGTGTTGATTAAATCCCTGGCCATCAGTTCTTCCTGTTCTTTCTTTTGGGGTAAATTCCTTCATCTTGTCATTTTGGAGGAAGGAAAATAACTAAAAAGAAACCAAAACAAAATCAAAGGAAGCTAGATCTTAGGTGTGTTTCAGTTTGCTTGTTGAGAGAAGCTACCAAATTCTCTTGCTCATGTTTATTACTTAAATGATTATTCAGATTTTTCTTTTCTTCTAGGGCTGTAGTTTTCTAGGAATTTGTCTATTTTATTTAAATTTTCAGGTTTATTGGCACAAAGTGTTCATATATTCTCTTTTATATTCAGTATCTACCATATGTAGGGAAGCCCATTAATATTTCTGATGTCAGTGAGACATGTGCCTTCTCTCTTGATCAGACTTGCCAGGAATTAATTTTATTAGCCTTAATAAAATCAACTTTTGGCTTAAATTATTTGTTTTTTTTTCTCTTTCATTAATTTGTGTTTTCATCTCTATAATTCCCTTCATTATACTTATTTTCTGTTTAATATGCTATTTTTTTTATAACTTCATTCTAAGCACAGCTTTATTTACAGCCTACAAGTTTAGTATGCAGTATTTTTATTATTCTTCAGTTAAAGACATTTTTCAGTTTCTATTGTAATTTGTTCTTTGACTTACTAGTTACCTGGAAGGCTGTTTCTTAATTATCTTTTTATTATTGATTCCTAGCTTATTATCACTGCGATTAGAGAAATAGTCTGTCATTTCAATCATACAAACTTCGTGGAAACTTGTTTTAGGGCCCAGTTTATAGTCAACTTTGTTGAATATGTTATTTTTTTTGCCTGATGCATCAGAATGTAATATATGAATAACACAAAAACCTATACTTCTGTGGCTGATATATGCAGAGATTGTGCTGTGAACAATGCTTATACACTCTAGTAACTCGATTGAGGCAGAACACCCAAGACATTTAAAAGCAATGTATTTTTGACTAATACTTACTCGTAAATCTTGACAAGCCAGAATGTTGTCAAGCCACTTATACAGGTAGCCATCAGGGGAAAGGCCCACATTGTCAAACACAGGGCCGCAGCACAACACTGCGGACATTGCCTGATAACAAAACAACCAAATGTGTGAATGAAACTTGGAATGATCTAATAACATGCTACGACTCATAAAACATAACTACCAGATTTATAGGTGATGAGGGTCTTTTAAAGCAGTTATTACCGTAAAATTTTAAAGTATTCCTTGCTAGATTCAATAAGGACCAGATTCCCAATTTTGGATTTTTAAATAAGAATTAAAAGCCATAAATATAACTCCACAGACATATAATTTATGATTAAAACAAATCTTTATGACAAAAGAGTAAGACACTCGAAACAAAATGGGCATTTCACAGTATTTAAGATAAATTTACCTTCAGTGCTTTCAAGTGAATAAATTCAGCTTATAAGATAAATATAGCCTTTAAAATTTTGCTTTGATGACAAATATTTGACCAATGTACTAAATTGACAAACTATGAAAAATATGGAAATAAATAACATGATTCTTAATCAAAGGAAAAAAATTAAGAATATAAATTTAGTTACTTTGAGGAGGAAAGGAAGCAAGGGAATGTAAGAACGATCAGCTTTGCAATTAGAAGTCCAAATGACTATGAGGACCATTGTTTAAATCTAGCTAGTTACAGCTAGCTCCCTTGAGGCAAAACTCAAGTGGTAAATCATCAAACTTTCAGTATATATGACAGAATTTAAATGCAGTTTTCTATAGGTAATTAGGCTGTAAGGAATCATGCTTCTGAAGTTTTGGAACAGTTAGTAGTGTGGAAATTTATTTTTGGGAGACTTTTAAAATGGAAGACTAAAAAGGGAATGTGGCTCTTGGCAGGCTCTGAACTTGAGGTAACATATGTATCTTTTTAGGTTGTATGTTACTGGACAAGGCAGCTACTAACAGGGCAAATAAGCAAAACTGCGTGGTTCTCATACACTAGGTAAAAATAAAAGCTGGGAAAAGTTTTATATTTTGAAACTGAGAACCCAACTGGAATATTTACATATTTATACACAGCCATCTATCTGTGGGGAAAAAGACCATTGGGTCAACAAAAGTCATCCACTGAGACAAAGGTGCCCTACCTTTAATGCACAATACTGGTATCGCGTAATTTGATGATTTCTGTCACTGTAGCGGTCAAGAGGGGTGAACATAATGCTGAAGGGTCCTGCCCACTGGCTAAACAAGATGAAAAGATGATGCCTCAGGCTTTGCTGGGGGAACAGAAATCTTCGGTGGTGAACTGGAGAGAAAAACAGAGTTAAGAGTCTGCTTGACTGAAAAGTATAGTGAATACAGTTTAGGTCACTATTATACATGATTCCTACATTCTGAGGAAAGCACTAATTTCATTTCCTAACTCGAGTCTTCTGCAATGAAACATGGATTTAAGAAGACTCATTTTCTCTCTATGTGTGGGTCCTCCTGTCCTCACGCTGCAGTCAATGGCAACTTGTCCAGAGTGGGAAGCAGAGAGACAAAGTGGCCTCATGGACACTGCTTTCTAATCAATGTCTAGCAAAACTGCAGCCTCTTCCTCTCAGCTGCTGCTTACATATCAAACATCCTCTCAACTGCTGCTGCCTGTGAAATACAATGTATAGATTATCTATTTTAAACAACACACTTTAACTGAAGAAGTTAACTCAAATCTTAATTTAGAGTCATCTAAGATGAGGAGCATTTGTAAGAAAAAGATTTTACAATGTCAAAATAATGAAAAGGTAGAAACAGTTGAGCTGTGGTCTTTTGTAATGATGTGAAAACTTTTTTTTAAAGTTTATTTATTCATTTTGAGAGAGAAAGAGAGTGCATGCAAGCAGGGGAGGGGCAGATAGAAAGGGAGAGAGAGAGAGAATCCCAAGCAGGTCTGCGATGTCAGCACAGAGCCCAATGTGAGGCTCGAACTCACAAACCATGAGATCATGACCTGAGCCAAAATCAAGGGTCAGCCATTTAACCAACTGAGCCACCCAGGTTCCCCATGTGTCAAAACTTTTAATTACAGTAATTGATTTTTACACCAAACTGGCGATCTATTTTTATTCTCCATGCTTTTATCAGATGAAAAGTTTTCAAGCCCATTTGCTCTGTGAAAAAAAAAAAAAACACTCTCAATAATCTAATTTATTAAGCTGTATAGAATGTGTTGATTGGAGAGTGAAGAGAAGGCTTACTGTGGAGATCGATCACATGTTCACAGATTAGCACAATGAGAAGAAGAAATGAAGCCCCTGTGAATGCTCCCCCTGAATTACTTCCTTCCTATGGAAATTACATAGATTCATTTTTAGATGGGAACCGAACAAAGACTAGAAATAATGACAAGCACAAAGCCAAATTTAATTCCTATTGTTCCCTTTCCAACTCTGTGCTGAATTACCACAATTTGTTCTCATGTGTATTTCCAAGTATTTCAAAATAAATGAACGATCCCATCCCAGACCTGCATGCAGGCCAGTAGGATTAAAGAGGAGAAGCCCAGTAGTGAGGAACACAAATGGTTTGTCAGGCATGAAAGGAAATTTGCAGTGATGTATCCCTGTACCTGGAACGCACTGAATCAAGTTGGCGACCATTGCACTAAAATGTGCCCGGATATCTTTAAGAATTTCAACTTCTTTATCATTTTCAGCTTCTAGAAGCATGCGGGTCAGGTCCACATATTCTAAGAACAAAGCTCCAAGGGCTAAAGTATCCCGTTCTAAGGCTCCATTTGTGCTGGAATAATAAAAAAGAAATAAAGCTTTTAGATGATTGGTCTTTATATCAAAGCAGTACATGCTTCATGGAAAAGAAGATTCACTGTAAGAACTCACACACTAAATTTGTTCTTGACCTATGGGCAGTATAAATAGAATATGCACAAAAACAACAATAAGCTTTTTTGGACGTTTCTGAGTAAAAGTTAAAGGTAACATATTAAAAAAAGAAAGAAAGAAAGAAAGACAGAAAGGAGAGACAGAAAGACCAGTCTGGTGAGGAGAGATCAACTCATTAGACTCTTCACCCTACCTGTCACTTATGACACCAGCATCAGCCAGAAGCTCGAAAATTCTAAGTAGTTGTAGCCTTAACAAATCCCGCCGTTCTCGGCGTTTTTTGTTCTGTGTAGAAAGAGGTAATACCATTTATGAACGTGGGCAAAACAATAATAACATTGCTTTGGGAAACTTATTAAAGAAAGGCATAATCTAGATATGAATTTTCAATTTGTTTAGAATATTTTTTATTTAGAATATTTATTGTTTTTAATTTAGAGTATTTATTATTTAGAATATTTGTTTATTTTTGAGAGAGAAGCTAATACAAGCTGGGGAGGGGCAGAGAGAGAGGGAGACACAGAATCTGAAGCAGGCTCTAGGCTCTGAGCCATCAGCACAGAACCTGATGTGGGGCTTGAACCCACAAACTGTGAAATCATGACCTGAGCCAAAGTCAGATGCTTAACTGACTGAGCCACTCAGGTAGCCCTGAATTTTCAATTCCTTAGAGAAAATCTTGCTATTACAGCCTATAAAAGAAACAGATCCTAAGTGGGTCAATAAATATTTATAAGGTGGCAATGTTGAGAACTAACCAGCCTCATTTCTTTGATGCTCCCAACATCTATGGAAAGACAGAGGCACTGAAACAAAATAGGGCTAGTGGACATGAAGAATCCCACCAATTCTGGTCACGCAAGTCACACTGCTAAAATTCTGCTACTTCTTGTATCTTATCTATTATATGGGAAGCTTCTTTTTCCATATTCTTCTTCTTTTTTTAATCCTGCTATAAGTTTTTCCTTTTCAGAGTTTGCTTCAGGTAAGATAATTTGAAGAATTAAAATGAAGAAAATCCATCCTATGCCAGGTCAAACAAATATTCTTGACCATTCAACTCCTCGTAAAAAATAAACAAACAAACAAAAACATTCAATCAACTCAAACCTCCTGCAAAAGAATGTAATATTTTAACATACATATGACTATTTAGATCTTTTGCCTTCATAAGTTTAGAATATAGAATCTTTTCTTTTAAAAAAATTTTTTTTATGTTTCTATTTTATTTTTGAGAGAGAGACGGAGTGCGAGCAGGGGAGGGGCTGAGCTGTCAGCACAGAGCCTGATGTGGGGCTTAAATCACGGACCATGAGATCATGACCTGAGCTGAAGTCGAACCCTGAACCGACTGAACCACCAAGTGCCTCAGAACATAGAATCTTTTAAAATAGGAAACATATTATGCCAAATACTCAAATACTGAACAATAATAAAAGTAACAAAAATTAAAATATTAATATTCACTATTAAAAGCATGCTGGGTGTTTGTATTTTTTTTTAGGGGAGACCATTAAATATGATCTAAATTTATACCAATGACTGCATGAACTGAGATGTTAAGTATTTACATTAAAAATCTTACCTCTGGTCTTCGTTCCAGGGCTTCTTTCATTAATGGATGAAGTTCTTCTACCAATTCTCTATGGAGGAAAAAGGTCAGCATTTGAAATTAACTATTATTGACACCAAACTTGTCACCAAATACATGCATTCCGTCCTAAATCATGTACTTTTCTCACTTTGCTTTTGACATCAACTTCCCCCACCCCCACTCCGGCCTTTCCATTTCTCAGTCACACAGGGAACTGGGACCAGGTGTTGGCCTGTGCTTTGTGTTATTGGGCTCCATCTCAGTATTATGTATATAATTTGGGCTCAATACATATTTGTTGACTTGATTCTGATATACTGTTCTGGAGACCCCGATGACAAAAATCCCTCTCTAAACAGTTAAACAAACAATGTATCGCAAGTGATTATTACATTCAAAGCACTTTACTACAGGCAGTGGGGATGAAGATAGACAAAATCAAGTCACTCACAGAAGACATTTTCAGTCTAGTTAGAGCAAAAGAGATAGGTGCAGTTGCTATGGCATTATTTGTGGGAGCTGTGTTCAGGGGACTGATAGTTGATTTTAAAATGAAGTCTTTTTAGAGTTTCAGAGATAAAAAAACTTTCTTTGAGCTATATGATAAAGGCAGATTATAGCAAGTACTACGATAATGAGGTTTCATCAAAACCTTTTCTCCAGTGAGGTAAAAATGAGAGTTTGATCATATTAATATCTATCTATCTATCTATCTATCTACCTACCTACTTACCTACCTACCTATCACCTTTCACCTGTCCTCATTATCTCCAGTTCTCACCTAATTTTTTGTGTTCTTTGGGAAATAACTTCTGAACTGCTATGTCGAGACAGACAAAATTAGGAGAGCTAGCCTGCCTCTAGGTATTTTGTCTACAGTCTGCTCTATGCCTGAACATCTTGGAATATTCTACAGTATTCCAGTAGGATAATTTGTGCTCTTAGACATCATTCTCCAGGGAATCCAAAGTTAGGAACGTAAAATTTTCGGCATTCTGTGCTAAGAGACAGAATACTTGTACTCCATTTCAGATTTCTCTAACAC
The DNA here is from genome assembly GCA_028646485.1 of Cryptoprocta ferox. NCBI lineage: Eukaryota > Metazoa > Chordata > Mammalia > Carnivora > Eupleridae > Cryptoprocta > Cryptoprocta ferox. The sequence continues at coordinate 66,059,476 of CM053574.1, forward strand.
AGATGCTAGAATTTCTTCATGAAAGAAATGGAAATAATATTAATGATCTCCTTCAACTGCAACCATTTACTGAGTATTACTACGTACATTTCTACATTTAATCCTCTCAGTAAATACCATTTTTTCTTTCTTTATTATATAGATACGTTTTATTTTTATTTATTATAACAATTTTATGGGTAAGAGAACCGAGGCCCAGAGACATTATGTTTTCCAGACCCACGCGGCCCACCCCTAGGAATACTGAGAGGGAGAGGTGTATGAGAGCATATGTCCTTGGGAAAGAATGTTCGTTTCTTAGGTTCTTTGGAAAAGAATGTTAGGTTATTCCAGGAATTGTTTTTCTTGTCTTCTGGTAGTATATCTATATGATTCTTTGTCTTAACTAGTTAACTAGTAAGTAGTAAAAACACTGCTTAGCTGGCACTCCAGTATCAGAATTCACAATTACTTCTTATAAGAATAAAATCTGACTCTATCCATGAATAATGTAACAGATTTTTTTCTCAATTGCCTCTAAAATGTCTTATTAATCTTTATTTTTCAAATAGGGTTTCTGGCAGATGCTTGGAGCTTTTCCTTTTCTAGCTACATAAAAAAATTTAGGATTTTACTTGTGCTTATATGCCTAGCTTAAGTCACCAGAGGCAGCCTGAACTAATATTTTAGGCTCTGACACTGCCTCAGATGGAATGGTTATTTCATTAAAGGTGTGAAATGAGGAAAGAATTCGAGATATAATGGTTCTATTAAGGGCAGATAAAGCACCTTCTGAAAAGACTGACTGGTGTAACAGAATACCCCTGAAAGAGTTCTATCCGTGCTTAGCCTTTGAGATCTGGTGCATAAATGGCTGATGAGCAGACCTCATTGTTTTGACATTAAAGCCTCTCAACAGTCTGGCTATCTGGCGATGGACGCTGAATTATCTTCATTTATAGCTATCTAAAACCAATCTTGCATTCGAGATAAAATCCGAGATGTAGAATCAAAGCTGCAAGGGCGAAAGGGGAAAAGCGAGGCAGTGGTGAGAAATGCTGCTACTACACACACGTCAAACCACGAGGACACAAAGCAAATGGCGCAAAGCCTATGAACCCCCCAAGGCACACGCCAACACGCAAACTCAAACTCGAGTTAAAAACAGGAATGACGATAACAGCAGTAGGAATGAATTTAGAAGAACTCACTGAGACTACTGTACCTGAAAACAAGGGAATTTGTTCTTCCAAATCCTAAAACTAAGGACTCTGTGATCTCAATGCCCTCTAGTCTCATCAAAGGCACCAACTGCTTTAACAGAACGCCCACCGATGGGGTTCCTATGGCCTGAAACAAGTTGATTAAAAGTGAAAAAGAGGTAACATGATAACCGATGCTTCCTTTAATCAAAGGATGATTCCATTACAGTTTCAAAGTACTAAACCACGTCCCAAGGCACTGCCATCATTGCAGAAAGAAAAAAACAAAGAGACATAAATTTTAATATAGCACAATGAATGCATTCTTTACCTGGGATACAAATTCTAAAGAATATTTTTATTATGTCTTCCTTTTTTTAAAAAATTAAATCTACAAACCCATTCTTAACAAGACCATTTAATGAAAGCATGGTTTAAAGGCGAATACTCAGCAAGGAGTGAGAGAAATACGGTATGTAGGGCAGGAACCAAACCTCAGGGCACTAATAAATAAATAAACCTCAAGGCACTCGATGGTCTTAACCAAGTTTCTTAACTTCTCTTAATCTTCAGTTCCCCTCCTGTCAGGGAGGAATAATAAATTATGCACATCAACACTCAATGGAATTTAGAAATGTGTAGGATGAAAATCTGATCCCATATATTCCAGATGGCAGGCACAGTGCAGCGTGCACTGTGAACTCTAGACAAACAAGCTAAAAAAAAACCTTACAGAATAATTCTTCTGAAGCATGTCACGTCACCTTGTTATCGTAGCTCACTGTACCATCAGGTGTGGTCGCCATTATTTCTGGAGTGGAAGCTCTTAAGTGTCCCGGGCTCATAATACTGGGTTTTGCAACTCCAAAACAAAGAATAAGGTAGTTTCTCCACAAGGTAACATAATTATCTCCGCTGCCGGCGGTGCTGGTTTTCTTGGCATTAATTGGGCTACTGGAAATACAGAGTTGAAAACAAGAGTGAAACTAAGTTCTGGATCATAAATATCACTCGTTAAATAAAGATCACGGAGTTGAACAACTGTCTGTCAAAGATTGTCTATGCTATCAAGAACTGTCTGGACAGGGAATGTCTCTATTGCATGGGAAGCTGAATACAACTTTAAGACTGTTTTCACCACTAAGGTTCTGACAGTCTATCCTCAGACAATCATACGGATTATTAAGGGAAAAAAAACTAGCACTAGATAAGAGCTTTCGACTGGTTTTTACTCAATGTTAAGAATTCTGTATTAGGAAGTGCAGAAACTAAACTAGAGAGGATTATAATATGCCAATCTTTTAGATAAAATGTAAATGTAAGAGGGCAAATGATGACCAAAACAGGAAAACACAGTTCCCTTACTTTGGGTCTACCAGAGGCATGACTGACTGGAGCCGAGTGAAGGCGTATGGCCAGGCGTAGCTGAGGGCTGTGGGGCAGTGTTTGGGCAAGTTCTCCTGCCGGAGGAAACTGAAGAGGCAGAGGACCCAGGGGTCTTTGACAGACTGAGCGAATATCCAGACATGGGAAGGGCTCTTCACATCATAATGGCTATTGACCAGGACTGCATTCCACTCCACCAACCACTGGAGATCCACACTGTGGGTCAATGGTAATGTGGCCTGCGGATCCAAGAAGTAGGCAATGAATCAATGCTGAACTGTAAATTACACATACCCACCATGGCTCGGCCTAAATGCCCGTTCGTCCACAGTGCCTTCCCTGATTACCTGCTGCAACAGGCCAAGCTTGAATCTGAAACACCCCTCCTACTCGTACCACATAGGACGCCCATTTGTAGCCACTGCTGTTTCCTGTGCCAGATGGAAAGCAGCTCAAGTGCAGGGTTCAAGGACACAGGTCATATTTTGAACAGTTTCAATGGCACATAGCACTGTGAATTAGTACACCAAACCACTCACTGAATATTTGTTGAAAAATTATGGTCTTAGTTAATTTAAACTCAATCATGGATTTGCCATTTAAAGTTCTTAAAAGTTATTAACCTTTAAGATTCACAAATGTGTTTTTAATCCCTATGTTAGTAGTGTGGGCCTTTTAATGCCATAATCTTGTTTACCTTTACTTGGATTAAAATAACTTCCCTCTGATTTAGGGAGATGGGTAAAAGCAGTCCCTTTTAGGAATGGCATTTCACTGGTGATTTTGAGGTAAGATACCTACTTATTCTTGACCTATGATATCGAGCCAAAAAACCAATACGTTCGAAAACTTTTTGGCTGTATATCTCATGCAAGTTTCTATATGTCATTCTCTTTTAAGTCCAGAATATTCAAGTTTGGGGAAGACCAAGTTTCAAATAATCTAGCAGTTGTGCCCAGAGAGAAAATTGCTTTTATGACTGTCAGTGATTTAAAAATAATTTTAAATGATTTGAATGGATCACCATTCTATCTGATGGACCTATAGGTTCCCACGGGTGAGGGTGCTGCACTCTGGGCCTCAATGGCGAGTGGGCTGTAAGGGGGCACATCTTGAACTTCAAAGCCAGAGGAGATTCCAACAGAGGTTCCACCCAAAGCCTGTCACCTGGGCAGAGTCCTGACCATCCCAGAGTCTCTGTCTGGGGGAGAAGAATTTATAACTTGGGAATTATAACGCTAATCTCACCTAATCGTTAGGTGAATTACATGAGCTGAGGAATGCAGAAACACCCTGGAACAAGGCAGGCACATTCTTCTTCTCCCTTTTCTGTGCATCTTCCTAAGTACAGTAGTGCTGATCTAGCTACCCCTGGCTCAGGATTTTGATTCTGATAGACAGAACAAAATCCCATGAACGAAATATAATCTGCCCGCAAATAAGTTATGTACATAAGACAACTAAACTCGACTTTTCCATTCCATGTTAAAACAAATTGAATTTCTGAAAGAAGGACTATTCAATATCACTGAGACAGTCTGTACTGCCAGGCTCACTAATTTGAATAATGGTCATTATTACTACAACCATAAGCAAGGACAGGGCCACTGAAGGTAGGGATCTGTGCTCAGTCTCAGAGAAAGACCATGAAAAGCTCACAAATGCCTTTAGGCTTTGTATCATTTATAGCTATTTGTGAAAAATGTTTGTATTCATTTATAGCTATTTGACAAGAATATACAAGAGGCATCAGCAATGTGGATTCTGTAAGCAGTCCCTGATCCGCACTGCCTCTGTTCAGCTATTTAGCTGAAATTAATCTAGGTCCCTTTACTGAACTATGTTGATTTTTAAAACTGATAATTAATATCAGTTTCAATTTCCCTTCAATTTTTTCAGGAAACTGAAATTTGCCAATATGCTCTTTAAAAAGGAAGAATCTATTTAATGGCAGATAAGGCTGTCCTACATTTGGATCCAAATAGGATCAAGTGGCAGTCCTAACTAACACTTCTTTCTGTGTGACTATGGCCCTGCCCCTAAATATTTTTGGGTTTCAGTACCTATGAGGGTTGAAAAGATCATGTTAAAGCACGATGTAAACTGTAAGGCACATGTATACGTTACATGTAGTGTTAAGCATAATAAATAAAGATAATTAATTTTCTTAAAGAATCCTGAACAATTCTTCTTCAAATTGCAGTTTGCAAAATATTATCTATATTCCTGGGGCTCAAATTTTGTTTGAAACTTATCTAGATGTTTCCTAAGCCAGTATCTGAAAAGCCTGTCTTGTTTTCACATGTACTGTTGTGTCAGTTTATTAATCTGACATAAAGCCCCAGCATTCCTCCACATCATTTTTCTTCATCTCTTTGTCAGATCCAGATCTTATCCTTAAGAACAATTGGGAATCAGAATCAAATGTGTACTTACCGAATCTGAAACTGCTACATGAATGAAACTTTCAAGAATGGAAGAACTTAGCTGATCCATGACATCAATCATAGGCCTGTCATCGTCCTGTACGAAGGGTAGGCAGTTACTCTCCATGGGAAAATGAACCCTTTCCACCCACCCCACTGCCTTTGTTCAGTACATGAAGCAGAACAGCTTGCAAGATAGTGGTAAGGGTTTTCTCACGGAAAAGTGAGTGCCAAGATGGTGAAAGGTGGTAGATAAAATTCCCTGTGATTCTGAGTTTAGTCTTTCAAGTTTCAGTGGAAGATAATTAGAGCTCCAACTTCACAGTGTACTGAAAAGACATGGACTTGCATTTCAAAATATCATGCATGTACACAAGGATCTAAACAAACACTCGTGCCATACATCATCCATCAGAGTGTTCATGTTGTCATTAATTTTAAGGAATGGAAACCCGCAAGAATATGCTTTGCCGGACCACTAAAATGCTACATCCGTATGTCACTCATATGCTAAAACTGTTGACTATGATTGAATTTTAGTTCCAAAGAAAGTGTAATGTAGACTGAGCACATGCTCTGTGATATCTATGTTGTATAAAGCTATTTGGTAAAAGAAGCAAACTGCAGGGTACAGGAGAGAGCATTTTATGGAAAATTCTTCTACACAAATTGTATGTATATTTGTGTAGAGGAATTTTATCATGTATATATTTTATCATCTATATATATATAGATGATATGTGTATGTTTGCTATCCTTTATTATAGAGAAGCTCAGAAATATCAAATTATTTACTTTAAAAGTTTTCAGGAAAGCCTTGGGTTGTCATTATAAATGTTTGAATGAGAATGGTTTCAAAAAATTGTGGCTGGAAAAAAAAAGCACAAGCTCATAGATAGAAGAGATTGGTGGTTGTAGGGTGGGTGAAATGTAGGAAGGGAATCACAAGGTATAAACTTCCAGTTACAAAATAAATGAGTTATGGGGACTATAGCTGATGATACAATAATGCATATTCTAAAGTTGCTAAGAGAGCAGACTGTAAAAGTTCTCAATACAAGAAAATTCTGTAACTCTGTGTGGTGACACATACTAACTATACTTATTGTAGGGATCATTCCACAATGTAAACAAATATAGATTCATTAGTTGTACACCTGAAACTAATATAATGTTGTAGGTCAATGACACGTCAATAAAAACGTTATACAAAAACAAAGTTGTGGCTGGTCAAAGAAAGTAACATATGAGAAATGTTCTTAACACAGTCTTGCAATAACAGTTAAGAGCATGGGTTTTATACCTGAAACTAATGTAACAACGGTATGTCAACTATACTTAAAAAGAACACGGGGCTCAGGGGCTTTCAATTCTGGCTCTGTCACATCCTCATTGTTGATTTTGAGTAAAGTGTTGAATCTCCCTAAACTGCAATTTCAGTAACTGTACGCTGGGGATAGTAACACTAATTCTTAGGTGATCGTGAAGGTTAAATGAGATACTTTGTGTAGAGCACAACACAGTGTCATGGCAATTATTGTCATCATTACTATCATAGTTAGAGACTTAATGGAGTTTTGCCAAAATACAGCATGTCTTAGACATCCATTCACCAGAAACCACAGATGTCCTAAAATATATCACAAAGCCATCTAAAGAAGGCACTGTGATGAATTTGAAAATATTTGGGAAAGACAATGACCCTTCTGTGGATCATAAAACCAACATCAGTGATTTAAAACCAGAAAATGGAAAGTAGCATTTTTCTGAAGAACTAAGTGACATAAAAAACTGGTCCTTCTCCAATCAACCTGATCATTTTAAATGGAACTCATTATTTTCTCAAGTTCATTCTCTAATATAAATGTAGTAATATCTTCTTAATTTGATGTTTGCTGAACATTATTGGGAATAATGATCTAAGAGTGTCTGGGTGGCTCAGTTGGTTAAGCGTCTGGCCTGGAGCCTGCCTCAGATTCTGTCTGCCTGTCTGTCTGTCTGTCTGTCTCTCAAAAATAAACATTAAAAAAAATTAAAAAAAAAAGAAAAATGATATATAACTGAACCTTAAAATTCTTCACTTCTTAACAAAGCACCACCTCTTAAAGAATCAAGAATGGTCTTTTTCTATTGCTCTCAGAATATATGACTCCTATAGATCAAGAATGTTATTTCATCATCAAAAACCCATGATGAATCAAAAATTATTTCTTGACATCACGTGTGAATGGAAGGAATGCATTATTTACAGGTTTTCATCTCAATTTCAAAAGAAAGAAATCAACTGGAAAATTAAGAAGGATAAACCATACCTCAGGTTGACCCAGGGCAACAAATAAAGCTCGAATTTCCTTGAGTATTAAAACGGACAGTTTGCGTGTGGCCACCTGGAAACTGCAGAGTAAAACCAGAGCAAAGCCTTCGACAGCATGAAGAACACTGCAGTGGGGACTGCGCTCCGACTGAATTCTGTGGCTGGAGCCATTTGGAATTAGCTGTCATGTAACGAGAACAGAGTCTATATTCAGAAATGTAACAATGGAAGAAGAAGAAACTACACACATGTGCATCTTTCAGCACATGTGACTTTGTAATATTAAAATAAATTACAATGGCGTGCCGGGGTGGCTCAGTCCATTAAGCGTCCAACTTTGGCTCAGGTCATGATCTTGCAGTTCGTGAGTCCAAGCCCCACATTGGGCTCTGTGCTGACATTGAGGAGCCTGGAGCTGCTTCAGATTCTGTGCCTCCCTCTCTCTCTGTCCCTCCCCCAGTCATGCTCTGCCTCTCTGTCTCAAAAATAAATAATAAAACATTAAAAAATAAAATGAATTACACTGGCTTATAATCAGACATGAGTATAAATTATTATTCATGAAATAGCATAGATCTCTTTTTTCTTTAGATCAATTGTTACTTTGAAATACCATCGACTGTCTGTTACCTCTGATAAGAAATAACTTTCAAAGGCAATATTAACAAGAACAAAACTGGTTCCATTCATACACCGTTTGCAATTATACCATAAATTCAGTCAAAGTGGCCTAATTTGTTCTTAGTAAGATTCCCTATAGACTTTTGGACACCATTCCACTGAATTTTCAAACATTTACTTCCTAATCACACTTACTTACTTGTATTTGTGTTAGATTCTAATCTAGGTTTGTGTGTGCTTATGAGATGGGTTCACAAAGTTTCCAAACCACAACCATGTGTGTCTAAAACAAAATCAAGGCAGACAACAGGCAGATTCCACATCCGTTTCAGTTTTCCCCTTTGACAAGCACATGCAATCCTTGTTTTTCTCCCCTCCGTGATTTGGCATGTGTACAACAGACAAGGAAAGAGGAATGACCTAGGATCTGTGATCCTGGCTGTTCCCTCAACACTGCTGTGCTTCCCTGAGCCTCCACGTTCCTCAGACTCTCAGTTATGTTCTTCCCTCACCAGGCCCTCTCTCTATCTGCTCATTCAATGCCAAGTCACTACTGCCCTTGCTCTCCTGACAACACTTCTCTTCAACCTACTCTTCATAAAGTTGTCATTAATTTTTACCACTTAGGACTGATGTGTGAAAGAATAAAGAAACCATAAGACTGTATTTTCTTCTCTGTGGCTATTGGACAAGGCAACCAATATGTTGCAGGCTAGGAAAACAACAACTGGTGGGCAGCTAACTTTTATATATGCATGTCCACATTCAGCTCTATGTGCATGTCCATACTGGCTCTGTACCCATGCCTATAGCTATTTGCTCTTACACATTGATAATCATAATTCTCTGAGAAGAGCAATTTCTACTCCCTTAATGGTCTTGTGAATGTTAACAAATCTAACCTGATGATATATCAACCCTGAGTTTCTTGGTCACAATTTACACAGGTGGAAAAATTAAGGGCCACCATGAGGGAGAAAGTTCCTAGGTGGCTGGAAGTAGGAACTCCAAGGTTTCTCCTAGCTGCAACATATTTACATATGTACTATATTAAGGAATATAAATTGGTGGGAAGAGTGTGAAAATTACCTCTGAATTTCTGATCTTATTGGCTTGTTCATAGACTTTTCCTTGAGTTTGTATGACCAATTTCCACTGGGTGAGCAGCTGGAGCAGTAACTTCAGGGATGAATCAAGGAGCGTGTGGTGCATGTCATTTACTTCCCGGAGGAGGAAGTTGGTAAAGCCAAATAGAACATCTTCTCTCCAGTCAGAGAAGTCAACAAGTAAACCTTGAAGAGAATTTTGTGCAATATGTCGCAGTTCATCGTCCATATGAATAGAGAGCCTGCGAAACGAGTCAAAGACAATAAAAGGATTTAGTTTATTAACTTTTCTTCTAGATCTGTGATGAAAGAAATACAGGTCTCTGCTTTTAGTTGTGTCTCAGAAATGGGTCACCCTCCCATATACTCTTCATTTGGCTCCTCTAGTGTGGACACCTTATATGACCAGGGTACCTTTACCAAAGCTAAGGAATTAACATAGGTGCAGTGCTATTAACTAAACTACAGATTTTATTCAGTTTTCACCAGTTTTTCACTAATGTCCTTTTTTCTGTTTCTGGATGGAACCTAAAATATTACATGGCATTTAGGTGTATCTGAATACTTCTTAATACATTTTGACTATAGAATAAATTAGTATCAAATCCTATCACATTAAGGATAAGAAAACAGAGTACCAGAGAAACTAAGGGACTCACCCCGAAGTTCAGTGAAAATGCGTAACTACAGGTTAGATCAATGGTCCACAATTGGTTTTGCTCCACCAAGGGAGAGGTGGTAATGTCTGGAGACCATTATTAATTGTCACAAATCAGAGAGTGCTACTGGCAAGTCTATAGTAGCTAGAAGCTAGTGATCTGGCTAAACATGCAAAGGACAACTCCCTACAACAAAGAATTATCTAATTCTTATTATCTAATTCTTATCTAATGAATTATCTAATTCAACCAAAATGTTGATAGTGTCAAGGTTGATACAACCTAAGTCAACTAAAGAATATCAGGTTATCTGTGGCTTAACCTAGAGAATCATAATGTTTTTAAACCTTGACATTGGTATTAACCATTAGTTAACATAATGTTTTATGGATTCTTTTATTCATTTATTTAAGACACAAACATTTTTGAGACTATTCTGAGCTATAGACATAACAGCCCTTATGATATCGAGTTCAGTGGTCGTGTCTATTGGGTAGGGTGCTTGTAGGAACAAGGGGTGAGATGGTGCTGGTGAGGAAGCAGAGACAGCTTGGTGAAGGGTGTGTGGGCCATGCAAGGAGGCAATACAGCAGGGAGGGGGTTAAGTGTGTGTGCTCTGGAATCAGAAAGCCCGGATCAGTGTCATGCCTCTGTCACTTACTAGCTATGTGACCTTGTGTTAGTTACTCAATCTCTCTAAGCCTCAGAGCCTCATTTGGAAAACAAGGATGATAACTGTACTCGCATTTCATAAACTTGTTGTGAGGTTCATTAAGATGACCCAAGTACAGCATATAGTACCACAATGAGTGTGTGGTAGGCACTCGTTAACTGTTAGCTATTATTATTAGAAAAAAAAAAAGAACTGTATCTTGAAAGTTATAGGGAATATAACATGATTAGATTCGAATCTGAAAAAAAAAAATAGGCAGAAATATAGAGGAGAAGCCTTAGAGAAGCAACCAGAGGCAGGACAGAGACCAGCGAGGAGGTCACTATAGTGACTTAGGTAACAAGCGGTGGGGGCCTGACCCAAGGCAGGGGAGTGGTAAGGAAGGAAGACAGAGAGATCAAAGACACTGAGGAGATTGCATTTCCAAGGACTCAGCAGCCTGGAGGCATTTTGTGTCAAAGAAAATGGCTGAGTCACTGAGAGTGCCCCCAAATGGCCAATATTCTCCTCAATGAAAGGGAGGAAACACTGGGACCCAGAGTGGTTAAAATACTTCCTCAAAGTCCAGGATTCCAGTCCAGGACATCTAACCCTTAATCCAGTTTTCTGCAAAAAAAAAACAAGTCTGGTACAGTTCTATATTTTTGAATAAACATGATTTCAAAAACTTGATAAGCAAACACTTTTCATATTCTCTAAAGCATAAAAGCACAATAATTGGTCCAAATTTGACAATATAAATCAGGTAAAAGCTTGTTAATGAGCAGATATATACCAAGTCAGGGAAAATGTATTTCCTGTTCCAAAAGCAAGTGATGTTCTACAAAGATGTTGAGAAGGAAGATGTAAGCTATTTCTTCTGGTTAGACTTGCCCCCCTCTAAGTCTATAGTTCTTGAGGAGGTCGCCAAAGATGCCTTTACCCTGAGCTTCCAATTTAGGACTGGCCAGGTAGGAATTTACAAACTTTCTTTGTATCTTAATCAACACGTCTATTTTTTTTTTTTTTTAATGTCAGTGTAACTCTAATGTATAACACATAAAATCTGGGTTAATGCTGGGGTTAAGGACCTGAAGCCTACCCATTTGGGAAGAAACATTACTCTTATAAGCACCCTTGAGTCATTCTGCAGCCCATGGTTTAAAAACACTCATTTATAAAAAACACTGGAAGTCATTTTCCCATCTTAAGTTCATGATTCTTATTTATTATATTTACATCTATCTATGGTCCTGAATGTTTTAAAGAATAAGCTTCCATAGATGACGAGCCACCTTTAGGATGGGAAGAACAAGCACTCAGTAAATGTTAAACTGACAGTAACGCGCCAGTGCAGAGGTCCTGGAGGCCCTGCTTTCAGTGATCTAGAGGGGCTGAGCAGTGTGATCACGAGGGCATGTGCTGCTCCCACAGACTGTTATTGCATAAGTAAGGGTGTGGGTTAAAAGGAGAAAAATCAGAACTTGAGCAAGGCCACCTTCTTGGTTGGTCAGATCAGACAAATGACTTTTAATGGAAACTGCTTTCATAAAGGTGAGCTCAGATTCACATGGGATCAACTTAGTACTTCTGAATAATCTTGTTGTGTAGAGGTGCATGAATGAAAAGGGAATGATTTCACATTCACAAACCATATCCAGAAGAAAAAATCCATTAGGAGAAACACCCCCTTCTAAACTATGGCAGGAAAAACAAAAGGTTATTAGGAAAAGGTGAGGAATCCACTGCCCTATAACATCATCAAGGGCAGCAGAGGGAAAGATGGTTTTATTTATTTATTTTTATTATTATTTTTAAAAAAATATTTATTTATTTTTGAGAGAGAGACTGCAAGAGGGGCAGAGAGAGAGAGGGAGAGAGACAGAGGATCCAAAGTGGGCTCCATGCTATCCATGTAGAGCCCGATGCAGGACTGGAACTCACAAACCACGAGATGACGACCTGAGCCAAAGTAGGATGCTTAACCGCCTGAGCCATCCAGGCACCCTGGAAAGATGGTTTTAAAGTGAAGCCCAGGAGACAATGGTTTTCAAAAGTAGGAATTTGCTGACAGGTGGATAGATAGCCTTTGGAATAGTCCACCAGAAGTGGCTGGAATTTCCTCTCTGCAGGTATTAAACAATGAACTTGCATCTATTTATCATGCTCTGAACTGCATCTCAATTAAAATAAATTAAAATAAAAGAAATTAAAATTAAAGACATAAGATTAAGTGGTTTATTGAGGCAATATCTGCAGTTGAGGCTATAGTTCTCAGTTTGATACCCAAAACAAGTAGTCACCTTGCACTATACTGAATGAAAAGTGAATGAAATGGCATATGATAAATATTTTTCAGTTTGATACCCAAAACAAGTAGTCACCTTGCACTATACTGAATGAAAAGTGAATGAAATGGCATATGATAAATATTTTTCAGGTACCACAGAAGACTGTGAAACTACGTACACATTGCCTCATAAATCTCCACAAATTATAAGGAAACACTACATAAGAAGTGTCTGTCATTTTGCATCAAACCAATAAAATTCGTCACTGCCATTTGGCTTCAGGAAAATTCTGTTCATTTGGGCAACTGATTTTACTCTTTTGAAGTTCAAATCTTCTCCTTTGAAAATAGGACTAAATATGTGCCCAGCTTTCCTTAACATAATGTGTCTGAAAATGCATTGTACATCATGGCATAATCTTTTATGCAAATGCAAAGATGCCTAAAAATAATAACTCACATTTGCCGAGAGCTTACTGTGTTCTAGGCACTATGTGAAATGATTTATATGCATTATTTGATTCTAACAACCTTATGACAAATTGTTGAAAGGGAAAGGTAGACAATGAATGGCAACCCCTTCGCGCATAAGCCGTGCTGAGGGAAGTGACAGAGCACAGGGGCCTGTATGCTGTTGGGGGAAAGGTCCTTCCTGTGGTCAAGGGACAGAACAGGAAACATCTGGGAGAACAGGAAGAGAAAAATGATGCCTATGGCCAAGGACACAAGTAAGCTCTCCTGCTATGTGGAGAATCCCAGGGGTACCCAGACAGCTGGGAAGGGCAGGTTCTGTGAGCACAGGAAGGAAATTCTCCCCAGAGATCTTGTCGTGATGTCAGGACAGCCAGTGGTACCTTCCATGGAGCCCAAGGGGAAGGGTTCCTCACACAGCCACTGTAAGTGGGCTGAGCAATGCACATAAAATCAGAAATGTAGTAGGATGGAGAAAGGGGTTATTTGCCAGTTCATTCCATACACCGTTGTCCTGCTAAACATACTACTGTAAGTCTGAGGTTAGAGTATCTGTTGTATGTAGCCATTACCTGAAATGCTGGGAAGGGGCTCTGGGGACAGTCATATGGGACATATCCTTGAAACTCCTTATTCAGGGAACTGGGCTTTGGGCACGTTGAGGGGCGGACAGGGAGCCAGCATGAGTGTTGGTCTTATTTTGCCAGTTATAAAAAAAACCAAGTTTTTCTCCAGTAACAGCGTACCATGGATGTGACCATGAAATATCTGAACTAAAAGGTCTCATACCTCTCTTACTAGACTGTATATTGTCTCAAGAGTCGACTCGGTCCCAGTGCGATTGATGATGGGGAAATAAAGTAACTACAGACTTGAAACCCACATTTATTGCTGTTGGATTTCTTCATTTTGTCCTCTGATCCTCTCAAAGAAGTCTGAAGGGGCACATTTTCTCATAGGTTAACAGGACCTAGTATGTAGGTCGAGCACTCCAAGTTATCTTTCCCTTGAGGAGAACAGCCTCCGGCTTCTTTTAAAGTTTATGAAAAAGGCCTCTTGACAGGCTTCCCATATAAGTCCAGTCATTTTCTTGTTTTCTAAGACTTGAACTCTCAAGAATGTTTATTTGCTCTTTCCCCTCATAAAAACAGTACCCATTGCTTTGGGCTTTGTACGAATGTACGTAATAATAAACACGATGCACCATAAATAGCATTGACATTCCAACCAAGTCTAAGAGAATTCCCTTCTGGCATGCCTGGCACCATGGTCAGCAGATTTCAGGCGTCACTGGATTCGGTGGTCAGAGTGATTTCAGAAGTAAGAGTCTCCCCCACAGAGTCACGGCAAAATAGCGTCAGAGACTGTACCTGAACGTTACACGACATTTCAAAAACTTAGTATTTCAAAGGTCTTAGTGCACATCATCATCACCAATTAGGAGTTCACTGACATCAGTGAACTTTCCTTCTGCTTCAGTTGAACTGAAAACTGCCTACTGACACATTTCCCCTTGGATTAACCAAAGCGCACGTCTATGACATTTTGCCTTCTCAACAGTCTTAAGAAATAGGCAGTATTATTCCAATTTCATCAAGGCAAAAAGACTTGGGGTTAAACAATTTGTCTAGATCACATGGTTCGTAAAATTGCAAAAATAGGATTGCAAACTCCAGGATTTTCAAATGATTGTCTTTTATTCCCATTTTTGGGTACTTCCTCCAAATCTCTCAGATGGTAGTCTCTCATTCTCTGATGGTTCACAGGCCATGACAAGCGGACTTCTATCCCCTAATTTCTCACTGCCACATCCAGCCCTTCCACTTGGCAACCCCTCCTCTGTGCAAACACTTGACTCCTACTCACCCATGTCCTTCACTGCTGTCCCTGGCACACCCACAGGCTGCTCACAGAACTTTCAGGGTGACCTTGGCATCTGGCACCTGCTTCACAGTTTTTCTTTACTCTCAGTCTTTGCCATCATCCTGGGATACTCAACTATTGCAGTATCTTAGTCTCTTATTCCTCAGCTTTCCCTATCTCCAAATCACAATGCTCATTATGCTTTGGGATTCTACCCTTTGTTCCTCCTTAGATCTTCTCACCCAGAGCTGGAAGCCCCTCTTTGATCCAGGCTTATTTTTCCTTCCTTTCCAGTTTCCCTACTTCTAACGAATGTGCTCTTTGTTCACATTCTGGTTGTTAAGTTGCAGCAATGCCTAGGCAGTAACTTTTTTTAAACTTCATAATCTTCTTAAAATACGTCCTACACATGGAATGGAAGAAAGAAGGGTACATGGCGTGGAGGTTGCTGATTAGAGGAAAGAAGAGTTTACAGGTAGCAGTGACCAAAGGCAGCTAGGTGGATGGCTTTGGTCAATGAGCACCGGGGCTTGATGAAACAGTGGTTTTCAGAGTAATAGATCTTCAGTCAGTCTCACAATCCAGCACCATCCTGTGGTAGTGGGGACTAGCAGAAGCAAAGGGGCAGCCTTGTCTGTACTTGGACGACAGTAGGCTACAAAAGATATTAACTGATGGCAGGGGGTGACCCAGAGGAGTCCAAATCGGCCGTCCAGAGGAGAGGGCATGATGACCACAATAACCAGGAACATCGTGCCCTGTGGAGATACTCTGAAGCTGTGGGATGGCCACTGGTGGCCTGCAGTCACATGGAATGAGGGCTTGGGTTATTTTATTTGGATATTGATGGGAAGGGTGCTTTCCAAGGGCTAGTGAATGTGGGTAAATGGGGTCATGCGAAATGCCTCTTTCATTTAGTCAGCATTAGTATTTGTTATCCTTCTCTGGGCTTTTTTCTATTCCACAATTATCAGATTAACCAGACTAAAATAATATTTTTTATAACATGTTCCCTCACTTAAAACTCCATCGGTCCAAATGCCTCAGCTAATAGTAAAGATTAGCTAAAAATTTACCACTCCAGTCTTATTTCTATGCCTTTTTATCATTGGTTCTCTATATTCTCTTTTGTTTATTTTTTCAAGTCAAGGAGGACTTTTGTTCGTTCTCATTCCACTCCCTTCATGTACCCCATTCCTAATGATTTTGCATTCTAAATTGCTTATAAGTCATGTCACTGTTGATTTTAATTTAAAGGCACATAACTGTCAACTAGGGCTTCAGATCAATATGTGAAAATTATGCTTATTTAACTATAACAACATAATTTTGCTCAAAGCAAATAAATTGAGGTTCTAGTTGGACTGCACATTCTTGTGGACAATGTTGGGAGGGTGATAAATATATGATTTTGGGCAGATTTCTGAAGCACTAAAATTAGCTAAGAATTCCTGTTACCCATCTTGGCCCCGCAGGGGTCTGTGGGCCTCAGACTGGGAATCAGACCCTGAATGAACTCTTCTCCAAGAAGACCCATCTCCTCATTTCCCAGTCCCACCTCTGTGCCTTTCTCATGTCACTCTCTTTACCTTTCTGAGTTCTATGTCAAGTTTCACCTTCTCCCAGAACTGATTTGCTGACTTCCTTGGTCCCAGTAATCCCTCTGCCCACTGAACTCACGTATTGCACGTTAGGTGCCATGAGGGTGCAGTTTCAGGCCTTGGATTGTTGGCTGCCTTATGTACTTATGTACTCAGTTCTACTTTGGTAAGAAGCCCCTTGAACATGAGGATAAAAACCAAAAAACATTTCTTTATTCCTCCTTGCCTATAAATAGTACCTAGCATAATGCCTCATTTAGTAATTATCTGTCAATTTTTTATAATCATATTTTTGTTGTTGTTAAAAATCATGATAAAGGACTACAGTCAATTTGATCAAATAAACCCAGTGCAGTTCTCACTTACCTTGCCAGCAAGTCAATAAGTTCAAGTTTTGACATCCCATCAGGAAGGAGTCGAGGGATAGCAGCAACACAGGTCCTGAAAAGATCTATTTTTGGCTTTCTCTCACCCCTAGAGTTGGAAAACAAACATGGGCCAAAGGCTATAAAAAGTTTTTAAAAAAAATCAATCAAATATGTGAAAAAGGACTAGAATCCAGGCCTTTTGAATTACTGCCTGGTATTTACTGCATATTATTCTCAAATGTTTATGACCTTTATAGCTTGGCCAGTTCTAGGAGAACTTAGAAAGATTTGAACATTAGGAGTATACATCTAAAAGACAAACGCCAATGTCGACAGCATTCTGCCATTCGATTTGCCATTCAGTTGGGTTCCATGGGGTTTGGTCCCTGTGGACTGCAATTAAAACACTGAATTCACTAACATGCCTAAATGCATCAGCATGTAACAAGCACGCTGCAGTCATTCCTACATTCAGCATTTAAAAATAGGATTTTAGTGTATACAAGGAAGGGTGCCTCTAACAAGCATGACATCTGGAAGCTTCTCTCCCTAGCGAATTATGTTTCTCTTCTGGAGTCCCCACTGTCATTAAAAAAAAATTAAGTGCTTCTAAAAATAAGTCTTTCATAATGTCAAGTAAACTTCTGAATTCTATACAGTTGTGCATCCAATTCTGATTTTTAAAATTACACTGATGAGCCTGAGCTCTATGAAGATTCCTTCCCTCTTTTAATTTTCTTGATATTACGAACGCCTAAAGATAATTAATGTTGTTGGGATGAGCACTGGGTGTTGTATGGAAACCAATCTGACAATAAATTATATTAAAAAAATGTCTTCTATATTCTCTTGTAAAATCTGAAGGAACACTAAATTTTGTGATAAATTATTTTAATTTTGAGTTGCTTAAACAGGTAACTGATTCTCAACCACATATTTTGTCAATAACCTTTATGAAAAAACTAAACTACCCATCAAATCCTTCAAAAAACCTAAGTGATAAAATATAACAACATATTTAAATTCTGATAATTCAGTCTTCTGAGAATAAATATAAAACTGTCATGAAATTAGTGCTACTATAGGACACAAACACAATGATGAAAATGCAAAGTAGCATAAAGTAATTCTGTTTTGGAACAGTAACTGAGGGCAGAATAGAAATGCAGCAGGTAGAATCCACGCTGTCTAAAATCAGACAACAATTCAGCTCGGTGATATTACTTTTTTTGCATGGCTTTGTTTAGTTTGTCAGGAATGAATACAAAACTGTTTATGTGAAAAATAAAACACATACATGTTGACTTCACAAATACTCTGCTTTTGCAGAAAGTTATAGGATTATTTTCTCTCCTTTTCCATAGTCCTTTCTGCAGGGGATGTAGGAGCACTGGAGAAGGAGCCATTGCACAGTGGCTTTTAATCAAGGAAAGAGGAGTCTTCAAGTGACATCTTCAATAACTGTACCGAGTTAGAGCTTAGTGATTGCTCCTGATGGTTCATTTGCAACACGGTGAGTCGTTTAAATAGTTCTTCTAGCTTGCTCACCAGATGTTTTAAACAGCTGGGATTATTTTCATATCTGTTGGAAAACAGATGACCCTGCCTGGCCTGAAGTATAAGGCAAATTCCGTGAGGCTTCCAAGCTGATAAAACAAACCTAGATTAGAAACTCTAATGGGTATGTGATTTCCTTTTACTTCTGTAGTCCTTGCTTTCTGGGCTTTTTTAGGAAGCAAGTGAACCTCCCCCCTTTCCAGAACATAATTCTTATTAATAGATATTATTATTATTTTCTAGCATGTACCACAAAGGGGTTGAAGAATGGAAATGGAGCAACATAGAATGCTTAATGTTCAATGTCCTAAGCAGGACGTGGGAAAGTGGGGGATCGAATATTAACTCCAATGATGGTTTCTGTTAGCGTGGTATGGACCTCCACTGTCTACTCTTAAATGCTTGTTTCCCTAATGTTTCTCTCTGTCTTCCGGAAATGTAGCAATGAATTATTTCCTACTCTGGGATCTGCCTTAAAATGTAGCATAGAAAGTATTCCAAGCCCTATTTGGGGGTCTTACGATGATTGAATAGGAAAAAGTAAAAAATCATCTTGGAAAATGTTTTAAGTATTGGTTAAAATACAAACAAAATGTTTACAGTTACATTTAAACCTGTACCTTTCTATGGTTTTGAATATATTGGTTTGGTCCTGACCACATCTTATGATCTATTGATTATCAATACAGTTTTCCTTTAAAAGTTTTTCTTTACTATTTTTTCGGGCAAACAACCATATGGCAGAAGTTTTGAAAACATTTCTTTTGGGGCGCCTGGGTGGCTCAGTCGTTTAAGCGTCCGACTTCAGCTCAGGTCATGATCTCACGGTTCGTGGGTTCGAGCCCTGCATCGCATCAGGCTCTGTGCTGACAGCTAGCTCAGAGCCTGGGGCCTGTCTTCAGATTCTGTGTCTCCTTCTCTCTCTGATCCTCCCCTGCTCATGCTGTCGTCTCTCTTTCTCTCTCAAAAATAAATAAAACATTAAAAAAAAAAGAAAGCATTTCTTTTATCTTCTACATCATCAATTGAAAATTGCTTCAGTATATTAAAAAAGAATGTACTAATGAGGTTAAAGGTTGGCAATCTGGCCATTTGTGAGGTTGGAACCAGAGCTGGAGACAAGACATTTGATGTTATTCATCTTGGTCAGTTTGAATTTTTGCGATCATTTAGGGTGAAATCTAAAGCAATGTGATCATTTAAAACAAATGAGTGGAAAGCTGCAGGATGATATTGTATAATCACATTTTTGTACAACAAATACATATATGCATATATTTGTGTTGACATAAGGAAAATTCCGAAAGGAATCACACGGAGTCAAGGGATGGTCACAGATTTCAAGTGGAGCTCTGAGGAGGAGGTTTTCAGTTTAACTTTCTATACTGCTAAATATGTAGTTAGAATAATTCTGTATGTTTTACTTTGTCTTATCATGTATTGCTTGGTTTTGTCATACTTCATTTTTGCTGTGCTGCCAGTGGAATAAAAATACACACCCTCAAGATGAATTTCCCTGTATAGGTAACAATCTTCAAACAAACTATGGTATTTGGAACTGGAAATGCTGAGGGACAAAGGAAACTTTCCCAATTATATTTTTGGAAAATAATGCCACAGATGCCACATATAATTTAATTCACAGTCCAATGACAAAACCTGAACTTTCTTAAAGTGTGAAGTTATAACCTAATCCTAGTTTCTGCCATAACAAATCAAAAGCAGCAAACACAAGTTGTATGACTTTCTTCTGCAGGGCTCTAATTACAAACCAACGTCTTAGACTTTGCCTGAGTGCATTTGATTTCAAATGAATAGTTACATTCAAAACTATACATTATTTTTTTAAGATCCAGTATTTCTATCACACGGCTGCATAGACATTATTAAGCACACGTAACTTACACAGTTCAGGAACAATCACTAGAAACATGTGAATTTGAAATTTATAAAGATGGCATGTCAGCAAACTATAGCACGTAGGCTGTGACAGAGCAAGCTTGGGAGCAACATACCACTTCTGAAAAATGTGGACCAGTGAAAGTCTTGGGCTCCCTTTTCTAACTTACGGGACTAACGATATTTGAAATATAACTGAAATAGATCAATCTCAGGTTTGACCTTATTTTCAGAGTTAGTCAAATATTGTCAAGGTACATATTTACTATCCTTAGCACATCTTAGAACTTTGATGCTAGGAAGAGGAGAACAAAATACAGAATGAATGGGAAAAATCTCTGCTGGTACATTTTGGCTAATTAATCCTTCATTACAAACTTAGTCCTCACTGTACTCACGTGATCATGTCTTCAGGTTCTTTGTTTAGCATCTGAACATTCGTTAGCATCATACACCTTCCCACTTCTTTATCAAGGTGCCTTAAAATGTTGTCCACGGCTTTTCGTACTTGAGAGTAATATAATGACATCCCTGGAAAATGTGCGTTATAGTTACATCTTTGACTAAATCCATCAAGGAATGAAATCCTAATTTGTTCATCCTCTATGACATGTTTTTACTGAAGACCATCTATGACTTCATTAAGCAGATTCTAATTCAATCTCTTTTCTGTAGAACACTGGCATAGTGTCCTGAATTTAGTAGGTGTTCACCAAATAATCACTGAAATTTAACAAATAGGAATTCTAATACTTCAAAGGGAAATATTTTCTGGAAGAGTTAAAATAAAAAGGAAATAGAAAGTTTTGCTTTAGAATTTTTATGTTTTTGATTAGTACAAGAAAATTCACCCTCATTACTGATTTAATAAAGAATAACTCTTATTTGGGGCTGGGATTTTAATAAGTTTATTGTTCTCTGAAATATATGTACAGATTTTTTAGTAAAATAAACAAAAATGGCTTCACATAAGTTTTAAAATGAAGGAAAACATTTTAACTATAGTATTTTTACTGTTCTCATTAAATAAAGTGTCAGAGTTCTACTGCAGAAGTTAAATATGTGTAGCCTATGCATTTCATGTATCTATATGCATTTCATATATTATGTATATAACACAAATGAAAAAGCAAATTGCTTTGCATTTAAAATTTGTACCTTAATGAAATCATTATTAATGATTATTTTTCATACATTAAATCTTTCTGAACTCATTGGCACATTTCCTAATAAAAGATAAACATTTTAAAGCGATAAGTCACCTCAAATTTCCCTCAGATCTTTGACACAGGAATTATTTTAACAAAGTTTGTAGGTTTCTAAACTCAACTATTCAACAAGATAGGAACAAATGCAAAAAATCACCTCTTTGGATTAAGATAGCTAAATTAAAAAGAAAATAACCTCATGTAGGCTAAACCCACAATATAACCTGGCATGTGTGGGATGTGGAATGCTTAAAGCAGGGATTAAACTAATTTTACTGGGAAAAAAAAGAAGGAAAGGAAGTATAAAAATGAATGAACTAATGAGTGAATATTTATATGGTTGCTTTGTAAACAGGATATCTACCAAAGGACACAGATGTCTCAGAAATTTACTGTAAAATGTAGATAATCAATATTAAAAGCTTGAAAAGACCATAGATAAAAGTCTAACATTTAAATGGCAAAGTGTTTACCAGGAAGTTCCAGAAAGTTTAAAGGGCAGTAAAACAAAGCACAGCATGAATCAATCAAAATAATTAATGTTGGAATGTTACAGCTACTTGTATAAGAATGTTTTACCAGTGTAACTCACTGAGGGTAACTATCCACTGGTCATTAGAAGGCCCACCTCTAACACATCTCTGAGACCCACCTATCATTTTGGCTTCTTCTTCAGTTAGCGTTTTACTCAGATATGTTTTCTTCACTCTCAGTGTGTTTCCTGAAGGGAGAACAGCTCCTGTCACCGGCATGGGGGGCTCACCGTCTTTCTGCTGCAAGCTATCGGCTATTACTAAGAATGCCCGTAAACCAATGTTCATTCTCTGTAAGAGATAATGTGTTCATAATAAAAAGAAAAACCCAATTATTGTAGTGGAATTTAACCACCAGCCTCTGAGAGAAGTTAGCATGGCTTGCTATCCAGATTAGCATGAGAAAGTAATTTGAAAGGCACAAGAATTTAGGCCAAATCTATGAACGTTAAATTAAGTTTCTGTCACTATTTGTTGGGACAGCACAAGAAGACGACTGGAAAGATTTTCACCCTACTTGGAGGGTATGTTTGAGAGGGTCATGATCCCGTTTGGGGAATCCTGGTACACCTCAAAGGGAAAGGCAGCCATCCTCTGGAGCAGCTGCAACTAAGGTAAATTGAGGTAAACAAAGGGCTCATAGGTCTCCTGGGAGAGGGACAGAGATGCCACATGTGTTAATTCACAAAGAGTGAATGAAAACAAAGAGGAGTTACAAATGTGAATCACAAAATAAAAATGGTCTGCTCTGAATTGCAGGTTGATGACTCCTGATTCAAAAAGATTGGCAAGTTTGAAAATAAATTTTAAAAGTTCAGTGCCACTGAACTTGCTACTGATAAAAAAACACATGAGCTTATAAAAAGAAATGCCATTGGGGGCCAGATCATTATCGTCCTCAGGACCAGGTAAGGCATAATAGTGGCCTGAAAGTGCAGTGGGATAGCTGCTACCAGTAGCAATATCTTAAAAGGTCAGAAAGTACTCAAACATTTGTACTTCCTTAACAGCCACGTGTAATGCATTTATACTCATATGTTCATGAAGTAATACATGAGTACATATTACATGAAGTAATGTTTCCAAAGCAGGCTACTACCTAAAAGCAGAAAATAATAATTATTGCTGCCAACCATGATACTCTAGTTATAATTTACTAAGTCCCTAACATATATCCAGAACTGCTCATTAATTCTCATTTTATAAACAGCCATGCAAGGAAAGCACAATTATTCCCATTTCTCAGGTGAAGAAACTGAGGCCATCCAAGAAGTAGGTGGGAAGCAATATGCAAGTCAAGTTTGCCCCAGTTGCCTATTCTGTGGTATATGATTACATTCTATAACAAAAATAATATAGACTTCTATTCATTTTGAAAACTATTCAAGCTTCCAGGAACAATGATATTTTAACCAGGATTTGGTGAACATTTTTCTGGCTCGTTTGTACTGATCCAATGTGTAATGATTTTATAGCCCTCAATAATATTCTTTCTCCAGTTTCTAGAATGAAAGAGTATTAACTTTAAAAGATTTAACTGTGGGGGGGCGCCTGGGTGGCTCAGTCAGTTAAGTGTCCGACTTTGGCTCATGTCATGATCTCACGGTTCGTAGGTTCGGGCCCCGCGTTGGGCTCTGGGCTGACAGCCAGCTCAGAGCCTGAAGCTTGTCTTCAGATTCTGTGTCTCCCTCTCTCTCTCTGACCCTCTCCTGCTCATGCTGTTTCTCTCTCTCTCTCTCTCAAAAATAAATAAGACATTAAAAAAATTAGATAAAGATTTAACTGTGTATTCAAAGTCCATTCATTTCCTTATTCATTTTAGTAGTTCATGACATGTATTCTAGGCTTCTATTTTTCTCAAGACATAGTAATGTTTTGGGTGAGGAAGTAGAATGTTCAATTCAGGAAATGCAATATAAATAGAATAACTGTGGATTGATGTAAATGGCCAAGTCTCAGTTACTTGCAAGTGGTATATCCAATTTATGAACCACCCTGGCCAGTTCTCTGAATTTTCCTTCCCTCTGGATAATACTAAGGGCAGAAGTAAGATGGGATAATTTGGGACATATATTTTCAATTTAACTTCACAATTTCTTTTTGTATTTTATATAGTCTTTATTGTACCACTCCATTTCATTATTTGTCTACTCTTAAGAAATTATTTAACTCTTCCAAGTCCAAGTCTCAGCTTCCTTTATGTAAAATGAGGATAGCAATACCTATCGATCATGCAGGGCGATGGTAAGGATTAATGCCTGAAAAGTTCCTGCTGGAATTTTAGAGACATAATTCGCATAGAGTAAAACATACATAGCTGTACAGTTCTTTGAGTTTTGAGAAACTTATACAGTCAGGTAACTGTCATCACATTCAAGATATAAAATTATTTCTACCGTCCCCAAAAGTTCCCTCATGCCTCTTTATAGTCAGTCTGCCTTCCATCCCAGCATCTGACAATCATCTTCTAATTTCAGCCTTGTAGTTTTTCACCTTTTCCAGAACGGGATCAAACAGTACATAGTCTTTTGTGTCTTGCTTCTTTCAGTTAGCATCAAGCTTTTGAGATGCTGTTGCAACATAAGTCATCTGTTCATTTTCATTACTGAATAGTATTCCACTATATTGATGATGCATGAGTTGTTCAGCTGCTCACCAGCTATTGAACATGAATTGCTTTCCTGTTTTCACTTGTATCAGTAAAAACTATAAATATTCATAAAAACTTTTTGGACTTTTGGAGTTTTAATCTCTCTCGGATAAATACCTTTGAGTAGAAATGCTGGATCATACAGTAAGCGTATGTTTAAACTTAAAAGAAATTGCAGAAGTGTTCTCTAAAATGGTTGTGCCTTTTTGTGTTCTCACCAAAGTAGTATGAAATTCCAGGTGCTCAAATCCTTCTAAGCACATCTCAGTGTGGTTTTTAACCTACATTTCTTTAATGACTATCGATGCTGAACATCTTTTCATAGGTTTATCAGTCATTTGTATCTCTTCTTTGGGGAAGAGGCTGCTCATTTTGCCCATTGAAAAAATGGAGTTGTTTCTTACTGTTGAACTGTGAAGAGTTCTTTATATCCTGGATACAAGTGCTTTATCAATATGTGTTTTGCAAATATTTTTTCCCAGTCGGCGGCTCTATGCTTTATTAACAGGATCTCTTAAAGTGCAGACATATTTTTATGATGATGATGTTTGATTTACCATTTTTTTCTTTTGTAATTCATAATTTTTGTGTCCTAGAAATTTTTGGCCACTCAAAGATTACAAAGATTTTTATCATATGTTTTCTTCTGGAAGATTTATAATGTTGGATTTTACATTTAGGATTATGATATATTTTGACTTAATTTTTGCTTACTGTGCAAATTATGGGTTGAAATTCATTATTTTGCAAGTGGATGTCCAATTGTTCAGCACCATTCATTGAAAAGCCTACCCTTTATCCACTGAAATAACTTGAAAATGTTGTTGAAATAAATTGACCGTATATATATGTGGGTCTGTTTTTGGATTCTCTTTTCTGTTTCATTGGTCTTTATAATCACACTTCTGCCAGTACTGCACTATTGTAGCTCTTCAGTGCATTTTGAAATCAGGACATACTAGTCTTCCAATTTTTTGTTCTTTTCCAGCATTGTGTTGGCTATTCTAATTCCTTATATTTTCCACATAAATTTTAGAATCAGTTTATTGATTTCTATAGAAAATGCTATAAGGATTTTAATTGGGATTATTAATGGGATTATAGTTTAATATATATAGATTAATTTGGGGACAATTGACCTTTTTATAGTCTTAAGTCTTTCAATCCACAAACAGGATTTCTCTCCATTTATTTGGGTTGTCTTTGATTTTTCCTCAACATCTTTTAGTTTTCAGTACACATCTTACACATAATTGTTAGCTTTATTGCTAAGTATTTTGTTTTCATTGCTATGGTAAATTGCTCAGTTTCTAATTGTTCATTACCATAATATAGAAATACATTGATTTTATATGTATGTGTATATATATATATATATATATATATATATATATTTTTTTTTTTTTTTTTTTTTTTTTTTTAAGTAGGCTCCATTTCCAACATGGGGTTTGAACTCATGGCACTGAGATCAAGAATCACATGCTCTACCGACTGAACCAGCCAGGTGCCCTTCTATGTTTATCTTGTATCCTACTAACTTTCTAATATAATATATTAGTTAAGTCGGTTTTCTGTAGATTCTTTGATATTTTCTACATATGCAATCCATTGTCTGTGGATAAAAAGAGTTTTATTTCTTCATTTCCAATCCATATGCCTTTTATTTCTTCTTTTTGCCTCTGGCACTGGCTAGGACATCCAGTTCCATGTTATTTTAGGTCAAGACACAAATGACAGAAATGGATGACCTAGAAACTTCTCACAGATGAGTAAGTTCTTACGATGATGATGATGATGACGATGATGCATCTAGAAGCCATCTCAGTCTGAACGAAAATGGGACACTTAACTGAAAATTATTGAACTGTTGAGTGGTTGATGCACTATAACTGTGTAGCAAGATAATCCTTTCCATCTCTAGGCCTTGTTCCACAAGCTATTTCCAAAATATGATTTAAGGTACTTTCTGAATATGTTTCTTGAGCAACTGTGACCCACAACGTATTTTATCAAGTGTGTGACTTCTACTTTATAGACTATTCTCATCCTTGTGTGTGCTATTGAGTGGGATCATAGATATGCCTTTGAGCTTCTAATTACCAACTACTGATAAACTCTTTCATAACCATATAAGCTCAAGAGAGATGAAAGAAGATGCTCAAACAT
Organism: Cryptoprocta ferox; assembly: GCA_028646485.1. Taxonomy (NCBI): domain Eukaryota; kingdom Metazoa; phylum Chordata; class Mammalia; order Carnivora; family Eupleridae; genus Cryptoprocta; species Cryptoprocta ferox. The sequence goes on from CM053574.1 coordinate 66,086,427, forward strand.
CCTTTTGTAGTTTTAAAACTTAAAAACCCATAATTCCAATTGCTCTGCACAAAGAGGTTCGCAAATTATTCATTGACTGAGGAGTTTGAGGAAAGAACAAAGGGTAAATTTTATACATGGGGATAATGATGGTAGCTTTCAGCATGTTCTTTTTAACTAATAACCTGGTAATTCTCAGGGCTGTTAAAGCCATGACTCCTGAGAAGTGAAAGATATTTTGAGAAACTTCCCAGCAGGAGAAGACTCTTTACCGTAGGGTCCTGGGTCCCATTCCAGCCCAAATATGCTGGATTTGCATTGACTTTGCCCATCTCCCCTCGGCCCACTGACTCTGGCTGCAGCCATTCCAGAAGACTGTGATGTCATTAGACACCAGACAAAACCTCCCATTTTGGGGCTTCTCCAGCTGTCTCTAGACACATGGTGACCTTAGCACAAAGAAGAGAATGCAGGCTGTGGAACTAGGAGGTGTGGTTCCTTTTGCTGCTAACCAGCTGCTAATTTTGAGCCTCTGTCCTTACTGACAGAATAAAGGAGCCAGACAAAATAGGACAGTGATGATAGGAACATTCTTTTTTTAAAAAAAACTTCTATGGTGTGCTTGTGCTTTTTTTTTTCTTAAGAGCTTGTAATGTCACAATATCACAATTATTCTATGAGTGATCTAGAAAAGTATTTTGTTCATTTTACTGGCAAATAAAGCTGAAGTTCAGAGAGAAAAATGTCTTATAGCTAGTTAGAGTGGTAAGGTCTGTGTCAACGGGCAAATGGAATACTGCTGCCTTCTGGGTCAGTGTTCTTTCTCCAATATCATAGGGAAAGGACTGTGAAGAGGCAGCTTGCCAGGCACAGTTCTGTTGGCCACAAGTGTTTTTAAAGTTTAAACTGGGATGCGCTTCTCATTTGCATAGGTCACTCCCACCGTGTGTTGTACCCATCACTTTCATGATCTGCCTGGCCCTTGAGCTGTGATGTTGTCACAGAAACATAGATCTCCATACATCATTCGATTTCATTTGATTTTAGTATTTTATTATTAGACGTGTTCATTCTTCTCTGTCTCAACACTTCCCAGGACTCAACTTGTTCATTTGCATCAAAACAGTTATAAGTACTGGCTTGTCTAAAATAAAACAACGTGATCTGTAGTGGCAGATTATCTTTTTGGGCAAGATTTGCTCTATCACGCAAGAACAGAATATGGTAGCACAACAACTTGCTATCATTCTAAGTCTGTTCACCCAAAATCTGACTCCTGAAATTCCATCATCTATGATAGCTAGTCAAATAAACACGGACTGAAACAAACAAAGACTTTTCCAGAAAATGTCCTTTGCCCTATTCCCCAACGATGCAAAGCAAAAAAGGTATGGCTCTGTCAATACATGCTTGGTCAGAAGTACATAAAAGGATCATTTCATTCATACCTCTGGATTGAGACTGAAAGCTTTTGCTGGTTTTCCCACACAGAGAAAATCAAAAATAATTTCCTTCATTGCAAAATCTAAACGTTCCTGTGGTGGAAAAGAGACAAAACAAAGATGTTAAAATACAAGTTCAATGTGAAGTGTCTATTTTCATGATAGGCCACGGACAGGTGGGCTGCTACAAGAAGCAAGATACTGCTCAGTTTAATGCATCAAGAGAATCCCTGAAGGAAGACCACGCCCCCAGGGGGCTTTGGGTGAAGCTGCCTCTGTTTTCCAGTGAAGTGCAGGGATCCTTTTGTTATGTAAAATGTGGAATTTAGCCCCTAAAGCATGGAATGACTAATGATAAAACAAAAAACAAAAAACAAGTCCCCCAAAATGAAAAACCAAAACACTTGGAGTGTCTGGGCTTAAACAGAGTCTCAACACTTCCTGCTTGTACTGCAAATGCTGATAACCTCTTGAAACTCAGTTTAAAATGTATGTTTAAAAATACCACTGCAGGGGTGCCTGGGTGGCTCAGCCAGTTGAGCTCAGGTCATGACTTTGGCTCAGGTCATGATCTCATGGTTCATGGGTTCGAGCCCTGAGTCGGGCTCTGTGCTGACAGCTCAGAGCCTGGAGCCTACTTCAGATTCTGTGTCTCCCTCTCTTTCTGCTCCTCCCCCACTATGCTCTGTCTCTCTGTCTCTCAAGAATAAAGAAATGTTTTAAAAAAATCTTTTTTTAAATAACAATAAAATACCACTGCAAAGTGACCATCTTCTATTCTCTAATGTTTGGAATCCTTGGGCTAATATTATAATGGACAATTCTGAGAGTGAGATGAATAATCAACAAATAAGACATACTATGGTTACTTAAGTGAGAAAGTATAAGCCAGATTCTAATGGGTTGAGACAGTGGGTGCTATGATATGACGGGTTCATTTTAAACAATATTCTGGAATAATCAAAGCACATGCTCAGGCATGTGATAACTAGATGCAGAAAAATCACAATTAATTCATCTGCCTGAAAAGCAAATAATGTCTTTTCCCTAAGAACAAAAATGAAAGAGGTATCTCATTACACCAAACACATAGAGAGATATCATATGTTATTAGTCTGTGAAGTAACAACTGACGCTTACATCTTTATATCAGCATCAATTGTACTCAATAGTATTTTCATGCCCATAATTTCCCTTTCTCCACACAGCATTCTGAAGTACTCTGGGCAAGCATTTCCCCCACATTTTACAGATCAAGAAACAGAAGGAAGATGCTCTCTGACTTGTTTAAGGGTATAGAGAGGGCTTGTGGCAGAGGCTGAACTGGAATAATTATCTTTTCACATTGTTCTATAAGTCATAAGGAAGTCAAAGTTGGGATATAACCATTTGCCCACAAAGCGTGTTTAAAAAAAGTAAAACTCTTGGGTCTAAATAGTAAACTAAATACTAAAAACTATGTTGAACATTATTGGACCCAGTTTTTAAGGAAATTAGTACCTATAAAGTTCTTAGAAAAGTTCCTGGCAAAGAGTAAGTGCTTGATAAATGCTAGTCTTGCTATTCATTCTTCTTTCTCACAGGGTGAAAGAACATTTTTATTTACTCCTCAAACTTCACAAAACCACCTTTTGATTTCCTCCAAACATCAGACTCTTTGCTTCCTCCTAACTTGCCGAATCCAGAGCAGAGGATCAGGACCAAACAAGGACTGGGAGCCGAGAGACCCTTTTACTAATAGGTTCCATGACCTTAGATGAGTCACTTAAACTCAGCTCCTTCATTTGACAAATGCTGAAAACACTTGACGTACCCATGTCACTATTTGTTTTGAAGGAAAAAAAAAAAAAACCTATGTGTGAAAACACTTACAAAACCATTCTGAAAAGTCTTTCCACATAAGCTATTACTTCAGACTCTTCATCTGGTAGTACTTCCTAGGAAGGAGACTGGCTACTTGAAGGCAATTAGATCATTCCCACCTCCAGAAGCTTCTCTGTTACCTGGGCAATGAACTGGATGATTTTCACAAAGATGTTCAGAGGCATGTCCCTTGGCACCACACCACGGGACCCTTTGGGGAAGAGTGTTGTGATGATGGTTATGAGACGGCTGGAAGATAAGGAGAAAAAGAAGAGAACATGAGCAAGTTTGGTTGAGCCCCAGTTCTGTAAGTGAAAATGGCACATATTTCATCTTATCTAAGTATCAGAGAGAATTCAGAAAAAGAAAACAAACCATGTCATCCCTTTTTCATTAGCATAATTACTCTATGAAAAGTTTTTCTGCAAAACTAAGGGCAGTTGGAAAATTATAGCCATGTGCTTGGCTAACATGGTGAACGCAACCTTGGCCGTGGAAGCCCACGGTCCTGGAAGAGCCATTGACTAAGGAAAGACTGAACATGTCCTTAGGACTTAGATCTTTTAGAAAGGGTCAACGTTGAATAGTTTCTACTTTGGTCAGTATAGGTAGCAGTAAAACAAAATACCCTCTTTATTGGCTGAGTAATGGTTACCATTAAGTCAGTGAGGTAGTTACCATTAAACCAAACCAGACCCTTACCTCTGAGTAGCTGTGTTGCTTTCACATTTAATTCGAATCATGTAAACCCAGAGTAACCTGTACAGAGATTCCAGTGCAACTCGAGCCATCTTGGGGTCTTTATTCTGTAACAGAAACCAGGATGTAAGATAGCATTAGATTTAAGACTTAATTAATATTAAATGGTAAAAAAAAAAAAAAAGAATAAATGGTAATGTATGGAATGTATGGAGATTATTCTTTTCTGAATGCCTAGAAATGCAGCACCTACAAGGCACCTGCATTATCTGGGACTTATGGGGTTTGCCTCTGGGTGTCCCTTGTATAAACAATCTAGGAGGAGGGAATCCAAACAGCCATGAGGGCAGGGCAGAGTACTTCTGGGGGAAGTCATGTCAGTCTCTCTTTTGCCAAGGTGAATACTTGAAATTGCCTTCTTCCTCCAGCCCTAGGGAACCTGTATTCTCTATCACTAAAAAAAGAATTAATCTCTTCTTTCGAGTGTTGATTATGCCCTTGTAAACACTGTTTTTGCTTTGATTCCCCAAGTCCCCCTCCTACCCCTACCCCCCCACTGACTTCCTGAATCTAATTACCAACATTTATTGAGATGAATGTGTACTAGGCAGTGTGTTAGAACATGGGATATAGAGATAAAAGATAATCCCTTTCCCTAAATTGTTTACAACCTCTGGGGGATGGGAGATGGATAATAAGCAATCAACTCTAAGGTAGTAGGAAAAACTGGTAGGTACAGGAGCTAGAGAATGGAAACAGAAAGAAGGACAAGCTGTGGCAAGCTCAAGGAAGATCTGGAAAAATTTCCAGGGCAGATGAAAACTAAGATGAACTTTAATCCAATAATTTACTCATGTGTTCCTTCAACAAACATTTGAGTGGCTACAATGGGCCAGGTACTGTGCTTACATGGTGTGAACGTTGCATGGTGTAAAAGGACCATGGGAAGGGAGAGCATGTGGCAGCTAGAGAGCTGAAGAAGACAGGTCATATCTCACACCCTGGCAATAGTTTGTATGCCGTGTATAGGGCCAGATGAAAGAGCAGGGGCCTATGAGGGCTATGAGGAAGGCAAGGGTGATGTGTGGGACCCTGAATGCCAGGCTAACAAAGGGGACTAGGATTCTCATGATGGTGACAGGAAGCCACTAAGATCAAGGAGACCATGGAAGAAGTCCCTGCCTACAGTGTGGGGAAAGGAACAGAGGGAGACCAACTGTGACAGAGCTGCTGGCTTCTGGGCAATAATAGGCCAGAGAAGAAGGAATTGATTCTTTCCCCCACCCCGCTGTCCTGTCTTACTCTAATCATATTCCTCTCGATATAAATATCATGCATTGGGTAGTTTCCCTGATGCCTGTGGGATCCAGGTAACATTTGTTGGCATGGCATAACTGACCAGCCAATATGTAGTTCTAACGTACCTTTTCTGCCCCCCATCCTGTTTTTCCCCCACAAGCTCCCTAAACTCTAGCTACACCATGTTCATTCCATTTCCATGTCAAGAGTGGGTTCCCTCACCCCTTGCATCCCACATCCTTCTTTCCTATCAGGTGAACCCTACTCCTTCACAGTTGACTTAAACATCCCCTCCCTTGTGCAGGCTTCTCTGTTCCTCTTCAGGATCCTCAATCTCATAATTAAAGCTAATTATTCTGTCCTGCGTGTCTTCTGACCTTCAAACAACTTCTAGCATACGGTCTTGTTTAGATGTCAGAAAGGAAAGGGCATTATTTACTGCAATATCTATTAGAATTCCTGCCATTCTTCAGGGGGTTGATAAATGTTTCCTAAACAGTCTTTAAATGCCACTTTTAACTGTCTTCAAGTTTTTTGCTCTTCTGTTACTTCTCTTCCCTTACTCATTTTTTTCATCTTGTCACAATTGTTTTAGATGTTTTATTCTTAGTGTAGATAATTTGGGTACTGATTTTTGTAGAATTCATAAGTGTTTAGATATAAAGTTTATTTTTAGGCTATTTATGTAAATCAATCTTATGGAAAAGACTATAAGAGAGTAGTTTTTTAGATTTAGGAAAAATGGATTTCTTAGCTCAAAGTTTTGGTGTGATCATTATTATAAAATTGTAATTTTCTACACGCATTTAGGTCTGTTTTTAGAATTTTTTTATTTGTCCATTCATGTGCTAATACCATGCTGTTTTAAGTTTTGAGAGTTTAAAATGTGTTTTATTACTAGATTGTATATCTGAAACTAATATGACACAGTATGTTAACTGACTGGAATTTAAAAACTTAAAAAAAAATAAAACAAAATGTGTTTTATTATTTGGTATGGACTATCTTCCAACATCCAGTGGTCTTTTCTTCTTTTTAAAGGGTTTTCCCAGATATTTTTGTTTGTTTATTCTTTCAAATAAACTTTATAACTATTTTTCTAGCTCTACAGGAAAAAAGGCCCCAACTTTTTTTTAGGCCCCAACTTTTTTAAAGCATACATTTATATACAAAGGATAATTTTTTACTTGTTTGATTTGCCTGTCTGGTTACATAAAAAAACTTAAAGTCAACTATTAAACTGGTAAAGTTGTATTTAAAATATTCCATCATTTAAAAATTGGGGTTATTCTATTTTTTTAGATCTTACAATTTTTAAATTTTTTAAAGTTTACTTATTTATTTTGAGAGAGAGAGAGAGAGAAAGAGAAGGCATGAGCAGGGGAGGGGCAGAGAGAGAGGGAGAGAGAATTCCAAGCAGCCTTCTTGCTGACATAGCACAGAGTCCCATGTAGGACTCTAACTCATGAGCTGTGACATCATGATCTGAGCCAAAATCAAGAGTCGGACACTTAACTGAATGAGCCACCCGGTTCCCCTTTCCTTAAGTGGCTTCTAATCATCTCCTGGACATCAAAATTCCATGATGTGGTGCATGAGGTGGCCTTTGGCAATCTGGCTCCCCCACATTGCTAGCTCCTGCCTCCACTTTGGGCTTGGTGCACCCCATGTCATTATAGCCCTTCTGCAATGTCCTAAATGCCTCAAAAGCCTTCCTACCCTTGGCCTATTTGGAAAATTTCTACTCCCTGGCAAGTTTCAGTTAGGTATCATCTCCTCTGTTAAATCCCGTACTATTACAACAACTATTTCTCCACCCCAGAGAGATGGCCAAGTGCCTCTACTCTCTGCTTCCAGAATGTTGTTCTATTCCTTTATGATTCTTACCAGACTGTGACCTCCAGAATTTTGGTTTGTTCATTTTTGTGTCCTCAATGACTATCATATATCAAAGTAAAAGAAACAGACTGTGAGTGGTTGCAGAACAACTTGATGCATTAGCAAGATGTCTTTATATAGAACCTATACATGGAGGCAGTTTGAGAAAGTGGCATAGAACCATACTGAACTTACTTCCTCCTAAGGACACAACAAATCTATAACTACATATGGAGCAGTTCCCTCAGGAAAGAACCTGAGAACTAACTGAACAGCTAGTTTACAACAAGGGATAAAAGGGCCATGTCAAGACAGGTAGGAGAGACAGATACATGGTTTTCACAAAAACCCTACCCCCACAGTGGTGGCCCATGGGAAGGAGGTCTCATGAATAAGGAATTTCTCCCTGAGGAGCATGGAGTTTGTGCTCCACATTAGACACCCCACCCCTTGGGGCCTGCATCAGAGAAATGAGCCCCCAAAATGTGTCATTTAGAAAACTAACATGGCTTACATCCAGGAGAGCCATAAGGCTGTAGGGAATGAGAGAGATTCTGCTCTTAAAAGGCTCACATGCAGATTCACTCTCCCTGGAACCCAGTGCAAAACAGCAGTTTGAGAAGAGCCTACACCAAATGTGAAGAAGATAAAGTTGCTGATATTAAGGCATGTGCTAGAAGAGCACAGAGTTGGGACTCTTCCTAGGGGTGGAGGCACTGGTGGGTGACAGTTTTACATTCTTTCTCTACCTTGCTGGTGATGGCACTGGGAAGCAATATTTTTGCTCTCACTCTAACCAACCAGTGCCAACTCCCATCTCCCATCCCACTGCTTTGGCCTTGTAATCCTTGTGTTGCTTTCATAATGATGCCCCTGTCCTCCTTGACCTGCCAAAGCCAGTGGGCATGCATAGTCCACATAGGGGATACCCTTGAGTGTCAGGCACTGGTGGCCAGGGGGATTGCATTTCTGGGTCCTATGAGTCTTAAACAACCAGAGATACAGTTCCAGAGACAACCAAGAACTAGGGCAAAGTTAAACATTAAGGTTCATTTCTTACATAGGGCCACCCCCTTAAGACTGGGCAAGATAGCTATTTTGCCTAACACATAGAAACAGAGAGAGTCAAGCAAAATGAGGAAACAGAGGAATATATTCCCCAAAAAAGAACAAAATAAAACTCCAGGAGAAAAAAAAACTTTAATGAAATGGAGATAAATAATTTACCTGACAAGGACTTAAAGTAATGGTCATAAAGATGCTCATTGAAGCCAGGAGAAGAATGGATGCACACAGAAAGATTTCAACATGTAAGAAATATAAGAAAGTACCAAACAGAAGTCACAAAGCTGAAGAACACAATTGACTGAACAGCAGACTAGATAAGGCAGAAGAAAGAATTAGTGATCTGGGAGACAGGGCAATAGAACCCAAAAAGAAAAGCAAAAAGAAAAAAAAATAATTAAAAAAAATAAAGATTGCTTAAGGGACCTATCAGACAACACCAAGTAGAATAACATTCTGATTATAGGGCTTCCAGGAGAAGAGAGAGAGACAGGGGCAGAAAACTTACTGAAAGAAATAATGGCTAAAAACTTCCCCAAACTGGGGACTGAAACAGACATCCACACTAGGAACCCCAGGGATTCTGAACAAGATGAACTAAAAAAAAAAACAAAAAACAAAACAAAAAACAAAAAAAACCCACCTCACCCAAGGCACATTATAATTAAAATGTCAAAAGTTAAAGACAAAGAGAGAATCTTAAACGTAGTGAGACAAAAACAGCATGTTACATGCAGGGGAACCCCCATAAGGTTATCAGCAGGTCTCTCAACAGAAACTTTGCAGGGCAGAGAGTGGCATGATCTGTTTAAAGTGCAGAAAGGAAAAAAAAAAACTTCCAAACAAGAATACTCTATGCAGCAAGATTATCATTTAGAATTAAAAAAGAGATAAACATTTCTTGAGACAAGCAAAAGCTAACGGAGTTCATCACCACTAAATTGGTCCTAAAAGAAATGTTGAAGAGACTGTGTTAAGCTTAAAACAAAGGGCACACTAATTAGTAATAAGAGAACACAGGAAAGTAAAAATCTCACAGGTAAAGGTAAATATATAGTAAAGAAAGTGAACTAACCACTTATAAAGTTAGTATGAATGTTAAAAGACATAGTAAAAATAACGATATACTAATTAGTTAAGGGATACAAAAACAAAGAGATGTAAAATGTGACATCAAAAACATAAAATGCAGGGTTTTAGAATGCATTCAAACTTAATTTGCTGTCAAATTAAAATAGACAAATATATAGGCTGTTAGATGTGAGCCGCATGGTAACCACAAAGCAAAAAACTATAAAAGATACATAAAAGATAATGAAGGGCATCTGGGTGGCTCAGTCAGTTAAGATCTGCCTCTTGATCTTGGTTCAGGTCATGATTTCACAGTTCGTGGGATTGAGCCCCACATCGGTCACTGAACTTACAGCATGGATCTTGCTTGGGATTCTCTCTCTTCTCTCTCTCCCCATCCCCACTTGTACTCTCTCTCAAAATACATAAATAAATTTAAAAGGATAATGAGAAAGGAATCTAAGCATAACACAACAGAAAGTCACCAAATCACAAGGGTAAAAAGCAAGAGAAGAAGAAGGGAACAGGGAGAAACTACAAACAGCCAGAAAAAAATTAATAAAATAACAATAAGTACATACCTATGAGCAACCACTTTAAATGTAAATGGACTAGGTGCTCCAATCAAAAGACATAGATTTGCTGAATGGATAAAAAACCAAGATTTATATATGCTGCCTGTAAGAGATTCACTTTAGATGTAAGGACACATACAGACTGAAAGTGAAGGGATGGAAAAATATTCCACGTAAATGGAAACCAAAAGAAAGCTGGGGAAGCTATACTTACATCAGACGAAACAAACTTGAAAATAAAGACTATGATAAAGGACAAAGAAGGGTATTACATAATGATAAAGGGGTCAATCCAACAAGAAAATATAACATCTGTAAATATTTATACACCCAACATAGAAGGGCCTAAATATATAAAATGAATATTAACAAATCTAAAGGGAGAGACTGACAACAACACAATAATAGTAGGAAACTTTAAAGCCCCACTTACATCAATGGATAGATCACCTAGACCGAAAATCAATAGGGAGGGAAATATCAGCTTTAAATCACACATTAGACTTTAAATGGCACATTAGACTAGTTGGACTTAATAGATGTTTATAGAACATTCTCTCCAAAGTCAGTAGAAAACACAATTCTACTCAAGTGCATGTGGAACATTTGCCAAGAGAAATCATATGCTAGTCCACAAAACAAGTCGAAATAAATTTAAGAGGATCGAAATCATATCAAGCATCTTTTCCAACCATAGTATGAAAGTAGAAACCAATTACAAAAAGAAAATTGGAAAAATCACAAATATAGGGAGATTAAATAACATACTAATGAACAACCAATGAGTCAATGAGGAAATCAAAGGAGAAATTAAAAAAAAAAAAAACCTTGAGACAAACAAAAGTGGAAATACAACATACCAAAATCTATCAAAAGCAGTTTTCAGAGGAAAGATTGTATTGATATAGGCCTATCTCACGGAACAATAGAATTATCAAATAAGCAATCTAACTTTAAATCTAAAGTAACTGGAAAAAAAAAAAAAGAACTGTTAAAGCCCAACATTATCAGAAGGAAGGAAATAATAAAGATCAGAGTGGAAATAATGAAATAGAGACTAAAAAGACAATAGAGAAGATCAATGAAACTAACAGCTGGTTCTTTCAAAAGACAAACAAAAGTGACAAGCTTTTTGGCTGGACTAAGAGAAATAAAGAGAGGGCTTAAATAAATAGAATCAGACAATAAAAAGACAAAATTGCAACTGATACAAAAGAAATACAAAAGATCATAAAGGACCATTATGAACAATTATATGCCAACCAATTAGACAACCTATAAGAAATAAATTAATTCCTAGAAACATACCATCTTCCAAAACTGAACCATAAATAAAAAAATCTGAATAGACCAATTACTAGCAAGGAAACAGAATCAGTAATTAAAAAAAAAAAAAAAGAACTCCCAACAGACAGAAGTCTAGGACCAGATGGCTTCATTAGTGAATTCTACCAAACCTTCAAAGAAGATTTAATATCAATCCTTCTCAAACTCGTCCAAAAACTTGAAGAGAAGGCAACACTCTCAAACTCATTTTATGATGCTAGCATTACCCTGATACTAAAACCAGGTAAGAACACAACAAAAAAAGAAAATACAGGCCAATATCCCTGATGAACATAGATGGAAAAATCCTCAACAAAATATCAGCAAATTGGACTCAACAAGACATTTAAAGGATTATACACCATGATCAAGTGGGACTTATTCCAGGGACAGAAAGATGGTTCTACATTTGCAAATCAATCAACATGATAAACCACATTAACAAAATGAGGGACAAGAATCCTGTAACTTCTGAATAGATGGAGAAAAGCATTTGATAAATACAATATCCATTTATGATAAAAACTCAAAACAAATTGAGTATAGAGGGAATGTACCTCAAAATAATAAGGGGCCATATAACACAAGCCCACAGAATATCATACTCAATGGTGAAAAGCTAAAAGTTTTTCCTTTAAGATCAGGAGCATGGCAGGGTTGCTGACTCTCACCACTTTTATTCAGCGTAGTATTGGAAGTCCTACCCAGAGCAATTAGGCAGAAAAAACAAATAAAAGTCATCAAGATTGGGAAGGAAAATGTAAAACTATCACTATTCGCAGACAACATAATTTAATACACAGAAAACCCTAAAGACTCTAACCAAAAAACTTAGAACAAACAAATTCAATAAAGTTGCAAGGTACGAAATCAATACACAAAAATCTGCTGCCTGTTTGTACTCTAGCAACAAACTATCAGAAAGAGAAATTAATAAAATAATCCCAGTCACAATTTCATCAAAAATAATGAAATACCTAGGGATAAATTTAACCAAGGAGGTGAAAGATGTGTACATTGAAAACTATAAGACATAGACGAAAGACATTAAAGAAGGCACAAATAAATGGAAAGATATTCTATGCTCATAGATTAAAATAATTAATATTGTAAAAATGTCCATATTACCCAAAGGTAATTTACAGATTCAGTACAATCTCTACCAAAATTCCAATGGCATTAAAAATTTTTTTTAATGTTTATTTATTTTTGAAAGAGAGAGACAAAGCATGAGTGGGGGAGGGGCAGAGAGCGAGGGAGACAGAATCCAAAGCAGGCTCCAGGCTCTGAGCTGTCAGCACAGGGCCCAATGCAGGGCTCGAACTCATGAACAGCGAGATCATGACCTGAGTTAATAAAGCCGGATGCTTAACCGACTGAGCCACCCAGGCTCCCCTCCAAAGGCATTTTTCATAGAAATAGAACAACCCTAAAATTTGTGTAGTACCACAAAAGGTCCCAAATGGCGAAAACAATCTTGAGAAAAACAAAGCTGGAGGCATCATGCTCCTTGATTCCAAAATATATATCACAAAGCTATAGTAACCAAAATAGTATGGTACTGACATAAAAACAGACACAAATATCAATAGAATACAGGGCACAGAAATAAATGCAAGCATACATGGTCAATTAATTTATAACAAAGGAGTCAAGAATATACAATGAAGAAAAAAGTTTTTTTCAATAAATGGTGCTGGTAAAACTGGACAGCCACATGCAAAAGAATTAAATTTTACCACTATCTTATAATGTACACAAAAATTAACTCAAAATAGATTAAAGACTTATAAATATAAGACCAGAAACCATAAAGCTCTTAGAAGAAAACATAGGCAGTAAGCGCTAGGTGTTGCTCTTGGTGATATTTTTTGGATCTGACTCCAAAAGCAAAGGCAACAAAGCAAAAATAAAAAAATGGAACAACATCAAACTAAAAAGCATCTGCCAAGCAAAGGAAACCATCAACAAAATAAAAAGGGAACTTACTAAATGGGAGAAGGTATTTGCAAATCATGTACCTGATAAGGGGTTAATATTGAAAATATATAAAGAACTCACACAACTGAATAACAAAAAATAAATGATCAGATTAAAAAATGGGCAGAGGATCTGAACAGACACTTCTCCAAAAAAGACATACAGATGGCCATCAGGCACATGAAAAGATTCCCAAAACCATGAATCGTCAGGGAAATGCAAATCAAAACCACAATGTGACATCACCTACCACCTGTCAAAATGGTTATTATCAAAAGGACAAGTAATAACAAGTGTTGGCAAGGAAATGGAGGCAAGGGAACCATCCTACACTGTTGGTCAAAATGTAAACTGATGTTGCCACTATGGAAAACAGTATGGAAGTTCCTCAAAACATTAAAAATAGAACTGCCATATGATCCAGCAATTCCTTCTTGGTATTTACCTGAAAAACAAACAAACAAACAAACAAACAAACAAAAAAACAGCAATTCAAAAAGATATATGCTCCTCTATTTACTGCAGCATTTACAATAACCAAGATATGGTAACAGCCTAAGTGTCCATCAATGGATAAATGGATAAAGATAATGGATAAAAGTGGAATATTACTTAGCCATAAAAAGAATGAAACTTTGCCGTTTGTGATAACATAGATGAGCTTTGAGGATACTATGCTAAGTGAAATAAGTCAGAGAAAGACAAATACCATATGATTTTACTTATATTTGGAACCTAAAAAATAAAACTAAATAACAAATAGAACAAAACTCATAGATACAGAGAAGATATTGGTAGTTGCCAGAGGGGAAGGAGGTGAGGTGGGCAAAATGGCTGAAGGGCATCAAGAAGTACAAAGTTCATTATAAAATAAATAAGTTATGGGGATGTAATGCAATGTATAGCATGGTGACTGCAGTCAATAATTTGTATTGCTTTGTATTGCTAATTTGAAAGTTGCTAAGCAAAGAAGTTCTTATCACAAGAAAAAAATTTTTTTATAACTTTGTATTGTGACAGATGGTAACTAGACTTACTTGGTAATCTTTTTACAATGTATACAAATGATGAACCATTATGTTATACACCTGAAGCTAATATAATGTAGGTCAAATATACTTTAATTAAAAACAAAGAACCTATAAACAACAGGCAACCTTTGGTATACAGCTGAAATTAATCTACATGGTTCAATGATATTACTAAATATCTTCTACTTGTAATGGCATTTTGATATTTCAAAAGTGCTTTCATGGGCGTCTGGGTGGCTCAGTCAGTTAAGCATCTGACTTTAGCTCAGGTCACGATCTCACAGTTCATGGGTTTGAGCCCTGCACTGGGCTCTGTGCTGACAGCTCAGAGCCTGGAGCCTGCTTCGGATTCTGTGCCTCCCTCTATCTCTGTCCCTCCCCCTCTCACACTCTGCCTCTTCAAAAATAAATAAACATTAAAAAATTATTTAAAAAAAGTGCTTTCACATATAATGATATCAGGGATTTTATCATTGAGAGAGGCCAAACGACTTGCTGAAAGCCATTAAGGTAGCAAACGACAAGCAGTGCTTAGGAACTGATTTCTCCAGGAAGTACTATTTTTTTAGAAACTGGAATGTATATAGGGCCTACTGTATCAGGGATTGTTATTTATGCCATATAGTTATTAACTCATTTTAATTTTTACAACAACCTATGATACTGTCATCGTTCTAATTGGGAAGATGAGGAAATCAAGGCACAGAAGGGCTAATAAGTGGCAGTGCTAGAATTTGAACCTAGACTATCTGGTTCCAGTGTCTTCAAAGCATTAACTTTTCTACACTGCTTAATATTATATGGTTCAAATATGCTACTGGCTCATAGTAGACTGTACTCTACTGAAAACAGGATTTCTTCCTCATTGTCTTTGCATTCCAATAGCAGTTAACACAATAGGGGTTTGATATATATATTTTCAGGATGTAAACATTATAGCATGTGTCTCAAACTACTGATTTGTGTCAAAAATCTCTACTTCAAGATCAAAGGACTCTTCTCTCATTGTAATCTGCTTCTCCATTAATTCATTAACAATAATACATTAATTTATTGTGGCTCTGAGACACTGGTAAAAGTGTCCAAGAAACTAGTAGGCTTTGGAGTGGATCGTTCCTGTACCCCTTCCTCTTATCTCAGTGCTGGTCACCAACACACTTTACGTGACATGTCAGCTGGCCCAACACCAGGCCCACCTTCCTTAAATTTTGCTTTTGATTTACTTAAAGCAATTCAGTGTTAACCGTACAAGCAGGGAGAATTGAATTCACTGACAACTTGGCTGGTAATAGGGTCATTCGAAAGACCACTGTTTGTCAAGATCCACTAGCTGACCATTTGTACTAAGTCACCTGAGCTTTTATGAACATGCAAATTTCTTGACTGCACTCAGATGTTCTCAGTCAGAATCTCTGGAGGTAGGTTTCGAGAAGCAGCATCTGTAACAGGCTTCCTTGAAGATGCTGGTGCATGCTAAGGTCAAGCTCTATTGACAGAGATTGATAAATAATTTTGGTCATCTTTTGAGCTTGTTATTCTCAAATACCTTCTAGTTCTCTCTTCCACGTCAACTAGAACCATTGAAATAAATCTATTTTTTTTTTCTGTTGTATTCCCTTGCATATCATGTCAACCCCTTTCTTCTTTTGGGTCTTTCCTTTGGCTGCTCTGATCATTCCCTTATCAATGACCATATTACCCAAAGAACATATGTGCTATAGTTTAGGATAACCTTTAAAACTATTGTACCAATAATTTATGATTATTTTCTCTTCAATGTCTGAATAAATAAGGCACTCTGGAAACTAATGTCCTTGTCAGCTGATTACTAATTTTTAAACCCTGTTTACATGCACTGTTAGAATTTATAAATCCCACTTTGAAATGTGCCTCGGACAGATCTGAAACACAGTTGAAGAGATTTTCTCATGTGTGTAGAAATGAGATCAGTATCAAAGCAGAATAATTGCTTCTACAAAATTGTTATTTAAAATAGCCAATACTTTATCACTTAAAGTTGATAGTTACAAAGAGAGTAGTAGTTGTTTTAAAATAAATGGTGCCATACCTTTTAATGCATTCTACACATGGTTGTGGAATCCTTACATATTACTCAGTGTCTACTCAACCATATAAAGATATCATTAATTATCTTACCATTATATGAAAAGTTAAAAAAGCACTTCTTAAGTTTTCTCAAAAAAAAAAATTAACAGTAGAACTCCCCTATGACCCAGCAATAGCACTGCTAGGAATTTACCCAAGGCATACAGGAGTGCTGATGTATAGGGGCACATGTACCCCAATGTTCATAGTAGCACTTTCAACAATAGCCAAATCATGGAAAGAGCCTAAATGTCCATCAACTGATGAATGGATCAAGAAGATGTGGTTTATATATACAACGGAATACTACATGGTAATGAGAAAGAATGAAATCTGGCCATCTGTAGCAACATGGATGGACCTCAAGGGTGTTATGCTAAGCGAAATAAGTCAGGCAGAGGACATATACCATATGTTTTCACTCATATGTGGAACAGGAGAAACTTAACAGAGGACCATGGAGGAGGGGAAGGAAAAAATAGTTGGGGAGAGGGAGGGAGGCAAACTATGAGAGACTTTTGAATACTGAGAACAAACTGAGGGCTGATGGGGGTGGAGGAGAGGGGAAGGGGGATGATGGGCATGGAGGAGGGCACTTGTTGGGATAAGCACTGGGTGTTATATGGAAACCAACTTGACAATAAACTATATATATATTAAAAAAAGCACTCCTTAAACTTCATTGTGATTATTACACATAAATATACATTAAGTGCTAATGACAAGTTTCATCAAATATATTTATGGCAGCCATACTGTTTTTGAGATTCATAATGGAAATCAAGAGGCTGAACATAGATAACCTGGTTCCAGTGTCTTTGAAGCATTAATTTTTCTACTTTATTTAATATTGTATGAAGGCCATTCAAATCTGCTTGCTATTGGTGTCTGCAAATCCTTGGACCCTCCCTCCCCTGCTCCTCCTGATATCATTCTGTCATAATATCCTACTTGATTTTATTTACAGCAGTTGCTACTCTCTGAATTTTTCTTCTTATATATTTGTTTACTTGTTTGCTGTCTGACTTCCTCACTAAATTACAAGGTTTAAGAGGTCAGAGACTGTTAGTGTCTTATTCTTTACTTACTCCCAGCACCTAGAACAGTGCCTGGTACATACTTCTTGTAAAAAATTGTTGGGGCGCCTGGGTGGCTCAGTTGGTTAAGCGTCTGACTCTTGATTTCAGCACAGGTTGTGATCTCACGGTCATGGGATTGAGCCCCCATCAGGCTCTGTGCTGACCATAGAGCATTCTTGCGATTCTCTCTCTCCTCTCTCTTTGTCCATCCCTGCTTTCTCTTTCTCTCTCAAAATAAATAAACATTAAAAAAAGTTGTTGACCAACTGACTGACTACATAGATGAATGCATTCAAGTCCTAACACAAGCAGTGACTAAGATGAATGGAAAATCATTTTTAATTACTTACTTACTTAATTCTTCAGATAAGTATTGTCATTGGAGCAAAATATTTAGAAAAAACATATATAATATCAATGAAAGCATTAGGGAGAGCTAGGTGGAGCTAATGACATTGTCATGAGGAAACATGACAATGTAATGTAAACCCCCTGCCACTGGCCTGGCTTGGTTCATAACAGATCGCCAAGTACTGAGAGTTATTGTTGTTATTAATTATATTGTAAACACATTTTTTAACTTTTAAGGGTTTTTTAATGATTTTTTTTGTTTTTATAATCTGGACCTCTTAAATATAAAATTTAAAAAATTAAAAAATTGTTCTAATTATATCCATTTTCAAGGATGAGAAACTAGCACATAGTTATTATGAATCCACATAGTTATTATAGCTACTACATATTAAAAGAACTATGAATAAATGGAGATTCACACCAAAAAAATAAGTACTATTAAATCAAGTTTCAAAACATATTTCCTTTTTCCAGAATCAGGTATATCATGGCAAATGTGAAGGGAATGTATCGGTTTTTAAATGCTCATATTCTGCATAAAAATATATAGATGTGTGTGTGTGCGTCTGTGTGTGTATGTATGTATGTGTGTGTGTGTGTGTGTGTGTGTGTATATATATATGTATATATATATATAAAGTATTGGTTACTATTAAGAGTTCTTGAAAGATGTTTAATGTTGTGGTAAGAAGATGCCATAAATTGCCCATCACTTTACAAGGGTAAATTGCTAATATATGGTTGACCTACTTAACAACTGTAAATAAAGACTTTTAGATTTGTGATACCAAAGCAACTTGCTTCGAACAGACTGTGAAGATAAACCAGGGCACTGACATTAAATGAGCATTGAATCTGATAGCTTGTTTACTTTGAAAGCATCATTTTTTTCATTCTCAAACACACTTCTAGTGTGCTATAAGTCACATTGCTGCCTTGATGACGGGTCTCTGCAGAACACATCAAGGATGGCTACTAATTTCAATGTGTAGGGTTCAAACACTAAATTCATTATACTTAAGCATCTGTAGGGAAGTGGGAGACAAGGCGGGGAAGGGTTCTGGGAGCAAAAAGGAGAAAGGTAGATGGCGGGGGGAACACTTGGTCTGGTGGCCTTTATGAAATGATATGGTTGGCTCTAACTCCCATAAAATACTGACGCTTATTCAAGACAAAGTATACTTCTAAAGCCATGTTAGTTTTCCTCGGGTATTTCTCCCCTCTCCACCCCAATGAGTATTTGTGAGGAGGTTTGGAAGATTTTCTGTATATTTATGACATTTTAAAATGGTCTCATTTAATCCCTACTGGGTTTAGTTCTAAATATATGTGATACCATTTTATTTCAACTGTAATCATGAAGGATTTTTTTCTATCTTCTAGCCTTGGGGTAAAGGCTGAATAATGAATTCCAGCAATTTATTTCCCATAAAGTAAAATATCATTGCCTTAACTTGGCCTGATCACTACCTCTCTCATGCTTCATGGGGTCTCTAATCTCTCCAAATGGCACAGGTGTCTCTACTGTCAACTTCTATATCCCTCACTGTCTCTATCATGCATTTTGAAACTTCATTACATAGGCACCAATGAAATGCTTAACTCCTCAAGGACAGAGACTCCATTCTATTTCTAGGTTTAATATGGTTGACTTCCCCTATCTTTCCCACTTTCAGCACGATCCCTAGCACCTCATGCAGTGGGCGTTTCATACCTACTTGGTGAATGGAATGGAATTCTGGGATTTGGTTCAGTCTCGATATCACTGACTCTATATACTCTTTCTGAACTCATGGCCATTCTCTTAGAAATTCTAAGGCTTGAAATATTTGCATATGGATACACCATGAGCTGGCAGGCCCACTTCTCTTTAGGGCCATTTATAACCCTGTTACTAGGTCTTTTTGATGGGTTTTGACTAAAGCACCGATGTTTTAACTTTGAAGCAATTATGTTCCAAAGTAAGATTATGCTGCTATATATCAAAGGCACCTACTTTAAACAAAAAAAAATTTTTTGGCTTTTTTTGGCAACAATAAATTTTCATGCAAAGTATTATTTCAATTCTAACTAAAATTCATCTTAAACGAACTTAGTATAATGTATACAGAATAATGCACCATGAACATTCTTAAACACATCTCTTCTTTGTTTTGAGTAAAATTACCATTTTCTGTAAAGTGTAAATGAACAAAAAATATTTTTAACTGGAACTAATAACTGAATAACTTAAAAGTGGACCAAACAACAACAAAATGACATTACATGGTGTGTTAGAGAGGTATTACAGATGCGTAAATCTCTAAGTAAAATATCTGAGAGTGGCTATTATATAATAGCTGATAACCCTGAAAAGCTTTTTGTTTTTCAGAATACTTAAAAGCTTAATTCTATATCCACTGCTATTATATTTCACTGCCAAGTGGAAGAAAATAAATGATTCTAATCTTGGATTTCACAATCAGTGCTCAAAACAGCTCTAATGCAGATTATGGTGTAATTATGGTAAATGCCAGAATAATATAATTAATCTTAACCACTTCACGAAATTAAAGTGTCTTAGAACAAAAAAGACAAGGCAACATGTATAAGCACATACAGGGTTGTATAACTAAGTGTATTTCAAAAATTCTAAAGCAGCAAATATCAAACCCATAGACGAACATCAAGATTTTTAGACACAATTGGAAATAACTGGAAAATACACACTGTTTGCATTTATATTAGGGCTGGTTTTCATTTGGTTGTCTTTTACCAATAGGTCACTGAAACTTAAACTATGTTTACTACTTAAAAGTTATCAAGCCATTTTAAAGCTATTCATTATAGTAATTTTAACGGTAGCTTCCTCATTTTAGGAACGTTGACTTCATTCGTCACATCATCTAGGACCTGTGCTGATTACCTGCAGACAACCTGTTCAATGAATGTTTAGGGCTGATGGACTGCCATGTGGCTTGAGTAGAATGCCTTCAAATAATCGCAAATAATAACAACAGGAAATATGTGTTCTCTGTGACTAGGGTCAGTCTTCCCACAGAATGGAACTCTCCTCCCAAATATTTTCCTAGACTGGAAGGGGCAGAGGAAGGACGCGGAAGGTATAGGTGAGCTTCTGAAATCAGTTCACATGGTTCTGCCAGTAAAGTGGGGCCTCCCTTTTTTTTAATCGTTTAGATAAAATGCAACAACTGATACATATAAAAGGATATTTAATTCTACCTTGAAACTGATCCTTATTAGAAAAGTTCATTTCCCCAAATCCTAAATGATTTCTCTTATCCTTAGTCATCTTCTAAAATTGACTATATTTAATAAGGAGAACTCATTAATATATTTTTTTTCACTATTCCAATGCTATAGGGTAATTCCCCCGCCGACATCAGGAGTCACTCTCAGGAGCACATGTACCAGTCTCAGACACATATCTAATTCATAAAAGACTTTTTTGAACTGACAAATACTAACTTTAAGGTTGGATAAGCAGTTGTTGAGGAAAATGTGCCACCTGTTCAGGAACAGCTGCTTCTGACTGACACAGAGAAGACAGGTCACCAGGGGGTACAGGGCCTGAGGAGAAAGAAGATGAGGTCATGAGATGATTTATATTTCATCAAACCAGGTAACACACGTTCTCTGCAATTGCTACCTATCCACCTCCCTCTGTGGGCCAGAATAAACAGGACGCTTCATAACACAACGAGGCCCGGGGGTGCCATGCAGAGGATGGCATTTCACAAACACTTTCTGATGATGATGGGGATGGAATTATCTAGAATTATATGATGTATAATAGTGTGTAGTGTATAATAAGTTTCATGCATAAGTGGAAATCTGATTTACTCATTTGGTCTTCACTTAGGGATTTTAAAAACAAACTCATTATCTTAGATCACTCTCAATTCTCAGAAAGAAAGCAGGAAGGCATATGAATTTTAAAAATATTATTGGGCTTTTTGCTCATAAACATCTACTAGCTTGTCTTTGTCTTAGAGGTAGGTGTATATATTTTCTTTTGCATGCAACCTTCCTGTAATTAAGGAAGATTCCTCAAAGAAATATTATTGCATTGGTAAACTCCACCAAGACAAATTTAACCACAGGAGGAATTTGCTTACGACTGAATAAACAGAGGTGCTACTGTGTTTTCCTGCCTAACTGGGCTGGTTTCCCACAGCAACTAGAGGAGACAGAAAAGCTAATGAGCGGCCACCCAAAAAATATACATGCAGAATCCATCGCCATTTTTGCTGAGCCAGATGACATACACCTTTAGGGCTCACAAAGAATTAAGGCTAGGGAAGATCTAAACAAAAATATAAATGGTTCACCCATTAGGTTGAATCAGAAAAAAAACAATTGCTACAATGAGATTCATTGCTTAACAATCCACTAGCTTAATGTTTTTTATTCACCTGGTTTTAAAGTGACTTTGAACTACACTACTACCATTAAGTAGAACTCTAATTCCAGCCAGTAATCTAAAAAAAAAAAAAAAAATACTAGTAGTTAGTCACAATGACCACAGACGTAGAAAATAAGCACATCTGTCACCCCTGCCAGCAAAGCAACTCTGAATACTAGCTCAAATAATGGTGACAATGCTCATACTTTCAAGACTGGCAGAAACCATGTCAGAAAACTATCTACTTAAATAACCTGCTTCCTTCACACTATCACAATTACAGCTCATATGTCACATGTCGATTCATAAACCAGAGTCTTATTTACCACTGACGGTAACAGGTTGTAGTAATTTAAAGGAATTTTCAGCCCGAAAGTTTTCCCAAATACTGTTTTCTCAGCCTTCAGAGAATCTTTCCTATGGAAAACCATCTGCCTCCCAACCCTCTTTGCTGCCTGGTTCCATTTTGATTTTGAATATCAGGATAGGAATTAACCAGTGAAGACTTCTGGGGATTGAAAAGATAAACTGTTATTACAAACCTTGACTTTTAGATTGGAAAAAATACCCAGAAATAAAAACAAAAATCAAGTTAAGCTAGTCTTGAAAATATACAACACAATCTTAGAATGAGAAGGGTCATCTGAGGTGACATGGTCTAATCCCCTTATGTTATTGTGATTCAGTTATGGTCAACATTAAGTTCAAGATCCAAATTTTGAAATGTTGCCTCTTTTGGGGGTAGCTGTAGGTAATTCTGTCATGAGGGAACCCTTATGACTCTTGAGAAATTTCAGCCTAGATTTTAGCCTCTGCAATTTTGCATTTTGGGTTTTCTCACAGTTACTAACCAATGAATGCTTCTTTCGAGAAGAAAGTTCCAGCGTGGTGTCATATAGGCTTTCCACAAAGTTTCTAAGACAGGGAACATTGACTTCATTTTTAACAGCCTAAAACAGAGACCCATGTTAATATTATATTAATTAAATCATTAACTCTCTAATCCAATTTGAAGAAGTCCTTAAAAATTAAAACACAACTCACGGCAGCAACTGGGACAAGAATTTCAACAAAAAGCCCAGCCAAGGCATGTTTGATATCTTTGTCTTTGACCTCGAGGAAATAATGTGCACATTCCTAAGAAGTAGAAAAAGCATAAAGGAGGGAGAACAGATTGAAATGTGCACATAAATGTACTTAAATTTAAGTAAACAGCTCTTAAACTAAGCATACACACAGATATAGCATATTCCATAATCTATTAAAGAAAACCACTAGATTCTAGCACTTATATTTATGTTCAAAATGGCCCTGGAGCACCTGAGTGGCTCAGTTGGTTAAGTATCTGACTTCAGCTCAGGTCATGATCTCACAGTCTGTGAGTTCAAGCCCTGCATCAGGCTCTGTGCTGACAGCTCAGAGCCTGGAGCTGCTTCAGATTCTGTGTCTCCCTCTCTCCCTGCCCCTCTCCTGCTCATTCTCCATTTCTCTCTCTCTAAAAATAAATAAATATTTTAAAAAAACTCAAAATGGCCCCGGTGACATTTTGCAGGACTATTGTCTTCCTATTTCTATCTTGAATCACTTTGCTTAAAGGACAAATCATCTACAACCAGTGAGCAGATATTCATCCACTGACTTACTGGTTGATTCATTCAGACATTCATTGCTGACAAATTTCTATTGACCATCTACTGTGTGTGGGGCCCTGGGTCCTTGATTAACCCACAAACACAGATCTCCAGAGAAGGTAAACACGGGAAGAGAGGCACAAGATATTAAACTTATTTTAGGCCCCATGACAGCCCCAGGCACAGAGCTGTTTACTTCTTAGCTCTGACATTTTAGGTGTGTTTATTATTCAGATAGTTTCATAAGCAAGTCTGGAATGCTTCCCTTCCTCCTCCTATCCCCCCACCTCAGACCAGAAACCTTTAGAATAGTTCCTCAAGTAAGGATGTCTTTCCCTGTGGACTACTCTATGAAAGAGTTGTTTTTTGTTTTGTTTTGTTTTGAGAGAGAGAGAGAGAGAGAGAGAGAGAGAGAGAGAAAATGAGCTGAGGAGAGGGACAGAGGGAGAGAGAGAGAATCTTAAGCAGGCTCCCTGGTCAGTGCAGAGCCTGATGTGGGGCTGGATCCTATGACCCTGGGATCATGACCTGAGCCAAAATCAAGAGTAACACTCTCAACCAATTGAGCCACATCAGTGCCCCTATAAAAGGGTACTTTTGGTGGCCCAGACAATCATTTGTTAGGAAAGTTGGCCTGTTTAGAATCCTACTAGCCCTTTTCTCCTTCCTGGCCTTTTTGGTAGTAACTTGTTATGGTATTTATTAGGTATTGTTTTCATGGAAGAGTTCAAGGCCACACTTATTTGTGACAATAGGTTAACATCTATATTAGCTATTATACTTATTTTCAGTCAACATTGGGACCACTTCCAACACAAATTACTAAAATCCCTAGTCTATCAACTCTATACTAAGATATCAATCCAAGATAGGCATTGCCAACATGGATTGATAGCCCTTTTCCTACATTATTTTGTATATGTGTGTAAACACTTTTTCAAATCATCATTCAAATACATAGATACATGAATTATTCATATGAGAGAGGGATAAAAATAGTTAAGAGTTAGCAACTACTTACCATGTGCCTCCTCAGAGCCACCTTCTTAGCTTATTGTCATCATCACCACTTTGCACTAAGGTAGGTGAGGCTGGGAGGGATTAAGGGTGACTTGCCCAAGGTCACAGTGCTGGTAAGTGCTAACACTTGACTTTAAACCCAAGAAAGTTGACACATGGCCCATATTCTTTCTTTAAAAAACAGTTTTACTCAGATACAGTCATATAACATGCAATTCACCCATTTAAAGTGTACGATTCAATGTGTTTTTGTATATTCAAAGTTGTACATTTATCAAAGCAAGTTTAGTACCTTTCCATTATTCTCCAAAGAAACTTCGTGCCCTTCAGTAGTTATCTCCAACCTCCCTATCCATACCTTTTCCTCGAAGCCTTATACAACCACTAATCTACTCTCTGTGTCTATGGATTTGCCCATTCTAGACATTTCATATAAATGGAATCATACAATATGAGGCCTTCAGTGTTTGATTTCTTTCACTTTGTGTATTGTTTTCAAAATATATCCATGTTGTAGCCTGTTATCAGTACTTCATTCCTTTTTATGGCCAAATAATACTCCCTTATATGGATATACCACAATTTGCTTATCCATTCATTGGTTGATGAGCATTTGGGTTGTATTCATTTCTTTGTTATTATGAATAATGCTGCTATTAACATTTGCATTCAAGTTGTTGTGGGGACATATATTTTCATTTCTCTTGGATATACACCTAAGATTTAGCAATTGAGGAACTGCCAAACTGTTTTCCAAAGTTGTTATGTGATTTTATATTCCCACCAGCCAGTATATGAGTGTTCCAATTTCTCTACATCTTCACCCACACTTGCGGTTATCTGTCTTTTTCATTGTTCGACATTTTAGTGGGTATGAAGTGGTACAGCCTCTATTCATAATCCCTATATATAAGCTCTTTATTTATAAAGACCCTCACTAAATCCAATTCACAGCAGCATCAGAGAGAGTTTTATAAATTCTAATAGAGCTGCATGTTCTGCAAAATCCACATTAGCAACAATTCTTTTGTTAGTATATAATGAGGAACACTGTGTAATTGATACTTAAACCTGTATGGTTTGGGTGATATTTTTAAAAAACTGATTCTCTCTTATAGTAGGAAAAAAAAGTTTCTCCATTGGTTCAAGCTCTGATGCCTATGAACACTAACATAGCCGCCTCAATGCTCTCAGTTCTAAAAAGTAAAAAATCAGCTATACTTTATTCATAGATCAATATGCAGCTGATGAGTAAAAAAGGGGGGGGAAAGTCAACAAATACAACATTCCACTATACACCCTACTGCAAAGATGATATGAAAGTTTAAAAGTGAAGTTATCTGCCTGCAATTCTATTATTGGTATACAAAGCACTTTGTGAATTACTGAGGCAAAGTAGGACTTTTTCCACACTGACAAGCAAATGACTTGGAATCAGGTTGGTCATTCTGATGAAGGGAATTGTTCAGGTTGAGAGCCCTGTGGTTCTCCTGACCAAGACATTACCTACCTGCATAAACTGAAGAGAGGCCTCAAAGTCTTCCACTGGATACATCTTAATTCGAAAGAATTTCATCCCCATTATCAAGCTGATAATACTCTGAACGACATATGGGCTCTGCTCTTTGTGCCGTAATTCTTTTAGTTCGGCCATAAATTTCTTCTTTACAGCAGGGAATCTAAGAAGAGGACATGAATGATTTCTCAAATAATGGGTATGAAAGTGACTATAATGGAGGCCTCTAGCATCTAGGAGTGACGGGGCACAGCGACAGGGGTCCTTTGAATCAGTTGAAGTACATGGCTATCATTTTGTAAGGATTAGATACTGGGGATTTGGTAAAGAGTACAATCTTCTCCTTTCTTCTCTTATTCTCATAAGATGCTCAACGTTTCCTTCAGTCAGGGGGAAGATCCAGGGATTTTTAGACCCTCTCAAAATGGTCTAGCTCTTAAATTAAGCATGGCAAAAAGCTTCATTTCCTCAGCCTTAGCAATTTCCCACATACTTACAAACTCTAAAGGCCTGAAGTACCCATTTTTAAGCCTCTGAACAGTATCACAGTCTAGCTATTTCTGACAATGACAGCAAATAATGCCAAGAAATAGTCCTAATCCATTTCCAAAATTTTCTGTTGTTGTTTCTTTTATAGTTTTAGGTTAATGATTGTTGAAAAAAAATTTTTTAGGTTGAAGGAAAATCTAATAATGAAAAAATACAAATCAAATCTAAAAGATGAATAAGCTTTCTACTACATGCATAGGATGTTACAATCAAAAAGACACAGTCTACAAGGAACTCAAGGTATCGGTATAATTTAAAAGTAAAATGTTAGTAACATTAATTACAGCATTATCATATAGTATTAAAAAAAGAGTAGATCCTAAGAGGATGGAAAATAATAGCGGATCTTCAAAGTACCTAAGGTAGAGGAATATATACATAGAAGTTATCCAAACTACTTCTGAAATGGCTGGTTAAGAAAACAAGGAAAGCATTCTAAAACTCATTGTATTTTGCTTCCTGAGACTATCAGCCTGTAGTTCTACATATGTCAAAAGGTCAATTAGGAGCAAGGCAGGATTAAAGAGGGTTATTATATTATAAAAGTTAAAGGCCTAGTAATGGAATCTGAGAAGGTTGAAACAACAACTCTAGACACCTCAATGTAGAAATTATGGGACAAATAAAGTAGGCGGTAAACACAGATATTGTTTTACCAGAAGGCAGTACGAGAGGCGTACGATTGGCAAATTGGTGTAAGAGGCTTAGTGAGAGCCGGCTTGGGTCCAGGCAGTGACATGGTGCTCATTTGGCAATGGTTTGTTAAAAGTGTATTTTTCTAAACCAATTTATAGATTTTTTTTTCATGTTTGCTCCATATCTTTCACAATAAAAAAGGTTTGTAAGAAGGCAACAGAGCAGAAAATATAAATTCCAAATTCCAGTGTCATCTCTCTTTTCTACTTCTTATAGAGGAGGAAAAATACCTGATGGTGATGATGGGAGCAACAAGCAGACATCCAGCACCTATGATATGCCAAGCAAAGTTCAGTGAACCCTACATTTCATCTTCACAATTATTTAATCCTTGCAACTTGAGCAGGGCACTATTATTATACCCTTTTCACAGAAAAGGGAACTTGAGGCTGAAATGTCTTAATGTGATAAAGTTGCACAGCTGGTAAGTGGCAGAGCCAGAATTTCAAGCCAAATGTCTGGCTCTAGAGTCCCTACGCTTAATCTCCATGCTATGTTATGTCTAGACCAGTGGTTCTCCAAGTGTGGCCCTGGGATCAGCAGCAGCAGCACTGTGTGGGAACAGGCTTTCCTCGTGAGGAACAGGCTTTATTTGGCCCACACCATAAGAATAATAAGAAACTGAATAAGGTACTCTACTGAATAAGAAACTCTAGGGGTAAGTTCCAGTAATCTTGTTCAACAAACCCTATAGGTGATTCTCATGTGCTAAAGTTTATGAAACACTGGTCTCGACTAGGAATAACAATAAGGTATATTTGTAAGATGTTTAATACTTTAGGGGGGGCCTGGGTGTCTCACTTGGTTGAGCATCTCACTTTGGCTCAGGTCATGATCTCATGGTTCATGAATTTGAGTCCCGCATTGGGCTCTGTGCTGACAGCACAGAGCCTGGAACCTACTTCAGATTCTGTGTCTCCTTCTCTCTCTCTGCCCCTTCCCCGCTTATGCTCTGTCTCTCTCTCTCTCTTTCTCACAAATAAACATTAAAAAATTTAAAAAATATGTTTAATATTTTATGCACATTATACTCCTTTTACTTTCACAACAATCCATTGAGTCAGGTAGTGAATGTATTTCCATTTTTACAAAGGAAGAAACAGATTTGGAAGATCAACATGACAAAGACAACTCAAATCCAAATCTTCTGACATAAATTCCAGGAATTTCCACCATACTCCAGCTGCCTTACATGGTCATGAACTATGAAATATAGCTGCTACCCTAAGTACAGTGTACAGTTTATTTGGGAATATAAAACAATTGAGAATTGGCCATAAGCCATGCAAATAATAATAATAATAATAATAATTGTTTGTGAGGTGCATTCACAAGTATCTGACCCTTTGCTCAGATCTTGCTGATCCTTCTGGGAGGTGGAATGCCCAGACCAGATCACTTTCTCATTTCACATTGCCTTTTATGTGAATAATACACTTAAAGAGGTTCCAAGGCGAGGAGAATGAAAGGGCTCTTTCCAGATGGAAAATTAGAGGAGATCTGGGGGGATTTGAGTACAGGTAAAGGACGAGAATTTAGGCAGCACCAAGAAAGGATGGGAGGCAGTGTTGGTGTGGCAAAGCAATGGAAGGGACACTTTCAATCAAGATTATATAAATTTATTAATTTGCAACTGGATTTTTAAAAATTACATATTTATTCAAGTTATTTCCAGACACGAAAAAAAAAACCTTACAATAATTTTTTAATTGTTTGTTTATTTATTTTGAGAGAGAGACAGTGGGGGTGGGACAGAGAGAGGGAGAGAGAGAGAATCCCAAGCAGACTCTGTCCTGTCAGCATGGAGCCCATCACGGGGCTTGATCCCACGAACTGTGATATCATGACCTGAGCCGAAATCAAGAGTTAGACACTTAACCGACTGAACCACCTAGGTGCCCCTCAATGATTTTAATTTGAAATATGAGAGTTTAAAAGAAAAAAGTAATCTAATAGATTAGAGTTATATTGTTTTAAAGACCATATGATACTTAAGAAAAATTGTTTTCCATCCCTAATCCATGACTAAAACAAGGAGAGGTAGGAGAGGGCAGGTTATTTGTGTAATTTACTAGTTTAACATTCTCACGAGTGGGTGGCTGACAGTCTATTTATTTCTCACTTAAGAATAAATATGGCTATCTTTTACCTTTAAAAGTCCCAAATGACCTGAACATACTATTTTAGCATTAAAAAAAATCCCCCATCTATTTGCACTTCAAATCTATTTTCCCCTTAAAATAACTTTAGGAAAAAATAAATGTATTTTCAATGACTATGACTTTAGTGTTTAGTACTGTCTCTAGTAAACAGTAATTAAATCATTACTCAGTCTTTGGTATACTATAATATCCATATAAGAATAAACTGCTTTAAAATGTTTAGTACATATTCTAAAAGTGAGAGTATAAGAATGTGGACATTATGTTTACATCACATAAAGAGAAAGCAGTTTTAAAATCTATGAATTATAGAGGTCATTATGACTATTTAAATAAATATACCAGATTTTAACCAAAAAACTTACCCTAAAAATCTAATTTTAACTTAACTGACTTTGAAAAAGTCAATACTTTGGGTGAATATCACTAACTAGCAAAAC
The DNA here is from genome assembly GCA_028646485.1 of Cryptoprocta ferox. Taxonomy (NCBI): domain Eukaryota; kingdom Metazoa; phylum Chordata; class Mammalia; order Carnivora; family Eupleridae; genus Cryptoprocta; species Cryptoprocta ferox. The sequence continues at coordinate 66,116,593 of CM053574.1, forward strand.
TTTTTTTCCCTTTAATGATAGGAATTAAGTGCATGATCACTAGTTAAGATTAAAAATAGTGATTTTGCTAACACTTAACAACCAAAACTAAGTATTAATAACTACAGCCAGAAAGAAAATATCTCATATGCATTTCCACTGGCAGCTAGATATAAAATCTAAAATTAGAACTGTTACATTACTCATTTATTTAAAAAAAAAAAAAAGATAACCACCCTGTAGTAGATAAGCATACATCCTTTTCTCCCCCCTGAGAACAAAGGAAACAGTACTCTTCTAAGGCAATGGCAAAGTAATGCTTCTGGCCTACTCGTGAGAAATAGTCATGTGATAATTTGGATTATGAAACTAGTTTAAGATTGTACCATCTATCAATAAAGGTTATCTATACATTGACTAGGTGTGAATATAACATTGTGATTACTATACATTACTGCAGTTAACGTAAGAACCCACTGACCAAAGGATTCTCTTATGACTAGAAAATACTGGAGCATTGTCCAAATTGAGACATTTCATATACTTGACTATTGCAGAATTAGGACAAATACTAACATCATGGAAATTTAGAAAACCATAGTTGGCAAGAAAACACTGGACTGGTGGATCATAGATCTGACCTAATATGGAAATTCCTAGAGCCTTAGAATGTTGCTTAGTTATGACATTGTTTTTCAATTCATTCATAACTAACTCAAAACTGATGTGGCTAAGAAAGGTCATCGTATGGAAACAAATATTGTTTGCATAACTCACAAAAATTAAGAAAAACACAAAAGCCATTTTTGGCAAATTAAACCTTCCAAATGATAGTATAAGAGAATTGGGCTGAGATAATAACAAAAGGAATTACATAGGAATATGTTGAGATTTTCAGGGTTTGACACAAATCAGCCAGCTATATAGTAATAACTCATTTTTCTCATCTTTATAGGAACAAGGTAGATACTTATGAATCAACTTGCCAGGTAATTCAAGCTTATCCCTTCAAAATGCCAATACTTTTATTATTCAATTGCAATAGAAAAATATATTATGCTTTTTTTCTTGGCGACCCATGAACCACAATTATTACACTGGGCTACAATAAAAGTATAATATGATCTCATGCAAAATGGCCCAGGTAACACTATAGTCTTTTAAGTGTGCTTTGGCTAGTTTTTCTTTCCTCTCTGTTGCTGCTGGTCTGTGAGCTTGATATTTCTCACTGTCATCATTGTGTCTGCCCCTCCATCAAACAGTGATGTTTTATGTGCTAGAAAAAATAGCTAGCCAAGATGAATAGATAAACTGGGTTAGAGTAAATAAGTCACATTGAAGAGTCTTGGGGGTCTGTTTCCTGAGTTCTTGTCTATGTTTTGGCTAGGTAAGTTTGCTGAGTAAGTATGTTCAAAACTTTTTGTTGTTTGATAATCCGGTATTTCCATGCTATTGAGTTAGGAAATCCCATCTCTACTTGAAGATAAAAATCTCTGAAGATTGTATTTCATAAGCATCAGGGCATCACTGTTGCTTTGAGCTCAATTCTTGGCCTGGATTCACATTATGTCTCTGGCTCATTGTGCCTCACCTAGGCATTCGGGATCTTGCCTATTTGCCTCAGGGTTGAGTAAGATGAAGACGGGTGAATAAGGTGTGACATCACTTTTGGAAGAAGTATATTATTGGTAATGGTCTAACACCACTTTGTTCTAGCCTGCTAAGTAATGTTATGGGGCCAGATAAATTTAGCAATGAGAATTTTCCCCTGACTTGTTTCCATGACAGAGTCTGGGACATTTTTAGCTCAGCTTAGTTAAGTAAGCTCTATAGTAAAGGGACATTCTAGAATGGAATTTTCCCATTCACAGATGATAGATATCATAACTACCCACTCATGGAATACAGAAAACAAAACTCCTAAGAGTGGTAAACTTCTTTGAAATATTTGTGGCAGAGAGACAAGTAATTTGGTTAGTCCATTTCTTTCTTTGATGCAGTAGTCTGAAACTCATGGACTCCTGGTAGCACCTGGCCCAACTGCCAGGTAAAAAGAAAATGGAGAAAACAATTGAAATAGACTTGGTACTTGCCTTGAGGGAGCTTCTAGCCAGTTTTAGAGACATGAAACCCATAGCAAAAAGGACCCTAGCTTTCTATAAGCTCACACACAGTCCCTTCCTGAGAATGGAGCTGGGCTTCAATAGGAGAGGTGCTCAAGATCTTATGGTAAAGGGCTGATGTTCACTTACTTAGCTTGTGCCAACACTCCAATGACTTCCGCATACAGGTCTGCCACGATGTGCATATTTCCAGTGTTAGGACCAAGGTACCTAAATAAGATATGATTAGATGAGTTAGGGATCTCTGGTCATCAAAAAAGAGCAAATTTGTTTTAGTTTAAGTACCCAACTTCTTCAAAATTCTAAAGAGACAAATTACTTTACCCTTCTTTGTACTTAAAGTGCTTGAAAGCCAAGTTAATAACATCATGTATTAGACTGTCTATTACAGGATGAAGTGGAATCTGAAAAGAAAAAAGAAGATAGCTCTTAACTTGGAAGAAAATATTAAAGATCAAATCAGTAAGAGTATTTCCAGTAACTATATATGACCCTTAGCAATCAATAAACGTAATTCATATGACCGAGTATTCGAAATTCACAGACAATTTGAAACTTAGATTTTAAAAACATAAGTTGTTTTCAGATAAATCTTATCTAAAAGAAACATTCAATTACTGACCTGTTTCAAAACTTCTATTAATACTAAAGAAAAAATGAAATCAATGGCGAGGTCCCGTCTTTCCATTAAATAATCTCGCTGTTGTTCATCACTGTAAAATTTAAAATATTCACATTCAGTGGCACTGAAAAAATTCTCTGGAATGCTACAATTCCCCAGACATCTAGGGCTCATTCCTAGTGGATTGCAAACCAGATTTGCCAGTATAGGATTGCAGAGGTAAATATATGCTAATGCTTCTTATTACCAGTGGGGTCAGGTAACTAACTGGTAACTAACCAGGATCAGAATATTTGACTTCAAATTTCCACTTTTCAACAATGTCAACTTGAGTAGCTATCTTTGAGTCTACAAGCTCATCCTGTGGGCTTTTCTAAGGTAACTTTCTGGGATTCTATCATCTCTAGAATGGATACAGACTTGGGCAGGGCTGCCATATTGGAGGTGTATACTGAGAAGCTCCTACGAAAGAAGCTACACAATGTAGGGAACAATAAGGACATTACGATGATCAGCTACAGCAGGACTGTGGAGGGCGGAGAAAGGTTAGGAGCCACTTTTTTGTTTGTTTGTTTGTTTCCATGCCTCTTTCCTCTTGACCTTCTGGCACTTGAGGTTTATGAAAGAAGAAAAAAAGTGAATGGGGGGGTGGGAGAGAGAATGGTTATAAAGCAGGTGGAAGAAGAGATAGAAGAAGCAAAGTGGAGTCATTCAAACTCACTCAAAAGTTAGGGAGCAGAATAAGCAATGTCGGAAGGACAAAAATGTCAGTCCACCCCCTTCCCCACCCCAGGTTCTTCTTATCTAACATACTAACTGAGGGCTGACTATGAATTGAACAAAGAAAGATGAATGAAATGGCTGAGACCCCAGCACAGAATAGTGGCTAAGAGCATTGGCTTTGGTGTGGAACAGTCCTAGGTTAAAATGATGCCTCTCTATTTACCAGTAATTGCTCCATCTACACAATGGAAATGATAATAGCAATTACAGAAAGGTTTGCTTGAGTACAAATAAGATAAAGTGTGTAATATATTTAGCATAGTCTCTCAAACATGTAAATGCTCAATACTTGAAATTTTAAGTAAAAGCAATGAGAAAGGAGGACCAGAGTTGGGCTTGTCAGGCAGGTATTTTCAAAATAAATCAAGAATATTTAAAAAAACATTTGAACACTTATTTATTTTTGAGAGACAGAGTATGAGCAGGGGAGGGCCAGAGAGAGAGGGAGACACAGAATCCAAAGCAGGCTCCAGGCTCTAAGCTGTCAGTACTGAGCCCAACGTGGGGCTCAAACTCATGAACTGTGAGATCATGACCTGAGCCAAAGTCAGATGCTCAACCAACTGAGCCACTTAGGCACTCCAAGAATATTTTAAATATGGAATGTTTTTGCTTCAGTCAAAGAGAATGAGAAGAAAGGAAGGTGATATTTAAGATATAAAAAAGGACTTCTGGAGAAGCTCTATAATCATGAGCAAGTCAAGCGAAGGCTGACAAATGACAGAATCGGCTAAGGAGGGAAGTTGCAGCTGTAACTCTCAAGGAGAAATGGACAGGATATGTCCTGTATGGACAGGGTAGGAGCTCATTCATTCAAGATTATTGTGAGTAGTCTTGCCAGAAGGGAGAGCACTGGACAAAACCATCTATCTGAAGTCCTTCAAGACCCACTAGAACCGGAAAGAGCTTCTGGCAGCTGGAAGAGAGGAAAACACATGCAACTTCATTAAAGAAGAGAACATTCATCAAGCCTGACCTAGAGATTATATCATGGAATAAGTAAACAAGAAGTTTGAAGAGTGAAAGGAAGGAGAACTTTCAAAGATGGCCAGCAGCAATAGACAGAAAATGGTTGTGTTGGTTGGCCAATAAGGGTCTTTAAAAGGGGCCAGAGGACCTTGAGAAAGTCACAGTTCTTGGCAGGGAAAAAACTTTAAACCTCGGATTCTATTTTATTTAATAAGCCAATTTATGCTTTCAAATAAAAGTAAGACCTATACTTTTCCAATAATGAATTCAACTTTATTGCTGGTCTGAGGTCTAACTGCCAGGAGCCAACAGCATTTGACAAATTTATTTGGCAGTCAAAATGTTGATATTATACTAATCTTAGAAATCGTAACCCTAGTACACATCTGTCACATTTAACTGTTTTCGGTTGCTTGTGCTTTTCTCTCAAGTTCCTCTTTTTTTTTTTTTTTTTTTTCCTAGTAACAGAAACTCTCATTATTACCTACAACATGCTCTAGACACCCTCATTCTTTTGGCTTTCTCCCAAACACATATTCTTATTTTGGACGTCCAAATGCTAATTAAATGCTGCTGAGTTGAATTTCACTGTCCTGATGCTGTATTTGATCTTGGCAATTACTCTGATCTCCTGAAAACAATTAGTAACATGAGTTTTAAAATATTATTTTCAAGGGTGCCTGGCTCGTTCAGTCTGTAGCATGCAACTCTTGATATCAGAGTTGTGAGTTCAAGCCCCACGTTGGGCATGGAGCCTCTTAAAACTAACTAACTAAATATATATATATATATATATATATATATATATATATGTAATCATTTTCAATATAAAAAGAAATACATTCATGGAAAATCTAGTTTTAGTAACACAATTATGACAAAACAGAGAAACAAAACTAAAACTGACTTAATTCAATTAAAACTGCCCCATTCTTCATTCCCAAGGAAAGGTTTAATATCTATTCATAAACTAACATGTAATATGGGAAGAATAATAAAATGATACCATTAATTTATCAATCTCACAGTCTGAACCACTTTCAGAATTGAGATTTTATCTTTAGAATTTGATATATCAAAAACATATTTGTGAGAAGAGACTGTTAATTAGTATGAGATTTCTTTTCAGGGTGATGAAATGTTCTGGAATTAGTGGTGATGGCTGTACAACCTTGTGAATATACTAAAAAACACAGAATTACACACTTTAAAAGAATGAATTTTTCCAGGTGTAAATTATATCTTAATAAAAATTTCCCTGTCTTCAACTAAAAAGATTCAATATAAAAATTACTAATTTCTCTTTCAAACAAAATGATAAATAAATGATTGAATCCTGCATAAACTCAAGCATGTTATAAATGAAATTACAACTTTGGATGAAATGTAATTCATTTCATGACATTGAGAAATGGATATTTTAAAAAAAGCATTAGAAGTGTCAAGAAAAATGAGAGACATAAATCACTCACAAGAAGTAGTTAAAACCTGATTTTCTGAATGATTCATTTCAGTCTTTACTGTTTTAAAAAGTGCATAATCAATTCATATGGAGATGTCAGTTTTTAAAATAATCTTTTTAGAAAAGGTAAATATATTAACCTTTCTTATATTTACTTATATTTCAAACATATGACATCCATATACTTATGTAAACTTTGGGGGGATGCACATTCATTTGACAGTACAAGAATCTTAAATTTTATGGTTGCTGAACTGTTCATGTAGCAACAAGTTCCCACTTTTCAAATCCGTAAGAGAAGGGGAGCACGGAATAAATAAAATTCTCAGCTGCAAGGGAAGTTCAAGATGAGGTAATCTGACTTCCCTGTTTTGCTAGTGAAGAGACCAAGGTATAGAGAGGTCGTGAGTTGCCCAAAGTCACAGGGCTAATGGATGGGAGCTCCAGGCCTACTGCTAATGCCTGTTCAGCCTCCTTCCCATGACAGCATATCAGGCACTCAAGGTTACTAACAAGGACTAGGCAGCACCATGTAGGGCCTGCTACAGCCCTTCTGCTTTTAGGTGAAGACTGGGAGAGGGCTCAGGAAAGTAGTAAGGTAATCTAGGACCCTTTATACCTGCCCCACCAATGTCATAATAAGGCTGAGTGTGTCTTTTCAACCTGTGACAACTGGCAGTGACTAGCAGTCCCACTGCTAGAAAAGGGGCTGCCCGTGCCACCTGCTAGGTATCCATGCATAGCAGGAAGATTTAGATGATGCACAAATCCAATTTTGATTTATGTTTCTAAAAGAGAGAAAGAAGAAAGAAAGAAAGAAAGAAAGAAACAAAGAAAGAGAGAAAGGAAAGAAAGAGAAAGAGAGAAAGGAAAGAAAGGAAGATCCTCATAATTCCTACACATAAGAAATGTACCTTTTTGATTTATTGCTGGTTCTTGGTCTGTATTCATGTGATTCATCCTCAATGCCATTTTGCCTTTTATACCAATCAAATAATGTACGCAGAATGGAAGGCAGGCAGTACTCAGAAAGGGAGCTCATTGAGCTGATGACCTACAGAGAAAAAGAGGTGATAAAAAGGCTTGGGTGGCTCTGCCAATTACTGAGATATTTTTCATTTCACAAATAACTCCAAGCTATATTCACCACAAAATTTTCTTATTTATTGCACCTTTCCTTTAATAATCTTTATTAGTACATTCCCTAAAGGCCAAATCTCTTAATGTTGACAGATGTTTCTTATATAATAATTTTGTGGTTCAAGAAAGTTAATTACTTTGACTTCCTTTCATTCTAGAAGTCAGATGTTAATTGCATATAGGTTATTCACGGACCACAGAGAAATTATTTTTCCACTCTGTCTAAGAAGTACAGTGCCTTGTACTCCTTAGGTCTCAAAAATCCTTGTTGTAGAAATATATATTAATTGACACAATTACATTAATTGTTTAGGGGAAATAAGCAAGTCTAGCTCCCACACAAACCAAGTGGTAATGTAACATAATGTATGGTTTTCTGCCCATAATCATCATTCACTCATCTGAGGTAGGCCCCAAATTAGAGTCAAGATGGGAACCAGTAGCAATTATTTATTGTATATCACCTTGAAGGCAAACCACTCCCCTCTTTTTTAAACAACAAGCATGTATTTGATAGATGAGTTATTCTAATTTCCTTTTCTGGAAAAATCTGTGATATTTTGCTAATTATCATGGAAAAAATGAACCTCAATGGCCATCTCATACCATGTGCAAAAATTAACGGAAAAGAAAATCATACTGTAAAAACCTAAAACTGTAAAACTTCTCAAGAAAACATAGAGGAGAAAATCTTTGTGACCCTGGGCTAGCCTAGGATTTCTTAGGCAACACATCAAGAGCAAAGTCTATGATCATTTGATACTGAAAGTCATCAAAATTAAAAGATTCTGTTCTGGGGATGAAAGGATGGTTCAATATTCACTAAGCAATCAACAGGATACACCACATTAACAAAATAAAGGATACAAAATCATATGATCATCTCAGTAGATGTAGAAAAAGCATTTGACACAATTTGACATTATTTATGATAGAAATGCTTGATAAAGTGGGTTTAGACGGAACATACCTCAACGTTATCAAGGCCATACATGAAAAACCCACAGATAACATCAAACTCTGTAGTGAAAAACTGAGAGCTTTCCTTTAAGATCAGGAATAAAACAAGGATGTCCACTAGTCAACATAGTACTGGAAGGCTTACCCACACCAAACAGATGAGAAAAATAAAAGGCATCCATGTTGCTAAGAAAAAAGTAAGGCTGTCACTATTTGCAGATGACATGATACTGTACACATAGTACATACATGTACATAGTACATATATATAGTAAATATATACACACATATATGAGCCTAAAGACTCCACTGAAAAACTGTTAGAAGGAATAAAAGAATTTGGTAAAGTCATAGGATACAAAATCAATACACAGAAATCAGTTGTATTTCCATCCACTATTAAGAAAGTAGTGGAAAGAGAAATTGAGAAAACAATTCCATTTACAATTGCACCAAACAGAATAAAATGCCTAGGAATATAGGAATAGACTTAACTAAGGCTATGAAAGAACTGTTCTCTGATTAACTATTAAGACATAAAGGAAAGATATTTCATCTTCATGGATTGTAAGAATTCATAGTGTTGCAACATCCATACTGCTATAAGCAATCTACAGATTCAGTGCAGTTCTTATCAAAATACCAACAGAATTTTTCACAGAATTGGAACAAATAATACTATTTTTATGGAACTTCAAAAGATATCAAATGGACAAAGCAATCTTGAAAAAGAAGAACAAAACTGGAGGTATCACAATTCCAGATCTGAAGATACACTACAAAGCTGTAGTAATCATAACAGTATGGTACCGGCACAAAAACAGACACATAAATCAATGGAACAGAATAGAGGGCCCAGAAATAAGCCCATGATTATATGGTCAATTAATCAGTGACAAGGGAGGTACAAATATAAAATGGGGAAAAGAGAGTCTCTTCAATAAATGGTGCTGGGAAAACTGGACAATTACATGCAGAGGAGAGAAACTGGACCACTTTCTTATACTTTCTCACACAACAATAAACTCAAATTGGATTAAAGACACTTAAATGGGAAACATAAAACCACAAACCTTCTAGAAAAAAGCATAGACAGTAATTTCTCTGACATCAGCTGTAGCAACATTTTTCTAGCTATCTCTCCTTTGGCATGGGAAACAAAAGCAAAAATAAACTAGGGGGACTAAACCATCAACAAAATGAAAAGGCAACTTACTGAATGGGAGAAGATACTTGCAAGTGACATATCTGATAACGAGTTAACATCCAAAAGATATTAAAAACTTCTACAACTCAACATGAGAACCCCCACCTCCCAAACAATCCAACTAAAAATGGGCAGAGGGGGCGCCCGGGTGGGTCAGTTAGTTAAGTAGCCAACTTCAGCTCAGGTCATGGTCTCACGGTTCATTAGTCCAAGCTCCATGTCGGGCTCTGTGTGGACAGTTCAGAGTCTGGAGCCTCTTAGGACTCTGTGTCTCCCTCTCTCTCTCTGCCCCTCCCCTACTCATGCTCTGTCTCTGTCTCTGTCTCTCTCTCTCTCCCAAAAATAAATAAACGTCAAAAAAAATTTTTTTAAATGGGCAGAGGACCTAAACAGACATTTTTTTTCCAAAGAAGACAAACAGATGGCAAACAGATACGAGAGAGAGAGAGAGAGAGAGAGAGAGAGAGAGAGAGAGAGAGAGAGAGGGAGAGAGAGAGAGAGGCGCAAGTGGAGGAGGGGCAGAGGGACAGAGAGGGAGAACCTCCAGCAGGTTCCACACCCAGTGTACCAACGTAGAGCCTGACGTGGGGCTTGTTCTCATGACGGTGAGTTCACGACCTGAGCCAAAATCAAGAGTTGGATGCTTAACAGACTGAACTCCCCACGTGCCCCCTACAAAATTTCTTATAAGCAAATTATGACCTGCAGTGCCAATGAGACAATGATAAAATAGGCATCTCCAACACTGCTGATAGAAGAAAATAATTGGCACAACATATCTAAAGGGAATTTGGAAATATGATCAAGAACCTCATAAAAGTCACTCCCAAGAAGCCCATTCTTAGGAGTTTATCTCAAATACATAATTAGAGGTAAGTAAAAATGTTCGGGACAGCATTACATATTATAGAAAAAAGAAGGGATATCTAAACGTCCAACTATATGTCTTAATACAATGTGGAATGTGAAGCAGACTACCTATGAAACTATTAAAAATGACAATTCAAAAATATCTAATGACATGAAAATATATTCATAATATGTTAAGCAGAAGAAGAATAAAAAGTCATTTAATTGGTGAGATTCCCACTTGGCATGGACACTATGTAAGGATGCATATACAGCAAACACAACCAGGGGTAGATAGACCAATATACTGAGAGTGCACGTGAACACTGAAAGCCCTCAGGACAGAGCTCACTAGAGGAAGGCGGGTAGGAGAGAGTTTAAGAGAAATGAAGGTAGGATTTTACCGGGGCCTTTTTAGAAAGGGGATAAATTTGAGATAAGAGTCAAGAAAAAAGCTAAACAAAGACTCAAGGCAGGAAGCCTATTGGCAATAAAGGCACAAAATAATTGTTTGTTCATAATAATTACAGTGATTAATTTAATGAAGGTTGTGAGTGAACCAAAAGAAGAAATAGTTGGCTGGTGTAGGGACTTGGGTATATCAGAGAGAAGAAAAATAATGTTGGAAACTTTAAGCTGGAACTAAATCAGAGAAGTTACTTAATGCTAGTCTGAAAAATTACAGTTTTCTTCTCTAGAAAATGGGAAGTCCCTAAAGATTTCTGAATAGGAAAATAAGCCTATAGAAACGTTGGGGAAGTTTAATCCAGCAGTGATGTGGGGGTTAGACCAATGGAGTTTGCCAATAGAGGTGGTCAGGAGAGAACATGCACGCACGCACGCACACTTGAATTCAATGAGGCTATTGCAACAGTTCCAGGCACACAGCAATCACAGTTTGAGCCGGGAGGTGGCAGAAGAAATGGAAAACCTTAGTTAACTTAAAATGTTTCTTTAGTTAAGCAGGCAAGGCTTAACTTTTTATAAAGGAAACTAGAGCAATGGTAGCTGAAGAGCTTCCTGTCAATGGGACTTTCCACTGTCACCTTTAAAAGAAGCTCCAAGACTGAACAGAACAATTATGTGTTCTTCCCCAGATTCTATTTCTTGAGAGCCTTATTTCTTGCTGTCTTTTATAATTATGGTTATAGGGACATACACAAAATTGTACATTATCTTTTGCTATGGTTTAATAGAAGTTAAAAATAAATAGGCTATTGCCTTCTGCCTGCCCTGTGAACTGACTCACAATTAGTTTTTTAATTGAAAATATCTAATAATTTTTTTTTAAAAGAGCCCCTATTGTTCCCATGGACATAACAGTTGTAAATTTGGGGAACAAAGCAAATTATGGCATGTCAAGGGGATAATTTACTAGTTCTCTCTAAGTTACCCCAGCATAAAAAAGGATACTCCTTCAATCGCCACCATCTAAAATATTTTGAATTGGGAACTGAAGGGGGTCCCTTCCAGAAGGGAAGAAAAATCAGAATTTGGAGTCCTTCACCATAGGTTAATTCTGCTTTAATTATCACAAGTGTAATAAAATCCCCAACCATCTACTATCATATTTCAGTAATTTAAAAATACTTGTGTAAGTCTGGACAGGATTTAAGGAAACATAATGACTAAATCTAATGTGGTATCCTAGATGGTATCCTGGAACAGAAAAGAGATATTTGGGGAAAAACAAATAAAATACAAATACAGAATTTAGTTAATAATAATGTACTGATGTTGGTTTCTTTGTTGTGACAAATGTACATGGTAATGTAAGATGTTAATAAAGGAAACTGGGTGTGAGAACAGGACAACTGTCTGTACTATCTTTGCAACCTTTCTGTAAATTAAAAACTATTCAAAAATAAACTTTTTATTTAGAAGACACCTATGTGGGAGATTTACATGCTTCTGTCATTTACTATAGACCCAGAAAGGTGATAGAAACCTATGTTTGCCCCCTAATCATCTCTGGGTAGAGTACACAATGTTTAGCTACTTCACTTACTTAGGTGTAACCCACATTCTCCGTAAAGAATTTTTTAATTGAAAAATATCTAATTATTATTTTCCATAGAGAATGTCAATAGTATTATTTAAGCCTCAGCTATAAGTTTTTCTACCCATTAAGAAGTCATCTTTAAGCCATTCTTGGTATTATATCTACTGGACATACTTTCCATGGCAAATACACTGAGACCATCTTAGAAGAGGTGAAAGGTCAGCATGGGGTGGATGCGTGTGTTTTTTCCATCTCTCTGTTACTGCCCTTTCGAGTCCAGGCTTTCAGGAAGGAAGGGTGGAATTTGCAAAGACCTGGCCCTCAAAGCTCAGGAAGGGAGGAAGGTCTAGCTGGCTTCTTGGTTACTCAACTCCTTCATTTACGGGAAGCAGAGCCAATGGCGAGATGAATTCTAGCTCTGTGCTGCTGTTAAAAGGGGGCAGGCCCATTTACAAAGATGTTCTTGTTACATTTAAATGATCATATTCTTCCATCATAGATGAGCTAGGTACTGTGCAGCTTGAGGAGATGAAGTGCACAGAATCACAGAACTATTTTATACTGGTGTTTTCTTTTTTGATGGGGGGGATAGAGGGGAATACTAAATGTACTTTGCAAATGTTTTCTTAATGTTTATTTTGGCATTTTATGTATAAATAGGCTAAAAGAGACTGTCTATTATGCTGTAGGTAAGGCATTAATTTTTCATAAGGATTTTATTATAGTTGCTGAATGCAAAGAAGGAAACTTTACATAAATATTTGAAGGATTACTCAGTGGAGTCATTCCATATCTTACAGCAATAAGGCTGACTTCTCCTGAATGGTGTGTTTAGTGAATAATTTTAAAGTAACTTCATTGATAGTTTAATTTTTCACACTAGTTCAGGTGGCCAAGCACCTGGGGGTCAGGGTACTGTCTATGTAATACCACAAAATGCTGATCTATTGAAGTATTTCAAATGCAAATTTTTTACTTGATCATATATCATACTAGTGCTAGATTATAGCAATTAGGGATGACAGATGCCAGAGGCTTAAGAATATTAAAAAAACTTAAAATGATATAAATCTATATATTATATTTTTCCTGCTAATTAGGAAAATATCTTTATTATATGACTTTAATATGTTGGTCTGTTATATGGAACACCATATTCCACTAAAGAATAATTTAAGAAACACTGAATAACACTAATGTGAATCCAGTGTCAGTTAATTTGTTTTTACTCTTTATTGCTTATATTTTTCATTTATACATTTCAAATAGATTTTGATTGAATTGTAGCATTAGAATCACTGTTGAAGCACTAGAATTTCATCTGCTTCCTTTCCAGAAAAATTATTACTGCCCAAGATCATAAAAAGTTATTTTCACTCTCTTATAGATGTATGGGTTTGTTTCTTGTTTACAGATGACATTTTTAATGTATTAAGAAACTAAGGTGCTATAAAAGTATGTAAACATATAACATCTAGAGGAAAACCCCATAGAAGTTACTGGGATTGTCTAAGCAAATTATAGGGAATTTATAGGGACAACACTGGTAAAGAATATAAGTCATGCTGAATTGCTGCAACTTCAATAATGTTCTTAGCACAGATGACAGATCCATCACAAGCTACATTTTCATAATTTCATCAGTGTATTGGGAAGATTAGATGGTCCTGAGTTCAAGTTACAGCTCTGCCCTTTATTGGCTATAAGAGCTTGGACATGTCCATTTCTCTGAGGCTCCATATTTCCTGCGGTGAAATGGGACTCAAGAATACTTAACCTCACTGGGTTTTTATGAAGAGTAAAAATGAGATACTATAAAGTGTGGGGCACATAACACACCTTCAAAAATGTCTATGTCTGTTTTCCTCTTCCATTTCTAAATATTGAAACTGAAGCACAGACAAAAAATTTCGACTTTGAAAAGATCTTAGACTAAGTTACTGACAACAAATGATAGAAATTATTGACAGAATTTTATTTATAAGAGCTGATAAATGCTGCATTTAGGTATTGTAAAAAAAAAAAAAGACCCATCTATCTCTTATCCAACCACAAACTACTAGGGCCTCCCCATTAGGGGTGGGGAGGCTTTAGGGGCTTTTAGGGGTGCCTGGGTGGCTCAGTAGGTTAAGCGTCTGACTCTTGGTCTTGGCTCAGGTCCTGATCTCATGGTTCGTGAGGTCCAGCCTGGTTCGGGGTCTGCACTGACGGTGTGGATCCTGCTTGGAATTCTCGCTCTCTCCCTCTCTCTGTCCCTACCCACTGATACTGTCTCTGTTTCTCTCAAAATAAATAAATAAACATTAAAAAAAAATAAGGACACTTGTAGCTTGGTTTGTGTTCCCACACTTTTCTGGCTCTAGGAGCTGCCAATGCAGCCAAATGTTCACTTGTAGAGGTCTCCAAGCAATTCCTGTCCTACATTAGCTGGTAACACCAGCTCCCTGAGTTTGCTGCAGGCAACAGCTCACTCTGGGAAAGGACACTGACACAGCAACTATTATGGAATCAGAATTAACAGGTTGAATAAAACCAATTATTGGGAGCCCAGTTTATGTACACACCAGACTCTCAGGAACCTCAACCGTCTGAAAACATTGAGGCCAAATGCGAATGAAGATGGACACCACCATTGGCAAAAAGACACTGGGTTAAGCTCTTGTATTTCATACAGCACAAGACCATTCTGTAAAACACACACAGGTCTCATTTGATTCTGTTCTCCCCTCTCTCACCAGATAACCTGCCCTTCTTCCGGCCAAATTCCAAATTAGCCAAGTACTGATGATGCTTCATCTTCCTGCCTCACTTCTTCATCTCTGACACCTGATTTCTGTGCTTGCCACACTCCCGATACTTTTATAGAAAAGATCGGAAAGGGCAAACCTGCTGGCCAACCAATGGCCTTTTGCAGTCACCTCCCCCCCCCCAAGTCTCCTGAGCAAATGACACTTTCTCAGGTTCTCCTTGAACTGCTTTCCTTCTCAGGATTCTGTGATGCTGCCAGTCTTACATACCTTATATGCTCTCTTATCTCTCATATAGTTATTTATGTGGTGCCAAAGCACATTAAGACCATTCACCTCTGAAAATAAGGATTTGGATTCTAATTCTAGTTTTTCTGGCACAAGCTCCCTTGGGGAGTAATCGTTCTTTACTATGCAGAGAGGAAATAATGTTCACTTAGTGATTTTGACTATTTTAAGAAACAAAATCAGAGCAATTCTTCAAAGAGAAAATATCATACAGCATACAACTGTTTGTAGCATTTAACTTATTGCATCTTTAGGTCATAATGAGATATAAGCAAAAGTCTAAAAACTAAAGGCAGAGAAAATTGACAGGAAAGCACAGATAGCTAGAAGGTATATGAAATGATAAAGATTCAGTTAATATTTTTTTCAAGAGCCACAGTTTTCATCTCTGTGTGTAATGTAGCTAATGACTGAATGTCATTGGTGCATCCTCCACCAGGTGAGGGTCCCATACTTCTTCAGGTGAGACTTACTTTGGAGTACTGTTTTTCACTTTTTAAAATGGGTTAACTTGATACTTCAGCTGCATCTGGTCACCTTTTACCCAGGTCCACATGCATGATAGGTTAGCAACTGTGTCATCTGAGCACCTAAAATAAAATGCCTTGGCCTTTATATTTAAAAAGGATATCTACAAACTTGGATAACAGAAGAAAGATGTCACTAGAAGTTAAAATGGGGAGCTCACCTTTCATTCATAGGACACTCTCCAACAGACCACAGATAGGGAACTCATCACTCACCAGTGCCATGATGATGGTCTGGTACACTATTTAAGTGTTGCCAGTCATAATTAGCAGGCATGACTTAGCTGCAAAAGTAAGCTTCTCAAACTATTTAATATTAATCTATCAACGATGAAAATTCATTCTACATGTCAGTGGATAACACTGCAGCAAAAGCCTTTCTCATCGCTGGCGTCCAGTGAGCTCCTAGCTGCTAACGTCTCACCCTTCTGTGAGGGTCTCGGCTCTGCTGCCATTACAGGCCAGCTTTGCTCTGGAAAGCTCAATCTTCTGAGGTTCTTGCACTTATTTGGCCACATTCCTTAAAATTTAATTTATTTTTTAAATTTACATCTAAGTTAGCATATAGTACAGCAATGATTTCAGTAGATTCCTTAATGCTCCTTACCCCTTTAGCCCATCTCCCCTCCCACAATCCCTCCAGTAACCCACTCTTTGTTCTCTACATTTAAGAGTCTCTTATGTTTTGGTCCCTCTCCCTGTTTTTATATTATTTTTACTTCCCTTCCCTTATGTTCATCTATTTTGTATCTTAAAGTCCTAATATGAGTGAAATCATAGGATACTTGTCTTTCTCTGATGAACTTATTTTACCTAGCATAATCCCTCTAGTTCCATCTACATAGTTGCAAATGGCAAGATTTCATTCTTTTTGATGGCTGAGTAATACTCCATTATATATATTATATATATACACACCACATCTTCTTTATCCATTCATTCATTGATGGACATTTGGTTGGCCACGTTTTTTTCTGGACATTCTTCTATGGATCCCACTTCTTGATCCTAAACTATGTTTCCATATGATACTCTTCATCCATTTGCTCTACTCCCTAATCTTTCAGTGTTTGTTGAGTGACCACATCAATGAATGAACCCCAGTTATCTCTTCTGAGATATTCTATCCTCCCTGAAAATTCAATATGCATAAAATTGATCTATCACCTTTCACCAAACCCAACATTTCACCAACATTTCTCTGTTCGAAGAACTTTTTATCCATCAAAGAGAGTCCAGACTTTGCAGTGTGGCTCTATAGCCCTGGAGCAATGGGCTTCTAGGCATGTGTCCCACTTCATCTCAGGTCACTCTTCAAAGCTCAACTTCTGCTCTTCTCAAACCTCAACTTCTTTGTCCATGCAGTTCCTTCTGCCTGGCATGATCCAACCCATTTCATCTGGATAACAGGTATCTTTAAAATGCCACTGTGCCCTGATTGTTTCCTGTGACACACCTGTGCACCTTCTGAGCCTCATTAACTGCTCGCTTACCTGAGTTCCCATGGTCCTTGAAATGTACCTCTGCTACAGCAGTCGCTTTGCACTATCATTTGTTGGGATATCAGTCTTCTTCCTGGGATTGAGAACTCTTTGAGGGCAGGAATTCTATCTTACTAATTTTGTAACCCCAGAACCTTGCACAGATCTTAGTATGCTTAGGCACTCAGTATTTGTTGAATTGAATAGAAGTGGTTCCACATCATGGTTGAAAACCACAGTTACTTCTTATTTCTCCTTCTCTCAACCAATATGGATTCTTCTTATATAATTTTACATATAATTATTTTTTCCAGTTCCATTGTCTCCATCTCAGTTTGGGCCTGTTCAGTCTCAAATCTTTATCATAATACCCAAACTCTCCCAAATGCCTCCAAGCTTCAAGGATCTCTCCATTTATGAACGCTGCTACCTCGGGGTTAACATCAAGTTGCCACTTTGATCCATTTGACACCTGGTATGGATGAGATAAAGCCCCACCCACTGCCATTAAAGTCTTCCACAGTCTGATCCCTTCCTCCCTGGTCTCTTCCCTAGGACTCACAGCCAATAGGAAAATTCTGTGTCTCAGTAGAAAACTGTGTCTTGCTCAGAGCTCACCTCTCTGGGGGTTGTCTAATTTAAGTCTGCAGGCACTCTGCACCTTTTAATGCCTTTGAGCTATTTTAAAATTGTGCATATGATAGACAACTGACAGCAATGCCAAAGACTCTTTTCTACAGAAAGAAAAAGAAAAAAACCTCTTCCCAGTGATGGTCAATCGATTGACTTCACTCGCCCACTGTGAAAGAAGCCACTTTTGCTTCTGGACTGCACATTCATTTCAATGTTCCTGACTTAAACATGTGTCCGTTTGGGGGTTCTCTCCTAAACTGGTTGTAACTTCCTCATTAAACATGAGTTAAATAAAATCTTTCACATGTGTTCATTTTATATTTCTATGAGAGCCATGATGTTGCCTCTTCTTGAATATTATCTTTTAACAATACACATCTTCTGCCTCAACTAATAGAGCTATTCATCAGTCCCCAAAGATAACTTGTAATGTCATTTTTCTGTTCAGTGCCTTTGCACATTTCCCATCCACCTCACCATCAACACCCGGCAAAATCCTATTGCTTCTATTGTTTTAGGCACCTGACAAACTATATTGTCTTCTAGAAAGATTTTTCAGCCACTGGGCCCTGAAGTGTATGTCATCTGTTCTCTGAAATCTCATGATGTTTACTGCCCGTACCATCCATGTGGCACTTCTTACACACATGGACCCCCGTCAGAGTGGTCTGTGCACTGCCTTATCCTCTTCTGGATCTGAAGCTCCTGGAATGCAGGGACCACATCCTTACATCTCTTTGTCTCACACAGAGCTTTGTGCACACACACACATACACACACACACTTTTAATAAATGTCTGCCAAAATAAAAATACTTTGCCACCAGGAAAATATTTTACTCATTTTACTTTCTAATCTGTGACAATTAATTTAGGCATTTAAAATAAATTAGTGGTAGTATAGATTTTCAAAGTGCTATTGGAAATCTCTCCCACCTTTATTAATTCTCACTACTGGTATGACTTTCTCACTGGCAGGGCCTCAAGCCATACCCGCTGGCTCCCTAGTGCAGGGCAAAGCTTGCTAGGTGGGGCTCACACCATGCTTGGTCCTTCCACGGTGAGTTTACCTTCTCACCTGAGGTTATAATTTGTCTGATCACATTTCTCTGTCTTGCCCATTAGATCAGGGGCCTCCCTAGGGCAGTGCCATTCTTCATGTTTGTTTCCACAAGCTGGCATAATGCTTGGTGCATGGTTGCCACATACTAGGTGCTGTGTTAGAACGGATCAAGTTCATATACATGAAATCTGTACAAAGTCAAATTCTGGGAACAATACTAATTCCAAGCTCTCCAAGGTGTAAAGCAGTTACTAGTATGAGTCTTTCTTGCTCATACCGAGCTTTAAAAAAATCCTGTTTAGACATCTTTCCTATACAGGGTTAGATTTTAATTAGATTAAATAAAGACATCTGAAGCCAAAGTTCATTATATATAAAAAATACAAAAGAAAATTTAAGGAAACACAAAGCTTTAACTCTAAGTATACACATTTTAAAATTCAAACTGTAAAATTGACAAATTCTAGGGATATTCCACAGTGAAATAAAAAGAGGTATACAGAACTGTGAATAGTATTCTTTATTGGACATTTTGGTAAAAACTGGTTTTATAAAATACTGATTTTGGATGGACAAATGATTGTCCAGAATAAAATTTCCCAATCTCTCCTACAGCTATATATGGCTATGTGATTAAGATCTTATCTACTGAATATGAGCAGAAGTGGTACGTGCCATATTGGGATGTTTTGGGTTTTTGTTTGTTTGTTTGTTTGTTTGTTTTCCTAGAATTCTTTTTCTATTTCTCCTTCCTACTGCCTGAAATGCAGATGTAATTCTTGCCAACTTAAAATTTTTTTTAATGTTTATTTTATTTCTAAGAGACAGAGTATGAGGGGGGAGGGGCAGAGAGAGAGAGGGAGACACAGAATCCAAAGCAGGATCCAGGCTCCAAGCTGTCAGCACAGAGCCCAATACAGGGCTCAAAGTCACAGATAGCGAGATAATGACCGGAGCCGAAGTCGGACACTCAACTGACTGAGCCACCCAGGCACCCCACCGACTTAGTTTTTAGATATATAAGCATGTTACAGAGTAAAAAGCACAGGCTTTATAGTCCAAACATGTGGATGCCAGTCTGGCTCCTTCAGGCTTTAGTCATATAGCATTGGGCAAGCTCTCTGAGACTCATTTCCATGAAGTGTGGTATAGAGATGGTGATGATGATGGCTTCTTCTTGGAGTTGCTGGAAGCAGTGATTGATGTCAGCAGAGATAATGTGAGAGAAGGGGCTTCATGAATTATAAAGTATCACATGATTTTTTTGCTTCTATTTCTAGCCAGAGAAAAATGAACCATGGGCTTGTTAAGTAGAGGAGTAAACAGGGCCTCCCAGGATCAGGCACTGAAGTGCAGAAGCCCATTGCTCTGTAATCTATCATTCATGCCAGTGACATTTAAAAGGAAGAAACTGATAAAGTATTCTCTAAACAGGGACCAGCTGCATACTGCTCAGAGGACACACTTGGCTTCGTGCCCATCCTATGGCAAGTAATACATGAATGTCACCTCTTCTCTTACTACTGCTCCCACCATCACAGCAATGGAGCCGACGCCATGCAAGGTGGCATCCAGTGTGTTCTTTTCATATACTGTGTGAATCCAGATTCAAATCCTACTGCTTGGTATTAGAACAAGGGGATTAATAATCTGAATGTTTAATAGCAAAAGACTAAAGTAGCCTGATACATCCATGGCACTGCCAACGGAACCTCAGTTCTTAGAATTTGCTAGAAAAACAGTAAATGGGCACAGGTGGACCAATTTCTGCCAAGATTCCTATGGCCTGGGGTCTTGATATCTTTTTTTTTAAAGTTCATTTATTTTGAGAGAGAGAGAGAGACAGCATGAGTGGAGGAGGGGCAGAGAGAGAGGGAGACAGAGGAACCTAAGCAGGCTCCACACTGTCAGCACAGAGTCCAACGTGGGGCTCAAACTCATGAAATCATGAGATCATGAACTTAGCCAAAATCAAGAGTCAGATGTTTAACCAACTGAGACACCCAGGTGCCCCATCTGTTTAAAATGAAATAGACTTTGTAGGTTGCCTTCTCTCTTGGTTCATGTGCAAATTTATGATTTAATGATGAGAAGATAATCTTATGTGTCTTACTTGAAAATTCTCAGTGGCCATCTCACTATTGATTCACTTGTGAAGGGTCTTTACTCCACAGAGACATGTTACAGAGCAGTGCTGCTCAAGTGTTACTGTATGCCTGGGTCACCTGGGGATCCTGTTAAGCTGCAGAATCTCATTCAGTAAGATATGGGGCAGGGCAGAGATTGTGCATTTCAACATTCTGAGCAACAAGGTTAAAAGTATTATAGCTAATTAAGTGGCCAAGTCAGGATTTAAACCCAGGTCTGTCTAATTCCAAAGGCCACCTCTCTTCCACAATGCTGAAATGCAGAAACAGAGGGCCGAATAGTAAATGGGAAATTGTGTTTAAGCCAAATCATTTGGGATAAGTATTATGTGCAACATTAACAATTTACAAGTACTATTTTCCCAGAGAATAAAGAAAAGATACACATTAAGATGGAGAAAACCCGTCTTTTATTTTTGAGAAAAGGACAGTGATATTCTAGGATATGAATATCAAGGATGGGAATATGATAGAATAGAGACAGAGAAAATAAAACAGAGCGAAAAACTGTGGAAGACAGATGACCAATATTTACATTCTTAAGGAAAAGCCAGAGAGCTACAACTTGCCCCATTTCCAAAATAATGACCCAAATGTTCGCCAGGGTCTCTGACCACCGTGGCACCCACCAGGGGACAACTGAAGACAGTATGACGAGAGAAGACAGTTCCAAGACACGGAGAGACGAAGCCCATACTCCATTTCACCAGCGTTCCAGAAACCCGCCGGCTCTCCCAGCGACGGAGAGCAAGCCCAGAGCCACGCCAGCCCTCAGACACGGACTGTGAGCACCAGGTTTTCAAGTCTCCCTCCGTGAATGGCTGGTAGAATAGAAAGTGCAGACTTCGAACTTTATAATCAGTCCTTACAGCTTTGGAGTGAACAAGTCTGAACTTTAACAGCCAGAGCAGTTTCCTCCTGATTCCACATTAAAGGCAGTTACAAAGCCCTGCAGAGAGTGCACTCCCTGCGAGCTCTCCATAAGACAATAAAGCCCCCACCATGTAGATCAGGCGGTGGGGCAGCCAGCAGTATGGGGTCTCAGCCACTGGCTCCGAGTGAGGTTTCTGAAGGAGAGCGAGCTGTAGTCTCTGTCATTAACTGCCCAAGTTTAAGAAACACCACGGACACATTTCTCACCTCCTCTGGTGCCTTGTTACCCATCATTCTTAAACATACCTGAAGCCTTCCTAAAGTTACTGAATCAGGATCTATCAGATCCTAATTTCCTGTGTTTATTACCTCCTGTTTAGAGCTGGATGCCCTTTTACTGCGCCTGATCTACTTTTTTTTTTTTCTTCAACTTTTTATTCCAATTCCAGTTGGTTAACATATTGTGTATTATTGGTTTCAGGGGTAGAATTTAGTGATTCATCACTTACATACCACACGCAGGGCTCATCCCACCAAGTGCCCTCCTTAGTCCCCATCCGATCTATTTTCAAAAGACTTTCTTTGTATTTATTCTGCCTTAAATTGTTTTTGTTCCTGTATCACCTTTTCTATTGGAATCTAAGTTACTAACACTGTCTTATAATTATTGTTAAGGTGAGTTCTCTTTCACATCATTGTGAATTCCTGAAGGGCTAAAACTTGTCCTAGACTTTGTATTTTGCAGGGTTGTATCAAGCAAATCATAGGCATTCAAAGAAAAATGCTGGAGGAAAACATGAAAAGCCCTAGTGCAGAGATCGATCATTACAGAGTGATGATCATTTATTCAGAGTCATCTTACTAAATTTTGGAATAGAAGTTTCTTTATCTTTCTTAGTTTCTTCAATTCGGGTATCCAACGCTTTAGAAAACAATAGGTAATTGGGGGGCTATTATTCCAACATATTCCCATTCTTCCCAATTCAAATCAATAGACATCTACCGAATGTCTACTTTAAGCCATACTTGTAAAAGCTAAAGGACACAGCTCCTAAGATCATATCCCTGTACCCTTTTGAGAGAGTTAGTCAATACATCAATCATGAGCATCCAGCCCTTGCCTTTTTTGCATTTGGAAATAAATAAAAACCAGAATATAACATATATACATGTAACTCATTACATACTTGGTCAAATTGGGGATCTTCTCCACGTTGTAGAGATTTTGTCAACGGCTTTTCCTAGAAAGAAAAAGAGTAGTTATTAGATGCTCTTAAATAGTATTCAAAAAGTGCCATTACGGTTTTAATTTTTTACATTTATTTCTCCCTTGATGGGATAGAAGTGTCCGTTTTCTTTTTAATGTTTATTTTTGAGAGAGAGAGAGAGACAGAGAGAGAGAGAGAGAGAGAGAGAGAGAGACCAAATCCAAAACAGGTGCCAGGCTCCAGGCTGTCAGCACAGAGCCCTATGCAGGGCTTGAACCCACAAACCGTGAAATCACAACCTGAGCTGAAGTTGGACACTTAACTGAGTCACCCAGGCACCTCAAGAGGTTCTAGTTCTTAAATGAGTGAGCAGCTCTCTCTTAGATCTTCTCACCTTAATTTACAGTGTTTGATTGTTACCACGATTCTTGCTATTCACCTTAACATACAGCTCTTTGACAAAAGCATTAAAAAGCAGATGCTCTAAGCGACTTGGAGTTCTCAATGGAAACTATGTAATAAAAACTATGGAATCCATGTGAAAAATTTTACTATCTATCTTGGACTTGACATATAACAAGTTGAAAAAAAAAACTATGGCATTTGTATGAAACATTTTACTATCTATCTTGGGACTTAGCATATAATAAAAAGTTGAAAGTGATACGCTATTCCAAGTCCCTAGATTTAGAAACAAAATAAGGTCTAATTATTAGATTGGTGTTGAGGGACACCCTACCAATAATACATTTACTATGTGTAATTGGGTGAATTTGGGGCATGTTATTTGACTTATTGCCATATCCAAATCTCTGCAGAAATAATCTGGGTAGTGAAAAGGTCTCCAGAAATAATTTTTCATAATCATTACACCTTTGTTTATATTAGGAAGCCTTAACGGACTTTCCAGCAGGGCATTTTAAGGATAACTGTTTATCCTTACCTGTCCTTTTTCTTTCTTTTCTTTTTTAGGTATGGAAGTTAACACTGAGCCGAAATTTGGTTTAGGATGAGAAACCATGTAAAAGTTATATATGAAAAAATTACTAAGTTTTACATTAGCCAATGTCGATGTCCTAGAAAGACTTCATTTACATGTTGTCAGTCACATCTATGTGATCTTCTTGCCTCATTTCTCCAATCTTCTCCTCTGCCCGAAGAGATAATACACACCTAAGGCAAATGGCAAACCTCAGCCCCACCCCCTAGAGTCTTTGTTCTTGAAGAAATGCATGCACGTGGTAGGCTCAGCCTGGATATCTAATACTTTACCATGAGCTGTATGAATCACTTGCTCTCATTTGCAAAATATACAGCTTCAAAATATGTATTTATCTAAAGTAAAGAGGAAACAGTGTTCTTAAGGGCTAATAGACATTTCCTCTTCAAAGTATGCTATCTGGAACACACTGGTGGGAGAGCGGATACAAAAATGTAGGTGAAAGCACAGAAGAACCATGAAAGAAGCAACAGACTCAGTTCATGGTACAAAAAGACAAACTTAGCAACTAAATCGTGAAGCATTTCCTGTACACGTGAAGGTGATAATGTCATCTGAAGTTCTTTGTAAAACCAATTAAATTAAAAATATGAAAATTAAAGAAATGAAAACAGGTAGTGCCAGGTCCCACACACATCCTTGGAGCCAACCCAGCATTTCTACTCCTTGTTTTATTTATTCACCACTCAACAGTAACTGAGGGCTCACAACGTGCCAAATGCTACCTGTGGGTGGAATGTGGAAGAACACATGGTTTCTGCCATGAAGGAGAAAAGCCTGGAATGGGAGAGTAGTCAATGACCTCTTAGGAGTGTTGTCTATATTCGCCCATTATTCAAATCTCAGCTCACCTGTCACTTCGTCGGTGACGTCTTCTTTTTTTTCATTTTTCATTTTATAATTAATTTTTTAAAAATTTACATCCAAGTTAGTTAGCATATAGTGCAACAATTATTTTAGGAGTAGATTCCTTAATGCCCCTTACTCAGTCAGCCCATTTCCCCTCCCACAACTCCACCAATAACCCTCTGTTTATTCTCCATATTTAAGAGTCTCTTGTGTTTCATCCCCCAGGTCTTCTCTGAGTCTTAACACCAGGTCTATCCTCCCCACCCCCACCCCTTACATGCCTGCAAAACTCTGTATATTTTTCCTTCATAGCACTTACCATAGTGTAAAGTCACATTACAGTGTGGAATCATGCAATACAATTACAATGCATGGGGGATGAGCTAAGTGCCATCCCTTCTGGACCAAGAGCTCCAGAAGTGTAGGACATTCTGGTTCTCCCACACTTAAAGTTACAGAGCAGAGCCTTCCTTGCTCCTGGCTAAACATCTGCCAAATAAATAAAGACTCTAAGCCAATGACGTCCAGCTTCTACAAATATGGGATCCCCTTATTTGCATGTGTGTGTGTTTTGTTGTAAGTAAAAAAAATTTTTTTAATATTTATTTATTCTGAGAGAAAAAGCGAGAGAGAGAGAGAGAGAGAGAGAGAGAGAGAGAGAGAGAGAGAGAGGAAGGGCAGAGAAAGAGGGACAGAAAATCCCAAGCAGTCCCCCCCTCCCTCGCCCGCTGTCAGCACAGAGCTTGATATGGGGCTTGAACTAATGAACCTTGAGATCACGAGCTGAGCCAAAATCAGAGAGTTGGTCACTTAACCAACTGAACCACCCAGCCCCCCCCCCCCCAA
>CM053574.1:66142449-66317487 GCA_028646485.1 Cryptoprocta ferox
AAAACACACACTCACACCTGCAAACACACAAGATCGTACTTCTATTTTAGTATCTGTTGTTTAAATACATAATGATAGAGTGCTAATACTAGGACTTCAATGATACTTTTAGATGGCTCTGTACTATAATAGCAACAGTATTTATTTTATATACATTAGAGAAAAAGGAATCCATCTAATTGGGAGACTAAAAGATAATGCTTAGCATACATGTGGATCTGTAGACTTTTGCAATAACTCAGGAGTCCGTATGTTGGGAACCTTCTCTGAAAGACAGCGTCCTGCTGCAGTGGGGGAAGGAAGGTGAGCATGCACTCCTAGTGAGGATGGTATTTTAGGCTTACACATATTTGCATACATATAAAGGAAACATTGATATGGTAAGTTGTTGCTATATGCAAAAGTCACATCCATTAGCCAAGAGCCTCAATAAAATAAGGAAAACAATGTAAAGGTATATTATTTTTACACAATTTTTACACAATATGCTGTCTTCATCATGTTCTTTGAAGACTAAGTTGAAATGTTTCTTCCAAGATTAAACCCTTTCTCAGTTCTCCTTCACAGAGCCACCTGTCAGTTGTCACAGGAGATGTTGTTTGCAACTATTCTTGTTAAGTGTTTCCACTGTGTTGCAACTTCTCTCTCTCCCCACATACCCAGGATGTAGTTGGGAATTACTGCCAGGGTTTGTTAAATGACTGACTATACGTCTATGCATTTGGAAAGCCAGCCTTGGGCACAGAGAATCAAGTTCACATTTCACCAATCCCAAGGAATTTCTTTTTATCAACATAGAGTTATTTTATCAGTGCCATGAGGCTTAAAAGTAGACCGGGGGAAGACAGTATCATGTTGGCTAAATAAAAAGTGAAGAGAAAAAGAGAGAAGAAAGTTAGGAAAGAAGAGGGGAGGGAGGAGAGAAAAGAGAAGAGGAGGGAAGCAAACATGCCTCACTCAGAAAGCCATCTGAATACAGAGCAAAGACCAGGAAAACTCTTGCAATTAAGAAAAAAGTATGCTGTTTCGAAGAGGCACATGCACCCCAATGTTTATAGCAGCACTATCAACAATAGCCAAAGTATGGAGAGAGCCCAAATGTCCATCGATGGATGAATGGATAAAGAAGATGTGGTATATATACACAATGGAGTATTACTCAGCAATCAAAAAGAATGAAATCTTGTCATTTGCAACTATGTGGATGGAACTAGAGGGATTATGCTAAGTGAAGTGAGTCAGTCAGAGAAAGACAAATATCATATGACTTCAATCATATGAGGACTTTAAGACACAAAACAGATGAACATAAAGGAAGGGAAGCAATAATAATAAAAAAACAGGGAGGGAGACAAAGACATAAGAGACTCTTAAATGTGGAGAACAAACAGGGTTACTGGAGGGGTTGTGGGAGGGGGGATGGGCTACATGGGGAAGGGGCGTTAAGGAATCTACTCCTGAAATCATTGTTGCACTATATGCTAACTAACTTGGATGTAAATTTAAAAAATAAATTAAATTTAAAAAAAAGAAAAACTGCAGAGGCACACTTCTGCTCAAGGCTCTCCTGCAGGAGACCAATGTCATGGAATCCAAAGTCTATGAATCCAAGTTTGTAGATTCAAGACATCTTCGTTCTCAAAGAGCATTAAATAAGTAGTAAAGTGAAATTAACACAGAATAAACAATGGGTAAAGAACAAGTGGAAATCAACTATGACAGCAGAGTCTCAAAATAATGGTCTCATTCACCCAGTAAAAGCAGCATGCTTTTAATTTTTTAAAAATTTATCTTCATTCTGTATTTTAATAACAACTTTACTTATTTACTGAAAATTCATTAGTCGAATTGAACGGCATATTTGTTTTGAAAAAAATCATTGTGAAAAAACTTAAGCTGGGGTGATGGATCCCTGAAAATTCTTAGTGGTCCAAAGCTGAGAGTCCTTAGCCTGTGTGACTTGCCCTTGCTCAGGGGCACCAGCTCACTAGGAGACACTGAACAAAGAGCTGAGCAAACCAAAAACATTGGGAGACTTGGCATTGAACGTCAGTGGCAGCGAACAGCACAGGAAAGAGCAAACTAGACATTAAGTCCTTTCTGATGAGAGCAAACACTGTGAAATAGTCTTAACCAAAACAAACAAACAAAAAACCCCAGGAAACCTGCATCTGACCAAGCCAGAGGCAATGTCCAGTTTTTAGGAAATACAGCAGTTAGAGGAATATGCTACACCACGCCAAAGGGATGTGAGTAGCAAAATCCAGACTGAAGGAAAGAAAAGTGTTTTTCCAGTAAATAAGTTGGAAGGGGGGAAAAGTAAAATGGTGGGGGGGGGGATATCCTATTGATTTTTTAACAAGATGATTGCAATGTGTGGATCTTATCTGGATCCTGATTTTAAAAATATGTTTAAAAATATGACATTCACGAGGCCATTGGCAACTTTAACACTTTTTGGCTCTGTGAGGATGTTAATTTTTTAGGTGTGGTAATGATATTGCAGTTTTGTTTTAAAAAGAGTATCTTTTAAAGATACATGCTGAAATATGGTTCCTAGTATTTGCTTCAAATAATATTCGGGGGAGATGCAAGGAGTGTGTAACAAATTGGCTATGAGTTGATAATTGCTGAAGTTGGGTTCTTTTCTACTGTCTTTCTACTTTAGTGATGTTTGAAATTCTCCATAAGAAGAGAAACCCAGGAGAAATGTGGTGCATCACTTAGGTCATTGCTTAAAAATTTTAAAATAATATCTCACTTTTCAAGATAGTACAAGCTACTTCTTAAAACTTATTTTAATAGCACTTATCCAACACTTTATCTTGTCCTGATAGAGTTGCAGAAGGGACCCTCTCCGCATTTCTTTCAGCTCACAGATAGGATTTGGGTAGCAGATATCTTGCCTACTGTGTGAGAAGCAAGACACAGGTCTGTCTGCACCATGGGCTTTTCCTTGAATGTGCTCCCTGAGAAATCAAAGAACACTGCTATCCTGACCCATCCAAGAGGCATGTTTCTCCCGTCATGAAGAATCCTGTAAGAGTTTTAAGTATTTCTATAAAAAAAGAGAAAGGTCCCTGTTTGTGTTTCTCACATCTTGAGAAGTTCCAACCTCCCCTCCCTTAAGCAAATGTAAACTCTGAAAGCTCTTTGTGTGCGTATACACCTGCAAAGGGCAGAGGAAGGCTACTGACTTCTCCCTCAATTTCCAAACAATTTCAGTGTGTGCTCACTACATTTTCACCTTCTAGTCTTTTCACACTAGGCCACGCTATAATCTATAAGAGAAAAGACGACATGGCATGCAGGACAGGAACGGGCAGTTGGACAAGTCTAGGAAAGTCTCGTATATCAAAAGGTGTTCTATTTGTGGAATACAGGGGCCTATTTAATAAATCATTTTCTACATCTGACTTTTAGTGGCTTAAAAAAAATCCCAAATGTGTCCCATACAGTAGCATTTCACTAATCTAAAATGATCCAAACTATTGCCCTCAGAGATACTTCCATAAATGTGTAAGCCAGCAATGTTTCCGGAGTTAATATGAGATTATTCAATTTGTTAAATACGTCACCAACCTTGCTTAAGATGCTCTTTTAATCTCTTATAATGATTATAGCAGTTTGATGTAATAGTTCAGTGCATGGGCTTTGGAGTCAGAGACTTGAGTTTCAATCCTCAGTCTCCTTTATTTACAAACATACAAATTTTACTTAACCTCTGTAAACTTCAGTTAACTTTTAGGTAAAATAAAGATAAATTATACCAACCTAAGCACACAGAACTGAAAGATGAATGGCATAGAGTACTCAATAACTGATAATCATTACCATATTAAAATTCCTTTAACACCATTATTATTGAAATTAGGTAAGATTAAAATACATAAGCTCTCTTTCATAATGTTTAGGAGCTGAAACTAAGTTCCACCCATTTTCCCAGGGCATTGTACACTCCCACTAACATTATTTAAGCTTTAATTTTAGCTTCCTGGAAGTTTCCAAGTATAACTAGAAAGCTGTAATACAGGAAGTAGGAAAAAAACATTGTAAGGAGTAACTGCTCTTTTCTCTTAAAAAATAAAAGTCTAACATTATTACAGTAATTTAATGCTTAATATATAATTTAGAGGAAACCATTTAATTTAACGGTGGGATGTTTTAAAACAAAACAAAACAACTACCAAACTTCTCAAGTCTTGACACTACAGTGGTTTCGATTATAAGAACATGTTTTGGCATAGTTGACTCAGAGTTTTGGTGCTATCAGCAGTGAAATTTTACAATTCACACATCTGGTCTGAGTAGTCAGAAATTTTCATAACTGAATCACTGCACTTTGGATCTCTCTTCAGAACGCAAGGAGGGGGAGCAGTAAGCTGCCCCATTGCGTGGTGACAGCTCTTCAGAGCAGGGAACTCTGGGCTCCACTGTTGAAATGCCACCTAAAACATGTCATCCCGAACTTCCAGCTCACAGCGACAGGCACCCTACTGAGCTGGAACTAAAGAAAAGTGAGGTTCAAAATATCTTTATGTTTGACACATATTGTTCTCTTCAGATATTATTTGTGCCAGCTTTGAGTCAACTTTGGAAACAGATCTAAGGGGTGAGCCTGAGAACTCACAGTTCTGAGCATTTGTCTGACCATTTGTCCTCAAAAGATTCTCCCTTACAGGAGGGGCAATCAGGGACCCAGGGTCTGAATCACCCTGAAGATATACTCTGGTCATTTTGACTTCCTGCAGGGATCATTGAACTGAACCCTCTTGAGGTCTGCCTCAGTTTGTCCACAGGTAAAAAGGGACATCACTCCATGACATTCTGATAAGAATGATGAGCAGAACTTGGAACATTTGGAGATCTGTAAGAAGGAGGGTGTGTATAGAACCGGACACAACTGTGTTTCCCTTTATTCTATTCAGTTATTAAAATAAATTTCCTTAAATAAAATTTAAAATAAATTTTAAATTAAAATAAATAAATATTAAAATTAAAATAAATTTTCCTTAAATATGCTGATGTTCACCCAAAATAATGGAAAAAATTTCCCAGATCAAGAGACTGATAAGAGGGAGTATCTCAAATCAGTTGAAGGTACTAGCAAGTAATGTGATGTGTAGTATCCCATGATAGGAAATATGGAGTTAGATTCAAATCTGAAAAACTATTTTGGCACTTTAAAAAGTGGGGTGGCTGGGTGGCTCAGTCAGTTGTGCTTCTGATTCTTGATTTTGGTTCAAGTCATGACCCCAGGGTTGTGCGATTGAGCCCTGTGCTAAGTGTGGAGTCTACTTGGGATATTCTCTCTCTCTCTCTCTCTCTCTCTCTCTCTCTCTCTCTCTCTCTCTCTCTCCCCCTCTCCCTCTCCCCCTCTGCCCCTCATCCCCACTCATGTGAATGTATGCTCTAAAATAAAATTAAAAACCACACAAAAAATCAAAAATCTCTAAAAACTCTCAAGAGAATCTGTCCTATTTGCAGCTGGCTTTGCAAATTTCAGTGAAGCCTATTTCTTTGCCAAGTCCAATAGTACCAAGTACAAATCCATTATTTGAACAGTGGAGGGGAAACTTCAATTAAACTTAGCTACAAAGTTAATCTTCATTTTAATTGAACAAAAGAGCAGTTCCCACAGGCTTATTTTTTCTTTTTGTAACTATGGCAGCTACCAAGAAATGTAAAATACCACCTTCACTCATCTGTTTCTGGGTTACATTCTATTTTGTTGCTATTTTCGATATTTTTTTGTCCCAGTACACTCACTAATGGTGCATTCTACATTCACTAAGTGGACAGTCAGTGTATGTGGCTGGATCTTTCCTAACCTCCTCTGGGACCTTGCTCCATCAGACAGCTCCTCACACCCCAACGTCACCCTCCCCCTCTCTGGGGGCTCTTTCAGTTATCAACAGGCTTAGATATTTTCATCATAGTGCCTGCCTTGACCACATATCCACTGTATTCTTTCTATGCTCTTCTTTTTTTTTAAATTTTAATGTTATTTATTTTTGAGAGAGAGAGACAGAGTGCGGGGCTCAAACTCATGAACCATGAGATCATGACCTGAGCCGAAGTCGGACTCTTAACCTCCAGAGCCACCCAGGGGCCTCCTATGCCCTTATCTTTAGTTCTTCTATAAATCCTGTATTCCCTTCCTCTCCTCTTCTTTTTCTTCAACCACCTGCAATCTAACTTTTCTGTCACCACTAAAAATAGTCTTTAGTGGTCCCCGTAACTTTCCAAATGACAAATCTGGTGGCCATTTTTCAGTGATTTTCTTTCAGATCTTTCAGCTGCAATGAGATTCTCTTTTTTCCACTTGAATCACCCCATTCTTCCAACTTTTCTCTTCCAACTGTTTAGGCATCCCTTCTGTGTGTTCTTCATAGGCTAGTCTTTCTCCTAAAATGTTTATATCCCCAGGGCTATCCTTGGAGACTTGAAATCAGTCATGTTCTGATTTTCTTCTGTTGCCACTAACATATCACACACTGACTCACATACACACCCTTCTCAGACCCAATAAATCACCTCTCATCAAAAAATTCTATTCACCCTTCAAAGTTCATTTTTCCCACCACTCTTTCCCTGATTACTCCTATAAGAAGTGACAGTCCAGTTTCACTCTTTAATGGTTCTTCTGGTATTCTCTAGTTCTTGCCTTGCAACCAATGTACATAAATAAGTATATATCATTTCCTAAATGGATCACAGCGTGGACTTCGGAATTAATTAAACCAGGATATGAATAGGGGCATTAGCCCTGACTACACCACCTTTGGTAAGTCTTATTAAATCTTTGAGGTTCACCTTCTCTGAATAAAAATTAAGGAGACCACAAGTGTGGTGTTAAGAATAAGAATCCCAGAGATAGATGGCCTGTGTTGAATGTCAGCTCCACCACTTGCTAACTGTTTGACTTTGGACAAGTTGTTTAACCTCTGTATCTCAAATTCCCTGCATGTGAAGTGGGGTAGTAATGGTAACTACCGCATGATGTTGACGTGAAGGTTAATATTATTCAAGTATTAAGAACAGTGCCTGGCATTCAGTAGGCTGTATGTAAACACAAACTGTTATTATTTTTACTCACCTTCTAGGGCTAATGTGAAGATTAGTATACCATATATATATGGTAAACAAAAAATGATGGTCTGTCTTATTTCTCTTTGTATAATACATAGCATCAATCATTTGTACTTGGATGTTGGAAAATACTATCTATGTATCTGTCTGTAAACTATTACCGAAAATGCCTCATAAAGCATACATTTTAATTGTTAGCATGATCTGTGGATATCAAGACTTGTGCTGGTTAAAATTGTACTCAAAAACTATTTGTTGATCCAGTGCCCATCAAAAGGTGCCTAAATAAACACACTGTGCCCTATACATTGAATGGAATTCTGCTCAGCAATAAAGATGAATGAATTACTGATAAACAATAAAAGATGAATGGATGCATCTCAAATGCATTACGCTGAGTGAAGCAAACTAGACCCAAAAGTATACATACTCTATGGCTTTCATTTATATGAAGTTCTAGAAAATGTTAATCTATACACAGATCAGTAGTTGCTGAGGTGAGGGGCAGTGTTACAGTCCATCTGTACGATGTCAGGCACAGAAATGTACTGCATCTGGGTCATGGTGGTACGGACATGTGTATAAATTTGCCAAAATTAATCCAACTGTAAACTTAAAATCCCTGCAGTTAACATATGTAAACTATACTGCAATGCTGATATAAAATAAAACTCTCCATTGAATGAATAAGAAGAATCCCTGATCTGTCTGAATGGCACTTTATTTTCAGGAGACCAAAGCAACTCTAGCTGTAATGATTTAGCTTTAGAAATGGGAGCCACTGCCTAGTTCCCATTCTCTATTGGCATAGCTAGTTTATCCTGAGCATGAACATGGCACTGTTTGCCTTTGACAAGCTCATAATGTTATTCTGTTGGCTGGGAACCCCAGGAAACCTTGGGCAAGTGGGTAGGGATCAAGCCACAGAGCTGATATTTATGAGGCAAGACATTGATTCCAGTGTCACTGGGAAAATTTGGGTTTAGAACACCTTGACTGACCAATGTGGTATGTGTGGAGTACTGTTTCGATGGGAAGGAGTGAGTGCCACACACTTTCTCATGGTGTTACTGACAGGTCCAAAGCTAACAGCGGTGAGCAGAAACCATGTCACTCAGTGCTGCAGACAAGTCTCTTCTTGGGTGGAACTTGGTCACCCAGTGGCATCATCTGAACCAGCAGCTAGAGAGAACCCTGAGCGAAGAGGGATGTTGCCATCCCAGAATCAGAATTTGTCACAAGGAGATAAACATTTTCGTTTCTGTTGAAGTTCTCCAGTTCCTAAGTATCTTGAATTTTTGTTTTCTACATGAGCTAAAAAAGGCAATTTCACAGTCAGCATCTTCTTCGTGATTATTGTTATATAAAATTCATAACATACCCCAATTCATGCAGCCAAACAAAACTTCTTAGTAAAAACTTAAATGATCCAATTCCTTTAGCTAAGAAAAAAATAAGTTTGGTTTTCTGGTAAAAGGAAAGGCAAACTCTGGGGGTAAAGAACGGACAAAAAAGTAGGTCACAATCCTCCTTACCTAGTCTATCTTTTAAAGTGCTATTAAAAGACGATGTTCTGGGGGCGCCTGGGTGGCTCAGTCAGTTAAGCGTCCGACTTCAGCTCAGGTCATGATCTCATGGTTTGTGAGGTCGAGCCCCATGTTGGGCTCTGTGCTGACAGCTCAGAGCCTGGAACCTCCTTCAGATTCTATGTCTCCCTCACTCTCTGCCCCTCCCCTGCTCAGGCTCTCTCTCTCTCTGTCTCTCAAACAATAAATACACATTAAAAATTTAAAAAAAAAGAATGTTCTGGAACTAGACAGTTTGAAGGCTGTACAACTTGTGAATACTCACTGAACTGCTCTCTTTGAAAAAGTGAATTTTACGGTTTGTAAATAGATATCAATCAAAAGCAGTACATACGTTTTAGGTCAATCAAACATCTTTAAAGATTATAGTGCCTGACTTACTTTTTGTTATCTTTGATTCTTGCGCACAGCTGTTGAATCATTTTGGAAAAACCTACTAGAATATTCCAGCCCCACTTGCCCCCAACTTAGTGATTACAATTTATGAATTGAGCAGAAATCCCCAAGGGCATCACGAAATACCATCAAATAGAATACTGTAATCTATGAAATCATTCAAGCTGGAGAGCACTAGATACGAACATCAGTGACAATCAAAAATGCCTAATAAAATGGGTCTTATTATCTTCAGCATGACCTGTGGAACTCAATACTTAGGCTGATGAAAATTACTATAATGCTATAGTAAAGACTAATACACTTGTATTAGTCACTTTCAGCAAAGTCAAAATGCTACATGGAAACACAGAAATATATCACAGTGAATGTAAAGATGGGCCTTCAGTGCTTATTGCTACGTCATGTCACTGAACTTACTGTTATTGCCATTTCCTGATTCTTTAAAATATGATCTGACATTTTCAAATAATCTTTTGTGTTAATATGAAGTCTCTATAAATAGTAAAAGCAGCATATAATCCGTAAAAAAAAAAAAAAAAAAAACTAGACTGAAAATAACTTGAGGGACAACTTTGCTCTAGTTTTATATTCTCAAGAAGAGATTTTAATACTCTTCTCATAAAGTCACTAGACATAAAAATTATGGCCTTATGAATGGATGAACAGAATTGGAGACTGAGAAGTTCACCTAAAAAGCCCCTTTTTCATTATTATTACTTCACTATAGTTTGCATATGGTTTATTTGGTATAAGGTTCAATTGAACTTTTACTATCATGGTGCATTAAATTTCATTTCACTACTAAGAGTCCAACTTAACCACAAAAGAAATGTTTTTTGTCTGTATGATTCCAAGAATATTCATAACAAGGAAAACAAACTTTAAGTTGGACAGGATACCAAAAAAAAAAGTTTATGAGCTCATCTGAAATATCACTTCATTCAGCAGCTAAATAAAACCTTTCAACAATTATCTCTAGCTTTAACTACAATACTATTTTGTTTCTGGTTAGGGCGAGTTTCCAGATTTCTGGTGAATGCCTTGATAGATTAAGGAAGGAGTACCAGGCTGAGGTGATTTGCTAAGAAGTAGCTATTTTTAAAGTTATTTATTTATAATTTGGAAAATGAGCCAGTACTTTGTCAAGTGAAAAATAAATACTCCCCACCTGACCAGAGTAGTTTCTTAGTCTCCTTTCAGGACGGCACTAATTTGATGCTATCACTATACTTGATAGGGAACTTTATCTAGGAATTATTCTCTTTATATTTTCCATATTAGATTTGTTGAAGCAAGAGAGGCCTCTATTTAAAGAGAAGTTTGGCTAAAAACACTGGCTGGTTGTCCTTCTGGGAAGCTGACTGGGATCCACAGTGCAGAGAGGCATTAAAGCTGGTGTTCTGCTATTTACACATCCTTAGTCAACAGACATGTAACATTTGGTTAGGATAGGAAGATAGGCATATAAGAGAGTGCAGAAAAATCACTTGCAAATTTGGGCATGATGAAATATCATCATGAAATATCACATGGTTAAGGTTAGTGAATAGCTATCAGGCTATAAACATGACTAATTATAATAGGTTTTATGAAGATCTACCATATAAAGATACATACTTAAGTAGAGGCAGTAATTCTATCCTTCAATTAGTATAGCAGGATTTCCTAATTCACAAATTCCTTAAATATTACATTAAAAAAATTTTTTTTAAATTTATTTTTTAGATAGAGAGCATGAGCAGGGGAGGGTCAGAGAGAGAGGGAGACACAGAATCCGAAGACAGGCTCCGGGCTCTCGCTTGAACCACAAACTGCGAGATCATGACCTAAGCCGAAGTCGGAAAAAACCGACTGAGACACTCAGGCACCCCAAATTCCTTAAATATTAAAAAGGCTGCTGATTTAAAAATCTGATATTTTCTGATACCAAGAATTCTGCTGATAACTCAGGTATCTAAAGAGGTGAAACACAGGACTATGGCTGAATTCAATCTCTGTTACGTGTCAGAGGTGAAAAAAAAGGTCTTTTATAGCTACAAATAGACTGTATCCTAACCTTGGTCTGTTAACTCATTGGATCCGGGCTAAAATCATAAGGGGAAACTAGGGTGAATGTGTATTTCATTTGCCAAAGGCCTTGATTACTTAGAGCCACAACTGATTTCATTAAAACTGCTAGAATAACATATATACTTTGCTGTCAGTGGCCTACCAGTGAGATTGTTCCAGGATTGTTCCAGGACAAAGTCCTGCTCAACTTCGGGGTTAACTAGACAGTTGTCCTCATGCCAGCACTCAGGTGGACATCAGCACTCAGGAGGAGCTGGAAGCCTGAGACACAGGGCCAAGGAACAAAGGTTTGTCAACAGACGTTACTGCCTGAACCTAGAACAACATCAGCGTGCAGTAATGCTGTCATTAACTAATTGCGTGGCCTTTCAATGTTTCTGCCAGCTGGCCATGACTGGTATTTGCACAGGCTTGGTCTTAAGGCATATTTCATTACAGATTCATGGTGTGTGGCTCAACAGAGACTGTTGTCCTGGATTCTTCAAAGACTTCCACTTGTGCTACTTCTAGTTTACTTTTGGTGTTACATTAAAACAGAAATTGCCTTGTTTGCTTTATGTTAGCAAGCCTGCTAGATCGTGTAATATTATAAAGTCTCATTCCAGAAGAGCACAGTTAGCATCATTATGAATAAGTCTCACCTCACACCTGTGCTCCAAGCTTAACTCAGGGATGATATCTGGAAGATCCTGCTTGTATCTTGCCCATCAACTACTTCTCAAGCAGGCATTCTCAAGCATCCAGCCATCCGAATCATAAACCCTCCCATTTTCACATCACCGTTTATCATACAAGTGTTTTGAAATATCAGAACATGAGGGGAAGGTGAGCACTGACCTCTTGCTCAGTTCCAGGCTCTGCTAGAGGACAGGATGAAAGTTAGGTGTGTTTTTTCCCCTTTTCCAGGTTTCAACCAAAGCAGAGAAGAAATTACTTGCTCTCTGAGTAAGTCTTGGGCAAATGAGAATTTCTTGTTCTTCTTGTTGACATTTTATGCTGATAGACCACAGATCTAGATGAAAGCCCCAGTCCAATAGCCAATTTAGTTTCCCTTAAGCTTAAACCAGAGTGGATTCACTTAATGCATCCAGAGATGTGGAGAATTGATGCCTGTATTTCATTTATCATATATGTTAGAGCTACAACTGCACCTGATTGTTAACATTTCATAGAGGAGAAAACAATGACGGATGACATTTAAACGCTTTGTTAGAGGCATAGGCTGGTGACAGGGCTACGGTGAAAAGTCAAGTTTCTTGTCTGTTGGCCAAATTAGAGGAAGGAGAGCAGAGAAAAGAAGCAGCCTAAGAAGTGTGGTTGAAAATTCTTGACTTCCAGTTATAATGTAACTAAGTCCTGGGGATGGCATGTCTGGCATGACAACTGTAGTAACAACACTGTGTTGTAGATTTGAAAGTTGCTAAGAATGGAGATCTTAACAGTTCTCACCGCTAGAAAAAAGATTTGTATCTATGTGGTGATGGATGTTACTATACCTATAATAGTGATCATTTTGTAATATATACATACATCAAATCATATGTTATACACCTAAAACAAATACCAATTTGCCTAAAATGAATTCACCTAAAACTAATATTATATCACACACACACACACACACACACACACATATATATGTATATGTCAATGATATCTCAATAAAGTGGGGGTAGGGGAAGAAAATCAGTTTGAATTGATGAATAACTTTAAGAAAATTAGATAGTTCGCCCTCCGAGGTTTTCAATAAATGTAAACACAGGAATGGGAAAAAGAAAGTTCTTGAAATTTTCTGAACTTGCTTTACTTAGTTGAATAATCCAGCTTTCCACATTTTGGGTCACTGGCTTCACAGTGTGGCCTGGCAGGACAATGTTCCTGCTTGTTTCTGAGATCCGCACCCCCCCCCCCCCGGAACCCATTACATTTTCCTCTTGGAAGGCTTTTGAAAACCATTCCGTGTGGGCTCAGCTCAAATCTCTGATTTCATTTTCTAGGTTTTCACAATTTATATCTAGGTAAGTGTCCAGTATTTTGCTAGAGACACAGTGAGATAGCGGGGGTGCTGTCTTCTCTGTGTACTTTTCTTTATTTGCTTCTGTCACCTCCCAGAGTACAAGTCCCTAAAGGATCCAGACCAGGTCTGCTTAAACCAGCTTTGGCTGTCCTTCTCTCATAGCCATGGCAGATTTTAGGACAACCATCTGACAGTAACAGTGAATGGCTAACAGCAGGCATCCAATTGCCCTGCTGAAGCCTCTATTCCTTTTTTTTTTAAAAAAAAATGTTTATTTATTTATTTTGAGAGAGAGTGTGTGCACATGAGCAGGGAAAGGGAAGAGAGAGAGGGATAAAGAGACCCCCAAACAGGCTCAGTGCAGAGCCCAACATGGGGTTTGATCTCATGAACCATGAGATCGTGACCTGAGCTGAAATCAAGAGTTGGATGCTCCAGATAAAGGGCTAGTATTCAAAATCTACAAGAAACTCACCAAAGTCCACACCCAAAAAACAAATAATCCAGTCAAGAAATGGGCAGAAGACACGAATAGATACTTCTCCAAAGAGGACATCCAGATGGCCAACAGACACATGAAACGATGCTCAACATCACTCATCATTAGGGAAATACAAATCAAAACCACACTGAGATACCACCTCACGCCCGTCAGAGTGGCTAACATGAACAAAACAGGAGACTATAGATGCTAGGAGGATGTGGAGAAACGGATACCCTCCTACACTGTTGGTGGGAATGTAATCTGGTACAGCCCCTCTGGAAAACAGTGTGGAGGTTCCTCAAAAAAAATTATTAGAACTCCCCTATGACCCAGCAATTGTACTTCTAGGGATTTACCCAAGGGATACAGAAACGCTGATGCATAGGGGCACATGTACCCCAATGTTCATAGTGGCACTTTCAACAATAGTCAAATCATGCAAAGAGCCTAAATGTCCATCAGCTGATGAATGGATCA
The DNA here is from genome assembly GCA_028646485.1 of Cryptoprocta ferox. Taxonomy (NCBI): domain Eukaryota; kingdom Metazoa; phylum Chordata; class Mammalia; order Carnivora; family Eupleridae; genus Cryptoprocta; species Cryptoprocta ferox. The sequence continues at coordinate 66,156,575 of CM053574.1, forward strand.
AGAAGATGTGGTTTATCTATACAATGGAATACTACATGGCCATGAGAAAGAATGAAATCTGGCCATTCACGGCAACGTGGAGGGACCTCAAGGGTTTCATGCTAAGTGAAATAAGTCAGGCAGAGAAGGACAGATACCGTATGTTTGCACTCATAGGTCTAACAGGAGAAACCCAACAGAGGACCATGGGGAGGGGAAGGGGGGAAAATAGTTAGGGAGAGTGAGGGAGGTAAACCATGAGAGACTCTTGAATACTGAAAACAAATTGAGGGCTGAAGGGGGAGGGGGAAAGGGGGAGGGGGAAAGGGGAAGGGGGGTGATGGGCATGGAGGAGGGCACTTGTGGGGATGAGCACTGGGTGTTTTATGGAAACTAACTGGACAATAAACTATAAAAAAAAAAAAAAGAGTTGGATGCTCAACCCACTGAGCCACCCAGGCGCCCCTGCTATTCCTTTTGAATGAACACAGGAACGAAGTACCAGGCTGGCCTCCAAAGAAATATATCAGAAGATTTGGTTGGTTGATACCAGTTCTTCAGTGATGATGATGATGATGATGGTGATGATGACTGAGAACTTAGTAGGTGCTAATGATTACATCAGGAGCTCCACACATTCCCTCTAACCCTCTCAACTATTCTATTTGCTAAGAGTATATTACATTACTCTAATTTTACAAATGATAAAAAAGGGAGCTTGGCTGGCTCAAGGCCACACGACACTAAAGACGTTGAATCAAGATTCAAATTCAGATCAGACTGAATGAAAAATTGTTTTGTCTTTGGCTTTATCCGTTCTTGTCCATTAAATCTACAAAGTCAAGCTTATGGGTGCTTTTGCTTTTGAAAAGCTGGAGAGTCTTGTTTTTGGAAGGGTTTATTGAGAAGGTAATTGTCTGTGACTACAGTGACAGATGCTATATAAATGGAGAGACTCCTAGATAATGAAAATGTATATTTTGAGACTGCGTCCAACTGCTAAGAGTCAACCTGTCTCTCCTCTTCGCATATTGCTAAGGTGAATCAGGTGACCATATCAGCGAATAATGAGGTATCCTTAGATGCCCCAAAGCAGAAGGCTGAGAATCAGTGTTTCTTATACTTAGCAGATTTGAGGGTACCATATTGCTGAGGGGTACAAACGACTAAACAAAATCCACTATAGTCAGTTTAGAGGTTTGCAAGATGACCCTCAGAAGCACAGGTTCTTACAAAGACATTCCTTTTAAGCTACCACATTAAATTTTTTAAATCTATTCATCCATCTATCCATTAATTCATTTATTCATAAGTCACTCATTCATTTATTCAAAAACTATTTATTGTCTACTGTATATAAAGCAGAGTCCTAGATATGGGGACCTGGTGTGCATGCGTGTGTGTGTATGTGTGTGTGTATGTAAAGAGGAATGAGACACCATTATTGCCTCTAAGGAACTTACTGACTAGTATAATGTTTAACTTTACAAAATCTGTATCCTCTATCCACATGCCATAAAAATATACATTTTAAATTATGATCTGCATACACACACACAACTCAAAGTTTTATAAAGCAATATTTACCCTTCATACCTGTAATGTACTCTAATATTTTCTATTCTAGCTACTCTAATACTCTATTTCAAAAAGACAGTAGTTTGCATGATACAGTGGTTCAGAGAGAGATTTACAGGTGTGTGTATCCACATTGGCATAGTGGAATGGAGCCAACAGGGAAGAAACCAAGTAAACCTTTTTGACGATGAGATACTTGAGTGGGCCCTGGAAAGACAGGCGGAAAGACAGGCAGGAGGAAGAGATAAGGGGCCATCCAGGAAGGAGGCAGCATGCGCACATGCACAGTGGCAGGCAGGCACAGAATTGAAACATGGGTTCCTAAAGGTGCAGAGGGGAAGCCAGATAGGTTATCTTTCACGGAGTGAAAGGGTGTGAAATGAAGGTTTTGAACAAGAAAATTAAAAGCACAGGGTTTTACTTAGGGAAGATTCATCAGGTAGGGTCAGAAGAGGAAGAGTTGGTGATAATCCTTCAACTCTTTGTTTTATTCATTTTGCATCCCCCCACCCCCACCACCTTGCCATGGGAACTTATGCTTGCATATGAGCCTAACAGTGTGCAGGCCCACCCTTATCTGCATGAGAAGCAAACCAAGAATTCAACAAAAGACTGGCAGGAAAGTGGACTAAGAAAACTCAAAATTCATGTGCCATGAATACTTGGAAATGATGAATGAAATGTATGATTTTTTTAAATGCCTACGTGAATTCACAAGAAATGAGAGGGGAAATGAAAAGCAAGAAAATGAGGTGACACAGTAGCTGTACAGGGAGAGGATTATTGGTCTCATTAGCCTAAAGGCCTTTTTCTGTTGTCTACTTGGAGACAGGAAACAAAGCTGTGACCTTTGAGAGGTGGGATATTGGAAATAAGACACTTAAATCAAGTCTAGTCCTAAGCAATGAAACAATGGACAGGGAAAAATCTATCCACTGGCACGGGAAGATGAAAAGATACTCCAGTGGTCCCTGCCACCTGTTGGGTAACAACCACCACCACTACCACAACACCACCTTCCCTGAGAATTTGAAATCATAGTCCCAAGTATTACATGAGTTTGGCATTTACTTGTACCACCTTCTAGATACATAAACTTCTAAGCCAACTAATATTTGGCCCCAGATATTGATAACTCTGGGACTAACCTAAAGGGGATATAGAGGCGTCTAGATGGCTCAGTCCATTAAGTATCCTACTCTTGATTTCAGCTCAGGTCATGATTTCACAATTTGTGGGCTCAAACCCCAGGCTGGGCTCTGTGCTGGCAGCATGGAGCCTGCTTGGGATTCTCTCTCCCTCTCTCGCTGTCCCTCTTCCACTCACCTTCTCTCTCTCTCTCTCTCTCTCTCTCATACACACACACACACACAAAATAAACAATCATCAAAAATTTTAAAAAAATGAAAGAGGACACACACAAAAAATGTATGTTTAAGGTGATCAAAGACATAGAATAGAAATTGTAAACTTAAGAAACAAAATACACCTAAAGACAATCAAACAGCACTTCCAGAAATGAAAAATACAGTCACCAAAATTATAATTCTTAATGGGCAAGTTAAACAACAGATTAGACATAGCTCAAGAGAGTATTAATTAATTGAAGTTAGGCCTGAGAAAATTACTCAGAATGCAGTACGAAGAGATAAAGAGATAAAAATAATAAAAGAAGGGTAAAAAGATATGAAATATAGCATGAAGATATCTAATATATATTTAATAGGAATGCCAGAAAAAGAGAAGAGGGAAAATGGAAGAATGGCAACATTCAAATAATTAATAGCTAAGAATTTTCCAGAATGGATGAATGATATAAACCATCAATTCAAGAACCGTGAGAGTCTCAAACAAGAAAATAAAAAATAATGCCACATCTAAACACAGTGTAGTGAAACTTAAGAACACCATAGACAAAAACCATAAAAGCAAACAAGAACGCAATCGATAATCCAGAAATAACAAATCAACCAAAGATTTTCCCACAGCAATGATAGTGGCAACATAGTGAAATATATCACCAAAAGTCTAGAGAGAGAATAAATGTCAAACTAGAATTCTATTCCCAGCTAAACTATTACTGATAGCTAAGGGAGAGATAAAGACCTCTTAAATAAATAAGACTGACTGACTTACCACCCACTGACTCTTAAACGATTATAGAAAACATACTTTGGGAAGAAGAAAATATATTTACTTATTTAAAAAAATTCTTTTGAGAGCAAAATAAAGTGTGCACATGTGGGGGAGGGGCAGAGAGAGAGAGAGAGAGAGGGAGACACGGAATCTGAAGCAGCCTCCAGGCTCTGAGCTGTCAGCACAGAGCATGATGCAGGGCTCAACCCGCTGAACTGTGAGATCATTACCTGAGCTAAAGTTGGACACTTAACTGACTGAGCCACCCAGGCTCCCTGGGAAGAAGAAAATTTAAACAGAGGGCAAGAGTAGGAGGCAAAAAGAATGAGCATCCCTCATATTTTTTTTTCTATACCTTTTTTGATTTGAAATAAAAAATTTTAAAAAGCCACAGATAATCCAATTTAGCTTAAGACACTTTGCATGGGAAAGGTGAAATAATGGTAAGACTAGACAAGAGCAAATGCTATCAACCAGCCCCATGAAGCAGGGTTCATAAGATTGCGCCCTCGTGTTGTGCTCTGCACTGACAGCTCAGAGCCTGCTTGGGACTCTATTTCTCCCTCTCTCACTGCCCCTCCTCCCTTTTCTCTCTCAATAAATTAAAAAAAAAAAACACTAACCCCATGAAGCAATAAAAGTAGAGTAAAATTACTGACTAATCCATAAATATTAATAAATATGACCTGAGCATCTTTTGAACACAAAGAACAATACTGCTAAACTAGTGAAAGATGTTTACCAAGAAAAACAATCTAAAATGTAATTTTGGTAGAATATTTTTATTTCCTGTCTTTTATTTTCATTAAAGATAGCTATTTGGATATTGGAAATTTGTAAATACAACTTTAATTTTAATATTGTGTATAATCAGTCCCATGCAGGCTAACTGATGTGGAATTTTGAAGAATTTAGCCTTTTAAAAGTAAACTGAAAAATAAAGATTCTGAGTATTGCCATAAGTAATAAATCTATACTTCCAACTTTTTGAAAATTACCCTTACCACTCCCATACAAGTTCCAATTACATTAAGGAAAAAGAATACAATTTTGTGACTTGATACAAAGCTACATAAACTCAGGCTTTTAAAGGAGTCAATGTCTTTCAAATAGACCTAACTGAGCAAGAGAAATAGTAGTGAGCACTTTTATTGGAATTCACTTTAAATGTATCATACAAACATCAAAAATAATACCTCTTGGGGTGCCTGGGTACCTCAATCAGTTAAATGTCCGACTCTTAATCTTGGTTCAGGTCATGATCTCACGGTTTGTGAATCTGAGCCCCATGTTGGGCTCTGTGCTGATAGTGTGGAGTCTGCTTGGGACTCTGTCTCTGTCTCTCTCTTTGCCCCTCCCATGCTCATGCTCTCTCTCTCTCTCAAATAAATAAATAAATAAATAAATAAATAAATATTAAAAAAAATAAATAATGCCTCTTGCTATGGCTAGAACAAAATGTCTATTGGACATTAACATTTTTTGAATCCAGTAGCGAGCCACAAAATTGACTCACATGTATTGCCCCATAAATGCACAAATACAAGGACAAAAATTACTAAGCATTTTTCAGCAGACAAGAAATGGATATGGCACGGAAGCCTACATCTCTGCCAAAAATTACAGGAAGAATAAATAGTCCCTTTTTATAAAAAGCAACAATACTAAAAATTGATACATTTCTTGAACATAATGTTCTTCTACCTGGCGCTCAGCATCCAACAGACTGTCACGCTAGGCCACAATGACAATCTGCTGGTGAAAAGAACTTACACTTTTTCTTTTCCATTTTTCCTGTCTCGGGACATTTAAGTTGTCTCACTGAAAGGAACAAAAATGTCTACCTCTAATTAAAAGATGCTATGGTACATATTAGATTTTCAGATGTAATGTTTACTTCAAAAAGAAACTGCCATCCAAACAAATTTCAAGATGAGTAAAGATGAAAAAGTTAACCCCAAACTACCGTACTTTGTAAATTTTCAAATAATGGCATTTAAACAATTATTTTGGAAAGAGGGATGGCTCAAAAGGCATCAGGGCCTACTCTTTGCATCTCTTGCAACTTCGGTACAACTTCCCAGTTCCTTAGGGAAGTGCACTGTGACAAACAGTATCAGAGATCCCTGACCCGCCACTGTGAAGGAGTGATTCTTTTTTGTGCCTTACCACTCTCTCCTCCTTAAACTCCCCCATGACCTCTGGAGCCAAGGTGCCTTCCCAGCCTCCCCCAGAGGATGGAGTCGGGGCAGCCTCAGCATCCACTGAGGTGCTCACAGGGTTCCGAGGACCAGCACAATTTTGGGCGATGAGAATTTGGGTACTTGACTTTTGGCCACTTCAAGTTCTAGGAGAGCCCTGTGTTGGTTGACTTCAAGACATTAAAGAAGGTATCCTCACATTAGGATGTCCACGTAAAGACTGACAACAGAGTATAGAGGGGTCAGAGGTGGACTCTGAAGATACCCAGCTTGAGTTCAAATCAACACTGTGTGACCTTAGGCAATTACTTCACCCTCTCTGTGCCAACTTTTCCATCTGTAAATGGAGATACAACTACTACCTACCTAAGGTTATCATGAAGATTAATGGAGACAGTAAATGAAACACAGTGCCAGGCACATAGTTAAGTACTCCAGAAATACTAGTTATTATTAGCAGAAAGGGAAGCAGAAAAATAAGTTTTCAAAACTAAGTGAATGTGGAAAAGTTACCGTACTGAGGTTTAATTTAAATGATTAAAACTATAAAACCAAGAAACACTCCATAATAGGAAGTTAGAATTCATAAAGATAACCTCCATTGATCTAATAAAAACTTTAAAATGCAAAATGTGTAACTCTCAGGCAACCATATACTTAAATATTCTCGAAATTTGATTCCCAACTCTTAAATTGTGATTTTTACAAAGGTCACTTTTCTTTTTTAAATGTTTGTTTATTTTTGAGACAGAGACAGAGCGAGAGCGGGGGAGGGGCAGAGAGAGGGAGACACAGAATCTGAAGCAGGCTCCAGGCTCTGAGCTGTCAGCACAGAACCTGATGTGGGGCTCAAAGCCACAAACCGAGAGATCATGACCTGAGCCGAAGTCAGACACTTAACCGACTGAGCCACCCAGGAGCCCCTACAACGGTCACTTTTAATAGATGATGTTGAATATCATCTGCTATGTATTTTTTTTAGAAACTTGTGTTTTGGGTTTAACAGTGTTATACTTAATTATCTTAAGCTCTGATGTTGTAAAGCAAACCTCATATCATGTTCTTATTCCCCAGGATCCTCTCAGGAGGTATAAAGCAGAGCTTCATAGAAAAAGCTGTGTCACTCTGAATTCCTTTCCTTTTCTCTTACTGTGTTTCTCCCGCCAAGGTCAGAAAACAAGTAATCTGAATCTACCAATTGGACTTTCTTCCTTCCTGACTGTCCTTTTGAGATTCAGTACTCTGTCTTTAGAGCCCTTGTTAGAGCAATTAACATAAGAGTGAAACACATGCCTTATTTTGTAGCAGAATCATCTGCGAAGAAAGATACTGACGTCCAAGGACATTATCTGTCTAATAAGAGACCTAAAGGTAAGTGAGCTGAGAATTTCCTGTCCTCCAATTTTCAGAAAACAAAGAGGTGTTTCTGAATGACTCACCAAATAACTTCCTCAGACAATAGATCGCTGAGACTGTATGTTCTCAAACTGGCAGTCCAGGCAGCCACTTGAAGAATGATTTTTTTTTCTCATTTACTTTAAAAACAGACAAAAGATTTTGACTAATGTATAAATGCATAGTGGGGACTCTGAACACAATTTTTCTCGGATTCACACTTCATAATTGTTAATTTATGCTTATTACTGCTTAAATGCAGTAATGAAGCATGCCACTTAAAATAATTCTTTTAAAGTCCTTGACTCTCATTTTTTTTAAAGTTTATTTATTTTGAGAGAGAGAAAGAGTATGAGTAGGGGTGGGACAGAGAGAGAAAAAGAGAGAGAGAGAGAGAGAGAGAATCCCAAGCAGGCTCCACACTGTCAGTGCAGAGCCCACAAACTGTGGGATCATGACCTGAGCTGAAATCAGGAGTTGGAGGCTTAACTGACTGAGCCACCTAGGCGCCCCTCTCATTTTTTTTCTTAAATCAGGAAACTTAATTATAATCTTTAAAAAAAAATCACCTATGCAATCAAAAACACTTTTGGAAATCAGGGGGAAAACAAGCCATCTTTCCTCAGAGCTGTAAAGTCTACTGTATTTGGTATAAAGATGAATTTAAACAGGAGTCGTGGCACATACTCACCAGAGGTTCTGCCATAATGATGCGAATCTTGCGCTCAGCCTGAGTGGTAAAGTTGACAAATAAACTCTTGAGGACATATTCTCCTGGTTTGCTGTCTGGGTCCACGTTGATGGGTAACATGGTTGGTGGCCCTTTCTCTCTCTGTGTGCCAGAAACAGGTGGAACTGGAGGCTTGATATAACCGTTGCCAACTGGAGAAGCTGAAAAATACAACAGATGTTCTTACTGGCTGAAAATAACATCTTAAATATCCAGATTGGCTGTATTAAGCCATAAACATATGGATATGAATCATACGAAGAATGCTGCATTTGATATCATAACCTGGCCTTATTCTTTAGGAATGGTGTCAGAATGTAATTATTTTTGATTACATTAAGTTTGCATTATGCCATGTTTGATAATCTCAAAGTATTTCTGGTTATCACACTGCTTTATGTAAATTATGTTCTTTAAAATTTTTTTAATGTTTATTTTTGAGAGAGAGAGAGACAGAGACAGAGTGGGAGCACGGAAGGGGCAGAGAGAGAGGGAGACACAGAATCCAAAGCAGGCTCTAGGCTCTGAGCTGTCAGCACAGAGCTCCACGTGGGGCTCAAACCCATGAACCGTGAGATCATGACCTGAGCTGAAGTTGGATGCCTAATCGACTGAGCCACCCAGACACCCCTAAGTAAATTATGTTGTAAGCACACAACATAATTGTTGATGTTGAATTATGAATCCTGCAACATTTGAGATTTTTTTGGCTGATGAATCCTACAACATTTAGGATGTTTTTTGCTTCTTTTTTATGTGCCAGGGAAAGAGACTAAGAAATGTATATGGGAAAAAAGTGATTTCTTGTCCTGGTTTTTCTAATGGCCAGGAGCTCTCTGTGCTTCATTCTAATAAAGGAAAAGACTTCTGGGGGATGGTGAATTCCAAAAGTTTCCTTGACCCAGAAGTTTCAGAAGCCCAGTTACTGGCTCTTGCTCCTGAAAGAGATGCCCCTTTTGAAAGATAAAAGGCTCAGGCAGTACCCTATCTATGCCATCCAAGGTGTACATTTGACTTTTCACTCATGCCACCATTTGGTTCAAGTTGGGATACCTCTTCTCATTTCTTCTAAAATGTGCAGTTTCCCTGATTGGATTAGATTTTGAACAGAGACAAGGGTTAGAGTCCCTAGTAAGTGGCCTCCTTTTAGAATGCAACTGAGTCAGACAATTCTTTTCATTTGACAGAGAAAACAATTTTCATTCGTAAATGAAAATTTCATGTTTACTTTTTACTCTACTTTGGCATGTCACCTAAGTACTTGTGAGATGATTGGTCATGACAGTCAATGAAAGAAACATTACCAGTTAAGAGGCTTAGGACAGAAGCATCAGAAGTGCTGAGGACAGGATGATGATAAAGTAAACTTTTTTAAAAAGTTTATTTATTTCGAGAGAGAGAGATTGGGGGGGAGCAGAGACAGAGGTAAAGAGAGAATCCCAAGCAGACTCTGCACTGTCAGCATAGAGCCCAATGTGGGGCTTGATCTCACGAACTGTGAAGTCATGACCTGAGCTGAAATCAAGAGCTTAACCAACTGAGCCACCAGGTGCCCCAATAAAGTAGACTTTTAAAAGGAAGACTCTCTAGTTCTGAGTGGCTGAATACAGAGATTAAAGAAAAGAGTGAAGAAAACAGTGGGCTTCATTTGGACACTTAGTTGGATAGCAAGAGAATGGTGGCCCATCATTGATAATAAAGGAGAAAAAAGTTCTGTAGGAAAGCTGAACACTTTTCTCAAAACTAAAAATAAATTCAAGGCTTCTCTTCCCTTCTTTCTATCCCAAGTAAAATTCCGAGAAAGCCAAACAAAAATTTTATTTTATCAAATTAGAAATATGTCCTCGTGTCTATCTCTTCTTTCCCTATGCTCCTTTCTCTCTAATTCATTCAACCTGCCCACAGTTGAGGGGTCCCTTATATCCAGAGTATCTTCCCATATCTCAACTACCACTATACTTTATGGCCTCTCAAATTATAAAAATCAAATATGTTTTATATATATTATTCCATTTCTTCTCCATTCTTATGAGCTCCATTCTGGTCCAGGCCTTTGGAAATTTATGGTTCCATTACTATAGCAGCTGACTTTATTTCATTCATTTCATATACCAAACTAATCTTTCTTCACCATGGCTTTAGATTTTTTTTAAGTTTATGTATTTATTTTGAGAAAGACAGAGATGGTGTGAGCAGAGGAGGGCCAGAGAGAGAGGGAGAAAAGACAATCCCAAGCAGCCTCCGTACTGTCAGTGTAGAGACTGACACGGGGCTTGAACTCATGAAACTGTGAGATCATGACCTGAGCCAAGATCAAGAGTTGGATGTTTACCTGACTGAGCCACCCAGGTGCCCCTTCACCATGGCTTTAATTATGATTTTTTTTCCCTCAAGATTTTCAATGGCTCTTAATTATCATCCAGCCTCAACACATGATCTGGTTTTGATAGCCTTCAACAGTTTGCTTCTACCCTGCCCCTGAGTCATGCTGATGCCCTGGCTGGCCAGGGGCACACTCTTCTTCCCCATGTCTCCCTCCTTTCTTCTTGTTGCTCCTTCCCCCTCTTCTCTGATCATCTAACTCTCTTGTCCTTTCATAACCATGTCTAGATCGATCTCCACAAAACCTACCTCTACCAGCCCACTCTTCCCTCGTAAGTCTGTATTACAAGATTTAAACACTTAACTCATGTTCTTTGGTACTGTACATCCTGCATTACCTAAGAAAGACTCAGAAGATATCTGACAAAAGAAGTAATTCTCAGCTGGTCACATAGTTTTGTTGAAGCTTGGCCTCATAATTGAACCATATATTCTTCTAAATGTTACCCCCTGAAAAGTTCCCAAACAAGATTGCAGCCTCCTAGTCTAATACAGAGTTCTTCACACAGATAATACTCAGAAGGTCTACTTAAATAACTACCTAAAATGACATCTGACTTTATTTCTGTACATCTTGAAGTGACTCATAGGGAGGGAGCTCTCAGAGAAGAATCAGTAGTTAGAGTGTTAGAGGAAGGGGGTGCAGTATTTGCAAGTCAGAGTCATTAGTCAAATGGCACTTGAAGCAGCTTACTAAAAAGCATGGTTGATTCTAATTGGACATATTTGAAATCAGGTGATGCCAATGAAGTGCTGGTCACTCCTCTGCTTTACCTGCTTCTCCTCATTGCAGGTGCCTTTTGGAAATGGGAAGCCTCCCAAGACCAACTTAATAAAGGGACTAAGGTCTCCACGAGATATCTTCCTAAGGTTTCAAGGGCATTGTGCCATAGGGCTGGAGATTGGAATATAAACTGAGAAAGTCTAAGTGAAGGACAATCTTTCATGATCTTTAGTTTTCCCCAGGATTTAATCCATTTCTAGAAGACAGCACTAATCAGCTAATGTAATATATAATTGCATGATCAGATTCATACTTATAGGACGCTGGGGCCTTAAAGTCCTAACCACAGTGAGAGAATTTTCATGAGTGACCTCTGGCAGTCTTCTGCAATGTTGCATTTTGAACCAGATAGCTGAAATCCAGATACCAGGATGTCTCTCTGATGAATATTCCATTTAAATGGCCAAAGTACTGATTCACAGCTGTCATAAAAAAGCGTTCGTCACCTGTACCTCAAAGCCAGACATCTTTGCGCATGCAAAAGTCTACACAGCCTTGGAGAGGAACTATCCTAGCGCAGCAGAGCCCTGTGCCAGAGCTGAAAGAGATTCAAGGGGAGGGCACCCATCATTCCTGTTTTAAACAGATGAGCTGGGCAGACAGAGATGCAGTAAAATTTAAAGGGCTAAGAGTCCTTGAACAAGATCCACTCTGTTTTAAGAACTCCTCTTGATCCTACCATAATTAATTCATAACAAATCCTCACCTTTTGTTGGAATAATTTTCAAAAGTAAACATATGACATAGCACCTTTCAGTAACTCAGTTATTTGGTGACAATATAGCTGAGAATCAGGAAATACATGTTCCCTGGTAGTCAAAATTCAGTCACAAAGTCTCTACTAGTCTAAAGATTAGAACATTACCACTAGAAAACATCATTAGATTTTCCCTGTGCACTTGCTTGCTCTTAATCTACGCATAATTAAGATCAATTGTCTAAGTTTTAAGTTCACAAGTGTCTGGAAACAGAAAATTAAAAGGAAAGATGCAACATCTATGGGTAGAAACTCTAACAGCAAAAGAAGGGGAAAAAAAGGCACCACTCTAAAAAGGCTCTGGAATTTAAAAATGCAGTTATGTGAAGTCATTTGGCACAAGGCCACAGAATCAGACACTCTGCCAAGTGTGGGGGCAGTGACATGTCCATCTAGCATGTTGTCACAACTAATATTCAGGATGATGACTCTAAGTCCTATGGAAAAGCTAAAATAAATTTGACATACAGTCCAGTATTTGAGAAGGTGGTAAGAAGAATGATGTGAATTTCCAAAAGATAAGCCCAAAAAAATGTTTTGGGATATAAAGGTAAACAACCTTAAGAATTTTGGTCTGAAGAATTAATCTCTTTCTTCATAGGTCTGATTTTTTTTTTTTTTGAGAGAGAGAGAGAGAGAGAGAGAGAGACAAAGAAAGAGAGAAAATCTTAAGCAGGATCCATGCCCAGAATAAGCCCTACTCAGGGCCCTTATCTCACAACCATGAGATCATGACCTGAGCCAAAATCAAGAGTAGGTCACTCAACTGACTGAGCCACCCAGGTGCCCCCATAGGTCTAATTTTTAACTGGAACTTATTTTTGATTGAAACAGACAAACCACCAATTCAGTAATAGCCACACTTTGGCCCCTTTCTAGCTCTGGCAGTTACTGTCTGAATCCACTCTTCCCACCACAGTGTTTCCACTGATTTCTGTCCAGCCAGGCAAGCAAGTCAGCCCACACTTCAGGGTCCAGGTCAGGATTCCCTCCCCAACTTGATGGCATCTGGGCCACCCAGCTGCCCCCATGGTGGGGCCTCTGGATATAGGGATCCCTGATGATGAAAGAAAGGGTCACTGTTATCTTCCCCATCTAAAAAAGACGTGTTGAAGGAATGATTTAATTTTCTAGATTAAAAACTTTCTCTCATTTAAATTTTCCTGTATCTGATAAGTTTTTGAGCTTCATCTCCATCTACTTCAGTCATCTCTCCTGCTCTATTCAGCTCATCTTCCTATTTGCACATCACATCAACGGCCCTAGAAAGTCACTCGAACCTGGGTTCCTGTGGGTGGGGAGAGGAGGCGGAGGCCAGAAGAAGGGCATCATGTTCAGTTATTAACCGGGACCTTACTTGTTGAAACTTTAAGAAATTTGCTTTCTTTTTAGATTTTCTCATTTACATTTTTATCTTGGATTTAACATGTTCTAATTTTTCTCCATTGCCTTCTTGTATCTTAAATGGGTTTTACCAATGCTATTATTTTAGCCCCAATTCTGGTTCTATTTGGTTTTGCAGGATGGCTTCAGGAGCCACTTTCCCTCACTCCCTGGGTCTTTATTTCTTATAGTAAGCAGGGTCCATTCCTTAATCTGTAAGAAATCTTTTCTAGGCTTTTGCGCCCCATTCATTACCTCTTTATTAGATCTATTTCTAAACGCAAGTGATGATCTTTTGAACATGACTACTTTTTTTCCCAGTGTCGTTGACTAATAAGATTTTTAGGCTGACTGCTCTTAGCTGGCTAAGGTCTTCAGTTCACTTTCCCTAAATTACCAACATTTCCAGGAATTACTAACTTCCAAGCTGCAACACAAATACAAACACCCCACAACTCATAGTTTGGCTACATTTTTATTATGTCACTGAAAGGAAAGTTAATGTCATAATGAGTTTCCTCATATGAATGTACCAGAGGCTAGAGGTGGCACCACATGTTACAGGAAAACAATTGGTTTTCTCAGTCAGATTTTCAGAGAAGTGAATACCATCACTTGTTAAGGCTATCATTCATTCGTTCACTCATTCATTTCGACCAATATTTACTTAACGAGCACCTGGGTTTCCAGCACTGTTCTAGGCCCTGGGAAGGTAGCAGTGAACAGATGGCTCCTGCCCTCCCAGAGTGTGCGGTTGCTGAGGCAGGGGCGTACAATCCACAGTTTGTGTACATGCACACACATATATACACAGCAAGTCAGATTGCAAGTCAGATTGCAATATGTTCAAAGAGAAAAAAGGAAAATCAAACACAGGGAGGGAATAGAGAAATGTTCAAACGTTGGGTCCAGAACTGCTGTGGAGAGGAACAAGAGTGGTGTGCACTCTTGGTGTCTAAGGAAATCCGAACACACTTGGCTTGGGAAGGATCTGCTTCTCCGACCCATCCCTTTGGCCTGCCCATTTTTGTGTCGGTTCTGGTTGGGAATGGGAATTTTTACCAAGCTGTGAAGGGCATGGATCAAAATGCCCACTGGCCACGCAGCCTTTCTCACCTCCCTCCCCAAAGTATGTGACTCAGGAAAGAGGCCCATCCTTGCCTGCTTTCTCTCCCCACTTATAAAGACAGACAAGGGCAGAGTTAGTTGTTCAAAACATTCAGTGCTTGCTCTGATGTTCCCAGAATGGGAATCAGACTCTGAGCATTTGAAATAAAAAAGAAATGGTTTCCTTTTCAAGTGCCCCTGAGATTATATGGCAGTAACTGTTAAAAGTCGCTACTCCTCTTAGAAATGGAGGTCCATTTAAACAACTCTACTTCCTAGAGATCACTGTAACCTATCTTTCAACGAAGGAGTAGATTGATTAGGTTTCTTTGTTCACAGTTGGATATACATTATTTTTTCTGCCAGTTCTCAGTGCCTCATTCATTTTGTGGGTTCCAAGGGCAAATCCCGTCAATACCCAAGTGCTGGGATCCTTCTTGAGGACTTGATGTTTCCCCCAAATCCCTCTTTTCCTGTAAGAACTTTTCCGTTTACTGGCATTACAGGAACATTTCATAAAACATAACAAACCCAGAATGACGCAGCTACTGTGAGAACATGTCACACTGTGTATAGAACTATAATAAATTGTCCACTAATGCATTTAGGAGGGTGCTTAAGAAATGGGATTTTAAAAGGTACTGCAAATACTCAAAGTGACCAGAAACTTTAAAAGTCATGCAAAATACATTAGGATAAATGGAAGAAAAAATCCTGCAAATGTGATAGGAAGAATTATTTTCCTCTGAAGAGTATTCTTAAGAAATGGAAAATGTTGGGATTTGAAGAAACAATTAGTTTGAGCAACAGAAAAACATTTCTTAACAAAGAGACGGATGACTCCTAATTTTATATATTTCAAAATTAGTCAAGAAGAGAATACAAGGTAAAAATACTCAGAAATGCTTTTTGCCTTGGAAGAAAAATATATTCAATGGCATGCTAAGTTCTTCTTAACTAATTTCTGTAAAATTCTGGTAACGTGAAATGTTCCTCATGTTTTTGTTGATGAAATACATTCTTCCTTTCTCTTCCACTACTTAGCTCTCTCCATTCTGTAGTTCTCAAATTGTGTTCCTTCAAGTTTCAGGGTCCATAAGATATCTCTAGGATAATGTCTTTTTTTATATAATTTTTTTTTTACATTTATTTATTTTTGAGAGACAGAAGAGTGAGACAGAGCATGAGTCGGGGAGGGGCAAAGAGAGAAGGAGACACAGAATCTGAAACAGGCTCCAGACTCTGAGCAAGAGTTCAGCACAGAGCCTGATGCGAGACTTGAACCCACAAACCATGAGATCATGACCCAAGCTGAAGTCGGATGCTCAAACGACTGAGCCACTCAGGCACCCCAGGATAATTAATATCTTTAATCCTCAAAAATAATCTTAGAAGGCCGACCAATCTCACTTTTACAGATAAGACCATGTAGGTGTAGAGAGGTTAAGTGTCTTGCCTAAGGTCACAGAGTGGTCAAGCCAGGATCTGATCCCATGTTCATTTGACAACATATCTTCTGAGCTTCTTGTATGATCCTGAATTTGAGAACAAACCAGTTATATATGAGGAAGACTGAATAAAATAAGTTCCCTTATCCACAGTTTGGCCCTGGTGTGAGCCAGTTTGGGGACTTCAGGGGATGAAGAAATAAAATACAGATGTTGTGATTTGGAGAATCTGCCAGCCACAGAGGTCCATCCTGCCAAGTTCTCTGCCCCCTTAAACTCGAATGCACCTTTTAGATGGTATAAGGGCTTTGGGAAGGCTAAGAGTACAAAAAAGAGCCAAGAATAGAAGACTCATAAAATATACGAAATCTGATTATTGATATACATTAGAAAGGTCTAGAGATCATTCCTTCCTAGATATACTGATGATATCAACTTTAACTGGTTATTGTTTCTAACAAGGAACAAGTGAACTTCTGTTCAGTCTGAAACCTCTCCAAACCATTTTTATCTTTGGTCTCCTAGAGACTGGATACCCGGAGAGAGTGAAGGCGTTCAATAAAGAGAAAGTAAGCATCAAGTCACTGCCCTGTTTTCTTTTCTCTCTTCCTTTGACTTCCAGTATTTTATCTTACAGAAATGACAGTAACACTTCAGTGATTTCCTTTATAAATGTCTGTCATCTGCTAAGATGCAATTACATGGACCTTCCCCAATTTTCAAAGTAGGTACTGTCATTAGAGCCTGAACGAATGTCTGCCAAGATCTGTGAGCAAAGGAAGATGAGGTTACATTGACATTTCAAGGTCCTTTCTTACCAAAAGGAGATCGAATAACCTGCTGGAGGCAGGATAATCCTGAATTTCAACTTCCTTCTTCTCCTTAACAGAACAGACGAACTGTTCTCATTCATGTGCCCTTCACTGATTCGCCTCTCTTCCTTCTCTCATTTTCTTTTCCTCTCCATTTTCTTCCTCTTCTGGCTTATTTTGTGCAGGAAAATCTCATTAATTTGCAATGCATTAAGTCAAATTTTGGCATAAATTGGACAAGGGTTTGTATTTTTTTTAAATGTTAACTTTGAAAAGAATATGCTGACTTCGGTGGTGATCAGAATCTCTCCACATCAGATTTGCCTGGAAGACTAAGCCCCACCTGATTCAGTGGGTCTAGGATGGGGCTCAATAAGCTGCATTTCTAATGAGTTCTAGCCAGTTCTAACTAATTCTAACCAGGCATTACAGGATTAAGACAACGCTGTTGGTCCAGGACTATAGTTTGATGCCTCTGATGTAAAAAGATGGGAAAACAAAGAGGACCAATTAATTCAGTTAATAACATTGCTTTTAATTCCATTTGCCTATAGATATGCTTTATTAACTTTAAGTTAATGTTCTGTAGGCAAAACATAGGAAGAACACCAAATGGGGAGTTAAAGGTCCTAGTGTGGCTCCATATGAACTTGGGGGGATGAACTTGTACTAACTGGGCTTCAGTTTCCTTATCTGTTATTTTTGAAGAGTCCAGAACAGGTTGTCCTTTCTAGCACCAGTATTCATTCTACGACTAAATAAAAATATACACTGAAAATTAATTAAACATCACTTATTCAAGACTTGCACAGTTCAAACAATAATTAACACTTACCGATCAATAGATGAATGGATAAGGAAGATGTGGTATACACACACACACACACACACACACACACACACTGAAATATTACACAACCATATAAAGGATGAGATCATACCAATTGTGACAACATGGATGGACCTGGAGGGTATTATGTTAAGTGAAATAAGTCAGACTGAGAAAGACAAACACCTTATGATTTCACTCACATGTGGAATCTAAACAAAGAAACAAGCAGAATCAGACCTATAAGTACAAAGAACAAACTGATGGTTGACAGAAGGGTACAGGGATGGGCAGAACGAGTAAAGGGGAGGAGGAGGTACAGGCTCTGGTTATGAAGTGAATAAGTCACAGGGATGAAAGGCACAGCATAGGGAATATAGTCAACGGTACTGTAATAACTTGTATGGTGACAGATGGGAGCTACACTTGTGGTGAGCATAACATAGAAGCTTGTTGAATCACTATTGTACACCTGAAACTGATGTAACATTGTATATCAATTATACTCAAATAAAAAAATAAAAACAAAAAAATTAACACCTGCTTTCCCTTGAATTTATATGAATTAGTGAGATTCTATCATCTATCCTCTCTATGGGGGAAAGCTTTACAAATGATCCTAACCCTTCCCCTTATTCTCTGGCTCCACTCACCTTCCTGAGACTAGCAACTGAGACTAGTCCTGACCACTAGCAACTTCCTCTACTATAGCTGGACACACAAGGAAGCCTGTCTTTGTTCCTAGTTGTAAACCCAAGACTTGTGTTAACATTAAAAAAGAATTATGTACTGACAGTCTTTCACAAAACCCTATACTAAGCCTAGGCATTATCTCTTTTCTGGGCCATCGATTAGCCAGACATTATGGAAAAGATGGCATTTGAACCAGGAATTAAAGGAAGGGTAGGATTCTGATAGGTAGAGACGAGAAAGGGGCAACCAGGTACAGGGAATAGCATGGCAGGTGCATGGAGGCATCTAAGAGTCTCTCCTTGTCCCTCCTTCATTTCACCCTCTTACCACACATCCCTAACTTAGCACACATGTTCAAACTTTCTCTTCACTAAGGGACTGTAAAGTCTTCAAGAACAGGACTACATCTTGTCTTTATTCCATGTACTTAGCACAGTGCCTGGCATAATTAATTAAACTGAACTTGCTTAATATTCATTGAATGGAACCCATCTGATTCCATAATACTGTCTTTATGTGAATGAAATAATGGAGCAAGTACATATATATGAAAAATGTAAACTCTCAAGTCCTATAAAAATAGAGGTTTTTAGTTCTTATTATTAGAATTAAGGTCTTGAAGGGCAAGCCAATGAGTTTAGACTGTATTTGGAGGACAACTGGGAGCTAGCAGGTTTCTGGGAAGAATATTGAGCTGATATTGTGTAGGTTGGGCTAAAGAAGGGCTGCTTCAGGGACAACACAAATTAAAGACCATTGCAGCTACTATGGGAAAAAGAATAAAGATGGAAGGAAGGAAGGAAGACAGTGCATCTTACACAAGTGGACCTGAAATCCAGTCATATCGCCCTTTCCCAATAAAGAAAACAAGCAACACAGGTTTACTGGTGAGATGTTATAATAATTAAGGTGTTTAAGAAGCATTTTTAGAGTATCAACTCTAGAAGCCTTTTCTAAATTCCCTACCAGTGGCAGGATACTGGCCAGAGTTTTGACACTCAGCCACTGAAAATGATGTTGGTTGTGTACTCCTGAATGACAGGGTGGCTCTCAGGCTCCTACCACTGGAACAGAAATGACTTTGGCAATGTGGTAGAGAGGGGGTTGTAACTTGCCCTATGTCCATGTTCATCAAGTTTTCAAAACCTCGTAGCTAATGTCCATTTACAAAAAACCCAAACAAACAAACAAACAAAAACCACAATGAGGATATAGGAACAAGTTAAATGTTACCCTAAGGAAGCAAAGAGATAATTCAAAGGTAGGTACATTTTATAAGAAAACTGCACTAATTTCTACAAGTCAATGAGGAGATATAAATGGGTAGATTTAATCTCATCAGAGATTAAAAACTTAGGAGACAGAACAACCAAATGTAATGTGTGGACCTTGTCTGAATCTTGATGGAAACAAACCAACTGTTAAAAGACATTTTTCAAAATGACAATCAGAGCAACTTGAATATATACTAGAGATTAGGTTACATCAAAGAATGATGGTCTGTTTTGTTAGGTATGAAATTAGCACTGTGGGCAGGTAAGAACATACCCGTATTTTCTAGAATGTACATTGATTGTATGGAGTTCAAGGGAATGATACCTATATTTGATCTGAAATGCTTTAACAATGAGAAAGAAGGTATAGCTGAAGCACATCTTGTTAACTGTTGAATCTGAGTGATGGTAATACGTTATATACCATACTATTCTTTCCCTTTTTGTGTATTTCGAAAAGTTTCATAATAAAAATTTTTTTAAAAGATTCATTTGTAAAAAGTTCTCTATATCTTGTAATGGCAGTAATGAAGAAATAATAGCATGGCTTCATTGTTTCATTGAGGAGCCAATCTCAATTTAAAAAATACATTGAAAAATCAAACACCACCTTTATTTTAGGTTCAATCACACAGGTTTGAATGTTCACTCTGATTTCTGGTCCAACAACATCCTTCCACATTAACTAAATGTGTGGGATGGGTGGTGTGAGTCTCAGAGTGTTTACACTTATAACACATGGCCAGGACAAACATAAGCAGGGTGCATTTACACAGGCATTCTTTATCATACCTATGTTCCAATAATATAGTTTGAGCCTTTTCAGAATTATTTGGGTCTCAAAAGTGTATGAGTGAGGTCAGTTAATCAATTCATTAAATAACAAAGTTCTCTTGATCCTTGATAGGTATAAGTTACTCTGCAGAATTCTGTGTGTGTCAGGGGGGGGGGTTGCAGAATTCAAAGATAAATTTTAAAAGGCTTCCTGAGAGATTTAAAAAATGTAGTGCTTTCAACTACAAGATACCACAAAGCAGTGTCAGGTTGAAAAGCCAACAGACAATCACATAAATGTAGGAGAGCATTCATTAACTTCATTTATTTATTAATTTCATTGGTTCATTTATTGAATCATCAAATATTTACTGAAGGCCTACTCTACTCCGAGCACTGCATCAGCTGCTGGGGGGAGCTGTTATTATGCCCAGAAATCGAATTACAAAAATGGGAAGCACCATGAAGGCTGTTGTAGGAGAAGAGCAGGGGAGACCTCTCTGTCACTGTGGGGTCTGGGTGGGACTCTTTGGGATGGTGGCATTGAAGATGAGACCTGGAAATAACTGGTGATAGATAGAGTCAGAGGAGGCATCAAGGCTGAAGACAATGGGGGCAATGGAGTGTCGGAATTCATGTAGGTGGGGGGAAAAGGGCACTCGATGGTTTCTCACTTCCTTCTGGTTTTATTAGAGGCTGTTCTGGCCAGCCACCCCCTGGTACTACCCTCTAGCCCTTTACCCAGCTCTGCTCTCCTGCAGGGCACGGACCTCCTGATGATATATGATGACACATTATATACTTGTTTTCTACCTGTCTCCCCACTGCACTAAAGTGCAACAAGGGCAAGGAATTTGTTTGATTCCTTCTGTAACCTCGCCTTCTAGCTTAATACCCATTACTCAATAAATATTTGTTGCATTAAGGAGTAAGAAAGCGCTAAGATATGTAAGGTCACAAATTGTCTCCAGCTTAGAAACCCGACATTCAACCCAAGACTCACATTAAGTCTATTGAAAGAGCTATTTCTGCAATCAAGCAAGATGCTGACAAATAAAGCACCAATCTGCCCAGGAGTAGAATATAGTATCACAGATGACAGCCTGTCATTTCAGTGGAGAACTTGACTATTGGTGTACTGAGAATGCCTGGTTTAAGGAATCTTTAGAGCAGTTTGTCAAAGTGCAGGTTGTGACCCACTACTCGATCGTGAAACCTATTTACGGGGTGCTAACCAGGATGATTTCAATGAAATAGAATAGAAAACTCTAGAAGAGAAAATAGCAGGGTGATGGCACCCTGCAGAGTGCGGTTAAGTAGGCACTATTTCACAAAAGTTGTGTTTTCAGTCTCTGTCTGCATCTACAGATATGTATGGTGTGTGTGTATTCTGGGTCATAATGCAAACTGTGGGGTTTTCTTTGTTTGTTTTTTCTGTGGGTCATGGTCAAAAAGGCTCTAGAGCCTGTGGCAATAGCAGTCATTTGCAGACCATTTTCTTGGCATTAGACTCAAGCCTACCCCAAAGGACAAGCCCACCTTCCTGAGCCATTTTATTGGAAGGGTATTGAAGTCAGGCATCAAGGGAAAGAAAAGAACAGCTTCTGAACAGAAGTTTTTGCAGCTATGTTAGTGTGAGCATTATACTGGGACGCGACCTAAAGGAACAATGAGGACAGTGCCGACTGATGTGCAGGGACGGCCACCAAAGAGCAATGCCAGAAGCTGCCGTATTTTGACAAATAAATGTCATAAAGCAGAGCTTTAGCTATTCCCCTGCAGGATCCCCTTTTAGATTATGTGATGGAGGCAGTGACCTGAAGGACCTACCTATGTCTTTGTTAATGCATATTATATTATAAAACACATACAGGTACAATACACATTCCAACATGCATTCTACTATAAAATATATACATATATAATAATATGCATATACATATGTATGATATAGATGTCATGTATACGCATTATATAATATATATGATTAACACAAGACACATTTCTGACATCTACAGTGAAGGAGGAACAGCCGGTGCAGGGTACACAGTTGAGTTCAGTCAGCAATTGTTAATTCAGTGAACTGAATAAGTGAAATCCTTTGTAGTCTAGTTAGTTTTTTATTTTGTCAACAGCAAAGCATTTATTAAATTCCTGGTTCGTGTGCACTTATTTATTTAGATGCCAGCTCATTAAATAAAAAAAAGATTCTAGCTTTCATTAGATTCTTAAATAGCTATGGACATGTACAATGACGACATAAAATTCACTTGAGATGTGCCTACCAGAAGGTCATAATCTAAGATGGTGATAAATCTATGAATTCACAGAAACGTATTTGTTGGTACCGATCCCTTGTAAAAGTTAAGTTATATTATATATCGGGAGTAAGAAAGGCAGTGAGTGAAAAAGGAGTTAAGATGGCTGCCAGATCAAGGGAGTGGTCCATTCAGTGGAAACACAGTGAGGGTCAGTTACATTTACAAGAGATATCAAACAACAAAAATACTAAGTAGTTCACATAAGCCCTATCATGATACAGCATTTTTTCCAAATACATGAAACTGTAAGTTTTATCATTTAACTTGTATGCTTGTTATACATTAAAAAAAAAAAAAATCTCTTGAGAGGGAAAAAAAAATTCCCTAACACACACTCAGCTTTTATAAACCACTAAGTAAGGAGTAAATTAATGACTAATAGAGACTTTATTCCTATAAACAGAATAGTATCATATGTAAATATCTAATAGTTTCACTAAAGATAGTGCAAAAGAATAATTAACAAGTAATTAAATCTCCCAAATCATTAATAAACAAAATGTTTCTCCTTTATTCGAGCAGTATGTTGTGCTACCATGTACAAATTAACTTTTCTTACCTTCATTAAATCGAAAGTTAAACGGTCAATATCCAAGATGCATGTAATTAACCTTGTGTCATGGAAGTTTCCTCTCATTAATTTTTCTGAACTCTTGTACAATATTGCTACAAGGTTATGCTAGAACTAACATAACCAGTTGTACAATATTGCTTATGAGGTTATGCTAGAACTAATGTAACCAGGCTATTACTCTGATAAAGGAAAAGCAGAAGCACGCAATTTGGACCCATTTAATGTTGGTTTACCCAGGGTATCCTGTTTTTTAATTCACACAGGGTAAGAGAAAACATTTCATTTGTGCATGTTGGAGAAGGCTAAGCCAAAAGCAAAGGAAAAGCTGCTTTGGGTTTATTTCAGTGCTTTAAACAAAATAATTGAGCATTTACAACATTAATATTTAGAAGAAATCAAACATAAATCCTACTTCTGCTGTAATATAAAATGCAGTGGTATTAACTATCTTCCAAATACACACTAAGCTATTTTTCAGATTGCAATTTTGCAGCACAGATAGTCGTACTGAATCTTTTAGTGAAACTTCAGTGCACAGAAAAATTCCATTACATCACAGCTTGCTGTTCATAGACTTCTATACAAAAATTACCTCTGAAATACTGCAATCCCAAACAGAAACTTAAAAAGCAATATTCCTGCCTCAGAACAGTGACCTCATAAGTAAATCTCCACATGCAGATGCAGTTGCCTCCCCCCCAACTCGGCCCCCATCCATTGAAACCTTCAGGAGAATCTTCCCTACATTTAGCACTTAACAATGATCCACACTATACATGCTAACAGCCTTTCATACCTACCAAGCCCTTTTATGAAGCTGATCACACAGGATCGTCTCCAACAAGCTGTTGTAATCTCCATGAGCCTGAAAAGGAACCCAAACGAACAGTCTGGAACTGCTACACAGACTATGTTCCAAAGCAAAAAAACATAATGACGGACTCCATGGTCCTGTTGCTCGCTGGCACCATAAGTGTCTCAGCCACAAGGTAGGGCTCTCTTATTTTTGGCCTCAAGGTGTATTTTTAGTCAGGTGCTAAAGACCTACAGTAGAAGACAAACTAAAACAGGCCTTCCGTCCAGGGCAGACTCTTCATACCAAAGGGACAATTTTAACTGCACAGTAGGACGGTGCCCTACAACTCGCAGAGTACCCGTATGTCTATATTTATCCACGAGTACATACTATGCTGACAGATTAGTAAAGCTGCTCAGAGCACTCCAGGAACATGAGCCCGACCCACACGGCTCGTCATAAACAGGCCGCGCATACCGAACACGCGCGTTACCCACAGATCTAACCCGCCGGTGCTGTTGGGTTCCTGTGACTGAAGACACATAAGAGCCAAGATAACACGGGGTGGGTGATAAACTGTTGCTTTGGGAACTAGGAGCTCTTGGCCACAAGTACAAACAGTTTTAAACAGCTTAAATTCTTACAGACAAAACCAATAGCAGAGAATCCCTAATTGAAGCCAAGAGTCAGTGAGAAACCATACACCCTTAAGGAAAAATGAAACGCTGAACATCTGTTGATAGAACTAGTAAAGAAAAGTGATTGGGTTTAAATCTATCGTCAGATTATTTGAAAGCACAGCCTAAATCAGCCTGTTAAAAACTTAATTTAGAAGACCAAGAAGGAGCCAATATTGGTGAACATTAGTTATTTCACCTCCAAAAAGAAAACAGGTTTAGACCAGTGAAGAGACTGGGAAGGAAAATGTAAAGTTACTTGAAAACAAAATAAAAGTGTAACTAATTGATTTTTCAATGGGCATTATTTCTGACAGAAGACTTTAATGAGGGTCAACGATACTCTCTTTCTTCACTAACACAGCCGCAAAGGGCACGAAACCCAAGTCACCCAAGTTGTTTTCTATTCTTGATTTACTCAGGGTCACTGAAGGTTTTCTTTAGCAATATAGGTTGGAATCACAAAACAGCATAGTATGGGGAATTGACTAACGAGCTGAAGCATTTCACAGGAAGGGGAAAAATGTCCAAATTACCCAAACGAACACTTCAAGTGATTCGGGCAAGCTAAATGTGAGCAAAGATGCCCCATGGTACCACTGAGTCTTACATATTCAGAGTTTATAACCTTTTTAAAGGAGTTAACTGATGCACAAGTGGCATTTGGTTTACTTTTTTACTAAAAGGGGTCCAAACAATTATAATATGATAGTGTGCCTATGGAGGTATCTGAGTTTTGAGTAAAAAGGATTCTTTTTCAACTCTGTTCTTTCCACATCTAAATTGGAATCAAGACTTGACTGAAAATTTGCACTTTGTCAGCTTTGAATCTCTGGTGCTATTATTAGACCAGCCTTTCAAATGATGTGACTGTCATTCAATTAAAAGAACATGACTCAAAACAGCCTCATAGAAATATGAAAAGAAGCATTTGTCATTTTATTTTTCACTCTTTATAGATACCCCTTACCAAACAACATCTAAGGGAAGTGAAAAAAACAAATAAACAAACAAACAAAAAAAACACAAAGGCAGGAAAGAGAACATCAGTGGGGTACTGAACTGGATTCGGGTACTCTATTGGGCACTTTTCATGTAACATTTCATTTGACCCTCACAGCAACCTTATACAGAAGGCATTAACATCTCTGTTTCAGAGTAGATGGAAAGGAATAAAAATAAGAATGCCCAAGGTCATTCAGATGGAGGTTTGTCAGACTCCCTGGGTCACTGCATTTATTAATTTTTATTCCAGTACTTTCCTTAACACGAATTGGAACTTCTAAGCCGTGGTAATAACCTTAGTGTATTTGCCTTTGTATACATTTAAAAGCAGCCCTCAGATAATCTACTATTTTTTAACCCAGAAATTTCACATATTCAAAACCCAGCTGAATTCCAGAAACTACAGTCTTATTCAATGCCCTCCATAGTCTAGTCATCCTTCTGTGGTAACCAGGCACTTACTGGTTTGGGGAGCATCTGAAGGACATGAACCACATTGTTCTCATCTTTGGGTCCCTAGGGCCTAATAAAGGTTGAATTAATGAATAATCAAAGGTGTCTTTATAGTTAAAACAGATGGCATGAAGTCCTTCTATTAAAGCTCAGAGTCTTTGATACTGAGTTCCCACCTCACCCCATCCATCTCCACACAGAGCTTATTTCTCCTATGCTGGACACTATTCTAACACCCTAATTTCCCCCCTCAATTTATGTTAGATTAAAAGCAACAAATCATGAATGGGTGAAGGCTCTTAAAGTCAGGCATGTTGACAGTTGAGTAAGTGACAGTTGCCAGCTGATAGCTGATAGTACTAGAAAAAGCAGAAACAACAAAAACAGACATAAAACTTATGAAGGATAAGAACATAAAGATAGTTTAGTATAAAGAGTTGACCCTTAACATGTTAAGAGCTCCAAAGGTAGCCATATATTATAGAATCTTTAATAACTAATACATGTGCTGATGATCTGAATTCATTTAGACATGGTTAAATTATGTTAGCATCCCACAGTCATGGATATAATATAGAAAATATTATAGGTAATTAATAGAAAGAATGCTATTCAAAATTATTAAGCTAAAACGTTTTTACACTTCAAGGGTTAAGCTTCATGACTGGGAGAAGTTGGCTCAGAGATCATTTGTTCTCTAATGATGCTAAATAAATGTCATGCATTTTAAACTATATTAATATAATCTAAATTTAATAAATAAACTGGATTACAGGCATGTTTAATTGATAGATCCATAATAACCCTCAAATCTAAATTAAATTCTTACTTTAACAGTTCATCTAATGTTCATAAAAATTTCCTCTCTGCTTCTGGGTGGCCTGGTGGCATGACCGCAAATATTTTTAAGGGCAAATGGAAGTCCAAACCCGATACATCTACCTTCACGAGCTTAGAAGTGGCAGGGAAGCTCCTGGTGTCTTTAGTTAACCTCACCCTAGCCACTCAGGCAAGATTGTTCTTAGGCTACTGGCTAATAGCTACTTTATTAGCATGAAGGTTAGATCATATAACCACTCTCATTCAATGTAGCCTACCAGGCTATTCACGTTCCTTAAGGTCAATGTCAACCCACACTACTTGCTTATGGGAAGCAAGAACTATCCTTTAGACACCAACCAAGAATTTTTTTCCAGCTTGAAGAAAAAGCCAGCACTTAAAATGATATTTAACACTACCTATATCATGCAAAACCCTGAAGTGATAAGAAACTTAAGCTGATGAGGATTCTTGTTTTTTTTTAATTATTGGTCTTATAAATACAATATTTTTCACTGAGGCCATAGAACTAGTTTGTGATATAGTTAATGAGACATTTCAGTAATAAAGTGGTTATATTTTATATGCATAATAACATATCTATTAGTCTTTCTGGAAATTTAGTAAATACAAGTGTTAAAGTATGATCACAGAAATATGGCAGTTAACTGTAGATGCCAGTGTCAAAAGGATTATATCTTTTCACTATGTTTCCATGATATAACATAGTACAGAACATACCCATTCATCTGTATCAATAAATCTTTCAGAGACAAAAAAAACCTCTGAGGCTGCCTTAAGGTAGGAATCAAGTACAACATAGGAATTAAGTACAACAGAAGCAAACATTACCTTCAGCCTTGCCTCTTCCCTGTAGGAACCATACTAAGATCAGAGAATCCTACAAGACAATGTGTCATTGTGCTTGGAAGTAGTGGCTATCAAAGAGGCTTCTAGTTATAGGTAGTTTTGCCAAGCATGTCATTGCCTCAAGACATATGCAGCAAACAAATGCAACCTGAAAATGTTTACCAGGAAGACCTCTAGGAAAATACTGGCTTGTCTTGGCACAGGGTGCCTCTGGAACCAAGCCACTGTTAAAGCAGTGATCCACCAATAGGCGTGCGAGGCTCATTGGGTACAGACTGTCTGGACCTAGGGAGAGGCTCCTTTAAGCCTCCATGTGTCACCCGTTCTCTTATAAATCACCGGGTGGACTTAAACCCAGCCTTGGGGAGGAGAATTAGAAGGGATTCTATGTGAATGGGATGTGAAAGAACTTGCATGTTACATGTTCTTAAATACTCTAAATGTGTTTTCTCCAGAAAGTTTCTCTCATGACTTCCATTAATCAGATTACAAACATTTTCCTGTTCTGTAATCATAATCCCCAACTGGATCTTTCCCCTTCTACAAGTCTTTAAATTATACTATTTTGGGCAACTATTGTATTGATCTTGCTTCTTGAATTTAACTCATTTATTTGTGGTGGGAGGATGGGCCTGACCAAAGACCAGAAATTACCCAAAGCTGGAAAGCTCTATATAAGGTACAGATTATATTATAGGTCACAAAAGACCTATAGAATCTCAACATCTGGTGAGGCTAGAATCTTTTTTAAAGGCTCCATAAGTGATTCTGAAGTGCAGCTGGGTGTGAAAGCTACTGATGGCCTCTGGGAATATATAATAAATGATAATTGAGAATCTTGTAACTGCTTCCCAAGACAGAGGAATGCAGAGGAAAGTTTAAAATAGTTACTGTCTGAACAGAGCTATCAAGCTGGTATCCTGAAACCTACAACTTCCAACATAATGAAGCATCAGGAAGTAAGCCTAAAAATCTTAGGTTTGCTTATTCTGTCTTTCTTACTTTAAAACAGCCTCCTAGGTTCCTTTTCTCTGCCCCAAATAGATGTCAGTCCAAAATGCAAGTACTTTATACACAGACTAACACAAGTTCTTGCTCCAAGTCTGACTTTCCTTTGCACACAATTCAAGCAGGCTTATTTAATGTTTAAGCCCTTTGCAAAGGGGATGCACTGGATCAAAAGGCAAGATGTAACAAATGATCACTTGATGGATGCAAAATTCCTTAAAAGCACTCACACAATTAATGACTGTGCCAGCAAAGCACGAAGGCAAGGCAATGCCATTCACCTTAAAGTAAACCTCCTGGAATCCATTAATAGTCCTCAAAGACATTTCTGAATAGTGTCCCAGAATAAAAAAAAAAAAAAGAAAGTGGGGGTGGCATGTGTGCTGAAGGACATGGTGTTAACAAAGGATGAAAACTTCTGAAGGATTTTCATATTTTCATCCCAAACATCTAAATACTTAATAAAATAAACCTGATTGGGGGAGCTCAGTTCTGATTGACTCATTCACTGAAGGTCAAAAAACTACTTGCATCGAAGAGAACATCCTTTGAACCAAGATTTCTGAATTTAAAGTCTGACTTAAGCCATGAAGCTTTTCTATAAAGTATATAAACTCTAGTGACATGGTTAATGCCAAGAGCTCAGGAGATAAGCTCATAGCCTTTTTGGCCACTCAGTAAGAAAGTGTATAGAATCCAACAGTGTCTGGCAGCTCCTCAAAAAGTTAAAAATAGAACTACCCTCTGATCCAGCAATCACACTACTACTAGGTATTTACCCAAAGAATAGAAACATACAGATTCAAAGGGGTACATGCACCCCAAAGTTTATAGCAGCATTATTATCAGCAATAGCCAAACTATGGAAAGAGCCCAAGTGTCCATTGACTGATGAACGGATAAATAAGATGTGGTATGTGTGTGTGTGTGTGTGTGTGTGTGTATCACATACAATATTCCATTGTATATACAGCCATCAAAAAGAATGAAATATTGCCATTTGCAATGACGTGGATGGAGCTAGAGTGCATTATGCTAAGCAAAATAAGTCAGGAAGGAAAAGACAAATGCCATATAATTTCACTCATATGTGGAATTTAACAAAGAGGGTAACAATAAGAGACTCTTAATGATAGAGAACAAACAGGGTGGATGGAGGGAGGTGGGTGGGGGATGGGCTAGATGGGTGATGGGTATTAAGGAGGGCACTTGTGATGAGCACTGAATGTTACACGTAAGTGATGAATCACTGAATTTTAGTCTTGAAACGAATACTGTACTGTAGGTTAACTAACTAGAATTTAAATTTTAAAAAAAGTATCTTTCAGATTAAAAAAAAAGAATCTGTCTAAGAACAGGCTACACTGAATGTTAGGGACCCATGCAGCTAAATATCCCATGTCCATTTCCATTCAATGCTTATGAATCATCTATACTGGTTTTATTTAGAGGCAAAGAAAAATTTCTGAAAGAGAAATTTATACATAGAAATGTATGTAGTAAGAATACCACTATTTTGGAGGCTATAATTGTTTTTCTGCCAAGTTAAATTTTGCCTTTACAAGTGCAGGGTAGGAGTGGGGAAAAGGCACATAGCTTTTTACTACTAAGGAATCCTCTTTTCCCACCACTTTCATCTCTATAATCTTGCTCTGCCAAAGAGGGACTCTTACAGGCAACTCAGTCTACAACACATTTTCCTTGTATTTTGGGTTATTAATTTTTTTGAGAACCAAAAAATATGACCCAACAAAGGGTCCTCCTTCAGGTAAGACACTGTGTCCAAAGCAGTGAGTCAGGAACGCACCTGCACCAAAATGAAGCAAAATATAGATTCCAAGGCAGCATGGACCCATAAGTCCATGTTTAAGGGCCATCTCTGCCACACAACTAGCCGTGAGACCTTGGGCAAGTCACGCAGCCTAAGACGCAGACTCTTCATATGATAAATTCAGACTTATACTATGGAAAAACAGCAATTTTTCTGCAGGATTTTAGAAGTAACTAAACATTATTTAGGCTAATCTAGAGAGTTTCATTCAAAGGAGATCTCATAAATCTAGCAGGCAGAATGATAAGCCGGGTGTCAGACGTCACTACTAAGCACAATCAGTATAAGACAACTCCCAAAATGAAGTACAAGTTTAGGATGTCTATAAATTATATTACGAAATGATGAAATGCCTATAACTCCAAGATCTTACTGAAAAGCAATTCAAGACAGTTTTACCTGTGCTGTTTCATCCTAGCCACATAGAGCTATAAAACACTTGAAGTGTGGCCAGAGCATATAAGTTATTGAATTTTAATTTGTTTAAATTAAAATTTAAAACCTGAAGCTTGATTCAGTTATTGAAAAAATTTAGGTATGTTTGTAAGAATTGCATGTGGGAGGCTGTATTTAAGCATAAGTTTTACGAAATCAAAATAGAAACAAATATTTTGACCAATTTGGTGTCCAAACTTAGATGTGCTGGTGGTATAAAATAAGCATGAATTTTGAAGTATTCCCCTCCAATGTAAAATACTTATTAGTAATTTTATGCTGATGTAATTCAACGTGATGACACATTGAAATGATAATATTTTAGATATATTGATTGAGGCAAAATTTTTATCAAAATTAATTTCAGATGTTTTAAGGCTCAGTTTAACATGGCCATTAAAAAACTTAAAATTGCATGTGTCTTGCATTATATTCCTATTATATATGCTGTTCTCAAGACAACTATTGCTTTATAAGACAGATAAATGGGGAAAAATTTTTGTTAATAAACATGGAAAGCCATTAAGAAAACCCACAGTATTGCATATTTACGAGTACTAGTAAATACCAGTAGTCAGATATATTCACAAATAAATGATAAAAATATTGATTTATTGATTTAATAAGCCAACATTTATTAATCACTAAAAAAAAGTATCAGGTTGGGTGGGACTGAGAGGTGATTAACTTTATCCCCACTTGACAGCTGAGAAAATTAAATTAACTTGTCTAAGATCGCAGACCCAATAAATGCTAGAGCAAAGGACTCAAATACAGCTTTTTTGGCCCAGAATCTTGTGCTCTTCCTACCATACCAGATTGCTTCCTAGAAGTTGAGAAGCAAAAACACCATAAAGGATCTCTGATATTAAATACTTCCACATGGCACCCAAATCCATATAAGACCAAAATATAAAACTAACTGGGGAACAGATTTTTAAACATCTTAATAACGCTTTAGCACGATTATCATCCACATTACAATTAACCCCACACCAATGTGTAATAGCTCCTGTATTGCCATCATCATCCTTACTAAATATCTAGTGGATTTCCACCTTGCCTGCCTCTTTGGTCTTTGCAATTCACCCAGGCTTCTTCTGCTGCAGTGTTTTTCATACAGTCAGTTCTCAATGACTTGTTTACATTTTAAATTTAATTTTTAAAAAAGTTTTTAGAGTTTATTTATTTATTCTGAGGGGTGGGGGAGAGAGAGAGAGAGAGAAAGAGCAAGCGCGAGAGCATCCCAAGCAGGTTCTGTGCTATTAGTAAAGTCTGAACTGGGGCTCAATCCCCTAAACCATGAGATCATGACCTGAGCTGAAATCACGAGCTGGACACTTAACTGAGCCACCCAGATGCCCAAATTTTTAATTTTTTAAAACCACATCTCTGTGGGAAGGAAACCTGGTAATATTGTATAAGAGCTTGTGACTTCCTAATACAGACTCCCATTAGCCAAACAGGCACAGCACTGTTTTGATTTATAGAATCATTCCATCACGTGCATGTAGTTTAGTGTCTTGGAGTTAATATTCACCTGAAAACTCAGCAGGAATTCAAGTGCTGGGGAAAATGGGCTCAATGTTTAAATAGAAAGCGAAACCGGCAAATGTGCATATGAGTTTTTAGTGAGCTTCTTTCTCATTCCAACAGGCAGTTCTGTAATTCCCTTCCAACTGCTCTGGCCAGCCAACAAGCCACTTTTTTCCTTTGCTTCTTCCACTTTGAACTACTTGACATCCCTTCTCTTCCCAATCCTGTTGAGCCATCTTCTCTTTCAAAGACCTTTTAAAAATTCCACTTGGGCCGCAAAACCTCCCTTAACCAAATAAGAGGGAAACAGTTATTTTCCTCATCCAATTACATCCTGGGATGCAATAACTTTGAGCTCCCAAATTGGAAGGGGATGGAAATATTTAAAGATGTAAATATACAAATGGAGTTTTATTACTGCATAACCTCTTGGCTTCAATTATTATCTCTGTTCACGACTATATTCAAGTAGGTTCCTCTACATGAATAATCTTCATTATTAAGTAGTCTTTGTGGAGTTTGTTGACATGCTGACCTGTCTTCTTGAAATACTGTGTGGTGGATATATAATTATAAATTAATTTTAAGTTCATTATTTTGCAATATTCATTCAGAGAGTTGAGAGTACATAATATAGTATAGGTTTTTAAATAATTTTTATTTATTTTGAGAGAGAGTTTGTGTAAGCACAAGTGGGGGAGGGGCAGAGAGAGAGAGAGAGAGAGAGAGAGAGAGAAAGAGAGAGAGAATCCCAAGCAGGCTGTATGCAGTCAGTGTGGAGACATGGGGCTTGAACACATGAACTGTGAGATCATGACCTGAGATGAGATCAAGAGTCAGACGCTTAGCTGACTGAACTACTCAGGCGCCCCTAGTATAGGTTTTTATAATCAAGTTAGGTGCATGTCTGCCTTACTTTCTTAAGTGACCACATGCCATTACTTATTAATTGTTACCAGAGTACTCTGTGGCATTCTGAGATAGTTACTGTCATGCCCTTGCAGCCCATAAAAGTTAACGCAACTTCCAGAAGTTTCATCATGTAAGGGCAGGGAAGGAGGCATTGAGAGAATCTGATTCAACCAGCTTAATGGGATGGAGTTTGATTTGGCATAAAAACATAGAAAACTATGTCATCATCAGCTTGCTTAGGACTGGGAGAAACTTCCTCCTAGAAGGATTTATGCAAGTATACATGGCCCCAGAAAGCACACTGCTCTCCCTAGAGAGTCAAAGAAAGTCAAACAATTGATAATTCTTGTCTGTTATGGCAGGAGCAAACCATGTATGGCTATGAATACGATCAAAAGCAGCTAATAGATATCATCTTGAACCTTGTTTCTTAAGAAGGGCCAATGCTGGGACCCTTCATGATGCATTGGTTTCCTGTGAAAATCATAGTACATTTCCCTGGGAGACTTCAGAAGTATACAAGCTGCATTAGCAAACTCAGATGAACTGACACTCTTAACACTGTCCCAACGTATTCCAGAGGGCCGTGTGGCATTCATTATGTGCTGAATTGTACATTCAAGTGATTCAAGGTCATTTGGTCATCTAAATTGTATACCTTATTAAAAACAAAACCAAGCCTGTCGATCTGTAACCTGGGAATAACCATGAAACAAATTCAACAGAGGCTCTACGCATTTGCTGTGCACACTTCTGTGTTACCTTGGTGCAGTAAATCAAATGAGTATTGTCAAGAGATAACGCTACCAGCCCCTTTCATCCTCAACACAAATATTCTATTTAAAGAACACAGTTTCTATTCAATATATAATTTCAAAACACTGTACCTTGGATAATTGCTTCTGTCTCTCTTTGAGCAGCTTGCATGAGTTACATAATCATACATGTTTTTATCGTACATTAAAATAAAGCACAGACTGGATCTCGCATAGAAACCAAATCCTGGCAATTCTACCACCAACAAATAATTTGAAACTGCTCCCTCCTCTCCAACACATCTGCTACCACCTTAATTTGAGTCCTTGTCATCTCTTTGTTGGGTTATCCCTGTAGTGACTCTCCCTACCTCCATTTTTAGCTGGGACTCCAAGAGTGAGCTGGGATCTGGGCACCTGGGTGGCTCAGTTGGTTAAGTGTTGGACTCTTCATTTCAGTTCAGTTCATGATCTCATGGTTTCATGAGTTTGAGCCCTGCATCAGACTCTGCACTGGCAGCGTGGACCTGCTTGGGATTCTCTCTCCCTCCCTCTCTCTGTCCCTCCCCTACTCATGCTCTCTCTGTCTCTCTCAAAATAAATAACTAAACTTAAAAAAAACTTAAAAAAAAAAGAGTGAGCTGGGTTTGACCTTGTTGCTCCCTGTGTACAAACCAGTGGAGGCTGCCCAGTGATTTCAGGATGAAGCCCAGACCCTTCAGAAGGCCCTTCAACATTCTTTATGATCTGATCCAACCTATGTACCACCTCTCACTCTCTGATGGGGACCCTGGAATCTAGCTGTCACAGCCTGAACTGGCCACTTCGACACCTCCCTGCATTCACTCATGCTCTTCCCTCTGCTTCTTCCCTTCCTCTCTGTAGCATTCTTTCAAGTTCAAATGTCACAGCCTCTTGGAACTAGTCTTAGCCTCTTCCCTCCCACTTAAAATGATGAATCACTTCCTCTTCTTGAGCATTCTGTATGTCAGTCTCCCTAAGTCCAGGTACAATGGCTGGCACGGGTAGAACATGTATTTGATCAACATATTTGTTTTCTCCGCAGCTTGCTTCTTTCTCCCCTTTCATCAAAGCAGGCAGTCATTGACTGGAAGGCCCATTGGAAGAGCAGGGCCTGCTGAACCATAGTGCATTCTCTCTACCATGGTGCCCTACACATGTAGGCATTTAATAAGTTATAAGAAAGAAGAGGAGGTTGCTAATTCACTCTCAGGGACTTCCTAGAACTTACTCAAGCATGTTCAATTTGGGCTGATGCTTTGAGTACATCACCTCAATTGTCGTGAGAAAATCTTTGGGTTCAGACTTTTCTCTAGTAAGGCAATCAGTTTCTCCAGATATGAGACAGCAGCAGCTCTCACATGGGAGAAGACATTGGTCAGTAAAAATTTCATTAATTCAGTAGATTTCACCAATAATGGTTTCCCTCTAATTTGGAAAAAGTGACTAGAAGTCTTAAAAGTTAAATTAAATCCATGTAACTTAAATGACATTTAGACAAATATAAGTTAATATTTTTACAGAGCAGACTTTGACAGCGTTAATGGATGTAAAAAGATAAAATAAAAACAAAAGAGGGGGATGTGCAAAATGCATGAAGACGAATGGGAGATACAGGTTCCCAGTTGTGGAATGAATAAGTCATGGGGATGAAAGGGACAACATAGGGGATAGAGCCAGGGGTACTGTAATGATGTTGTATGGTGACCAATGGGAGCTACACAGTGGTGAGCACAGCATGATGTATCGAGTTCTTGAATCACTAGGTTGTATACATGAAGCTAATGTGACAGTGTGTGTCAACTACACTTCAATAAAAACTCTTTTAAAAATAAGACAGGGACATCTAGGTAGCTCAGTTGGTTGAGTGTCTGACTCTTGATTTTGGCTCAGGTCATGATCCTAGGATCATGGGATCAAGCCCAATATTGGGCTCTGCGCTGATCATGGAGTCTGCTTAAGATTCTCTCTCTCTCTCTCTCTCTCTCTCTCTCTCTCTCCCCCTCCGCCACCCCCCCCACCACTACTCTCCCTGCTCACACACACACTTTCTCTCAAATTAAAAAAAAAAAAGATAAAAACAAAGGCAGTCTAGCACAGAAATATTTTCTCTAGTTGGCTGATCACTACATAAATAAAAAATTATTTTACTCTAACTTCATTTTGAATTTCATGGACACATCTTCCCAGAATTCTGTGAACACAGTGGTACATTTGAATGTGTTGAATTTACTCCAAGAAAATAGGTGAGGGTCACACAAGGAAAGGGACTTTCCAGCCAAGTGTAGATGTTAAGTTACTGTTTGAAATAAAAGACTCCAAAATACAAAACATCTGGTCTTGCTTACTAGGGGCTGGCCTACTGATGGATGGGATAAATGCCAGCCAAATTTGTCCCTAAACTCACACCAATTCAGGTCCTTTTATCCAGTCCATCAACATTTAACAATTTATTAACAACAGCCAATGTGCCCTGAAATGTGCTAGGGAATATGACAATGACAGGATGATTGATTTTTAGCCCAGGGTGGAGGTGGGGGTGGGGGGGACCTAGACAGGCAAAGCAAAGTTACACAACATCACTGTTGCAACAATGGAAGAGTGTAGAAAGCATAGGGGAAGTGGGGCAGTGAGAGAAAACTTGGCTCCAAACGGGACACTTGAATTCATCATACTTGGGAGAGGAGTTTGGCTCAGGTACAAAAAACACATGCTTAAGATTTAATTCACATGACACAGAAAATGCTGCAACCATGGCATATACCAAAACCCTGCTACGTTATCACTCTACACAACTCTGAATTTGAAAGAGACGTGTTTCACCTTGGATAGCTTCAGATGGTTTATTTTCTGAAGTTCCCAAACCATACTTCTCTACCAAAATGTCCCCTATACCAAGTGGTAAAGACCAGATTGCCAAGCCAAGAAGATGTCCCAGAGAACCACAGGACTCTTCATTCAGTTCCTGGTCATTCTGTCTTGGCAATGAGCAAACCAGATAAAAGCAGTAACTCATAGAGGAATTGAAACAAGCATGAAATAGGTAAATTAATAATAATGGCTACCATTTACTGAGCAATTGCAATATTGAGGCTGTATACTAAACACTTCATAGACATCAACTTATTTGTTATGGCTCTATAGGTGTATTTATAAAGACATATATGACAGTTCATACCTTTTTAGGGGATAAGTTTAAGTAACTTACTCAAGGTCACATAGCAAGTAAGTGGCTGAGGCAAAGTGTATGTTCATAAATTCCCAAATCATATGGAAAAAGGAAATAAAACAAGCTTAATTAAATTCTTTCCATATTTGATATTAGTGAATAAGTAGCGAAATTATTTTCACTAATAGTGAAAACTAGTGAATCCAATGGTCAAAAAGGCAGAAGAATAAAGAAAAGACAAGAAGTAAATCGCAGCTCCTCGATCTCCAAGTAGAGAAGGATTCCCATTTAAGAACCCCAGCTTTGTGCTTCTTTCCAGTGTGGGTATTTAACTTCTTCTTACACCAGGGCACAATGAAGAACTAGGTTTGCATAATGGACCTTTCTTCTTTGTGTTATGTGACCAGTGTTGCATCATTTCCCTCTCCTGCATGGCTCAGTGAAGAGTGTGATTCACTTCTCTGTTCAGCAAGGAAAAAAAAAAAAGCAAATAACCCAAGTGGGATGATTCTCCTGGCTGACTCTTCCAGACGTGGTTAACTTTCCAACCATTTCTTGGGGAAAGTGGAGGAGACAGAAATTTGCACTCAAGCTCTGAGCTCAGATGACTCTGCCAACTCCAGCACCATTGGGCTTGGATAGGTCTTTGACACTGAATTCATTCTGTCCATAAAAAACCTTCTGCTAACTTTCTCTCCCTTGTGAAGGTCAATAGCAGAAACTTCATGAAAACCCTGAGCTGAATAAATCAGCTGAGTAGTCATCTTTCAATATGAAACATAGCCCAGTAAGATGCAGACTGAAATGGGGAGGGATGTCCTAGGGACAGTACCAACAATTTATGTCTATCCTTCTCCCAGAGCCCAAAGAATGTTTTTATCCTCCTGGCCCAAGAAGTGACAGTCTCTTAGTCACTCCCTAAAACAAGGGCCCTGTCTGGCAGAACAATATGATATTTAATGAGCTCATTACACCAGTTTGATGGCTGTTATTTTGTGTATGAGGGACACTTGAGAATTGATGAGTGGGTCTTCCATTGCTGGAGTGTGTACACTTCATGACTAGTTAGATCCTCTGCCTGAGCTCCCTTTACCAGATAATTATACTTAACTTTTGGTCTTTTCCTTAACTGTAGGCAGCCTTCCCTTACTTTCTGCATCATGCCTATCAAATTCAGTCTTTTTCAATCTCACCAGCATAAAAAATAAACAGAGTAATATATTCTAGCATGACAACAAATACTCTCATCCCACTCCTGGCCCATGACTGTGATTACAGACTGTGGGTCAGGGATCAAGTCTGGTTTGCATTCCATAGAATTTTTAAGCCTACCAAAACAGAAAGTTTGGATATATAGGACCTATAAAATGAATTCAGATGAACTTTCAGTTCATGATGACATTTTAACCATTCAATGTGTTTCCAACTATGAACATCAAAAGTGTTTGCTGCATGATCCCTACGTATGGATATCTCACACTCAGTGCCAACACACCATTACAAAAGAAAGGTGAGATCAGTGCTCAAAGCTGTGGCAAGGACCAGACTGTCCCAGAAAGGTGGTGGCAGCAGAGAGATGGAGGGGGGGAGTTGTATGCTCCAGATGGGATGCTCCTCGTGATGGACACCTGGAACCAGGCCTTGGCGGATGTGATGGTGACAGAGGTCCAGATGGGGGAGATGTCATTTGCAAAAGAAAGCATGACAAGTTTTAGCAATGTTTTCAGTGAACAATAAAGAAGGGCTGAAGAGAACTCCAGTTTCTTGCCTGGGACTGACTGATAATGAAATTCAGCATTTATGATGAGGAAGCTGGGCAGAATAAGGGACCTTGAGGAGAGAGATAAAGCCATAGCTTTACCAGGCTGGTGAGAAGAGATTCAGCTTTGGAGA
Source organism: Cryptoprocta ferox (assembly GCA_028646485.1). Taxonomy (NCBI): domain Eukaryota; kingdom Metazoa; phylum Chordata; class Mammalia; order Carnivora; family Eupleridae; genus Cryptoprocta; species Cryptoprocta ferox. The sequence goes on from CM053574.1 coordinate 66,195,912, forward strand.
TAACTATAAGCAATATAGGAAAATAATAGGGAAGATCTGGCCTTAGGGGTCAATGAATAATATTTATGTACAAACAATAGTCACTCTTACTCATATACACAATTCATCTTTCAAGGGGTAGATTACTGGTCATATTTTATTGTAATTATAGATTTCTGTAGGTCTCTTTCTCTAGACAGTCTTCTCCTTAAGAGCAGGAACTTGGCTCATGTTCAGCTAAAAGTCATCTCAGGGTATTAGAATTCAAAATTTTTTTCTGCTGTCTACACAAATTGTGTCCAAAGGCTGGAAGCAGAAGGTCAAGGAGAGTGGCAAAAGATTCATTTCTCCTATTTTCAGGAAGAAAATACATTCCAGAAATTCCCCCAGCAACTTGAATCACAGTTGTAAGCTTCTGCTGAAGGCTGAGATAAGTGAGCATCTGCCTGTTTCAGACATCCTGGGGGAAGTGAACACAGGAAGGGGTCGGGAATGGTTCCTGCTGGGCAGCCAGTAGGAATAGAGGCTCTGGGGGCACCTGGGTAGCTCAGTGGGTGAAGCACCTGACTCTTGACTTCGGCTCAGATCATGATCTCACAGTTTGTGAGTTCGAGCCCCACGATGGACTCTGCACTGACTGTGCGGAGCCTGCTTGAGATTCTCTCTCTCTCTCTCTCTCTCTCTCTCTCTCTTTCAAAATAAATAAATAAACTTAAAAAAAAACTCATGGACATTCTTATAAGCATAAGAAAAACATCAAGAAGAGTTCTTTTTTTCTGACACCAGAGACAGACAGATACAGAATTTTTATTTGGGAACTCTCAACTCTTTGCCACTGCTTTTTGATAAATACCACTGTAATAACTTAGCAGGGATTACATGTCAATATCCTTCTGCTCCTACCTGAGTTTCATCAGTTTCACCTAATCAATTTCTTTATCTTTCAAAAGATGATGAGAGGTAGCATAGTTTAGCATTTCCCCCAGATGCTATGTCTGATTCCTGGCTCTGTCACTTACATACAAATAGTAAGTGTAAAAGAGGGTCATAGTGAAGATTAAAGGAAATGATGCATGTGAATTATTTAATATAGCACTTGACACTTCATAAGGCCTTATAAATATTAGCTATTATGCTGTGCTTAATGCAATGTTATGTAACAAAAAGTGGGGAGTTTTATTAATAGTCATTTACCATCATATGTTATCTGCTTTATGGCAGTTTCTATTGTTGTCTACCCTTCTGCCTTGGTAATAAGTTCTATTTTGCTCAAGTAGCAGGTAAGCAGTCTGTTGTCTTCTAGAAAGTGGCCCCACACCAGTCCCAGGGCACATATCCTGGTTAGTTTAAGCCAATGTGGTAGTTCCATTCAACTTTGCCAGGACAGGTGTATCACCCAATTCCAATCAGTAATGCCAGAGGAAGTTTGCTGCGGTCTTTGGCAAAATTATCTCCTTCTCACCAGAAAACAGACCTAACCTAAACTCCCTCCCTCCCTCCCTGACTTTTAAGTAAAGCAAAGATGTTTGGAATGGAGGTGGCAATCTGTGACCATGCAGTGACAAGCCTAAAGATTGGAAGGTCTGAGTCCTTGAGCTTCTAAATCCACCCAGAATCTCCCATCTGCAGGCTGTGGGTTAGATAAGCTCATTAAAAGTCTTTATTCTTTTAGCCCTTATGAAGTTATTCTAGTATTTATGGCAAAAAGCATCCTAAAATGATCCACATTTCAAATTACTAGATGGCAAGAAAAAGTTCTATAGATTCACTATACCATTATACCTGTGAACAGCAGGCATGTTACTGTACTGTAATTAGTGACAGGAGGGATTTAGGATTTAGAATAAAAGTCCCTGATCAGAATCCTATACTCAATCATTTCCAGTTTATATTTCTTTTCCTTTTTAAAGTAGAGAAGTTGACTAATTTCAAAAGATAATAATTTGAATTTCAACTCCTTTGCTCTTCTAGGAAAATGACAGTAAGCATTGAAGCAGCTAACAAAATGGTTAATAAGAGAAAGCTTATTATATATAGTTTATATATATAATATATTACATATATGAAGAAACTAAGTTAAAACAGATTTTTGGATATTTAAAATGTGGTAGAATCTTCATTCTTGTTCCTGATTTTGACCTTTCTTAAAATTCAGTTATTTGACATTGTTAAAAATTTTTTTCAATCGAAAATTTGGCCAGGTTTTCAAACACCTTCAAATTTGATATCTCAATTTGTGTAAACTAGGATTAGCTTTCCCATTGTAATAAAAACTGGTGGGTTGTCAGTAAATGGAATGCAAAAGTCAGCAGGGAATACTAAAATTTTTCTCACTTGCCTATTTTCTTGTGATTGAATTCAGTCAAATAAAATAGAAGACAGGTTGTCTCTGCACTACTCTCAGCCTGGAAGAAAAGATGAGAACAGGACTCAGGGCCATCATCAACCATGAGGAAAGTGATACAAAACACCCAGTGTGGCCCAACACAGGGCTTGGCTTCTCTTGAAACTCCCTTAGGAAGCTAAAATACTCATTAGAAAAGCAGAAGATTAACTTTGGGATGCTGAGATAGTACAAGCGATACTATTGCTGAGACTATGTTGTCATTCAACAGCAAGGCCTCATTTTTAGGGGAGGTTCATTAAAAATGTGGCTTCCAAAAACTAAAAATTGAAAAGCTATAAGTGTTTTCTTTTGGAAAAAAAAAAACCTGCAAATTGTCCTCTAGTTGGTACTTGAACTTATACATTTTAATAACTGCTTATAATTTGCTAAAGTCATAGGTGATGTATTCACTTAGAGTAACATTTTTTAGTTTTAAAATTATTTTTTAAAGCAATCTTATACCACCTCACGCCTGTCAGAGTGGCTAAAATGAACAAATCAGGAGACTATAGATGCTGGCGAGGATGTGGAGAAACGGGCACCCTCCTACACTATTGGTGGGAATGTAAACTGGCACAGCCACTCTGGAAAACAGTGTGGAGGTTCCTCAAAAAATTAACAACAGAACTCCCCTATGACCCAGGAATAGCACTGCTAGGGATTTACCCAAGGGATACAGACATGCTGATGCATAGGGGCTCATGTACCCCAATGTTCATAGCAGCACTTTTCAACAGTGGCCAAATCATGGAAAAAGCCTAAATGTCATTCAACTGATGAATGGATCAAGAAGATGTGGTTTATCTATACAATGGAATACTACATGGCAATGAGAAAGAATGAAATCTGGCCATTCGTAGCAATGTGGATGGACCTCGAGGGTGTCATGCTAAGTGAAATATGTCAGGCAGGGAAGGACAGATATTGTATGTTTTCACTCATATGTGGAACAGGAGAAACTTAACAGAGGAATGAGGGGGAGGGGAAAAATAGTTAAGGAGAGGGAGGGAGGCAAACCATGAGAGACTCTTGAATACTGAGAACAAACTGAGGGCTGATAGGGGTAGGGGAGAGGGGAAAAGGGGTGATGGGCATAGAGGAGGGCACTTGTGGGGATGAGCACTGGGTATTATATGGAAACCAACTTGAAAATAAACTATAAAAGAAAAAAATAAAGCAATCTTAGTATTCAATCTTTGTTTACAATTTTTTTAATGTTTATTCATTTTTTTGAGAGAGAGAGAGACAGAACATGAGTGAGGGAGGAGCTGACAGGGAGGGGGAAGAATGTGAAGCAGACTCCAAGCTCTGAGCCATCAGCACAGAGCTCGATGTGGGACTCGAACTCATAAACCATGAGATCATGGCCTGAGCCAAAGTTGGATGCTTCCAGGAACCCCTAAAAATCTTTAAAGCTGTCAACGAGAGCTTTCTACCTAGTTGTGGACATAAAGTAAAGGTGGATGGTTTAACAAACCAAACAGTGTTTCAGACAGATTTTTTTAAATACTATCTTGCATCCTTATGGCTTTATTTCCACATGGCTTAACTGAAACATCATATGTACCAAAACCTAACAGAGTATCCTTTGACTGTATGATCATATGCTATAAAGCTTCCAGAATGCCAGCAATTTCTATAAGCACCATATCTCACTGTGCAGAAAGAAATTCTGGTCTCCCGATCAAGAAAGCCAGCGCTTCAGATTGTAGACAACCCTGTTCAAATTCACTGAGTTAGATACACAGTAACTTCACAGTAAAAAAATAACAATAGAAAGAACCTGATAGGCTGTGTAGTGTGACACCTATTTCTTATTCAGAATACTTAAAAGCAGATGAGTCCAAGAAACTGATCAAGCTTAGAAAGACAGAGAGCCTACTCTACTTATCAGGCAAGTTCAATAAAGTACAACTCAACCTCCTTCAGTTTGGCTCTAATGGTGTAGGAGAAATAACTGGCATGCATTATGATGTTTACATAAACCTCATTTTTCAGGGGAGGTATTCAAAACCCTTCACATTAAACAGGTAGAGGCAAGGTAGCATGTTTGTTCCTTTCACATAAGGAAATGGGAAAAGGAGACAAGGTCACACACTGAAAAATAACAGAAAAGCAGGGAAGAAAAACCTAATCTTGTATTTGAACAACTGAAGCATGTCATTGATTTGACCCTTATGTAATAAACCATTTTCTTGATTTGCCAAATCCTACATAAATATAACATTCAAATGGAATTTTACTTAAGTATTGCCCTGGTTAATCTAACACCGTATCCTTTTCATGGCTGCCAAAATACATATTTACCTGTTTAAGTTTAAACTCAAAGAAGTCAGCCTAGTGTCTCTTAAATTTAGGCAAGAAATTTTAATGGAGATTTAATTGTATATTTCCATAATGTTGTACCCATGGCATTGGCTGAGAAATTCTGGAAATTTCAAAGCTGTCTTCCACTGTTAAACTACTTTGCACTTTGCAATTGATTAAGAACAGCAGAGGCAGTCAGAGTGGTATATCAAATTAGAGTTGATAAAAGCTCTTAAAATAGATTTGAATGCTTCTTGAAAAAGATTTCAACTCCCTTAAATTGACATGACAACAAATTCTTACAGCAGCATAAAAAAGTATTAGCTGAAATGTTATGGCTTTGGCTTAAATTTCCATCTGTAGCTCATCAAATGACTACACAGTAGAAAGGAATTAAACCAAAATCAGACTCATTGTAGAGTCTGATATGCTGGCAGAATATAAACTTTCACTGCTCAGCAGCTGGGAATTCTGGTGACTAATATTTAAATGTTTGTGCCTGTATGTTCCGTGAAGAAGAAGAAAAGTGTTTGTAACAATATAGGTGAGAGGTAGGATCATTACACTTACAGAAATATATAATTCTTGCACACACCCCGTCTTCAACCTCAATGTTCTGGAGAGTGGGAAAACCACTCAAAATGAAGAATGAACTGGCTTTCAATTAGTCCCAGGTCCAAATGCTGATAAACATGGTAACTTCTCTTTACTATTTTCTAATGAAAAGAAGGCCTATCAGAGACACTTGCTGCCCCTAATACTGAGATCTAGTCCAGTCAAGTGTCAACAGGGTGAATAATTTAGGTTTCCTCTTCTCCTTCAGCTGTCCTGCTAGGAGGAATATTTGAAAATGTTCTTATAGGAATTTGCCTGCAACCACCAGGTTTCTAACAGTTGTCTAATGACATAGAAAGTATAAATCCATAATGTTAAAGTCAACAGAGTCTATTGAAAATACCCTCAAATAAAATTCTTGAGGGCATACACTGTCTCTGAAATACCACTGGATCCTCTCCCTGGGATTCTTTAAGGCCCGGGAACTTCTGCATGAATGTTTCTGAATTCTGCAACTAACAAGGAAGGAGGATCTCTCTGATGAGATCCCCTATAGTAGAATCCAGTCTGATTCGGTTAGGAACCCCCAAAGCAGTGTGTCAGTCACACCATGCTCAAAAGGAAGTCCTGAAGAGTGTTTGCCTTGCTTCTCTGACAATGTTGTATGGTAGCAAGGTATTTTGGAGCAATAACCAAGAAAAGCTGAAGCTAAGATACTACGTTGAGTATAATCCAGTGTGGAAAAGGAAGTAAAGATGTCATTATGGAAAAAGCTATTCTCATTGCTCCTTCAAACCTGAAGGATTCTTTTCAACTCAAAGTGAGGACATTTTCTTACTCGTGTAGCCAACAGTTCTACAGTGGAAGGATATTTAATGAATATGGTAAAAGGAAACTATCAAATGACAGAGAAAAGAAAGAAAAGAAAGAAGATGAGATAAAGCTGGGTACTTCCTTTTTCACAGATGCCATTCACCTTTTCAGGAAGTGGTTGTCTGCTAAATCTTCTGCACGGAGTTATGTGCAGATAGGGGGGGATTCTCAAAAGGTATCACATTGTAGAAAATTAGACAATTTTGAATGTTTAAGAAAAAGATGACTAATAAATGGTAGGGTAACAAATAAATCCAGAAAATCTTAATACATATGTTTTTTAAACAAACTCACCTTGGTGTGTCTTAAGTAATAGATGCCAAGATATACTGCATTTTTTAAAAATAAAGGTCCTAGTCAAAAGTAAAGACCATGGATGAAAATAATTATATGTTCATTTGAACCTGATCTGAAACCTCACAAGATACACCTATTTGATGCCATATGGGTATCTCATACACCAGAAGTTGAACTTTGAGGTAATTAGGTTTTATCATCCCAAACCAGGAACATTTAAGAGGAAGCTAGTTTATTCATAATCAATGCATCTCATTCATCAAATGAGGTAATGTTTTTAAAGGTGCTGAGCAAACCACAAGGCACTAAATAAATGCAAGATTTAGTACCAGCAAAGACCTGCACAAAAAGCTTGTGTATGGGGCTGAAAATCCACAGAACAGCCCCAACTCAGAAAAGTGTCATTTCTCTGCCTGAACTCATATTGGAGCCCAATCATTTTGAATATCACATGGAGCTGAAAAATATAGAAGTTACTAATAAGATGATCAGGACATATGTAACCCATTCAATTCTTCAACTGTACCCAGAAATGAACTGATGAGTCATAGATATTGAGATGTTTTGAAACAGAGGTCTTTTAAATAAAGAGAATATTTCATGTTGTATTATCTAAATGTTCAGTTGAAACATCTGAATACTAGCAACTTTCTCAAATATCCTGGGCTGTATCCAGATCGTAAAAGTATCCAGGTCATTGCTCCTTCTTGCCAACTTCTGTTTGCCTGACTATTTCAGTTCTTGTCGGCACCTTCACCAAGCAGCATGCACAAGTAGGCAAAGAAGTTGAAATCAAATCATTTTGTGTTGCCAGTCTTGTAGAAGACTTTATGGTGGCCGAGACTGGCGCTATCAGGTCAAATGAGATATCTGAATTATAGAATTCCATTAGTCCTGAAGATATTCTCCCTGTTCTCAGTGCTAAAGAGGATTAGGAGTTTGCTACCATTTCCTAAACAAAAATACAATATATCAGAGAAATTTCAGCAAAGTAAGCAAATGGCCATTCTAAAAGAAGTAAAGATCATTAGTACCTTTTTTTTTTTTTACTAGAGCCATTTAAATTATATATTTATATATACTTTTAAAAAGAAGGAAAAACCAACATGAAACAGTCCTAACAGAAGAAACGTACCTTTTTGCTATAATCTTTTATGTGTGTGTTGTGTGTGTTTAATCAGATGACCATAGTGAACAAACTGTATTACTTGTAATAATAATAATGGTGAAGACTTATCAGTACTTAGGTCTTAGGCTAAGGAGATGGTGCTCTCCACCTCTGGCTCTTGGGGGAAGTGGGCAGGGGGAGGAAGATCATGAATAAACTAACTTCCTCTTAAATGTTCCTAGTTTTGAATGATAAGGCTTTAATTCCCCCAGAGCTCAGCTTCTGAGCTATGAGATACCCGTATGGAATCAAGTAGGTATATTTTGTGAGGTTTCAGATCAGATTCAAATGAACATATAATGATTTTAGTCCATGGTCTTTACTTTTCAATAGGACAGAGGGTGGGAGGAGAGAGACACAGAGAGAGTTCGAGCTAGTGAGTGAGCTTGCACGTGAGCATACCCAAGGGTGCAGAGGGAAAGAGGGAGGGGGCTAAGAGTTGGCAGTGAACTCCGCCAACAAGAATGAAAGCACCTATAAAGCACTAAGTTCCCCAAAGTGTTCTTGACCTTTTGATCATCCTATGCATGATTTTTTTAAATGTGATTATCAGCTGAAAGGTTTATGGCACTACCTAGTATCCTGGCTTTCAGCAAATTGTTCTCTCTCTCTCTCTCTCTCTCTTTAAATTTCATCTGTAAAGTGTGGATAAAACATAACCTTGCAGGGTTATTGGAAAGAGTGAAGATAATAAACACAGTGGTCATATGGCCTCCTTTGCCCAGGGCAGTCCCAGTATAATTATTAACTTTCACTCTCAAAAGTGTCCCAGTTTGGACAAATAATGATGTGGTTGCCCCACATATAAATTACCAAGCATAACATCTGACATAGAGCGGGCCCTCAGTGAATGTGACAGTTATTGTTATTCTCAGATTGTTTGAGCATTTTAACAAAAAACAACGCACGAAACAAACAAAACCCCCACTTGTTATTTATCTTCATCACAAACCCACGAACAGGCTCTTTCTACTGAGAGTAGATGTTGATTTGGGGTTTTGTTTCTCATCAGGATAATAAACTACTTTAGCAGAAGTGACCCTGACCTGAGCTAGTGCACGCACGGTCAGACATCTATGAGTGACAGGAGCACTGGAGTGACTCCCTCCTGAGTGCCTGGATGGGGCTGGGTGCTCCCTACTCTTTCAAGAGCACTGAGGTGCTCTGCACTTCAGAGTGTCTGCACTTGGGCTCTACTGTTCTGGTGGATTCAGGCAACCTGGTTCATGTCTTCAGTTTTCTTCTTCACATCAAATCTACCAAGAGGTTAAAACTAACCCCTTGAGGTTTCTCTTAAGCCTTTCCCAGAATGTCCTTGAGCTACACTGATGACATAAACAGGGTTCAGTAAGGACGGCTCTGCGGTCAGTCAGTGGTGTTTCCCATCCTCACATGCATGGGATCTTTGTCTCCAGAGCTAACCTGGTACTAACCAGCATTTCTATGTTAGACAGAAATATTGTCCTTATAACCACAACTTAATGCACTATAGTATATCTGAAAAATGTCACATCCAATTCTCACTGATGCAGGTGTTTCTACAGCAACATTAGACATTTCACAGTGCACACCAGCCCCTTCCAAAATAAGCAAAGGGCTTGCTCAGTTCTGCAGACCAGTTTGTCAATGGAAACCTCGTTATCTGAAAGAGTTAACAAGCTTTCAAAAGTTCCCCTCTATGAGGTAGCAGGGTTTGACAGATGTTGTAAGAAAGAGGCCAACTGCCCTGGAAAGATGAAGATGTTGAATAGGTTCTGAACGTACCTTTGTTCATTGGGCCCTGTGTACATTTGGACAACATGGGGTAGATAGAGACATAAGGAACCCCAGTAAGAGGTCGCAGATGGGTGAGAGAGCCCACATGCTAGCACTCTACATCAGTCTAAAGTCAGCCTTCCTTTCCTCTGAAATAGCTTGGACCTATCTGCTCTAAACTTTTTCTGTAGCACACCTGAAAGGCCAAGGGGACTTACTGCCACTGAGGGTGTTGCCAAGCCATCTCTTGTGCTGCTGGGAAGTATTTACTTAGGGAAGGTAGGAATATTCTACTAGAAGCTGAGGTAGAAAAGTGGGTATTGTTAAAAAGTAAACCTAGAAAAAAAATGCCTGAAAGCAAGCAACTGTTTTTGGCATCTTCACACAGTTCCCTTCTCTAGGGGTGTAGCAAGTGTGGACTACACGTAGAATAGCCCACAAATGATGTCAATACTAGGGGGAAACGGGGTCTGAGTCTGATTTTAAGTGGGTTTAGAAGTGAGAGGAGCACTGGAATACATTAATATTATTTTAACATTTATTGAGTGTTAATAATGTGCTAGATATTGTTCTAAGTGCTCTAATTCTTAAATACCTCTTTTACTCCTGTGAGGTATCCATTATTTCTGCTTCCGTTTTCCAGATAGGATAAATGAAGCAGAGAGGAGTTAAGAAATTGTCCAAAGCCAGTCAAGTGAAGGAGATAAGAGACCAGAACCAAGCCCATCTGGTCCTGCAACTTGTGTGTTCTAGGTGAGGGCATGCCAGATTAGGAGGCCACTGTGTGTACAGGCATGTAGCGGAGAGCAAGGTAGTAAAATGCAGACAAGGGTGAGCAGATTAAATTTGGCTGGGGCAGAAAAACAATCTGAGAGAGAGGATGGATGAGGAACTCAAAGAGGGTCTTGAATGGCAGTCACATGCTCACAGGCAAGAGGGAGTTGTGGCGTGGTCTTTGAAATGCTGGCAGAAGCCTCTCCAGGAAGCTCTATGTCAGGGGGACTGTTAGGAGACCACTGGAGCATTCCAGATTAAACAGAAAAGCCTGTGGAGGCTGTGGCCATGAACACCAAGGAAAGCAGCTGTGAGAATCACTGCATGGTTGGGGAAAGTCTAGATATGACTAGGGAAGAAGCCAGAGGACTTAAGTGGGTGGGGGGAGGGTGTTCAAGGGGCTAAGGAGAGCCTCCACAGTGAGGTCTACAAAGGAATTTTCTTTCCAGACATCAAGGCCATTTTAATTCCCAACTGCATTAAAATGAAAGGACAGCCTGACAGAGTGGGCATGCCAATGAAAAAGAGTGTCAAAATGAACAGTGAATAAAATGCTAATACATCTCACCAGGCAATGACTGATTTAATTGACTTGTTAATTCTTCAGAGGAGACAGACATAACATGAAATTACATTTCCCCCACAATGTGCCCTTAAAAACAATGAATGGAAATCTTAACGGGCATGCTCAGGGAATCATCTTTCCTCTTACTACCTACCACCTTGCAAAGCAGTCAGCCATAGTTACACAGTTTGTTTTATTGCTTTTTAATTGTTGTACTTTTATAAATAAGCACTGCTATGTAATTAGGAGCCTGATTCTCCACTCAGGTATGTGGGCGGGCATCCTGCCTCTCAAGCCTATGATGCTGGCTGACGAGCTGCTTGCTCCAAGACGCACCCTCCAAGCCAGGTTACACTGAGTAGGCCAAAGCCCTAAGGCTACTTTTTACTATAGACAGAAAATCTCCTTTCTCTCTTGGCTACTGAAAATATGTAAAACTGAGAGCTAAGCTAGGTTAAAAGCAGGTTAGTGTTGCAACAAGCTCAAAGAAGACTAAGCATAAAGTGTATTTCCTCTTCCTCTTTCAAGAAAGGACTGAAAAGCATTCTGACTTCCAAAGAAACACCAGAGAATCACCAAGTTCACTCCTTCTATAATAAAGAAATTAGGACAGAGGGCAGGTATGGGGTCTTATTCATCTTTGCAGCCCCGGAGCCTGGCATACTAGGTGTGGAATAAATATTTGCTGAATGAATTGAAAGAATTCAGAACTGTGTCCCAGATGCTCTCAAAGTAGACATGAATAGTCATTTTGAACCATTTCCTGATGTGAGGGAGTGTGTGTGTGTGTGTGTGTGTGTGTATGTGTGTGTGGTGTGGGGTGGTGGTGGGGGAGTTTAGGAAAGGTGAAGAGAATATATACTTTGTCTAGAGTCATTTGAAAATTGACAAGGGAGAAATATTTCAAAAGAAATCCCACTGGCCTCAGTATTGTCACAACACAATTTTCTATCTAATGAGACAATGACAAAAAATGCTAGGAGAACATAATCTGGCCTTGGTGTACTCAAAATGATGATTCAAAACCATATACCAAAGTCAAACTCACAGTAAGTCTTTCCAGTTATTGGAAAATTGCTCCATCAAGAACCCTGTGTGTCAAACCCTTTTCATTAATCAAAGGGTGGATAGACAAAGGAAGATTCATCCTTGAGTATGAAGTATTACACAAATAATGGTTCCAAGATAAATGAACTATGACTCTAACAGATAAAAGGAATGCTATTTGGGTGACAGCAAGACTCCCAAATGGCTTCCCACTTGTAGAAAAACAGCTTCAGAGGAGCCCCACACTGTACACAGTGGTGCAAAATGACCTGGGGAAAAAATGGTTTCTATAGATATCATTGAGATGCACATCCCTGAATACCTTAAGGCTGAAGGTACTTTGGCTCTTTTCTTAGAGCAATTATGGTAGAGGTTCTTCTGCCCAGGTTTTGTTTACATAGGAACAATCTTGGCCACAGGTCATCTGTGTAGGAGATAATTAATCACCAGCTCTTTGAGCACAGGTAGTCTAATTAGTATGCACGTAATACAGGAGCAAAATTTTTTCTGGAAATTTTTTTTTAAATTTTAAACAATTAAGGATCTGTAATACCTGCTGGTCTTTTATCCAAAGCAAGCACAAAGGCTGTTGGTGAAGTAGAGAAGACTTTGTTTTTCAACTATTCAGAAAACAAGGCATCACTGATCACCTGAAGGCCTTGTTTTAATTCTGATTTCAGATCCATGATGCCTGAGAGGTTGTCTTTTTGAAATGTGTTATTCCTAAAATTTTTAAGTAGGTCAGTAATGGAACTTCAGAAATCATAACATTCTGATATCCTAATAAATGATCAGGGTCAGAATCTCACTTGTTTATATTTCAGGAAAGCATGTTACTAATTTGGACTATAACACAACAGGATTTTTATAAATCCAACATTAGATAGCATTCTGAATATCATCCACACAGACGAGGGAGAGATACAGAAACCTGCGAATGCCTCTAGTGCAAAAGAGCCGACTCTTAGGTTTTAGACTTTAAATACTTTTTTTCTTTAGACAATACCCTAATAAAACAATTACGAAGTACTCTGAAACCCTGCCACACCCCTTTGATGAAACCACACTTCACAAAATACTTAGATAAAGCCTGATCAAATAAACATTAAGGCAGAAAATGAAGCTCAGAATGCCCCATCCTGCACTCTGCCACAGTCTGAAGGGCCATCTCACTTGAAAATTTAATCAAACAAAATCTACTGTGATTCCACTGCAGCCTTTACACTTAAGGAAAGCTAGTTTAGTCTCTGACATTTTGATTTTCATAGCAGATGGAACCAAAAAAACTTCCTTGGCTCCCAAGCATATGCCTCCAGTTGAGATTTTATTTCTCGAACCTTAAGCAACATCCAGCAAACAAACAAACAAACAAAGGTTATTTTCTATTACTCACTATTACTCCAGGATTTCAGTAAATATTTGATACTGATCTCAAAGAAGCCGGAATCCTGCTGGCTGGCCATGTCGGCGGTATACAAAGAGGCTCTTGGGACTGGACTGGGAGCCGCTGGAGAAGCAGGTCCCGGGTGTGGAGATGTGCCTGTCACAGGTTAATGATGTAAGCGGGGGTCAGCGGTGGAGAGGAAGCCTCTGCAGATCTGCCTCCGGACTGGCAGGGAGTCCTCATTTAAAGGACACCAAGGAGAGGAGCGGGAGAGATGCTCGGCAGCCGCTGCTGCTGCTGCTGCTGCTGCTGCTGCTCCTCCTCCTCCTCCTCCTCCTCCTCCTCCTCCTCCTCTTCTTCGGGGTCTAGGACTTGCTTCTTATTTGCTGGGTGCTGATCTGTCTGCAGTGCTCAGAGGTGGCGGCAGCCGCTGCTTTCATTTCTGGGCTGCCATAACCAGAGCCGCCTGCTGCCGGCCGCCCACATGCTCTGCTTCAGCCAGGTACGCTACCGAGGAAGTTCCCCACCTGAACTGTGATCCGTTTTTCCCCTGGGAGGGAGGGTTTCTTGGCTGGCCTCCCTGACACTGTGCAGGCAGCCACGGCCCACACAGCTCTCCGCAGGGCTGAGGGATGGGCTGGGAGCGCCGCCCCCTGCCCCTGCCCACGGTCTCAACCTGAGCCACCGCTCAGCCCCAGATTCAGCCGGAGGAGGAATTTCCCAGCTCCTGTGGCTCCTCTCTGCAGAAATGCTTCCAGGGAGCAGCCCGCATGAGCACTGGCTGCTACTTCCCCTTGTGTCTGTCCCTGAAATATACACAACTGCATCGCGCTGCAGCACCCCTGGATCTGGTTGCAGTGACGTTTTTTTAAAAGCCCCATCTGTCAGCCTTGTTGCAGTAGGAAAGCTGGGTAACAACAGGGCATTTGCCTGGGCTTTTTCTTCCCCTTCTTTCCTCTCGGGCACAGTGGAAGCTGCACTTTGTGCTTCCCCCTACCAGAAAAGCTTGTCGCTTTGAGAGGCACTCCACCCCTAACATGTGCATCTGAAGGGGATGCTTAGTGGGCTTGTTTACAGAATGTCAGGCTCCACCACGGATCTGTTTCTCAAACCTATCATTTCTAAGAATCACCAAGCCCAATAAAGCTTATTTATTTGTATTAAAGGGATAAGAAGCAAAAGCATTAGATTCCTTGCTGTATAATAGCTTTTTAGTTCATGAAGTCTTGATATCAGGTGTCCTGATTTCGGTTAGCTTTATTTCATGTTACCATTTAGCTTGACTAGGGGATTAAATAAGAGTATTATAATTTTGACAGGCTGTGTTTCAGTAGGTGGGATTTGGCCAGTCGTTTCACAAACCACTGACTACTTCTCCCTTTCCAGTACATTTCTCATTAATATTTTCCAAAGGAATTAATAGGCCATATTAATAATCATTAAACATAAAAATGTTGGGCAACTCCCCTCAAATCAACACACAAGTAGGACTTTTTAGACTAACAGTTCTTTTGAGAAACAGAAAGGAGAGTGAAAATACTTTTAAGACTAAGAATTACTATGTCCTGAAATGCCCCAAGGCACCATCAGTGTAAGGTTTTCAAACTCCTTACACTTACACAAAAGGCTAGCCTTCAGCCACCAAGATCTCCAGCTCCACTCATAGTGTTTTATTCTCATGAAATTTCATATCAGATGGATTTATTTTTCATTTATAAGCATACTAGAGTTGATAAGCTAATTTTATCACCTGTACTTTGAATATATGGATTCCAAGTGAAACAGGACCTAAAGATTTTTACCTCAAAACAGCTATCATATTCAAAAACAAAAATTAATATCCATACCCACTTTTCTGAGGCCTCCCCATGGCAATGAATGAACAGGGAGACTGCATGATGCCTGGAAGTTCATGAGCACAAAGTCTCTCAAGACAGGCCCCAGATTCCCACCTGGCTCCAGATTTTACTAGCTATGAGACCTAGGGCAAGCTATTAACCTCACTAAGACTTAGTTTCCTCACCTGGAAAATGGGAATAATAGCGGTACCTACCTCATCCAATTGTTGGAAAGATTAAAGGACATTATGAATAAAGGGCTCAGCATAATGTCTTTCTCGTATAGTAAACAATTAAGCGTTAGCTATACTGATATTTATTGTGAACACTTAGGGACGCCAGAATAGAACTTTTTTTAAGTTAACCACATGATTGTACCACTGATAGGACTTAGAAGGTATATTGCTTTTGAACACCAATGGTAACCGTTTGGGGCTAGCAAGTTGGAGACACTTCAAATAGCTGAAGTAAGCAAGCTATTATATATTGTTAACTCAAGCATACACAGATTCTCTTGGTTGACTTTATTAAATAGACCTTAACTGGCTTTTCAAAGTTTTCAATCCTGCTATAAACATATTAACTTGCTGAGAATGCCACTCATATATATTTTGAGAGGAAATTATCCTAAATTTTTAGATGCTATTAAGAAAAGAATGTTTTTAATGGCATCTCATTTTCCCTGTGAAGACCTGAACCAGTAACTAAGAGCTCAGTGTCTGTCCATTAGAACCTGAAGTCTTGCTCATGTGTGTTTTTTTTCCCCTTTGAGTACTTTTAAAGAGAGCCTATATTGTAAAAGAACAGAAAAGGCCTTTTGTTTTGTTGAAAGGGCTACAAATCAAATAGAATGACACCTGCTGCAAGCTGGGATAAAACATTTATCCTTTTGTCTCCTCTCTGGCAGGGGTGGGGATGCTTATAAAAAAGTCATCAGAACAAGCCCCTGGACCGAGGGACCTAAAATACAAAATAAAATCTGAATTTGTCCCTGGCTTGTTATGAGACTTCAGATGTCATTTAAGAAGAACGAGGGGTTTTCCTTAATAATATTAGAACATGTAATGAATCTTAAAGCAAGGAATAGGCACCGTTGTTGGAGGCTCAGAGAAAAGTAACAGTAATACAGGAAAGCTGAAAGGCCTCATGAAGTAGTGTCCAAGAGTGGGGGAAGAAGTCAGACATGGTAATAGCACCATCTACATTTAGTCAACATTAATACTGTGTTTAAAAATACCTATTTTATCAAAGCTAATCCTCAACCTATGAAGTACTATTGATAGCCCCATTTCATAAATGAGAAAAATGGAGGCAAAAAGATACAGAATAATGTCAAGGTCATAGAGCTGACAAAATTTAGGTCTAACACATTTTAGAACCAGAATCATTTATTTCTTTATTTCTTTATTTAATCATAAGCAAGCCAAAAATCATAGTTACCTACTCCTTTTCCAAACTTCAGGAAGAGATGCTAAGACCCTTATTAAGACAACATAAAAGGAATGCTTTAGGTTCAGGTCCCATTGGCTCTCCAAGACTGCTTACTGCCTTTCTGTCACTCTCTAGCCTGCGGAAGGAATTATTCCTTGGGGCTTTGCCCCATCCCAAAGAAACCTAGAGAAGATTGCTGTTATCTTTCACATTAATTTGATTCCTTGTACAGGTCGTGGTCTGTATCAGGATGCCTGACCTGGGGTGGGGGTGGGGCCAGTGGGGGTGGCAATCTAGTCTGAACTCCACTCTCCAAGCTGTAAAGAGGTAGAAATGGGCTGTGTCCATCCTGGTGTGTGCCACACATCTGCCCAGTCCATAGGAAGAGGTGCTTAATTGTGATCAGTATAGCTAATGGACTCATGGTAGCCTGGGGTGGTGCCGTAGGGACTAAGAAAACAGAGCAATATAAGAAGGCAGAGGCCAACTGGTCACCTGTGTCCCAGGTTGCTGAGCAGCAGGGTGGGACAAAGGTGGGTGTTGTAAAGGGTGCATAGATTATAAATTACAGTCTGTGGCATTCCCTACTCTTTCTTCTCGCCCTCCAGAAGAGCCATGTGTCTCTCATTTGTGTCTGCCACAGCCCCCAGCACATGCTAAGTTCTCATGCAAAGAACACATAGTGAGTCACTGAATGAACAGACATGTCATGCATGCCTAGCGCTATCTGTCGCCTGTGGGGAAAAAATGTGCAACAGAAGTACAAGCGGTTTGTGTTTTGATTCATTTTTAATTTTCTCTTTCCTAGCATTTTTGACAATTTTTTTAATATTAAAATGTGTGGCGTTCAAAAAATGTGACAACAAAGCTAGGCAAACAATCTGGATGCTTGCCAACATCAAGAGCCGTCTCCTAATGGTTTTAAAAAGTCTGACTGCGCTGATTGGGTTAGGGTTGGAATCCACCCCCTTTCCCTGTGGATGGCTGCACGTGGGCACACATGTGTAATTATTGTCAGAGTGACATGTACATTCATGCATAGAATGTATTAGGCAGAAGAGAACTGTTTTCCTTGCATCCTGAGGAAACAAAGGAAAATCACCGAAGAAAAAATTGCTTTATCAATTTTTGCTGTTTAAAATTCCAAAAAAGCATAAATATTATATTCCTACTATTATGTATTATTTCTTAATAAGAATGGTTCCAAATCAAATTAAGCATCACTTGAGATCAATGGTGACAATTATGGAGAAAGGGCTTTGTTTCTCTTTAAGCAGAATGAGGTCTTTTAGAGATAAAGAAAGCATCAAGATAAATCAAACTTTTTAAATATATTTTAGATGCATAATTTGTGCTGATCTATCTCGTGCTACAACATAGCAGAGAAAAAAAATATGAAGCGATGCCACACAACGTTCATTTCGTAAACAGAAAACTCAAGAATCATTCCCTTAAAAAATCCAACCCACATACACAAATCTTCACAAAAATAGATTCTGCAAATTTTGAAAATGCTTACTCCATTACTCGTCAGTACAAATAATTTTTTCCAAATGAACTGAAATACATTTAAATGTTCTGAATGCACCAGAACTTCATTAGAGCACAGCTTCTTCTTGCACACATAAACAAGGACAATTGTATCCCCTAAAATTGTCTCCATTAAAAATTAGCAGCAGAACCCATTTTTCTTCCCTACTTACTTCCTCTGCAAAGGAGTTTTATAAGGAATGATGGGCCATGACAAAGGAATTGAATGTCAGTCTAGCTAATGGGAAGCCCTTGAAGGATTGAAGTAGTGAAAGGCATCAGATGGCAGGGAGAAATGGCAGCAGAGAGCGGGGTCAAGCTTGAAGGCCTTTTCCTTGCTGCTCTGAGCAGGGAAGGCTCACTCCATAAGCCCACTCTCACCCAGGGTGTGTAACAAGTCTAGGATAGGGTAGGGGGATTAACATTAATGGAGATCAACTTGATGTTGAGACACCACTAGGCTATGTTTCAAAGGACCTGTATGGACAAACCCAAGCCAAGGGCCATGCCTGCTAAGCACCTGCAAGGCACCTCTCTAAAAGTGGTGTTGAGACATCATTAGAATGACTTGGGACTAGGGCATCAGTTAACTCAGGTCTCTACCTCCAGCATCTTCATAACTTGAGAGATAAAACTCGGGCCTCTCTCTCAACACTGCTCCAAACAATTGAATGGTGACTTCAATAGCAAATATTCCAAGGATATTGATTAGAAGGGGCACAATATAGTATGCCAGAGCCAAGGCTCTACTCTACTGTGTAGGAGCCGTGTTGCTTGGCAAAACTGCTGAACATCTCCAAGCCTCTGTTTCTACATCGCTAAAATAGGATTACCTCACAGGTCTGTCATGAGGATTAAATGAGCATGTAGCCAGAGGACAACTGGTAAATAGCAGGTCGATAGCTAGTAATGAACCCAGAATACCCAGCACAAAATGCCCCTTTAACTTCACAGTCTGGTTAGGGTAAGGGGGAGAGAGAGACCCTACTCAGGGCGGAGGGCTCCCATCTCCAGCCCCCTCTGCTGGCTACCAGGGGAAGGCTGAAGTTTTGCAGAAGTAATGAAAGCCTAACCTTGTACACATACAAAAAAGTTTT
Organism: Cryptoprocta ferox; assembly: GCA_028646485.1. NCBI lineage: Eukaryota > Metazoa > Chordata > Mammalia > Carnivora > Eupleridae > Cryptoprocta > Cryptoprocta ferox. Next base: position 66,214,898 of record CM053574.1, read on the forward strand.
ATTTAATATTTTAGTGCTTCTAACTTTCTGTGCCCCGGGTAAAGCTGGATAGAGGTTCTGGTTACCTTAGTAGAGGCTCAATGTTTACCTAATTCACTCTTCTTATTAACCTCTCAAGGTAAGCCTATTTGAATATTATTAACCTACAGTCAAACCAGGAGATGTGGTTCATATGTATTTTGTACATATAAATAAAAAGATTTGACCTCAATTTCTGCAAGGCACTAGTAGTATTTAATATTGTATTTACAGATAATATTGTATGAAAAGAGAAAATATGGGTTACTTTGACTGCCTTTTATCGTGAAAGCACACAACAGTACCGATAACTTTACTACCCTATTTTTGAATACCACCAGCAACCAGAGAACTTATTTATACTGAGATACAAACAGGTGCAATATCACAATAGGAACCAACACTATATAATTATAAATTATGTCCTTTCTGAAGAAGTAAAAACACAGCATTTGCTTTGCATATCATTATTTACCAAAAATGTACAGATTGATAATACTTAGAATATAAAACAATCATCACACTTCCCAAACACTGGTTGCCACTTAAAGAACTAAGAAAATAGCTTTTTCCCTATTAAAATGATAAGTTAACAAACAAAAGAGGTGTATTCTCATAGTTGAATTTAAAAGTTTTGGCTATGGTAAGACATTTTCATTTATTAAGTGATTAAAAATGAAGTACCTTTTAGGGGTAGAACTAATATTCCCACTAATGTCCCCAATTTCATACACAAAAATAAATATTAGGTTCTAAGTCATAAGGGGCAGATCAACTTTCCCTCAGAGGTACCATTTAATGTATATAGTTATTGAAATCTACAATTTTAAAGTCAATGGAATTGGGAAAAATCGGAAAGTTTGATTACTTTTGTTATATACTTGCTACTTGAACTTTACACATACTGAACATCTTTTTCTTTCTTTTAGGTATGATCACATGTTTGCAGTGACCTACCAACAAACTTTGATAGACTAAGAGTCAGGAAACTATTTTCTTCCTTATTCTGACCCTGATACCATGACCTTGGATAAGTTACTTTCTACTACATGAGGAAAGCTGCTTCTCATCACCAGACTGCCTCATCTCCGAGGGCAGGCCAACCTTTGATTTTCCATATTACTGGGAGGGACCCTGGCTCAGGGAAAGAACACTGTATAATAAATTATTTAATGTTGGTCTTTGGCATACGTTATTTTAACTTTTGGGCAACAGATTCACCTTCTCAATTCTGTTTTGATAAAGCTAGTACCAAAAGTATCCCATAGAAAGCACATACTGGCTGACTAGGAGGAGAAGCTGACCCAGAACCAAAAAAAAAAAAAAAGGAAATTAGAAAGAGATAAACCAACATGACAATGATCGAGGGATCCTCTGTGAAGTTAATAAGGCAGTATCAAATGCTTTGTTCCTCTTAGAGGAAAATGCATACTCTACAATTATCCAAGTCCTGGAAACCAGGGATAATCCATAGCTGAATACCAGGTCATTGTCACTGAGATGAAGTGTTGAACTAAGGAATTAAAGATATGTAGAACAGCTCTTCATTTGAAACTAAAGCTTTAAAAAGAAGTATCTACCTCACTGAGCATCACTGATTAAACCTTCGAAATGACCATCTGTTCCTGGTGCTATGTGGTTCAGACCCTCTGATCCCGCCTTCAGAGGAGTGTGGTCTGAGCCCGGCAACACTGAAGTGGAGAAACACATACATCGCCTTCTCCACCCCAAGCACAGTTCAAACGTGGTAGAAAATGTAACTGGGAAGGCGCAAGTAAATTTTGGATAGAGAAAGCCTTGCAAGGCATGTTTTTAGAAAGGGTGGGGAAATCACCACCCTATTTTGACCAGACAGGCAGAGCTTTGTGTAGGAGGGTGGGGCTACGAGAAACTGTCTGAATGATGGGAGGGAACAGTTTTACAAGCTGGTGGTGAGAGCAGTTCCAAATGCATGGCTCAGCTAAGAAGCCAGAGAAAGAATAATGATCTTTGCAGATGGTCAGGGTGGATGAGGTCACTTTGGGAAGCCCAGGGAAATAGAGGTGGAGGGTCATGAGTCTGATCCTCACAGTGTTAGTTATAGAGAAACCCAAGCTCCTGTCAGCTCTCACTCCACCACATACTGGTCACAGTGATCCACTCTGGTGTTTGAGCTACTGCCTTCTCCTTTATAAGGGGACAGGTGATACTGTATGATCTGCTATCTACAGAAGGTTGTTTCATGACCTCAAAGGAGACTCTGTAGATGAAAGGGTTTTTTATTCCCAGGGTGCCCATTTTAGGATGCTCAGGGTCCAGAAGTGTAAGGATCACACAAAAGGGCAGGAGGTCCCTCTTCCCTCTTAAAGAAACACATCATCACCTTCTAACTATTGTGGAAGCCTGCTGGACTTCAGCTTTGGGTTAGGGACATACCAGTGTTGTCCTGCTATTTAAGTGACCATTTGCAAACTCCAGGAATGTGCTGGTGGTTTGCTTGTGCCTTATCCAAATGCCACTTAGGTCTTTCTGGATAAATACAGGATGGGTGGCAATGGTAGTCTGCCTACTACTCCACCCTACCTCAAGATTTCTTTTCCATCTTCGTTGCTCTTCAAGAGAATTTGTTCTCATCCTTTATAATTTTTTAAAAATTTACTTTGTCTATAAATTGTTATATCCTCATCTTATATATCACTCTCATGTATATAATTTAAATTTTGTGTTCATTATAACAATGGGCAGCAGAAGAGTAAGGAAAAGGGACATGGACATGGGCCTTATTTAGACCTTTGGATAAGATTTTGGGATATTTCTGATAGTAAGAAATGGATTAGCAAGAAGGCTAAATCTGGAATGAACATACTAATAGTCTCTCCTTTGACTATATCTACATATACAGATGAGGACATTGAAATTTATGGGGATCCAATAGCTAGGACATGGCAGAGTAATGATAACAATAATGAAGATAATTGCTGGTTATATGATAGAGCCAAGATTGGAACTCAGATCTGATGCTAGGCCAGTCATGTCCAACAGAAATATAACACAAGCCACATATGCAATTTAAAATTTTCTAGTATGTACGTTTGTAATAACAAAACAGGTGAGATTAATATATTCTATTTAACCTAATATATCCCAAATATGATCATTTTAACATGTATGTATATATATATATATATAGTTATTAGTGGGACACTTAATATTTTGCACTAAATATTTGAAATCTGGTGTATATTTTACAGCACATTTCAGTTTGGAAAACCACATTATGGGCTCAATAGCTACATGTGGCTAGTGGGTCCTTTATTGGACAGTGCAGCTCTAAGAGGTTCTCAACTATTTTTGGATACTTTTGGTCACCTAGTAGAGCCACTGAGCTCCTTCTCAGAATGTAAATGAGACACAATCCATGAGAAACCAGTTATTTTGAAATAGTTATCAAATTACGTTAAAAACCACAAAATTATGGTATTGTAGATAATGCATTCCTTTAATAAGACCTTAAATAACATAACTTAGAGATAAGCCTAATAATTATAATAACGTTGAAATAAAAGAATAAACATAAACAATATTGAAGTCTACCTAAAGCAACTGTAATATAACAGAAAAAAAATCTGTGAGTTCAATTGGTAGTGAAGTCAAAGATACTGCTAATACTATTTTTGTTGCCTATGTTTGTACTTGAAGAAAATAGTAAATTTAAGTTAGAGGTTAATGAGAAGGAAAGTGTAATTTTTTCCCATCTCAGCTCTTGGATCCCCACAATCCTATCTGTGGCTCTGCTTGAGAGCATGCACTTCAACCACTATTCTCGACTCTTCCCATACGCCACTCCTTCCAGGAAAGCTCAGTTTCAGGTGATTCTTAAAGATGGTCATAAATAATTGCTACATATTTGAGAAGCTTCTTGTGTTTTTCTCCCCATTCTCTTGATGCTACCTCTTTCTCCCTCTTCTTTCTCTTACTCTTTCTGCCATCCCCACCATGCTCTTCAGTATCTTACTCTACGCAACTGGACATTCAATAAATGATAACATGTATCACAAAGCTTTTCCCAGAAGCTACAGGCATAATACTCACCAAATAATTTGTTGCTGGGCGATAGAACACCAGCTAATTATGTGGGGCTACCTTGGTGGCTTAGTCAGTTAAGCATCTGACTCTTGGTATTGGCTCCATTCATGATTTCATGGTTGTGAGATTGTGCATGTCAGGCTCTGTGCTGAGCATGGAGAATGCTTGGAATTCTCTCTCTCTGCCCCTTGCCTGCTTGTGCTCTCTCTCACTCTCTCAGAATAAATAAACTTAAAAAAATAATTTTTTAAGAAAAAAGAATGCTAGCTAATCACAGTCCTCACACTCTAATGAGTACATGCAATATAATTCACATTTGGGGGTTACCTAAATTGTCCATGTTTAAGAATATGTAAAATGTCATCCTCACAGGTTTAATAATCTCTCCTCCCCAAAGCTTATATGTATTGATAAGTTGATCAATGATATCTCAAATTCTTTTACTCTCCAAATGGAAAGGAGATAAGTTATATTATTACATACACTTAACATAGTACTCTGATTTTTTGTTTTAGAGAGAGAGCACACACATGAGTGGGAGAGAGGGGCAGAAAGAGAAAGAGAGAGAGAGAAAGAGAGAGGATCTCAAAGAGGCTCCATGCTCAGTGCAGAGCCCAATGGAGGGCTCCGATCCCACAACCCTGGGATCATGACCTGAGCTGAAATCAAGAGTCGGACACTCAATTGACTGGGTCACCCAGGTGCCCCAATAGTACTCTGGTCTCAACAACTAATTTAATTTTTAAGATATCACTTTGCTTAAGGTGTGGAACTCATTTGGTGGATCAAAATCATCATATTTTTCTAATAGAACAGGAAGGAACACATCAGAGTGCATCATATAGTAATGGGGTAAGCACAGTTTCATAAAACCTGTGTTATATACATACACACACATGCATTATATGAATGAAAATGTACACGTAATTCCACTCTTGGGATACATCCTAAAGAATTGAAAACAGGGACTCAAACAGATATATGTTCATCCACGTTCATAGAAGCACTCTTCACTATGACCAAAAGGTAGGAATAGCCCAAAGGTCCACCAGTGGGTGAATGAATAAATATACAAATTGTGGTAGAGCTGCACAATGGAATATTCAGCCATAAGCAGGAATGAAATACTAACTGATCCATGCTACATGGGCAAACCTTGAAAACATGCTAAGTGAAAGGAGCCTGACATAGAAGGTTGCAAATATTGTAGGATTTGATTTATAAAAAATTCCCAGAAAAGGAAAATCCATAGCAACAGAATTCAGATTGACTGTTATCAGGGGGTACAGAAAGAAGGAAATGGGGAGACTCTGCTTAATGGTTAGGGATTTTACTTTGGAGTGAGAGAATATCTTAGAAGTAGATAGAGGTAGTGGTTGTCTAACACTGTGAAGGTATCAAATGCCACTGTATGTCACTTTACAATGGTTGATTTTGTTATGCGGATGTTACTTCAAGAAATTATTGAAAGAAAAAAAGAAAGTCCGCATGCCCTAGATCTAGAAGGCTTGTCATTATGTCTACTTTTCATTTGCATGGTGACTACTTGTGGCGCTGCTACATCTCCACCTAGTGGTGAAGGTGCCTTCCGTCTGGACTCCAGGACTAAAGACACCTGATTGCCAAAAGAGCCACCTCACATCAGAGGGAGTTCAATATCTGAAGCAAGTCAAGGCCCACACCTTCAACTGGGGTGTCTACTTCATGAATGTCCAAATGATGCACAGTGATAACCTCCAACCACTTTGAGCTTTAGGCAGAGAATAAGGATGGTTTCAGTCCTGGCCCTGAAATATTTCTCAAGAAGTCTCACTGGATTCATTTACCTGTCTTTAAATCAGGACCAGCACCCCCTATAACAGGATAAGGGTTAATATAAGATAGAATAAGTTATGTGCCCTATGCTAGTTTCTTTCTTCATCCTTCCTTATTTCTGAAGATACTTCATATGGACTAATGAAGCCCAAACAAGAGGATTTGTAACACCAAGGGAGCTCCCCTGTCTCAGATTGTCAATGGAAGAAACAAAGACTGTGGATGTCTGGAGCTAAGAGACTTGGGTCTGGAGGGTGCAAGCATAGAACACAGAGCAGAAACAACATAACACAAGGCCAAGAGACAGAAGCAGCAAGGACCTGGTGAGTACCAGGTGCATGACAGAATGGGGAGAGAGAGAGAGAGAGAGAAAGGAGAGATCTAGCAGATTCTAGTTATTGCCACAAATGTTGCCCCAATAGAGAGGGAGGGAGGGAAGGAGGGGGAGAGAGAGAGAGAGAAAGAAAAAGAGAAAGAAAGAGATATCACCTGTATGTAAGTGGGCTCATAATGTATTCTGCAAAATTAAATGAAAAGTGGACTAAAGTGTGACATGCAGTTACAAAAAACAACCAAAAAAGACAGGCATGAAGTCATGTGCTTTTCAAATGAGAAAGCCAAAGGTTATAAGCAACTCAAAGGGTAAAAGAAAGAACATGGAGGGAAGGATTATGGAATTAATTTAAAATAAAATAGGGAAGGGGCCCTGGGTGGCTCAGTCAGTTGAGCACCTGACTCTTGATTTAAGCTCAAGTCATGATCTCATGGTTCGTGGGATGGAGCCCCATACTGGGCTATGTGTTGACAGCACGAAGCCTGCTTGGGATTCTCTCTCCTCTCTCTCTGCCCCTTCCACCCACCGATGGATCTTGATTCCCCCTCCAAAATAAATAAATAAACATTAAAAAAAATAAAATAGGGAGGAAAAGTTACCAGAGCAAAATGTACTACTCCCATATCAGAATAATTCAGGATGTACAGAAAATTATATGAAGTGGTGGAATTTGGCACTGGGAAACTATAGGAAACAAAATCAAAATACTATTTTTACATACTTGTAGGAATGCTGACAAGGATCACTGGGGTAGGTGGTAAGCAGAAAAGAAAACACTCCAAGCGGGACTGGGGAGCACAGGCCACCTCCCCAGGTGGGCTCCTTCCCCCTGCAGCCAGCATGCCTTGCCTCATCCTCTCCACTGCCTTCCTACTCCGCTCCTCCCATCCCATTCTCTGGGAAGTCTCTGCCTCGTAGATGGCAGTGGATGTCAATGCTCCAATTTTTCTGTCACCAAATCCCCAAGACCGCCTTCCTGCCCTATTACAATGGAGGAAACCCCTCTTCTGACCCCATCTCCACTCCTTTCCCAGGACCTCACTCCTTTGGTCTCTGGTATCTTAACCTTTTTCTTTCTAAGATCTTTCCAGTCTTTATTAAAACATTCAATACCTCTCATCTGAAAAGCAAAAATTAAACAAAACAAACACCTTCCTTTATTGCACATTCTTGAAATTCCTGACTTCCCAATCATAGCTTTGTGTCTCAACATAGCTGCCCTTACCCGCAACCTCTCTCCACTCCCCCTCAGTCTGGTCCAGTTGGTCTCCTATGGCCACACTCCTACTAAGGTGACCAATAGCCTCCAATGAGCCAGTGGCACTTCTTAGTCCTTAACTAAAATGGCATCTTGGCCCATTGGATGCTGAAGAACTGCAACCTCCTTCTTGAAACTTCTCTTTGCTTTCCTCACCTCATAATCTCCTGTATTCCCAGGTCTTGCACGGTCAGCCCTGCCACCCCCTTCTCCCAATTCTCTAGTCACCTTGCCCTCATCCAGCTCAGGGTGAGGAGTACTGCTCCACCTAACCATGGGTTCTTCTCCATTCTCTTGCCCTAGCTAAATCCTGCTTGTTCTTCCATTTGCCCAAATAGCACATCTTCAGAGAAGCCTTCCCTTGACAGCCTCAACTAATTCCAGGTCCACCGTTAAAATTTCTCCCAGCTACTTTTACTGGTATTTACTTATCACATGCATTTACTTATCACACATTTATCGTGTTAATTTTTGTCAATATGCTTTTCTCCCTCTTTGGACTATCATCTCCTCTGGGGCAGACTCCATCTTTATTGTGTTCAGCATTTTACTCCTTGTGTCTTAGGATACTAGGAAAAGGCAATCAATACAGCAATAGTAGTCACTCAGTACATACTTATTAAATGGACAGCCATTTGGGTAAATGAATAAATGAGCAAATATTCTAACCAATGGCAGGGAGTCAGAGCACATTAGTGACTTTACCCTGGTTGCTTCAGGGCTTTAATCTTCTCCATGCAGAAGCTGTTAATAATTTTTCAGGCTTTCTGATATCTGTTTGAAAAATCTCATTTGGGCTAAGAGAAGCGTGAGGGAGAGTAAGCTGACAGCAAAGGCAGATGAAAAGCCAAGGGGAAAGTAAGCTAGAAGACTCCCCATGTTCTCAGTGTTCCATTTCTTGTTTCCCTAACAGCATCTCTGACCATGTCAGGTGCAGATGGGGCCCTTTCCAAGCAGTGTACTATGGACCTGGCAGCTGCAGAAGCTGTATGTGTAGGAGAGGCAAAGCATGGGAGGCAAGGGGAAGGGGAAACAAAAAGAAGATTTGAAGACAGAATCAAAGTCCAGTGGACCTGGTAGAGGCAGGTCTTGGAAGTCATTGAGCCACATTTACTCATTATATAGATGAAGAAGTTAAGCCTAAGTTCAAAGGGAATCACCCAAGGTCTCCATTGGTGGGGGAACTGTGTGGACTGAACCCAGTGCCCTTTTGCATATCACCAGTGCCTGCAAAGGTGGAGAGCCAGGATACTGGTCCTGATACTTCGTGCATGTTAAGGGAGAAAGAGACTTCTCATTGGACCATTTCACACCCATCCTGTTAAAAACAGGGTTTTTCTTGTGCTGAAGACTGCTTGCATCAAGGCTATAACATCTCTAGTAAGATTCTAACACTCTTTTCTACTTAGGAATAATGGGAGATGTTAGCAAGTCCCAGGCAGATGTCTGACCAGAATTGAGTTTAAGGTAAAAATTTTGATTCCTATTGTTTAAACAATGCTGTGCAGAGCCTGTTGATTTGAAAGGTGACAGAAGGGACAGAGAATTCCCAGCTGCACTTGGTCAGCTAGGCTGGGGGAAGTCTACTCTTCCTAATCCCACTCACTCTCCAATCTACTGCCATTCTAGTTCATTGGGAGAAGCGCATTGTGACTATCAAGGCCCAAACCCCATGGAACCTTCTGATCCTCCCCTAACATGGCATCCTGGCAGCATTTGGCACTGTTGGTCAAGTTGTCTTTTTTTTGACACTTTGGCTTCGCTTGGCTTCTGTGACATTAGCCTCCTCTGTTCTCTTCCTACTTCTGCAAGTGTTTGATCTTATTGCCTTAAAGCCTCCTCCTCTATGCCTCCCTATCATAAGAGTAGCTTAGAGTTCCACACTGAGCCCCTTTTCTTCTCATATATAAATATTGCCTAGTAATTCTATTTAACCTTTAGCTTCAACTATTATGTGATGTTTCCTAATTCCTATACCTCAAATCTTGCGGAGGTCCATGTCCACATGTACCTCCTTACCTTTCATTGCCTGTCTCCACCTAGATACCCCTCAGGTACCCGAATCCAATGTGTCTAAATCTGAACTCACCACTGCCCTTGCTCACTTTCCAGTTTCTCCACTACCACCGGAATGGCACCACCATTTACCAATTCACTCAAGTTAGAAAGCCCAGAATCTCCTTCATTTTCACCCCCTCCATGTGCAAAGCCCCAGAAAGCCCTGCCAATTCTATCTCTTAACTATTTCTTAGAGTCTGCTAAGCTTATAGTCTGTCTGCTTATCTTCATTCCCACCACCATTGTCTTAATTCGGGTACTTGTAATTCCCCAAATTAAGTAATGCCTGGCTCAAAGCTGTAGTCTTCTCATGGGTCATGGGTCTTGCGCTTCTGCATACTGCTGCTGGATTGCTCAGTAGTTCTCTATCACTTTGGGGACAGAGCTCAAACTTTGGCGGTCATCCTTGACCCTTTCCTACTGCTCCGACTTCATGCAACAGATGCTTCAACCAGACGGAACTGTCCACAAGTCCCCCAGACATCATGCCGTCCCAGGCTGTTATGCTCTGCACTGTGCACCCTGCCTGTTCTTCCCACTTTCCCTACTTGAACCCTCACCCACTCTCCTGAGAGGCTCTGACAGACTTTCCCTGGCAAAGTCAAATGCTCGTCTGGGTCAGTAGTACCTGTTACACAGCCGTGTAATTAGGGGACTTGTCTGCCTCCCACTAAGATGTGAGCTCCTTGAAGGCAATGGAAGGACGCAGCCCTCATCTCTGAATTACCAGCACCTACCATGGTGCCTGGAACATAATAGATTCTAAAAAATGCCAGCTGAGGTCTATTTTTATGGGTGAGCCCACAAGTAGCGGATATGATAACATCACTCTCAATACATTAAATGAACAAACTACATTCTTTTGCTGTTCACCTGTCAAGTGATTTTCTCTAGAAATCTACAGAAACAATAGAAAGGGGAACATTGAATTGTTTCATACAAACCAAAGACTAAAAAAAAAAAATCGCAGGACAGTTTGGAATAGTCTGTTTTCATTAATATTCAATCAGATGTAAATTCTAGAGATTAATTTTGAAATTTTCTGCCATTACCACAAAATTTCCTTAAACAGGCTCAACTCATAGAAACAACATGGTAGATAACAAATGTAATTTGTGAAATCTTATCATGTTCTGCAAACACCTGTCAATGACAGGACTTAATTTTACTGGAACACACTTACCTAGTCGATCATTCACAGAAGAGCAGCTCCAGCCAAGAAAGAGCATCACCCGACTCACTGTGACTTTCTTTTCCACAAAGGAACCAATGAATTAATATATCTTCACGCCATGTGAAGGTCCAGTAGGTCTTTGAATTTCACAGGTGCAGAAATTGAAGCATTTAAATAAGATGGTTATGGCCAAAGAATGAGTCCAAACACTGTTCTCACATTTGCAAACTTTCTTCTCAGGACCAGTTGAAGTTATACTAGATCATATTTCAGAGTCAAACTATAAAGCATTTATAGATTTATTCATTTGCTTTTGTACCCCAAGTATCCTGGTGTTCTCTGAGGTCACTGGCATGTTGGTGGACAGCCACAGCCCCATTGGGCTGTTGGAACCACTCCAGCTGGACAAACAGCCAGGGTTGCCCGGCACAACATCACCTTCACACACGCTGCTCCCCACAGAGTGGCCTTTTAGAATCTGATACATGGAAACACTTAGATGCATGAGAAACATTTGCTTGGTAACAGAAAAAAATTCCCAACCTTTCTCAGGAAGCATCGTGCCCAGAGATGGGCTACCGGGAGCACAGGCAAGGCGGACTATGCTTGAAAAGACTGACCTCAGGAAGTAACCACACGCCAGATTTTGCTTATTAAATCATCTGCCGCCAGTGAGATTGCTCCTGCGGTAAACACAGGTGTGAAGAAACCTATAGAGAAGCAGAGTTCTTGCATTTCTAACTACTTTGGCCCTTACTCAATTCCTGCGCTTTATTTGGAGGATGAAAATAATAGCACCTGTAGGAGTGATTGCTAATAACAGACTGCATAAGAGGGTACCAAGGGCTTTTTAAGTTAGGTAGATGAGGAACTCTCACACTCTCACACTTAAGCATAAAAATGTATGTCTCAGCTGTTCTCCTGATTCATTAAACATACATATATATGTATATGCATAATACACACACACACACACACACACACCATGACTAACGCCTCAGCCAGTTAAGAACACAGATTTAGAATAAAAACACTCTTTTCTCATGTACTTTGAGTTAACAACAAAAACAGCAGCAATAACAACACAGCGCAGGTCTAGTGAAGAATCAATCTGATTTTCTGTTACACTTTCTGAAACACCAGCAATGAAGAATAAGGACTACAGGGCGCCTGAGGGGCTCAGTCAGTTAAGCGTCTGACTTCGGCTCAGGTCATGATCTCATGGTTCATGAGTTCGAGCCCTGCGTTGGGCTTTGTGCTGACAGCTCAGAGCCTGGAGCCTGCTTCAGATTCCGTGTCTCCATCTCTCTCTGCCTCTCTCCCTCTCTCTCTCTCTTTCTCTCTCTCTCTCTCTCTCTCAAAAATAAACATTAAAAATTAAAAAAAAAAAAGGAATAAGCTCTAGCTCTACTCCAGCTACAGAGGTCTCCTTGCCATTCCTTGAACAGGCCACACCCAGGGCCTTTGCACATGCGCTTCTTTATGTCTGAACTCCTTCTCCCAAGATGTCCACATGGCTGCTTTTTTTTTCTTCAGGTCTCTGCCTGTCACCAAGATCTTCCCTGAGCATACTTAAGATTTCATTCCCCTGTCCCTGTATCCTCCTTTTCTTGCTTTATTTTATTTGAAGCATGTGTCACTTTCTGAATAATACACATTTACATGCTCATAGTGTGTCTCTCATACCCACCAGCATATAAGATCTGAGAGTCCAGGGGTTATGTCTGTTTTATTCCGTACTTGAAAGAAATGTTTGTAATGTTTATTTATTTTTGAGAGAGAGAGAGAGAGAGAGAGAGAGAGAGAGAGAGAGAGAGAAAACAAACAAGTGGGGGAGGGGCAGAGGGACATGGAGACACAGAATCTGAAGCGGTTCCAGGCTCAGAGCTATCAGCACAGAGCCCAAAGAGGGGCTCGAACTTGAAGTTGGACACTTAACCGACTAAGCCACCCAGGTGCTCCTGTTTTATTCCCTACTTTAATCCAAGTACCCAGAACAATGCTGGGTGCAACAAGATAGGTGCTCATGGAATACTGAATGAATAAGTATATGAATGAATGAATACTGTTGCAATTTAACTTGGCCTATGTATATCATGGACTATAATGTGCCAAATCAAGAAGCAAACATGTCAAATAATATATCCACATCCAAAAATGCTCACAACAGTACCTCTCTGCTCATGAACCTTGAGAAGATACGGTCCATGAGAAATTAAAGGTCAGATTTGACTGTTTCTGAAAGTATTTCATTATTGTCAGCGTGCTGCCACGGATGTGAGGCCGCCATCACCTGGGGGTTGGTAGCTCAGTGATGGTCTAAGCTGATGTGCCTGCTGGCTGAGTTGCTCAACTTCCAATTCTCTGAATTTGACTGAACTCTCTGTACACTGACCAGAAAGAAAGTCCGTTTGGTGTGCTGACAGCCAGGAGATGTGGGGTGCTTTTTACTGAAATACCAGGTGTGACGGCCCATGACAAACACGGGAGCTGAGGGGGGGAAACTGGGTGGGCCTGGGCAGCAAGCGCAGAACTGGTTGTGAAAGCCAAGGATGCCTGAGGTAAGAAGAGAGGATGCCTCGGAGCTGGTCTGGGTGCGTCCTGGCCTTGGGCCCACGGCACCTCAGGCTTACGCACCAGGCCTGCAGGGAGAGGTCTAGTCCAGTTAGAAGAATTTGGTAGGCATCACCTTTGAGCCATGGTACTATAAGACACACACATTCTGTTTTGCGAATGGTCTTCTCTCTGGTTAAGTTGAAAACAATTTCATTCCCCCACATTACAAGTGAAACTCTTTAAATGGACTTGACCTTTCAAAAATCATCAGGCAGACAACTTGAAAGGCCTTTTGTGATAAATGTGGCAGAAGCAGAGAACTATTTAAGACTCAGGCTAGTGATACAGAAGACTTAACCGAGCCCAGCTTGACTCTTGTTAGTATTTCTAATTAGAGCTCTGCTTTCTGTGTGATGGCTAGACCTTTAACTACATGTAGCTAAGGGATGTTATTGTTGGTTCTCGGACAACAACAGTACTGTTCTGATTTGTTAGACATTTTGAGTATAATTTGGATGAAGGTAGGTGTATCATACCCATCCCGGAGGATAAAGTGAAGTTGGGGGGTACATATACAACAAATGACAGCCAGGCTCTCTCCTGGAAATGACTAAAGAGTGGCATATGGGCCAAATCTAACGTCTAATATTTTATTTTATTAAAATAAAATTATCACAATTCGTATTATATTCATATCTTTATATTAATATTATTAATAATATTTAAAATATTTTATTGTATTTGTAACTGCAAAACTCTGTCTTTTGGCCCCCCCTCCCCAAATTATCAAAAGTAGGATGCCTCTCTTATATGCTCATTTGCTTCATAGCATATATCAATTTATAATTATATATTTGTTCACTTGTTTATCAACGCTTTCATGGACATAATTTAAGCCTCAAAGGAGGTAGGGATAACATCCGCTTGTTTCCTTACCTGTGCAATAGCTTCAATACAGCAGGTGCTCAGGACACATCTACAGAACGAATAACTAAATGAATGCATGTTCCAGACAAAGGATGGAAGAAAATGGGGCTTACAAACAAGTCATTGAAAAGGTCTGGCATTTCCCTTTGACTACAAGTTCAATGCCAGTTAACAATGCTGGGGCTATCACAGGTAGTCTAGATGTCTAGAACATGGCATGTGACCATCCTGTCTGATTCCTTCTGTGGAGTCACCTGCCTGCTTATGTGTATTCCTATGTAAGAGGATATAGGTTATGGGCTGAATTATGCATCTCCTATTCCCTTGTTGAAGTCCTAACCCCCAACACCTCTGTATTTGGAGTAGGATTGTTAAGGGGCTAATTAAATTAAAATGGGCTCACTAGTGTCCTTATCCAGTATGACTGGTGGTCTTTTAAGAAGACACAGGATACATGGGGTGTCTGGGTGGCTCAGTCGGTTAAGCGTCTGACTTAGGCTCAGGTCATGATCTCATAGTTTGTGGGTTCGAGCCCCGCATCGGGCTCTGTGCTGGCAGCGAGGAGCCTGGATCCTGCTTCGGATTCTGCGTCTCCCTCTCTCTCTGCTCCTCCCTTACTCATGCTCTGTCTCTCTCTCTCTCTCTCAAAAATAAATAAACTTAAAAAATTTAAAAAAAAAGAAGAGATAGGACACAGACACACAGAAAGAAAAGATGATGTGAAGACACAGAAGACAGCCATCTGCAAGCCAAGGAGAGAGGCTTTAAAAAAGCCAGACTGGCCCACACCTTGATCTTGGACTTCTAGCCTTCAGAACACTGAGCCAACTTCTGTTGTTTACCCCACTCAGTCTGCAGTACTTTATTAGAGAAGCCCTGACGAACTAATACTTCTAAGTAACTGCCCAACCAACTAAGAGTGTATGATTTTAAAATGAGGTGAATTAAGAGGGCAATGAACACTTTCTTCAAATTCCTAAGCAACTATTACATAGAAGAAAATACAAGGGAAAATTTCCTGACAAAAAGAGACATCCAAAAAGGAATAAATGAGCACTCTAATAGTAATTTACTTATTTAATAAATTTATTGTTTATTAGCTGACTCCTCTGGCTAGAGCTAAGCTCCACTAAGACAAACACATAGTAGGTACTCAATAAATACGCTGAGTGAATGAATTCACTCCGGAGGTTCTGAGTTTCCGGTAACTGAAGGTATCAGAACAGAAGACAGACATACCCTCTATGAGGATATTAGTGAAAAGTTTCTTGCAGAGGACACAGGGTCACAACTCCAGGGTCCTTTTTCAAAGTTGGAATTTTATTATTCTGATTCTACTACTGATGGGTGAAATATAGGTACTCCTCATAGTAAAGGTCCACCTTTAAACATCTGTCTCCATGGACAGATTCTAGTCAAAGTATCAGGATCATCTAACTTATATTTTACATTTCTTCAACCTGAAGGCATTATCCACCCATCGGATCTCCCAATATATAAGATAAAAAATAAATTTTAAGTACAGTTACTATAAATTGTTTTCTGAGAGCTTGTTTGGTTGTTTTTTTCAAAGCAGACAGACATCTCTGTTTCTTAAATCTGTTTAATTTAGAGCATGAGCTCCAACAGCAGAAGACTGTGGAATCTTAATAAATGTCTAATGAAGAATAATTAATAATATTAAGAATTATCATCTTCTTTTCATCCTCCCAAGAGCCGTGGCAGATGGTGAATTCTGGCTGTGCTAATTCTGGCTGTGCCTGTGGCTGCCCATAGATCTTTCAAGAAGCCAGCATTCAAAGAACAGAGTGAAACTCACAAAAATCTCATGAATTTTGCTGTTGTTCCAAAGGTTCTTTTGGCACAGACTCTGCTTTAGCAGATGAGCCCGTATACTTTCAATCACAGTAATCCAGTTTAAAAAAAATAACCAGACAATCTTACAGAGATTTTGAAAATTAGACCTGTCCTTGAATACAAAAGAGGAGGGGGACAGGACACCCTCCTACTTCCATTCCAGTGAGGAATCTTGAGTCCTAATGTCAAGAGTTTAGGCCTTTCGCATAGCTCAGAAATACTCAGCATCATGATGTTCAGGTAATTGAAAAGCACAAACATTTTCAGTCAATAAGATTTTTGTTTCGTAATTTGTTTTGGCAGATGTTTAACATTTGCCTGCTCCCATAAACTTTATTTCCAACTTGCTAGAAGTCTGCCGTGTGCCAAGACCAATACTACATATGGAGCCAAGATGGCAACTTCTGCAACCCAACATATGTCTAGGTTTGCAGTACTTACGCTTCCATGTTTGTTTATGTTCTAGCTGTACCTCCAAAATATTTATTTTCATGAGGAATATTAACACTCTAAATGGAATCAAGGAAATGATTAATACTGAATCGCAACCACATTAAAAAAAAAAGATCCTGTGAAAGAGATGGTGGTAAGTGGAACATGTTTACAATCCCAGGTAGCAGTGATCAGTACTGAAAGGTAAACTATGTTAACTAAATCCTACAAGTCAAATATCCCACCTGACTCCCACAGCCCCCTATGTCAGCATGAAGGCATTGGGAGAAGTGTGTTGATGACAAAAAGGAGCTGATGAGAATAGGGCTCTCTGTTCCATCTCGGTCTTCATCATTGGAAAAGCAGAGCATGTGCGAGGCAGGACTGGGGTCTTAAGAAATGTTTGCTATTCTGTCCAGTGTTTCACAAAGTGTTCTGTGAATCATTTTTTTTAAATTTAATGTTTATTTATTTTTGAGAGAGAGAGAGAGAGAGAGTTGGGGAGGGGCAGAGAGAGAGGGTGACACAGAATCCAAAGCAGGCTCCAAGCTCTGAGCTGTCAGCACAGAGCCTGATGCAGGGCTCAAGCCCACAGGCTGTGGGATCATGACCTGAGCTGAAGGCGGATGCTTAACCAACTGAGCCACCCCGGTGCACCTCTATGAATCATTTCCTAGGTGGAGGCTATAGGAAAGTGTTATCCTGGCACGTTACAAAGCCTTGAGGCAGCGCTGGCATAGGGAGAACTGCACCAGATTCAGAATTGGAAGATCTGTGTTCCAGTCTAACCTCCTCAATTAGCCAGCTGGTGACCCTGAGCAAGTCATTTAGTTTCCTCATTCTTTAGGTTCCTGCTCATATAAACATAGGAACATCAATAATACCTACTGCTGGATGTGTTAATTAACTAGATGGGGGGAACCTTTTCACAATGTGTATGTATATCGAATCACCACAATGCACACTTTAACTATCTTACAATATTGCATGTCAATTATACCTCAGTAAAGCTGAAAAAAAATACATACCATTTAGGACTGTAATAAAGATAGAAAGAGATAGTATATGTGCATAGCATGTAATAGTCATCATAACATTAATAGCATAATTATACTAATTATAGTATTTTTGAGAGATTGCTATGTGCCAGCGAGTATGTTAAAGCACTTTTCATGCATCATCTTAATTCTTGTAACAACTCTATAAGTTTGGTATATTATCCCTGTTTTGTAGACGAAGAAACTGAAGTTTAGAGAATACAAGGTCACTCAAGTAATGCTTGGTTGGCTGATGAGCTGTAATTTTTATGAGCTTAAATAGTTCCATGATTGAACACAAATTGCACTTAACCTTAAAGGGATGGAATATCTTATTTCAATCTAATAAGAGACCTAGTAATTATGAAGTACCTTTCATGTGCCACAGAATGGGCTATTTTCCATGCTGTTGCATTTAATCCAAAGACCTTTGTATGTGTTTATGAATGAGCTATTGCCCCTATTTTAGAGATGGGAAAACTTAGGTGCATCAAGGGTAAGTTATCACCTAAGGTGGCATAGCTGTAAGTGATTTTGATTCCAAGCCAGGCATAGCTCAGTATATAACCTTCCTCTAACTTTGTGTTCTAATCTACTTAAACATTAGTTAACTAAATGAAGGCAATTTTAAAAAATAAACTATAATGAAATAATAACAAAAGTTAACATTTTCTCTTTTCTCATTCTTGTTTTTGGATACTTACTTAACATAACTACTAAGCATTCAATCAAAAATCTAACCACGAACAATTGATTTTCCCTGACACAAATTTCTAATGGGATTTTTTTTTTCAAGATGCAACATACAGTTAACATTGGATCTTTAAAAGTAATTTTGGCAAAACTAAATAATCGGTCTGGTCCCTACTCTGTCAACCAACTTCCTTTACATTTTCCCCAACATGGCAAATTTCTCCTTCTACCCATCGTCACCACTACCCCTGACCTCTCCCTGCCTTTATCCTGGCCACTCCCCTTATGCCTCCCTCCCACACCTATGATGGTCACTGCCACTTCCAAACTTTTGCTACATTCTTCTCCCTTTGCCTAAAATGTGGTCCTCTTCATCAGCTCCAATTCTGTCCACCACATCACATGCTGCTCAAACCCTCCTGTTCTATGAGCTATCTGACTATTCATGGTCTTCTCTGCCCTGGTCTCTTACTGTATGTAATCACACCCCTATTCCACATGATACTTGATTATTAGCTTTAGTGGTTCTAGATGTGCAGCCTATCTCCCCAAATGAACAATAATGTCCCTGGGGATAGACCGTCTTTATTGTTTTTCTCCACCCTATCATTGGCAATAAGCTGTCAATAGTTTTATAACAACGAAGAGTATATATATATATAT
The DNA here is from genome assembly GCA_028646485.1 of Cryptoprocta ferox. Taxonomy (NCBI): domain Eukaryota; kingdom Metazoa; phylum Chordata; class Mammalia; order Carnivora; family Eupleridae; genus Cryptoprocta; species Cryptoprocta ferox. The sequence goes on from CM053574.1 coordinate 66,233,785, forward strand.
ATTTTTTTAAAGGAAAACACCACAGAGTCTGTAAATGTTGCTAACATCTCCTTTCTTATACATTATGTTTCAAAAATTCAACAGATAAAGAAAGATGGCTTTCTCTAACTAGGCACAGATCATTGACTGTCTTCTCCTTTTTTATAGTCCAGCATTTAATACCTTAATAGTGTTATCTTAACAGTGAAGTTTGATAAAAAGTGGTATGTGTATTACTAATGAAAGCAAGGTCAATTTCCTTGAAAATAAGGTAGATATTCATCAGACTGTATTCATTCAACAGATAGCTACTAAGCACCAATTCATTGTGTAACACTGTGTTGGACCTCCTGGTTACAGTGAGATATGGTCTTGACCCTCAATAGGCTTATAGTCCAGTAGCAACACAAATAGTAATAGTTTGAAATGATAGTGGCATAATGTAGGTTTCTGTAATAATTTCACTAATAAAATAGAATCAGATTTATTACTAGAAATTCTTATTGTTTAATAGCAGTGGTTCTTAATAGGTCTGATACCACCCTTTAGAGGGCTTTTTCAAAACCACTGGTATTTGGTTATACCAGTGATGGTGGAAGGTGCTACTGGCATCACGTGGGCGTGGGCAGAACTGTTCCGTGTCCTTCAGTGTGTGGAGCTCTTCTGCACAATGAATTGTCTCATGTCAGACCTGACTTCCAAATGCTCCCCTTAACATCCTCATAGATAAAAAACTCACTTATAATTATCTTAGCCTGTAATCTAATGGTTATACATATAAACAGTATTTTTGCATAGGTTAAATACCTTCTAAATTTTCAAGGAATGCAACTACTATGTACGTTGAGGAAAGAGTATATTTTGTTGTGCTTGGAGCGTTTACAAGAATCAGTCATCAATTTGGAAAATCATAACTCTGAAGGCAATGCCACCATGCCTGCCCCCCCCCAATGCCAGTCTGTCCAGGGGGTCTGCACATTCATGGTGGCTCTGTGACAGGTGCACACATCTGCCTGTTTCACCATCTCTCCCATGTAACAGAGTCAGCACACACTCCAAGAGTAGTTTATCATGGCTTACTTTCTTGACCTTCCTCTTTTACATTACAGATACAAGATACAGACACACGTATTTAAATATAGATTTTTTTAAAGTTATATGGATAGATGAACGTATTATCTTTGAATTTCACTTCAGGATAGTAAAGAAGACATGGCAAAATGTTTGTCATAAAAGGGAGAGTTGTGACTAATAGGCTGAAAATCGCTAGTTTCTAGGCTCTTAACGAAATTTAAAGACAAACTTCCCAACGTTAGGAGGTGAAATTCGCCTTTTGAGTTGTTTCCCTTTCATATCTGCGTGCCCGTGAAAGAGCTTTCAATTGTCAGCTGTGCTTCCGCATCATGGGCCTTTTTAGCAGATCCCACTTGATCTCTGAGTTCTTCCTGGAGTGAGTGGCATACGTGTGGATTTAAGAAAAGAGAAGAAAGGCAGACATATGAGGAGAGACAAATTTTACCATGAACTATTACACTGAAGCCACTACAGTCAGCCTAAGAGGATTGAAAATGCAGTCTAGAAGAGGAGTCAGAAAGTAAGAAGATCTAATTATTTATACCATCAAGAAATATTTACTAAAAAATGGGAACCCAAAGAAGAATAAAATAAGTCCCTGCCCTTAAGTGCTTGCAACAGAAATAAATATGCAAACACTCTATGCGGTTTCCTGCACGCCAGGAATTCCCTGATACTAAACACACTGAATTTCATAGAGAAGCTATGCTTGTTTCATGTAATTTCCAGGGGACATGTGCTGGGGGTCTGCTGGGCAGGTGGTTCAACTAGAGAAGTCATATAGATTGAAAGTCGAAGAGAGAGGAAGAACAAGGCATAAGCAGCAAAGGAACTGATTCATTGAGAGGGAAAAGCAACATGGGGAATATTCACAGGAAGGCTGTAACTGAATTGACTGATTTTATATCAATATCAAAATTAAAGTCATATATATATTCAGTCAGTAACTATAATAGAGATTCATTTCAGACAGTTCTACAATTCTGTTTCTTTATTTTTTGAGAGAGAGAGAGAGAGAGAGAGAGAATGAACAAGAGCGAGCATGCGTGGGGGAGGGGCAGAGAGAGAGAGGGAGAGAGAGAATCTCAAGCAGGTTCCACCCTGTCAGTGCAGAGCCCCATGTGGGGCTCGAACCCACAAACCATGAGATCATGACCTGAGCTGAAACCAAGAGTCTGACACTTAACTGACTGAGCCACCCAGGTTCCCCATGCAATTCTGTTTTTAAAGCAATTTTATAATAAGTACAAATAAGGTCCTATGCATTCAAAATAGAAAACTCTTTGTTTTAAACAAATGATCTGCATGATGATTATTTTGAGGTACATGATTTTGGATTTTTGGATTCATACTTGATGTTAACCTAGGAAAATTTAAGCAGGAACTGAGCCACGTTGAAATGCATGGCACTTTAATAAGGCTAAATAAAGTCACATTGCTGAGGCTATAAAATCTGCCAACTTAATAATTTGAACAAAAGCTACAGCTCAAAAAATTATATCATTGGGAAACAGAGAAAAATGCTAATTCAGAAAAATGGTTCCTTAATATATTACTAGCTAAGCATGCATTTTGCACACAATCTAACCCTGACTATTTTTGGAGTAGAAAATGATGTTTTTTTGGAGAGACTAAAACAATTTCCACTTTTCCTTTTTTTAATTTTTTTATTGTTTATTTATTTTTGAGAGAGAGAACAGGGGAGGAGCAGAGAGAGAGGAAGACACAGAATTGGAAGCAAACTCCAGGTTCTGAGCTATCAGCCCAAAGCCCAATGTGGAGCTTGAACTCACAAACCGTGAGATCATGACCTGAGCCGAAGCTGGACGCCTAACCCACCGAGCCACCCAGGTGCTCCTTCCTTTTTTTTAAAGGTTCATTCATCTGAGTTTAAGAAAGCTGATCCATCCTAATTGGTTGTCAGTTTTTAATCTTTTTTACTGCATTGATTGAGCCGCTTCTACGACTGAGAGCATGCTGGCCCGTTGTCCGTTTCTGAAGTGACACTTGATCCCTCCTGTTGCTGCCAGGTGGAGTCACTCAGCAAGCGTATCTATGCAACTAGGCCAGTCCGTCCTGGCCCTGCTGTGACACTCACTGATGTTCAGGCGACGAGATTTGATTTACTCTGTTCTTACAGTGTTCTTACAACTCAACTATGTAACTCACATTCTAGAATATTCTGGGAAACAAAGCAACCTACAGGGGAGAACTTTGGTCATGCACAAATAAGGCAATCGTCAAGGCCAGGAAGCATATTTTCTCCTGGCCTCTGCTCTTAAAAGAATTTATTTTACGTGATTAAGAATTTATCTCAAAATGCTCTCATATACTAGGTTGGATGCAGATGTCAGTACAGCCTTGGGAGTAGAGAGGCTCGCGTTAAATGGTATCTTAGAGACAAGTGAGAATGCTCTCTAGGATAGGTTTTCAATGGTGTACTTTTATCCTCTTTCCAAAGGAAACATAAAATTCACAAAATACCTGTCAGCAAGCAAAATACAATCTAGGTATTTTGAAAAGAATAAAAATAATGCTTTATCAGAAAATGGCCTCATCCACTTATTAAAGCAGAATTATAAGAGATCATTATAACACCTGGTAGAGATAACGCATTGCAGTTTACTAAGCGCATGACTATATGTTATCTTGTTCAAGGTTCACACCCTTTAAATGTTTTCAGCAGAGAAACATTTAACTCATTTTACAAAGTGGGAAACTCGGGCTCTGAAAAACCAGTTTCTCTTCAGACATGGTGGTAGAAAGAAGACACAAAGGTGAAAGCCCATTCCATATATTTGAAGGGCAGTGACTTCCCATGAGCACTGCTCACCTGTGACATGCTCCCATCCAACTGCCCATGGGGACACAATGGGGTCCAAGCAGAGACTCGGGTGAGCGCATGCCTCCTGAGTGTGAATCCTGCTCTGTCACATTCTAGCCACGTGACTGGGAAAATGACTAAACCCTCTTGTGCCTCAGTTTTCTACAAAGTGAGATACGAATAAAAGCATCTATCTCAAAGGGCCACTGTGAGGATTATATTAATACATGGTAAAAACTCGAAAATCCCATACATCACTATCATTTCTTTTTGCAAGTGCTAGAAAGTTCTCTCATCACCAAATATACTTCGAATAAAAAAAAAAATAAACCAACTAGGACTGTCATGGCAGAGCCAAGAGAGAAAACAGGATTTGATTATAAATGTTAAAAAGGTTTGGGCATCGGCACAGATTACAGGATTGTACACTGCTTCAAGAGTTTATGTTCTAGATGCAGGCTGAGACTCACAGGCAAGGAGAGATAGGCCCTCACCCAAGAAACGGGTCCCTACCAGAGAACAAGCTGGTGGAGGGAAGGTCCCCTGCTGGGGGGACACCTGTTTGTCTTTACATCTTCTATAGCCCTTGGCTATCTGCACTAATTATTGCATTTCTACTTGGGTAGATGTTGTTGTCGTTGTTTTTAAAAAACAAAACTAATTTGTTTTCCTGTTATTTCTTCACATTCTTTTAACAATGTGGATGGAACTAGAATGTATTGTGCTAAGCAAAATAAGTCAGAGAAAGACAAATACCATACGATTTCACTCATATGTGGAATTTAAGAAACACAATAGATGAACATAGGGGAAGGGAAGGAAAAATAAGATAAAAACAGAGAGGGAGACAAAGTATAAGAGATTCTCAAATACAGAGAACAAACTGAGGGTTGCTGGAGGGGAGGTGGGTGGGGGCAAGGACTAAATGGGTGATGGGCATTAAGCTGGGCACTTGTTGGATGAGCACTTGGTATCATATGTAAGTGGGGAATCACTAAATTCTACTCCTGAAGCAATCATTATACTATATATTTACGAACTTGAATTTAAATAAAAATTTTTTTAAAAGTCATGGGAATAATTCTCAAGACTGACTTTCTCATAATACGTGGTAAGAAAAAAGTCACTTATAATTCAACTTTTACATTTTTCTCTGTGTTTTTTAAATACTGAAACATTCCAGATACCATTAGGTTGTTGAAACATCAGTGATCTCTGTACAGAGATTATATGAATTAGTAAAATATACCGTTTAACTTGTGAAGCCTCTATCTTCTTCAGTGGCATTAGTTTGTAAAGATATGGGCAGTTACTTCTAAGGACTTTGATAATTAGGGTCTAGTGCTAAAAAAGCATATATAAACATTCATTCCTCCACACTGTAGGTCACTCCTGACAACAGATAATGCGCATAAATCTAGAAATGCCATCTTCTTCTAAGTGTGCACCCTACATGCTATGAGAGAGAGAGAGATCTTCATGGCAAGAGTTCGCTTTCAAAAGTTAGCTATATTCTATTAGCTGCCTGGTAGGCCTGTCACACATCTGCCCTGGCTCTGTCCCTCATGCCAGCTTCCTGATCTGGAAGCCTGGGGCTCTGAAGTATATCTGAGGTCCATTTGTTTGACGCAGTGAAGAACAACCGTGAACATGGTCTAGATCCTGAGAGCCAAGTTTCACATGGGCCTTTGCAACAAAGAATCCCACTGCTACACCTCAGCATTGTGACTTGCACTTGGGCTCCTATCATCCACTCTTGTCTCAATGGTGCCAAACCACATGGAGGGCAAGAAAACACTTCACTTCCCTGCCAAAATGAACCGGGCTACAGGCTCTTGGTGAAGGAGGTGCAAAGCATGACAGAGGCACCCCAGGCCCCTTTCCTCACCCCAATCCCCACTCCCAACCACACGGATGATAAGATCCTTCCCAAAGCAAAGATGTGGCTCACACCTTTGGAAGAGTTGGATTTCTCAAGATCTCTCCATGCCTCTGACTCTCCCAGGGATGAGGAGCTCCACATTCTGGAATCCACAACACGGGGGCTGCACAAATTTCAATCCAAATCAATCCCGGGGACCAGAGGAAACAGCCACAAGGAGAGTCTCTTCTCCCCAGCTGTGGCAGTGACACCTAGTGGCAGCCAGTAATAAACCCCCCAAGGGTAGAGAGATTGTTGTTGGATGCCACTGACCTGCCTAAGATATCCAGCTTGTGAGTAGTGGAGGTGGGTTTCAACGTCCAAGTCTATGAATCTGTGCCCCTTCCAATTCTTCATCTTTGCAATGCATTTTCGTATTCTTAGAGCATAGACGTCTAACAATAATCCTGCGAGGTGACAGTGATTTCACCATAAAATTATGTTTTCATGAAAAAGAAATCTCCTTAATTATATCACTTTCTTTTTCCAAAAGATGATGTGGTAGTCAGAATTTCCAAAATCCCCCCGCTCCCCCACACAGAAAGCTATCTGTGTAAACCTCGGAACTCATGAATTTGACGGGGTATCATGCCCGGGAACACGTTATATGGCATGTCATGTTATATGGCAGAAATGACATTAAAATAGGGAGACTATCCAAGGGAGCCCGACCCAGTCACATGAGCCCTCTGAAGCAGAGAGCTTCCTCAGGCTGGTGGCAGAAGAAGCAAGCGGAAGTTTGGAAGCACAAGGGAGTTTGCGCCATTGCTAGCTCGTGAAAAGGAAAAGCCTATGAGGACACGGGACCGCAGTCATACAGCTGCAAGGGCCCGGATTCTGCCAACAACCTGAAGGAGCCCGAAAATGGATTTGTCCCAGGAGCCTCCACATAAGAGCCGAGCTCAGCCAAAACCTTGATTTTGGCCTATGAGCCCTGGAGCAGAGATCAAGCTTTGACCCACGCCCCACTCCTCACTCAAGGAACCTGTGAGATAATCAGCAGATGTTTGTAATTGCTAAGTTAGTGGCAGCTTGTCACACAATTGTAGAAAACCAATACAGATGATTATACAATTTGGGGGTTATCTTGGGGTGCTATCCTCAGAAATTAGGACTCCATTCTCTCTCTCTCTCTCTCTCTCTCTCTCTCTCTCACACACACACACACACACACACACACACACACACACACACACACACACACCCATGGCATCCTGGTGCTAAATCCTACTCTGAGCTATTTATGACACATCCTCACTCCCTCATTATTTCAGTGCTCACATGCCTCCTTCACACTCTCTCATGATCGCTCTGGATTCTTAGCTGGATTCCCTGCCTCTAGGTCCCCCCTCTGCCCTTTGCTCTAGTGCTCCGTGATGTGGCCAGATTCAGTTTCCTAATAGTGTAGTCCCAGACGCTGTTCTCCAGAAGAATGTTGACAGAATGAAGTTTCACCAGCTCACGGTGGTAGGACTAATTATAATAATAGGGCAATGCAGTGGGTTTTTTCACAAAGCTAAATATTTCACATGTGAGGACCTTTTATTCTAACCATTTTTTGCTAAGATGTTATTTTCTTTTATGAGATGATTAACATGGTAGTCGGGTGCAGCCCAAGTGGTCATAAATTCTTCCCTGTTTGTTTGTCCCTTTGTGATGTGATTTAGCAGCTCCTCCAAGAGGAGGAATTTATTTCTCCGCCCTTTGACTCTGCACTTGCCCGTGTGACTTGCTGTGGGCAATGGGACTTGTATGCTGGCACTTTCTCTCTTGCTGCTGAGAACCTTCTGACCACCATGTGAACATGCCCTGGCTGGCCACTTGGGATTACAGACCATGTGGAGAGAGGTCCTATCCGTCCCAGCTGGCCACACCCCAGGGCCCAGACATGTGAATGCGAGCACCCTGGCCCACCCAGCCCCAGACAAGCAGGCCAGACACGAGGGGCCACAGAAGCATGACAGTAATTAACACGTGGTATCTGGAGCCACCGCATTTGGGAGTGTTTCTTATCCAGCAAACTGATACAATAGCCGAAACCAGTTTGCAGCAGTTTAAAAAATATATATATTTTACTTAGAAATCCAAAAAGTAAATAAACTCCTTGTGATGACTTTTAGTTTTCTAAACATTTAACTGGTCCAAGAAAAATCTCGGAACAATTGCCTTAACCCACAGCTCCAAATATGTCTTTGTCTTGCTCAAAAGGCCATGAAAATTGCTGTGCAGAGAGAGCTTTGGATGCTATTTATAGAGAGAGATTTTTCTGCTTGATAAATGATACCAGGCTTGGGAAGGAGAGCAGAGAAGGGGGCAGAGGGCTGACTGAATAAAGCTTTATCCATGAGGGGGGGTAGAAGTCGTGGTTGGGCACCAGGGTTCAGGTGAAAGGATATGCTGTCAAGAGCCCAGGGAGGAGCAGAGAAGCTTAGTTACCCCAGATTCATGTTTCTTGCTGCTTTCTGGGGAGAACGCCTGCTGGCAGACGTTTCTTTGACTTCTTTTCTGGACTAATGCTCCACTGTGTCCCGAAGAGTGTACTTAACATGCCCTCCACCACTCTTGGCCCTCCCCTCTGTCTGCCTGACCTTCTAGTGTGGAGAACTCTCCGTTCTGGATGCCATCAGCCAGAGGCTGAGAGCCCTATATGCCCTTATGGAGCAGCAGCGCCTGTACTGCGTGAGCCTGCCTGACACCGTCTGAAGCCACCCTCTGAGTGAGCGTCCCGGTTGGGCAGTTGTCACAGGTGCAGAGACAGTGTAGTCTTCTAACGAAACCATATTTTCTTGATTTTCACTGGGTCAGATTGTTTTTCCAAGTTGCCAGTTTTACCAAATTTGTACCAAATTTGATACAAAAGCCTGAATTGGTAAAACTATGGGGAGAGACTTTGGCTTTGGGTAATATGAAGAATAGGTACATGGACTGACCCTCCTCCTGGAAACAAATTACATATTCTGGATAAATTATTTGAATTCTTGGACCTCAACCCTAAGTGAAGGAACTCAGAGCTAATCGGAACATCACAGCCGACTCTCTCTGGTGGCACTTGCTAAACTGCATAAACTTTAGCTTTGATTTTTAAGGTCTTAAAGTCAAAGGGGGCAGGTAAAAAGCCCAGATTTCCTCCTTCTGTGGAGGAGTCTAACAGCTGGTCTAATGATACCAATGTAGTCCAACCTAAAGTTGAGACTACAAAGGGCTATACACCCAGTGTATGTGAATGGAAAATGGCACCCATTCTTCACCAACAGGGGGATCCCTCCCCAATACTACACTTTCAAATCTAGGCACTAAGCAGAGAAAAAAGAATCACTGCTGAAAATTTGGACTATCACCCACACTGGTCCTCATGTTAGTTTGGGGCTGAATTTCACACTACTTAGATAGTCCAAAGTATTTCAGGCCAAAAATTTGATTTTGAGTGATCCTTGATTGGTAGTATTCTCAGGAAGTGTTCTGGTAGAAATAAGTGCCATCTGTATGTCTTCTTTGAAAAAATGTCTATTCAGGTCCTCTGCCATTTTTACATCAGATTTGTGTGTCTGGGGGTGTGTGTGTGTTGAGTTGTGTAACTTCTTATATATTTTGGATATCAACCCCTTATCAGATACGTCATTTGCAGATGCTCAACATTGCTGATCATCAGGGAAATAAAAATCAAAACTACAGTGAGATTGTCATCTCACACCTGTCAGAATGGCTAGTATCAAAAAGACAAATAGTAAGTGTTGGCGAGGATGTGGAGAAGATGGGACTCTCATGCACTGTTGGTGGAAATGTAAATTGGTGTAACCATGTGGAAAACAGTATGGAGGTTTCCAAAAAAATTTTAAAATAGAATTATCATATGATCCAGTAATTCTACTTCTGGGCATTTACCCAAAGAAGAAAAAAACACTAATTTGAAAAGATACATGCACCCCTATGTTTATTGTGGCATTGTTTACAAGAGCCAAGATATGGAAGTAACCCAAGTACCCATCCATACATGAATGGATACAGACGATGAGGTATATATCCCATGGAATATTACTTAGACATAAAAGGGAATGAGATCTTGTCATTTGTGACAACATTGGCGGACCTAGAGGGTATCATGCTACGTGAAATAAGACAGAGACAGCGAAATAGCATATTACTTCACATATATGTGGAATCTAAAAAACAAAACGAACAAACACACAGAAACAGACTCATAAATACAGAGGACAAACTGGTGGTTGTCAGGGGAGGGAAGTAAGGGAATGGGCAAAGTGGGTGAAGGGGATGAAGAGATACAAAATTCCATTTATAAAATAAGTAGGTCATGGAGATGGAGAGTACAGCATACGGAATAGAGTCAATGATACCATAATAATGCGGTATGGTGATGATGGTGACCGCACTTACTATGATGACTGCATAATGTATAGACTTGTTGAATCACTAGGTTGTACACCTGAAACTAAACATTCTGTGTCCACTACACTTCAATAATAAAAATTAGAAAAAAAAATAAGTGCCAAACATCTGTGAAGGAATGCATCTTTTGTTAGGTTCAGTGAATTGTCACACATAAAATTCCAAGGAAAATAAGTAGGTCACAGGAAAAAACTAACTAGTTAACTTGCTAAATACACAAGGAACCAAGGTATCATAAGGAACAATTAGCAGAAATAACAGACCACAAAAACAGATCCCCAAGGATTTCAGATCATGAAATTAGTAAACACAGACTCTGAAATACTATATTTATTATGTTTAAATAAATAAATATAAGACTAGTTTGAAAAGATGTTCAGAGAACCAGAAATATTTTTTTAATTTGTTTAATGTTTTATTTATTTTTGAAAGAGAGAGACAGAGTACAAGTTGGGGAGGGGCAGAGAGAGAGGGAGACACAGAATTTGAAGATGGCTCCAGGCTCTGAGCTGTCAGCATAGAACCTGATGTGGAACTTGAACTTGTGAACCATGAGATCATGACCTCAGCTGAAGTCAGATGCTCAAACAACTGAGCCACCTAGGTGCCCCTGAGAACCAGAAATATTAAAAGATATCCAAATAGATTAGGCAGAGAAACAAATACACCTTAGAAATTAAAATTATAATAAGTGAAGTTAGAAATGAAGAGATTTAACAACAAATTCAACACAGCTGGAGAAAGAACTGGTGAACTGAAAGGTGTATCTGAAGAAATTATGTAGAATGTAGCACAGAGAGAAGAGATAGGAACTATGAAAGAGATTAAGAATGAGAAATTCTAACATATGTCTAATCATAGTTGCAGGAAGAGTAAGATTAATATTTTTGACTTACTGAGACTTTCCCCAACTGTGCCCATCAATTAAATTTAATTATAAGCAGGGAAAATTCATAGCATGAAAAATATGGAATAGGAGAACTAAATCTCATTGTAGTATAGATGGAATTATAAGATCATTGCTAGGAGTGGTAGAAGAACCAAGTAAAAATCCTGTATTCTGGGGACTCATGTATGGTTAGACATCTTTGCCAAAGAGTACTCATGGTGAGAAAAACCAGAAAAGAGCTGAAGAATTGAGCCAGATAGACATTCTTAAATTTGAAAGTTAAAAAGGTAGAAATCTCATATAAGTTCTTAAAATGTTTCCTTAAGAATTATTATGAGGGGACGTCTGGGTGGCTCAGTTGGTTAAGCACCACCAACTCTTGGTTTGTCAGTTTTGGCTCTTGGTTTCGGCTCAGGTCATGATCTCGCAAGTTCATGAGTTTGAGCTCCACATCAGGCTCTGCTCTGACAGTGTGGGATTCTCTCTGGGATTCTCTGCCTGGGATTCTCTCTCCCTCTCTCCTTGCCTCTCCCCTGCTTGCTTTGCCTGTCTCTTTCTCTCAAAATAAATAAATAAATTTTTTAAAAAATTTAAAAAAGAATTATTCTGAGAATAAAAATAACATTTATTGAGTTGTTGTTGCATGCTTAAGCTTTATAAGTATGATCTAATTTAATCTTCACACTCCCAAGAAGTAGGTAAGTCATCAGCTGGATTAAATCACCTCAAGATATGAGGCTTGGAGAGGTCAAGTACCTTGTCCAGACCACATGTTTAGGAATTGGTAGGACTGAGATTCAAACTCAGGTTTCCTGATTCCAGAGTTGGACTGCCTTAGAGAAACAGAAAAATAAATAGTTTTTAAGAAAAGAGGATAATCAATGCTTGATTTGGAGTAAAAAAAATGGTTGAACTCAGGAGCTCCCATTTATAACTGTGTTTATTATTACATACCTCTCAGAGACTTGTTTTTTTTTTTTTCCATTTGTAAATTGGGAATAGTAGTATTACCTGACTCTGTTTCTTAGTTTGATAATTAAATAAGACAATGCATGTGAATGTGTACTATTTTCTTCTGTAATTTACACTGTTCCATTACCTACTTGTTTTAACCAATAATATTCTGAATATTCTAGAAGTTAACGGTGGAAACATTAATACATAAAATCTAACCCAGATGCAGAAAATTCAAGGCAAAACTTTTAGCTAAATGATACAGTATGTGGAAAATTTTTTTTGGTTGGAGCTAAGTCTGGGATTACAATATTCTTTCCCATATACTCTAGGGGTTGGGAAAATCAGTATTAAGTAGGCAATAATTACGTTGCAAACAGAATGCCACAGAGAGAGGGTAATTTACATTCCAGAATTTGCTTTATCATGTTAGGTAAGTTTCCACATCATCTATTTACCATTGTCCAGGTAATGAACCTAAAAGAAACTATTTCCTTCTCGTGACAAGCATATTAAAGATCTCTATAGAAGAGAGCAGAAGTCATGGGAAATGAAATCACAGCATAGAAATTATAGAATTTAAACGGGCACATTTTATTATTATTTTTCAAAATAAATTATCTATTAAAAGACTCCAGCTAAGAAAAGAATATTCATATATGACTGGAGATACTGATTTGGGAATGGTTCAGCACCTCCCCAGACATTGTCTCTGTCCTTTGGAGCACCGTCATCTTTGCCACCCAGACTTAATCTCTTTGAAAAATCAAAGTTGTGGCCTTTGTTTTCCTCCCATAGTTTTTATTTTAATTGGATACAGTCCAATGCATTATTTTCCCTCCTTTGATACCTATGTTGGAAGAGAAAAAAAATACCATGTTCACATGCTTACATCCAGATTTTCTCAAGTTGTGACCCATATGCTGTTTAATATCCTATTTTGGCAAAATCATCTCCCATGACATGCTGTTTTAGGCTTTGCATGCTTCATAGTCCAAGATGCAATGGGCTGGAAAAGGGAATTTTGAGTGATCCTGCTTCAGAATATGTCGCCTTTTAGCTATTGTATTTACTAAAAAGGCATAAGGTACCACAATGGCTGACAGAATCATTTTGAATTGTTCAATATTTTAAGTAAACAAAGATTGCATCAATGAGATAAACACAAATAAGTCTTCAAAACATCTTTAAGTCATGTGTACTCTGTCTGGAAGCCTTCTAAAGAGATGTAAATAAGCATCCATAAAGTCAAATAGCTTTCATGATTAGAGGTGAGCCTTCTTTCTTGGGAAACTGTTTATTTTGGTTTCTTTTAGAATTACAGGGCTTTTCTGGGTCCATGACCTATTTATCTTTGGATTCCTAGGGCCAAGCATAGTGCCTGGTATATTTGTTGAATATTTATTGGGGGAATGAATAAATATACCAGGCAAAGAAATGGCAAAGTGATTAATTGTTTGATAAGATGAAAAATGAGATTTTTTTTTTACTGAGATACAAATATTTATGTGGTGTAGGAAGATACCAGGTTGGGGATGGGGTTAGGGTAAGGGAGCAGTGGGGAGTTTAGAAAAGTAAGAGATGGACAATTAACAAACAAAGGCTCTTCCTCTCACATGGAACCTATGAAAACTCCCAAACTGGCATCTGTCTGTTATCACCACAGCAGTAAGACAAGAGAGAGATCCAAGCAGAAATCACATCAAAGAACAGCTATGCAACCAGGTCGGCTGGAAGGTGGCAGAAGATGACACTCCAACGAAAGATTTGGAGCTTCATGTAGAGAGTCTGGAATGCCATCAAAAAAGTTTTAGATTTTTTATTTCTGTAGGCAGTGGGGAGCCATCAATATTTTTAATAGGATAGGTGCGCTTGGGTGACTCAGTTAGTTAAGCGTGTGACTGTGCCTCAGGTCATGATCTCATGGTTTGTGAGTTCGAGCCCTATGTTGGGCTCTCTGCTGACAGCTCAGAGCCTGGAGCCTGCTTCGGATTCTGTGTCTCCCTCTCTTTCTGCCCCTCTCCCGCTCACACTCTCTGTCTCTGTCTCTCTCTCTCTCTCAAAAATAAACATTAAAAAAATATTGTTTATAAGATAACAGGCATTGCTCCACAACACTTGAAGGTCAAGTGAAACCACACTTCTTTATTTTCTCCAGCACCAGCACTTGTTCTCACTGTTACTAATTGGTCTCTGGTGTTCCCTCCTCTTCCCGTGGATCATTTGAGAATTCCCCGAGGCTCTGACAGCTCCAACAAGAGGTCTGCCAGACCTCTAGTTCCTGAGAAGGGTTAAATCCTAACCATTAATCCTGGTTTTTCCTTTTTTTGAAGGTGAAGTGAAATTTACATGCATAAAATAAACCACTGTAAAGTGAACAATTCCCACTATGTCTTCTGACCCCATTGCTGCTTCACGTGCTGCGGGAGCTAGGAGCCCCTCTGCTGTCTGACATTGCTCTTCACGTGGAGGTCAAGTCCCTCCTGTTCTCCTTTCTGCCTCAGATGGTGGAAAATTTGGAAGTGAAGTTCCCCACAGGAACTCTATACACTTTACCTCATCTCAGGTCCCTCTTGGTCAGACTCCTTAGGTCAAAGTGCCAGGGCTTGTCTTTAGGGCCCAATTCCTCTGAGGCCCTGCCTCATGGGCTGGATTCAAGCGCGGCCTTGGGCATCCACCTCTCCCAGAACCTGCAACTCTGTTCCCTTTCTGCCCAAGGGAATTAACCACACTGCTCTGCATTGATTTCCACCCAAATCAAAAGATTAGTTCCATTCCTTTCTGACAGCTCATCAGTAAGAGCGTCCAGCCTTGAAGACGCCCCCTTCCAAAAAAAATCCCACCCTATTTTTAGTCTTAGAGCAGACAGTTGTTCTTGATAAATCTTAATGCTTCCTCTGAGTTAATTCATCCACCTCATCCCAAAAAAGGACAGAGAGTAAAACGCCTTGTCATATTGGAAACAGACACACATACAGAAGACTCAATGGTTCAAGTCTTTGAAGAGACTTTGCTCTACTGATTTTAGGTAAAAGATTCAGGTCATTTGTGGAGGCATTTTAATAGAGATAGAATATAGAGAACATGGCTGTTTGAATGGGATAATGGAAGCTTCATTAAAGGAAAGAGTACACGTGGGAAGATGGTGAGCTCAACTTGCTGCGCGAAGTAGGTACAGGATGTGTGCGACTGGCAGGTCTGTACATGGGAAGCTGGCATCCTGTTAAATGCCTGGGGCAAAATCATGGAGGTCATAGCACTCAGCTTATTTTATATATCCCATAGATACAAAATACTAAGATTATATAAAGGCAAAAAAAAAAAAAAGCCTCAGTGGTATTCCACGCTATACCAAGCATCTCTTTTTTACATTTAATGTAAACTGGAATGTAAATTTAATGTAAAATGGAAGCCTAAGAGAAAACCAAAAATTTAAATGAAGTGTTCATTTTCTTATTTTGCACATGACATCTCATATTACATCTTTTTTTCTTAAGTTTATTTTTGAGAGAGAGAGACAGAGTATGAGTGGGGGAGGAGCAGAGAGAGAGGGAGACACAAAATCCGAAGCAGGAAGCAGACTCTAGGCTCTGAGCTGTCAGCACAGACCCTGACGTGGGTCTCAAACTCACAAACCATGAAATCATGACCTGAGCTGAAGTCAGACGCTTAAATGACTGAGCCACTCAGGCACCCTTCATATTACATCTTCTAATTCACCTAAAATTGCATCCCCACCCCACCCCCCTGCCAGGAACTATCAGCCTGAATCTAAAGGCTGGCATCAATGTCTGAATTGCAGGTACACCAAAATATCTGTGAGGTCTTTCCTTCATATGGGACTATTAGGACAGTTTCAGGGAATACTAGATCCACTCCACCATCAAAAATTACTTGTTTAGGGCCGCCTGGGTGGCTCAGTTGGTTAACATTCAACTCTTGACTTCGGCTTAGGTCATGATCTCATGGTTTGCGAGATGGAGCCCCACATGGGGTCATGTGCTGGCAGTGCAGGGCCTGCTTGCAGTTCTCTCTATCCCTTGATCTCTGCCCCTCCCCCACTCGTTCATGCTCTTTCTCAAAATAAATAAACACTTAAAAACTTACTTGTTTAATTATTCAGAACATAGTACTGTACCAATTAGTGTACAGAAAAAAAAAATCGGACTTGGAGCTTTCAAGAGAGACCTCATACAGTCATGGTGACAATGTTCCCTTCCCAGGGGGATAGATTAGTAAGTACCTGGCAGGGCGGGTAACTTCTGAGTCTGCCTTGGGAAAGTAGCCCAGAAGTGACTGGAAGGCATTCTCTAAATTCAATACCTGTTTGTTCAGGTGCCCTCTTTACCCACGTGCATCCCACCTGGCCCAAACGATCTTTTCTTGTAACTAAAAGAGCAACAAATCAGCCCTTTGTCTCCACTGAATAACTGTCGAGCTCTAGTCTTCTTTCCTGGCATTCTTCTATGTTTGTTATCTTGCAACATTGTTTCAGTGTTAGAACATTTTGAATGAGGTCAGAGGTGAAGAAAGAATACATCTTGAAGAACGTTTTATGGAGATGGGCCAAAATGTAGAGTAGGATTACTGCATTTTATTATTCCTAAATTTACTTTTAAAAAAAAGGATGATCTTTGTTCTTTACCCTGCAGCATAGTATCTTTTATCTAAACGCTACATAACCGGGTCTCAGTTCCATTGAAATCATTTGATCACCTTGCACAGTGATATTTCTTTTGCTAATTTCTTATTGTATCTTAAATATATTATACATAGTTACATGTACTACATTAAAAATCCTTTTATTTCTACTGAGGACATGCAGATAGCAAGAGCTTTCTTGGACATGTTGAATTATAAACAGATTTTAGTATATTTGATAGTGTAAGGTCTAAATTTTCATATATAAATGAGAGCTAAAAAATAAATATAAAATGTCCCTTTTCTTTCTTTAAAAAGAAAGAAAGAAAGAAAGAGCCTGGCTTTGGATATTAGATAACTAAATACGGATTCCTTCTTTCACTTTGTATTCTTACTGCAGCAAACCTAAGCTTCTAGAAATAAACAGGCCCTTGCAGAATAGGAACAGCTGAACATAAGGAAATGCAAAAGGCAAAAACACCTTAATAAAGATGATCCTTATTACATATTCAGGGTGACTTGCAGATTGCTCCTTTCCACTCATCTACTTCCACATTTAATGAGTGTCTACCACACGTGAGGCACTGGGTTTTGTGCCAGGGACACAAAACATGTTTTATGTCCTCACTGGGTCATAGCCTAATCCTGTGATGTCCAATATGGTAGCCAGTAGTCCCACGTGGCTATTGAGCACTTGGGTTGGCTTTAAAATACGTGCATCAGATTTCAAAGACTTCGCATAAAAAAAAGAATATAAAATATCTCGGGGCATGTGGGTGGCTCAGTTGGTTATGCATCTCACTCTTGATTTCGGCTCTGGTCATGATCTCATGATTCGTGAGAGCAAGCCATGCTTCAGGCTCTGTGCTGACAGTGAGGAGCCTGCTTGGGATTCTCTCTCTCTCTCTCTCTCTCTCTGCCCCTTCCAAGCTCGTTCTCTCTCCTCTCTCTCTCTCTTTCTCTCTCTCTCTCAAAAATAACTAAATAAACCTTTAAAAAAGAATATAAAATATCTCAATAATCATTTTTATATTGATTACATGTTAAAATGGTAACATGCTGGATATGTTGGATTAAATAGAAAATATTATTAAAATAAACTTGCCTGCTTCTTTTTCCTTCTTTATTGTGGCTATTAAATTTTTTTTAATTTTTTAGTCTTTATTTTTGAGAGAGAGAGAGAGAGAGAGACAGAGTGTGAGCAAAGAAGGAGGAGAGAGAGGGAGACACAGAATCTGAAGGAGGCTCCAGGCTCTGAGCTGTCAGCACAGAGCCCGATGTGGGGCTCGAACTCACAAACAGCGAGATCATGACTGAGCTTAAGTCGGACACTTTACAGACTGAGCCACCCAAGTGCCCCCAAAATTTTTAAATTACATACGTGGTTCAGGTAATATGGTAAGTGCAGTGATAGAGATAACGAGAGGGAGCCACAGGGGAGCAGAGGAGGGAGACCCCATCTCAACCTATGTGGGGCAGGAATGGGGGTATTGCGTGTTGGCCTTAATAAACACTTCCTAGATGGGGTGACATAACCCTAAAAACTGCTGCTACAGGAAAACATGGGGTCCAGTGAGGGTTTCCCCATTTACTTATTTGTAATAATGATAGTGGGAGTACACTCATGGGCATAGGGGAAGAAATAGAAAGTGACACGCAGGAGATTCAGAAGGGCAAAAGGATGATCAGAGAGCCAAGTCCTTATTGACTTGTGGGGATGAGGTCAGGGCCTAGAACAGGAGGAGGGGCACTTCATGCTCTGAAAGTAGGGAAAATGACATAAGCAGTGCTGTGCTCCCCCCTAGGGTATGAAAAATGTCAGAGCTACAGGCATCAGAGGAATTTTTAAAATTGGGGGGAGTATAATATGTGTACATAATAAGTTCTAACAATAAATTAATCTAGACAACACATTCTGTTGGTGAGATTATGGCGAAATAGGCTTTCTCATATGTTACTAGCGGGAATGTAAATTGATACAAATCCCAGTGGAGGTTAATACGGTAGCTTCTTTCCAAACTACAATTACATGTAATTCCACTTTTGGAAACTGGTTCTACAGATACACTGGCCCGCATTTGGTTATTCACTGCAGCAGTGTTTGTCAGAGCAAAGTGTGGGAAACAATATAAGTGTCTATCAATAGGGTGGTAGGTAAGTAAACAATAGCATACATACCAGTGGAATACATATACCTTTGAGGAACAGCAAAGACTTCCACATATACTGATTTGGAAAAATCTTTAAGATACATGAAGTGTAAAAAAAGCAGTTTACAAAACCATCTTTATAATATGCTACCTTTTGTGTAAGAGAGAGGTACTGTAACATATACTTATATTTACTTGTATATGTATAAAGAAACCAATAATGGGGACAATGTAAAGGGGGTCAAGGAGATAGCATTGGATGGATGGGAAATATGGAAGGAGGGGAGCCTTTGCACTGCAGTTTTTATATATTTTGTGTTTTATATAATGTACATTTTATTTTAAATAATTCATGTAGAAAAAATAAGCACTAAAGTAAAAACAAGCATAAGTATGATAGGGAGCTACTAAGGTATGAGGTCACTTACAACTCCTTGTCATATAGAGACTAGCTTCAACCTTGTGCTGTTACCAGACCACTGCCTCATCTTTTTCATGTTAACCTTATAAAGCTTCTCCCCAATTATTTGCCTGGAGCTGATCTATATTCTTGTCTCACCCTTCATTACTATTGCAAAGAAAAGATGAATACCATACGTCCCCTGCCCCAGGGAGTTTAAAGGGAATACAGCTTAAAAAATAAAATATTATGAACCCATGCCCCAAATGATCCTCATGAGAAATGAAAACAGACTTCGAAGGATACTCATGTGGTTGCAAAGCTGCCTCTCTGGGGAACAAGAAGTTTGGAAGCAGATATACAAAGGCTTGATGAAGAAGTAACACCAAAGAGGCACACATCTGCAGGTTCTGTCAGGAAGTAAGAGGTAATAAGAGAACACCCAGACACTCTGAATTCAAGTCTTCAGACCCAAATAAATCATATATGAGCACCCTGAAAAGACTGTTGATGTGATCACAAAACTGCTATTTTAGGTTTGGAGAAAGAACAACAAATGGAAGAAGTGGTAAATTACAAAGAGTTTAGAAACTGCAAAATTATGACATGGATTTTATTTTATGCCCAAATTCCAGAGAAAATTATAAAACAAGTGGTTGTTAAACACTTTTTTAAAATGTTTATTTATTTTTGAGAGAGAGAGCGAGAGAGCGCAAGCACACAGGAGAGCCCATGTGCGCACATGATTGGGGGAGGGGCAGAAAGAAAGGGAGACACAGAGTCTGAAGGAGGCTCCAGACTCTGAGCTGTCAGCACAGAGCCAACTCAAGGACTTGAACGCACGAACTGTGAGATCAGGACCTGAGATGAAGTTGGACGCTTAACTGATTGAGCCACCCAGGCACCCCAGTTTTTAAGTACTTAAAAAGAAAGCAGCAATCATTTAGGAACCAATAGTTATTCACTACATTGACCTCTTCTCATATTACTGGATTAAAAGACTCAAGAAAATGTAGCCAGGAAGTTCACAGAAAGTACATTAAACTTTCATAGGTAACATAGAAATATACAGCCCAGATACCATGCTTAGTGGGATTCTGAATCTACAAATGAGTATCTATTATGTGTCTTGAACATAGAAGGTTCTCAGGAAATATTTATTGATTGAACGAATGAAAGATTAGCCTTTACCAGTTTCCCCAGGCAGTAAATTCTCCTTCCTATGTTCTTAGATCACTGAGTTCACATATATATCACACGTCATATTGTAATTATTTTTTATGTCTGTCACTCCCAGTAGAATATCATAAAGTCCTCCAGTTAGAGTCTTACTCATCTTTTCTCCTCAGGGCCCAACACTGTGCCTGATGTATAGCATGATGCTCAGTTCGTGTTTTTGAATTAAAAAAAAAAAAAAAAGTACACCAAACCCAGAAAAGAAGCTCAGAAGATTGGGAATGAAAGTACTAAACTCTTTTTATAAACAATAACGTGATAGGACTACCTTTCAAAAGGAAATCTCATCTTGAGCTGGATGAATAAAGAGCCCATCTGTCATTTTGGCAGTGTTCAGACCACATCTGGAGGTGTTACCACTGTATTTTAAAGGGAATCTCACACACTGAAGCCCAGGATACTGAAAAGTATAAAACTAAGCTCCAACGGAGCATAATTTAAAATTGGGAGATATTTAGGTTATGAAGAGAAACTTAGAAGGACCATGGCCATTTTCAATATGAGCAAACTGATGTCACAATGGAGAAAGACTGGACTTAGTTTGTGTGTCTTTGGAGCACAGAACTAGGTAGATGGTACAGGTGGATGGATTTGATTCTAGTATGGGGAAAAGTTTCTAGGAATAGAGCTGCTTACTAATGGAAAGGACTGATTTCACTGTAGGAAGCTCCTTGTTTCTGGCAATGTCCAGAAAAGTTCAAAGAATCATTTAACAATCCAAGAGATCTAACGGAGGTATTATGGAAGGTACTCTTGAATTGGAAGAAAACACAGTGAGGGCTTCTCACCTTCCTTCTGCATGGGTTTTACTGCATTACTCCTTCAAATGTATGATTCTATTATTGTCTTCAGTTTACATATTCCATATTTCCATATGATTTCCATTACAGGAGCCATGTTTTTTATCTTAAAACTCTTTCTCACTTTTACTATGGTTAAGCTGATGGAATCTAACTAATTCTATGCTATGCTTAACTATCAATAAACATATTAACCTTCAATTACTCCCCTTCATCATAGGCAAAGAGATTATCTTCTTTTCACAAAAATATGGCATTTGTCATTATGTACATATCTCCATCTAGATTTCTTTTTCTGCTTTTCCTCTTAAAAAAAAAAAAACTCACAACCTTGACTTCTAGCAATACTCTAAACAAATCTCACATCTTCATATTATCCCCAATAACGAGGCATCCAAATACTTCTAGAGTAGGTTATTCAGAGCATAAATATATTTGAGTAAACCAACACTAAATATAATTGGTTAACTATTATATATTTTTTAAATATTTATTTATATTAGAGAGAGAGCATGAGCAGGTGAGGGACAGGGAAAGAGAGAACCCCAAGCAGGCTCCATGCTGTCAGTGCAAAGCCTGACATGGGGCTCAAACTCACGAACCATGAGATCATGGCTTGAACCGAAATCAAGAGTTGGACACTTAACTGACTAAGCCACCCAGGTGTCCCAACTATTTTATATATATATATATAAATTTTTATTTATTTTTTGAGACAGAGAGAGACAGAGAATGAGCAGGGGAGGAGCAGAGAGAGAGGGAGACACAGAACCTGAAACAGGCTCCATGCTCTGAGCTGTCAGCACAGAGCCCGACGTGGGGCTTGAACTCAAGAACTACGAAATCATGACCTGAGCCGAAATCGGACACTTAACCAACTGAGCCACCCAGGCGCCCCCAACTATTATATTTTTATCTGTAATTTTTAAATTATGTCTTTACTAATAAGTACAATGTCTGAAAGAGCAACTTTTCTTTGTGTAGTAGTTTCCAAATATAGCTGACTTCTTGATATTTTCCTTATGATATCCATTTGAGAAAGGGGAAATAAATGTAAGTACCATCATTTTTTGAAGAAAATAGATGGAGGAAGAGAAATAGTGAGTATATATCAGTGACTAGTTAGAATATAAAACTGAAATTATTTGATAATTCAGAAACAAGTAAACAATTATGTCAGAATATGGTTTTTTGGCTAACAGTAAATTTAAGGATCAGGAGGTTTGAGACTGTTTTAGGAGCATAATAAACAAAACTGCCTTCTGTATGGTCCCATGACACTCTCTTGACCTCTACTGGAGTAATGCTTACATGTTGTGATTATTACTAGGCACTATCTTCTTGTCCCTATTTTGCAACTTCAGTCTCAGCCTTGTGTGGGGCTTAGAACATCAAAGATGCTTAATGTTTGTTGAATGAATACATGAATGAGTAGTCGGACCTAGAAACAGGTCAATGGCATGGGGGGAAGGTTAAAACATCAGCAATAGATACTCCTGGTAGTTAAACTAGATCAACAGCGTTAAAGAGTTTGTGTCAGTATTAAACATTCAATGAATGTTCATGTCAGTAAAGACATGAAGAAATTAATACCAAGGAAACAAGATGGCTTTCAGTGAACAGAGGAGCAGGTTACTGAAAACCCAGTGGAAGCTAATAAGGCGAAACTGGTGTGTCCATGAAAATCAGGTGTCAGACTTTTGTACAGTACTAATGGAAACAAAGTTAACATCCACTACATCTGGAAAGGCATCTGCTGTGTACAGACTCTTTAGAGATGGAAAAGAACTCACTAGGTTACCACATCCAATCTCCACAGAGCTCCAGATAAAGAAAACTATGGACCACAGGGTCTATGTCTTGCCCTACATCATATGATCGCATTTTGAGGCAGAACCGGCATCCTGTTGCTTGGTTTGGATGTTAGTTCAACTCTTTACCTGGATTCCAAAAAAGAAGCCATCTCCTGCTTGACAAGGGGCCTTGAAGGCTCCCCTCTCCCCCACACTCTCAGGACTGATAGACTTCTACCTCAACGTTTCCTTAAAACTTCCAGAATCGTTTGCCAGGGTTATCCCTTTCAACGGGCTCTTTATTTTCCATAATCAGTTTTCCTAAGCTTATGTTTATCCCCTCAAATGATGTAAAATGCATTTCAAAGCAGTTTATATTGGGGAAATATAAATATCCAGTTACATTTTTTTTAAATGAAAGAAGTTGCAGTCAGGGTTCGAAACTCAGTGCAAACTTAGTGTTAGCAACAGGGAGTCAGAGGAGGCATTGCTTGCGGTATGTGTAAATCACACATTATGCCACTCCTGGTGGGGCCGGGGGAGGCTTACACTGACAACTGTGACTGTGGCCTGGTGTGCAGTTCCGGGCGCAGGAGCTCAAGGAACATGTTACCTCCACCAGTTTCACAATGACACAATTAATCAGGAAGAATTGTAAATTACTCAATGTTAGTTCTCAGCTTGGCTAAAAAGCCTGGTATATTCCTTGTGTTTACTGGCCTTTAAGCAAACGACAAGCAGATCGTAGCAAAGCACTGGAGGCAATGGAACGCATAGGTGACACCTGGCCCAGGGGACAGAGTCCCGTGCCAGATTTTCTAAAAGGAAAAATGACCCTGTCGGAACAGAACATTTCAGGTAAAACTTTACTTAACTAGGATTTCTAGTTTTATCCTTCCAGTAAGTGATCAGTATTCATCTCCCTCAAAGCAGCCTATAAAGCAAGTTCCTTATAATTAAAAATTTGGCAGTGGTCTTGACTGAGTGCATAAGGGCAAAGGAAGCTTTGTTAAGAAAGAAATACAGAATAGGAAAAGAATGCAAGCTTTTGAGGGCCATTTGCTAAAAAAAAGCAACATATTCACTTATTAAACAAAAATTTTACTTTATGGTCCTATGTGTCTTCTTTTAGAAAATATCTACAGTCATTTTGGGAAGTATTCTTAACATAAGAAGAAATGAATGTTGTTTTATAATAAAACTTGTCTAAAAATGTTTATGCAATATTATGCTAACATTGAGTTAATATTTTTATAAAACCTCTTTTGTTGGAGTCCTAAATACTTAGCATCTCCTGTTACACTTCTTAACAATTACAGAATCTTACAGTTAGAAGGTTATGTAACTGGGCATTTGAGGCCTGGGGGACTAACAACTGTAGACAGGGGTCCTAATATGCACGCATACCAAACATGGTCTTATGCGTAGTCCCATCAGAACATACACAAAGACAGGAAAATGACCAGTCTATAAAAAATGTGAGAATGTCTAGTTTCTGCAGTGTTGTAGAGAATATAACCTGAAATGATTCTTGTTAAAATTACCCAGATATGCAGGCTACAATATAGTACACAATTTTTAACATGCATACCTAAGTTTGTAGGAAAGACGGGAAGCCACAGAGGTCCTGAAATGTCCAGGAACTGAAAACCTTTGTGCGCAGGAGGTAACACTATGATGAGCCTAAGAGAAAGGATTGAGGGGAGCAGTGGCTGATTTTGGGAAGCTAGGAGCTTGAACTCTAAGGCCAGTGTGGAGACAAGAAATAAGGGCTTACGACAAGATATATTCTTGTGGATAGATACATACAGAGCAAACCTATTAAGATGCCTCATAGGAATGAAGTGCACTAAGGTCAGGAATCCATTGCTATCTTTTGGGAGGGAGGAATGGGGAAAGGGTGGAGAGGGAGGTCCCACCGCACAGATGGTACGGTACCCAACTTACAATGGTTTGACTTAAGAATTTTTCTACTTTATGATGGTATTAAAGTGATATGCATTCAGTAGAAACCACACATTCAAATTTGAATTTGGATCTTTTCCTGGGCTCGTGATACACGGCACAACACTCTCGGGCGATGCTGGACAGCTGCCGCAGCTGTGGTCAGCCACAAACTCACGAGGGTGAACAATCTGTATAATTACAACCATTCCCAGGGCACCTGGGTGGCTCAGTTGGTTAGGTGTCCAACTTCAGCTCAGGTCATGATCTCAAGGTTCATGAGTTTGAGCCCCGCGTTGGGCTCTGTGCTGACAGCTCAGAGCCTGGAGCCTGCTTCTGATTCTGTGTCCCCTTTCCTTGCTGCCCCTTCCCTGTTCACACTCTGTCTCTATCTCAAAAATAAACATTACAAAAATTTAATTACAACCATTTCTGTTTATCACTTTCAGTACAGTATTCAATCAATTACATGAGATATTCAGTACTCTTATAAAACAGGCTTTGTTTTGCTCAACCATAGCTGATGCCAATGTTCTGAGCCCATTTAAGGTGGGGTAGGCTAAGCCTTGATGTTCAGTAGGTTCCATCAAATCATGTTTGACTTATGATATTTTCAACGTATGACAGATTTATTGAGATGTAACTGCATCGTAAGTCAAGGAAGATCTATATATGAAAGTTTTAATTTCTTACACTATTAGCATATGTTTTCAGAGTGGATGGATAGTTGTCTGTGATAGTATTTTTTATTTTTTTGGGGTAAAGTGCTTTATAATTATTTTTTTAATTTAAAGGAAAAAAACCCTAAAGCTATATAAACCACAAAAAAATCAAAGGAAACATAGGTTATCAGTTAAAGGGAAAGCTACATCCATTCTTGGGAGAACCACAGAAATTGGTATCCTGATCTGATGATGAAGAGCTTCGAGAGCTACATAGAAGTGAGCACGGTTTTTTCCGTAATCAGTATTCACTTTGTAAGATTGGAGGCGCTGTTTATTTATTTATTTTAATACTTATTTTTTGGGGGGAGAGTGCAAACAGAGGAAGGGCAGAAAGAGGGGGACAGAGGATCCAAAGCGGGCTCTGTGTTGACAGAGTGACAGCAACAAGCCCAATGCTGGTTCTTTCACTTCCAATTATATTTCTGGTGAGTTCCTGCCAAACCTTATTCCTATTTTCCCTGAAGCTCTCTTACTTTTATGTAAAGTTATATTCCTGCGCACTTCTCTCCCATCTTCTTACCTATTTAATTTCTCTTACTTAAGACATTGTTCTGCCATAGGCAGTGTTTGGATTTTCCCCATGTGGTTACCTCCTACTAATCATTACATAGCCAAACAATGTATAGATCACCAGGCAAGGTCAATTAGATTGCCCTCGTTAAAAAAAATTTAATGTTTATTTATTTATTTTTGAGAGACAAAGAGAGAGAGAGAGAGAGAGAGAGAGAGAGAGCGCGCACAAGCGGGGAGGGACAGAGAGAGAGAGAGGGAGACACAGAATCTGAAGAAGCCTCCAGGCATGGGGCTCGAACCCACAGGCCATGAGATCATGACCTGAGCCGAAGTCAGATGCTAAACCAACTGAGCCACCTGATTGTCCTCATTTTACATGGGGAAACTGAAGCTCTGAGAGGTGAAGTCATTTGGCCAAGGCCAGACAGTTAGTAAGCGATAGATACAAGTTTCAAATCCAAATCTTTATGATGCCAAAGCACATATGCTCTCTACCCCACCTATGCCTTCATTTGACAAATATTTATTCAGCATCTAGTACGTACCAAGTGTTATGCTAAATGCCTGCACATAAACTACAAAAACAGAAATGATCCTTATCATCACATAAGTGACAGTGTCCTCTCTGAAATGTCTCAAGAAGTCTAGATCTACAATGGCTCTGGAGTCACCTGTGCCAGGAAGCAGACATCAGTTATGCTAGCTGGCATTTTTTGTTTGTTTGCTTTTTAAATTACCAAGACTTTCAACATTAAGTTCCCCCAAGGACCATTAAATAATTCAGGCAAGTTTTTAGTCCAGGGCTACTTCCTTCTTCCATAGACCTCACATGATGTACATGACCCTGTCTTGACAATTTATCCCTTTTATTTGTAGCCATGGTGGATGCCAACTTTCACCAGATTCCATTCTGTATTCTAAAGAGGTGTGGATTATGGGTTCTTCCTCAGACTGTCCTCTGTCTGAGGTGTTGGATCTGGGACATTTCCCCCACAGGCAGGTTGCCCAGTTAATAAAGGTCAGCCCAAGGACCCTATCACAGCTAGTCTTTTCTCCTATGTTTAGGGTCTCCAGAAACCACAGAAATAGGGCTGAATGCCTGAGCCCTTTGATTATTTCCCTGTTAAATAATTGATGTGGTTTTCATGCTGAAATTCCCTTTCTGAAAAGCTAAGGAAACATTAAAAGAGATCCCCAATAATCACACATTAACTAGTATGGTTATGAGGACAAGGTAGTCATATAAATATGGATACAATATGTTAAGATAAAAATTACACACATATAGGACTTAAAATTTTTTCATGAAAAAAATGAAGAAAGTGAAAAAATATTTACAGATAACACAAATATTTGTCTTAAGGATTTTAGGTAATTTGTTTTTTCTTTTCGATATTAGTACAAATAATATAGCAAAAGTAAGGTCTGTGGCTCTTTTAGCAGAAACTTAGTAGCCATACAACTTCAAGTACAGACTGAGTGTAATGGGCTCAACAAATCTAAGATTGAAATCTGTGTGCGTGGTATGATCTTGTTTTGAACTCTCTGTGTCTCAATTGCTCATCTATGGAATGGGGAAAATAAAGATATCTCCATCATATAGTTGTTAAGAGGATTAGATGAGTAAATGCTTCAAAAAAGCCCAGCACCATGCCTGGCACACAGAAGGAACTTTGGAAGAGTTAGCTATGATCCTTGAGTACACATGTCAATATTCCATTTACATACCAGGATAGAATCATTCATTCATTTGTCCACTTACTCACTTAACACATATTTATTCGATGAACCATGGGAATCTACCCCTAAAACCAAGAGCACACTTTACACACTGTATGTTAGCCAATTTGACAATAAATTATATTTAAAAACACACACATTTATTGAGTCCTGCCTAGGCACCAGGCAGTATTGTAGGTATTTTTAATTAAAAAAACACAAATTTTTATTCTCAAGGAGTTCACTATCCAATGGGGGAGACAAACAAATGACTAGAACATCATAACCAAGGTTTGCAGAGGGCTCTGAGTACTTAGAAAGGGACCCAACTCAGCATGAATGTGAAGGCAGCTTTCCAGAAGGGCTTAATGCTTATCGAGTTCTGAAGGAGGCTGAGAATTATAGGACAATCAGGGCATTGATGGAGCAGGAAGAGATGAAGTCTATGTTAGCCAGTGGGGACAGCATGGAGGTGAGGGAAGGTGCATGGATAGTGGCGTAGGAGGTGCAGATGGAAAGAAAGAAAGAAAACAGTGCACAAGTTTCAGTTACTGCTTGGAGTTCAGTATACCTGGAGTGTAGAAATGAGTCTGGGATGCCAGCAGTTACCTTGATGGGCACCTGCCTCAATTACATCAGGGCTCCATGAGGTAATCTTATCATCTGAGCCAGGTCTTTCAAGAGATAAGGCTTTATGAGACAAAACTATTATCTGTGTCTGTGCACGTCCATGTGTCATCTCTGAGAAATGCAGCCCTACAATGTCCTTGAATAAAGTCTCTGAATAACACAGTGTCACATGTTAAAATAGACAAAGACACACCCACTGAACAATTGTGTCTTTCCAAATACCAGGACTTTGCTAAACAAAAATACATCTCTATGTGTGTAACAATGAATTATAATAAGAAGTCCATCAGTGTTTCATCATTTTCAATATAAAAAAAATGTGATTCTTGCTTTTTCTGTGGAAGGTAACATTTTGCCAACAAATGTGGCTACTTCACTAGATAAGAGATAAGATCCAGCAATGTACCACAGCAATAGGAGAAAAGAATTAGATTCTTAATATTTTTATACCTTTTGTTTTTCTTGAATATAATTCAAAACATACAGTATAATTGGGGCACTTGGGTGGCTCAGTCGGTTAAGCATCTGACTTCGGCTCAGGTCATGATCTCGTAGGTTGTGGGTTCAACCCCGAGTCATCAGGCTCTGTGCTGACAGTGTGGGAAGTGCTTGGGATTCTCTCTCTCCCTCTCTCTCTGCCTCTCCCCCACTTGTGCTCTTTCTCTCAAAATAAATAAACTTAAAAAAAAAAACCAAAACATACAACATAATTAATCAAATTCAGGACTCTGGAAAACTCCATTTCTTGGTAGTGTGGGAAGGTGGGGCGTGATTTGTAAGAAAGAGCACAGGGGTAGAGTTGCACTTACCTCTTTTATCACTCCCCAGCTAGATGCCAGCATTTTCCCAACTTCTCAGCTTTCATGTTTTATAAGCCAATAGAGTTTTCTCCTATCAGAATGGAATGACTGGATATATAATTCTCATCTTCTAAAATCTGATGCACAGATCATAACTATAGCTAGTTGATTTTATTGGTATCAAAGGGTATCGAGGGGTAAATACATCATCCTGATTTTTCTAAAATATCTCAAGAATAGGTTTTAAAATTGTTCTTTACCATCCATTATAAGCCACCACATTAGGATTTGTAAAGCTAGATATATAGTCCGCATGAAATAGTAGTTGCATGAGAACCTATATTTTCTAGTACTGATAGTAATTTGAATCTTGGCTTACAGAAACATAATTTTATAGAAAGGTCAGCACTTTAAGGGGAAGAGAAGGCAAATTGAAATTCCTTTTTCTATTTTCCTTTCATAATCTCTAAATATAACATTCAAACTGTCATCATGAATGCACACATATATTTACATGGCTGTTAATCTGTCAAATTAGAATCATTTGGAGAAAATTCTCACAGGATTTTTTTAAAAGCCTCAGGGTTGGTGACAGTAACAAAGCCTTGGTTCAAGAGCCAGGAGACCAATTATTTTTACCGCTTAGCTCCAAATTTACAGAATAACCTGGGACCAACCAGTATGCTAAAAGTGACCTTGCTTCCTGCTTCATTTTTGGAGAACATTCTGGGAATCAGATAATAATTTTAGGAAATTTAGGACAGCTTGTCTGGGAAAGATAAATATAAATGCAAACTCTTCTTTATATAGAACCTGCCTAATATATACTATCACTGAAGAGTAGGAGTTAACAAAAAACAATCAAACCAACAAACCCAGGGACTTAAAAGATTGGCTTATACTTTTCCTATTTAGTTAATAGTATCACCATCCACTAAATAGCATAATCTAGTAATACTGGTTAGAGATAGGGAGATGAGAAAAAAAGAAACTCTTATTAGCTGCCTACTATATACTAGACACTGTGTGTTATCTCTTTTAAACTTCAGAACAATTCTATTTTATAGATGAGGGAATGAAATTCAGAGTGGCCAAGAAACTTGACTAAAATCACAGAGTGACTCCATGTCTCCTCCATCATTACATCTCTGGCCCGTGTCTCCAGGAGGCTACTGAGTCTTAGAACCGTAACTCCTAAACAGATCTTTGAATGTACGCCTCTGTCTTAGCTCAGGCTCTTGCCATTTCTCACCTAGCCCAGTACGCAGGTTTCTAATGGTTTATTTTCTTTAATACAAGGACGTGTAATCTCAAGAGTTATTTTCTCTACACCACAAAAATTTATGTCATTCTTGTTCTGTGTCTGGATTATGAGTTACTTATGAGCAAGGGTGATGTCAGCAAGATGACAGACGAGGAAGCTCCTGTTCTCCCACGGAAATACCAAATGAACAACAATATATGGACCAAAGTAGCTTTGTGGGAACTCTGGAAACGAGTTCAGAAGCTATAGCAACCAAGTGAATGTCTAGCCAAGAAAAGGTCACACACAAAACAATAGGATGTTTCGTGGCATTTTTGCCTGCCCTTACCCTCCCCAGTGCAGCATGACGTGGTCAGGAAGATGCCACCCAATTCCCGGTGCCTCTCCCAGGACAGAAGGAAAGAGTGGAACTTGCTTGCAACATTCTGGCTTGTCGGAGTGACGGATTTCTGTCTGGCCTACTCAGAACACTGATGGGACTGGTGGCATATTTCAGACATCAGGCTAGGGACTGCTGAAACAGTAGTGGTGCGGTGGCCTGTGAGGCCTTCAGGGGACTGCAGATCCCTGGACACCTGGGCCGGAGATTTCAGGTAGAGGAATACAGTAGGATATCTAAAATCCTGAGAATGAGCAGGGGTAAAACTCAAGGGAAAATTAAGAGATTTAAAAGTAGCTGGGTATACAAGTGAACTGGAGAAGAAAAAGCATATGCACAGGCCCAGGGAAAACATATTCTAGAAAACTGCTGAGAGGGCCTTGAATCTTCATGGCAGGCTAATCAGTGATCTTCCTCTACAAAGAGCCAGTTTACTAGGACTGGATGAGTAAATAGGTTTTTCAAATGCCTCATTTTCAACAGAAGACCACAAGACACACAAAGAAAGAGGTAAACATGGCCCATTCAAAGGAACAAAATAAATCTCCAGAAACTAACCCTAAAGAAATGCAGGCCTTGGGCCTAACAAAGGCTTTAAAACAATTTTCTTAAGTTTACTTAAGAAACTTTATCTTACTAAGTATGCTCAGTAAGATAAAGGAGAACACAGACAACTAAACAAATTCAGGAAAACAATTCATGAATAAAATGAGACCATCAACAAAGAGATCAAAGTTATTAAAAAGACCCAAACTAGGGGCACCTTGGTGGCTCATTTGGTTGAGTACCCCACTTTGGCTCAGGTCATGATCTCATGGTTTGTGGGTTCCAGCCCCACAATGAGCACTGTGCTGACAGCTCAGAGCCTGAAGCCTGCTTCAGATTCTGTGTCTTCCTCTCTCTCTCTGCTCCTCTCCCACTTGTGCTCTCTCTCTCTCAAAAATAAAAAAATAAACATAAAAATAAGAACAAAACTAATGTTATAAAGCTGAATAAAACAATAAATGAATAGAAAAATTCACTAGAGGGGTTCAAGAACAGATTTAAATAGGCAGAAAAAGAAAATCATAAAACTTTAAGATGAGTCATTTGAAATTGTTGAGTCTAAAGAAGAAAAAGAAATAAGAATGACGAAAAGTGAAAGGACTTTTGAGATACCACCAAACACATTAATATGTGCATCGTGAGAGTCTCATAAGGAGAAGAGAGGGAGAAAGGGGCAGAGAATTTATGTGAAGAAAAAACAGTAAAACTGTCCCAACTTTGAGGAGAGCCATGGATATATACATACAAGAATCTTAACAAACTCTATGTAGAATAAACACAAACAGACCCACACTGAGACATATTATAATCAAACTGTAGAAAGTCAAAGACAAAGAGAGAAACTTAAAAGCCCCCAGAGAAAAGTGACTTGTCATGGCTAGGGATCTTCAGTAAGATTTTTAGTGGGTCTCTCAACAGAAATTTTTCAGGCTAGAAGGCAATAGGATGATATATTTAAAGTACTAGAAGGAAAAACTGTCAACTGAGAATACTCTAGTTGACAAAACTGCTCTTCAAAAATGAGAGAAATGAAGATATTCTCAGATAAATACAAGTTGAAGGAGTTAACAGTAGACCTGGCCTATGAGAAATGCTAATGGGAGTCTTTCAAGTTGAAACCAAAGGACACTCAACAGTAACTTGAAACAATATGAGCATATAAGTCCTCTGGCAAAGATCTGTATATGGACAAATATAAAAATGAATTATTGTAATTTTGGTTTGTAACTCCACTATTTTTTCTTTTATGGATTTAAAGACTAATGAATAAAAAAAAATCATAAATCTATGTTAATGGGTACACAATATATAACGATATAGTCTGTGACATCAATAATGTAAGCTGAGAGGCGGGCAGAGATGTAAATAAGTGGAGTTTTTGTCTGCAAATGAAGTTGTCACCAGTTTCAAATAGATTGCTATAACTTTAGGATAGTTTATATAATCCCCATGGTAACCACAAAGAAAATATCTATAGAATATACATAAAAGGAAATGAGAAGGAAATCAAAACAGGCCACTGCAAAAAAATCAACTAAACACAAAGAAAGGCAGCAAGGAAGGAAATGAGGACAAAAGCCATAAGACTTACAGAAAAAAAAAATCGAAGTACCAGGCAATAGTAAGCCCTCCCCTATCAGTAATTGCAGTAAATGGATTGAACTTTTCAATCAAGAGATGTAGACTGACATAATGGATTTAAAAAAAAACAACAGGATCTGGGGTGTCTGGTGGCTCAGTTGGTTAAGCTCCCCACTCTTGATTTGGGCTCAGGTCATGGTCTCACAGTTTGTGGAGGTTTGTGGGATGGAACCCCATGTTGGGCTCTGTGCTGACGGTGTGGAACCTGCTTGGGATTCTCTCTCTCCCTCTTACTCTGCCCTTGCCCTGCTCTCTCTTACTGTCTTTCTCCTTCAAAATAAATAAATAAACATTTAAAAAAAAAAACAGGATCCAACTCTGTGCTGTCTACAAGAGACCTTGGATCTGAGGATCTAAGGACACAAATAGGTTGAAAGTGAAAGATGTAAAAAGATATTCAATTCAAATAGTAACTAAAAGAGAGTAGGGGTGGCATACTAATAGTAGACAAAATAAATTTTAAGTCAAAAACTGTTACAACAAAGAAGGACATCATATAATATTAAAAACTTTAATTCAGCAAGAAGGTAGAATAATAACATATGTACCAAACATCAGAGCTCCTAAAAATATGAAGCAAATATTGATAGAATTAAAGGGAAGAATAGATAGCTCTGTAATAATAGTAGAAGACCAAGACTTAGGAATAAGCAATAGTCCACTTCCTGGCAGGAAGTAGGACTCAAATAGTATTTACAGAATGAATGAGTGAGTGAATGAATGGATGAATGAATGAATGATCCTGTGTGTGATTTTTCTATGAATAACAGCCATTGGGGGGAAGAATCAATGTGGAAAAATAATTATAACAATAAATATTACATGACCTACTAACATAGAAATGAAAATTGAATTAGGCAAGGTGATCCTAGTTAATGATGGAAAGGTCAAAATTAGTATTTGGGGACTCCATAGAGGAAGTATGCATTTTTAAAAGCATTCAGAAAGATAAATACGACATACTGCTCTTAAAAACTGTGTCAATGCTGGGTGTGTTCATGCAATAGAATACAATATTAGTAATTTAAACATGAGACTAAAATTGGTGTAAGTCATTGTAATGGGAAGCATGAAAGTTATTGTTAGGTCTTGAGGTTTATCTAATGGTGACGATTTAGTTGAACCTGAGTTTTCTGTGCTTCTGCTAACTGGGGTTCACTTCCCTGAACCATCTGTTTAAACTTCACAAAAGTTAAAGTGATTACAGGTAGAAATGATCCTGATCTTGACCTAGGCCACAGAATTTTACAGTTTACCTGAGTCGCCCATGGAAACCTGAGTGTGCACAAACATAACTACTGCAGACTGAGAATTCCCAGATAGCAGAGATAGGCAGAGTGAGAAACACGAAAAGTTGCACAGCATTTTTACGGAGCCATACCTACTACCCTTTTGGCAGATAAACTTGGGCCTTCGGAAGATGTGGTTAATGGAAACAAATAACAGATTAAATCATTCTGAGGGCTGATTAGGGTTGCTGCAACAACTACAAACGATATTTTGCATGAACAAAGATGGTGGCTCCAGACATAGGGAAATGGGGGCAAACATCAAGAGAGCAGCTGAAAGGGAAAGTGGGAGCAGACAAAGATGAAGGCTCTCCTACAGTCAGAAAACTGGAAGCACCAGCCTGTACGGTATCTTTATACAGAAAATTTCCAGTGGAAACTCCTGTAACTGCAATGGACCTTGATGTCTTTACCTTCTTTCTTGTTCTTTGGTAAACAGAAAGACAAGATTCCCATTGTACTGATAAAGGAACCAAGAGACAGAGTTCACACAATTAGTAGACCTTTGTCTCCCAGAGTCAGTAGATTTTGTTCTTTCTGATCACTTGAAATTTTGTTGTTCTTTGAAAATCCATATAATTAAACAGACAGGTTATTCTACATGTATGCGTTTTGACATTCAAATCTGTTGTCGAAATGACCCCCTCCTTCCATGTAATTAATATCAGGTAAATTCCTCTTAAAGAAAAGAAAATCAGATAACAGATCCAGTATTTAATAGAACCTTTTTTGAATTCTCTCAAAAGGTAGACTTACAAGTGAACTAATTTTTTTTCTTCTGAGTAAACAAGCACAACTATTACATCTGGAAATAGGCAATACACTAGAACTTGGGGGCCAGAAATAACATTTGTGAACAGCCCAAGAGGATCTCTTTCAGATGAGCAAGGTGACCTCCTGGGAGGCCAAGCGAGCTGCCCAAAGTCGTTAGAGTTAGAGTTAGAGAACCTAGATGATTAAGCCAGGGTCTCAGTGCAAACTCAGAAAAAAGTGACAGCTTTACCTTCAGGAGAAAATACAGCTCGCTCTGTAAGTCATCTATCTCTAAAGTTGAAGAGAGTTTTTAAAAGCAAGAAAAAAAAAAGAGAGTACTGTTTGATATTCATGGCTAATTATCTATATATCCCAGTCACCAAGAGCACACCCCTAGAGAAGATGGCAACATCCCAGAGAAACCAGCTTAAACGTGGCACCACACCTCAAATGATTAATGTGGAAATACATATTTGATTATGGACATGACAGGTCAGGAAGGCTGGACCTGCCAGGAATAGGTGTGGGGGAACAGTTATTAAATATTTAGACAGCACTGGTGTACAATAAGTGTAATTGTGCCAAACATATAAAGTCTTTGCCCTAAGGAGTTTGCTATCAGTTGTAAAGCTGGTTATTCCTGAGATATTTGTATGTTGCTTCATCAGGTAAACAACCCACTCTGTACATCAAGGAACCATCATTTCAGGAAGCTTTCTTAGGAATGAGACTCTATACCTAACTATTTAATGCAAAAGCTGAATATACTTGTGATTATATTAATAATTTTAGGAAATACACTTTTATCCTCTGACATGTTTATGATGATCTCTTTTGGCTGAGTCTCTTTTCATTCTTGCTACTTACCTCTTCCATACTGTTCGCCCAAAACACCACGATCGTCCCTGCTACTGCAGCATACATAACGATACCAGCAAAAGTGAAGTGCATGGCAAAGTTTTGAGTTTGTAAATCTACATTAGACAAAATGAAACTGTTGAGTAATTATAGTCAATTATGTATGCTGAAACAAAACAAATTAATAAAGAATAATGATTCAAAACCATTAGGGAACTGGATGAACAGGGGAAAAGCTGACATCAGCTTCACCCAGGATACAGTAAGTGGGAAAGAGAAATGGGGGGGGAGGGAAAGGAGGCTGCCCTTGAAGGAAAAATATTTTATTTACCTCAGATAATGCTCAGAGGATATTGTATTATACTTATCACTTAATTAAATCTGTGGAGGATTTAAAGTAGCTAGTAATATAAGCAAAGAAATCTTGTCAAACTAGGATATATTAAAGCAAGAGTAAAAAACAGGAATCCAGGTGATAAGAGATTTGGAGACAGGAGCGAGTAGAGGAAACCACTTTCACCAGGGAATGAATACGAAAAAAGATTACTGCTTCTTAGGAAATAATTTAGCTTTGTGCTTGTTACTGATGGCTGAGACAAACCAGGCAGTTAAGACAGGCAAAGCATTCACTCATTCATTCATCCATGGGTTACGGTTTCTACCTCCAAAAGGCTTGGAGCCTGGGCAGAGAGGGTGGTGATAACAACAGATATGTACAGAATTAAATGCTATAATAGCACAATGTGCAAAGACCCAGGGAACAAAAGGTGGGACTCAACTAAATTATCTGGGAGTGGGACTGTAAGGGGCAGTTTGAATGATAAGGTGACCTCTGAGCTCAGCCTTAAAATAGAAGATGACAGAGAAAAGCATGGTGGGAAGATGGAGGAAGGCTGTGTGCAGACCCGTGCCAGTGAAAGGCCAGAGAGCAGCCAGTGGTCGGTGGGGCTGGAGCAGCACATGGAAGGGCCCAGGGCAGGGATGAAGACTTTCATCTGAGCAGGAGCCAATCTAGGAGGGCTGC
This sequence comes from Cryptoprocta ferox, assembly GCA_028646485.1. Lineage (NCBI taxonomy): Eukaryota > Metazoa > Chordata > Mammalia > Carnivora > Eupleridae > Cryptoprocta > Cryptoprocta ferox. The sequence goes on from CM053574.1 coordinate 66,270,935, forward strand.
TGGCCCTTCAACGCTGTGCTCCAGAGTGTAGGGTTGATTCTGAAAGCAAAGGGGCCAAGAGAGATGCAGTACCAAAAGTAAAATGCAGAATTCAATGTTTTGTAGAAGTCTACCAGTGGATGAGAGAACTACTTCAGAGATGCAGTTCTAGACTCCAGAGGGATCCTAAAAGACTAGAGATTCTTGGCAGTGGCTACTATTTTTATCTTACTTTACAGGGAATATTCACGGAAACACAGGGGGTAAATCACTTACCTAGATTCATACACTGCTAATGGAAGAGGGGAGCATACGCACAACCCTGGGTGGGACATGAGCATTTTCCTGAGCACCTACTATGGGCTGAAATCATTGGGTAAAATGTTTCAAGGCAACAACAACAACAACAATAAAAATAGAAAATTTAGCTCTTCTATTCAAAGAGCTAAGAATAAAGGTAAAAAGATGACAGAAGCATGAAAAAAGATAGGGAACTTATTAGAAAGAATAATATAGATGTATATATTTCTTTACACAATAGGGTTGATATCTTTCTGAGGAATGAGCACCACAGTTCTGTAAAACAAGCTATTTAAAATGCCTTATATAATTTATTAATTCATAGCATGAATGATTTAAACACTTTATAATGACCCTCAGATCAGTTTCTGATTCTTGTATTTGAATGATCTTTTGAAAGAGAGACAGCTACTGTAAATGGAGTTGAAAACGAAGCTACCCTTATTCAATAATGCCACCTAAATCACAAACTACACTGGGTATAAAAAATACAAAATAATGTGGAACTCTGCTAACCCCAAATGGTCTTCCTTCCTGATCCTTTAAACTGTCTTCTGTTAAACACCATTGGAGGATGGATGGCACGCAAAGTCCTCTGGGCTGTCCCAGAGCAAGCTTTGTCCTCTATGTGACTTAGCTACATGGGTCACTGAGCCCGTTCAAGTGAATACAAACATGTTTCTGACAAGAGAAATCCTCTTAAGACAGGAAATATGAGTCTTATCCCCTGCTAATGAGTCTACCCAAGTTTTAACTGACAGAGCTTCTAATGAGAGTGATCTCTAGCTTATACCATAGGATGGGCTGAGCAATAAATAATGGGGAGATGCTTAACTCCAATCATAGTGAGGGCTCTGCAGGCATTTTTTTAGAATAAGGTATCCTCTCTATATGTAAAGGAGAAAAAACCCTGCTATCTAGACTCCAACTGTCTCAAGTAGAAGATAAATCTCATTGTAATACAGAGTTTCCCAAAGAATGAGTTCAAGATCTCTCTATCAGAATCAAATCATGACTATTAACATAAGTGTTTCTAGGCCAATCCCAAACAGGTGAACCAGCGTCTGAATTTAATGTTAATCAGATTTGTGGATGGTTCTCATGTACTCTTATGCTGAACCACAGACGTAAAGGAAGCAGCCTCAGAAGGTCCTTTGATTTGGATGAGCACCTTGATTGGTTTTGGATATGCAATAATAGGCTTGAAGAAGAGTTTAGAAGCTGGAAAGTTTAGGAGCTGGAAAGATCAGAATTGCTCTATACAACAGAAGGAGAAGAGGATGAAATTCTGGGCACATGGTAGAAAGCAGTTTGAAAGGATAGAGGGGAGAAGAGAAGGCGAAAGGAGCCAGCAAGATGACTACAGGCTGAAGAATACTGTTAGGGTAAGGGTTGGAAAAAATCTCATGTGATAGGGTGGCTGAAAGGCTTTTAAAGAACAGGGGCATCTAAAATTAAATCAAAATCATTTGTGCCGAATGAATATCTAAATTCCATATACCTCAGTTTCCTCACTGTAATAAGGGAATAGGGACAATCTCAGTCCGTGAAGGCAATGAAAATTCAATAACCTTTCCCTTTCAAAAGGAACATATTCCTTGACCCTCTCCCCCAAAAGGAAATATTTATATAGGATCTAGGTTTTCCCCTGAGGAGAATCATGTTTCTTGTGTGTTTCCTTGAACTAAAGTTACCTTAAACTTAAATTTCCTCTCTTTCACTTGATTGTGTTTGTCAAAGAAAGAGAATTTTTTAATATCTGAAAGATATTATTTATTTAAAATTTATTTACAATTTTATTTAAAAAGATTTATTAAAAAATAAAATCTGCTGAGATCTTGATGCCATGCACTAAACTAGACTCAACCCCCACCCCAGTTGGGTCTCACCAATGTGACTGACACGTATTTTTTAAAACTTCCAACCTCACCTGTCTACCACCCCCGCCCCACCACAGTGGTGGGCATGTGGAGGTTGAATAAACAGGTTGGTGCATGGACTGCTTGCTTCCGGACCCGGTGGAAAGGAAAGCTGTGAGTGTCATTTTCTCCTCACTCTCTCTGTCTGTAAAAAATGACTGCAGAGATTCTTAATCTAGGTTTCTGTGGTGATGTCATGAAGATTAGACTGGTAAGCAGGGGGCCCTCAGCGTAAACTGTCTGTATAGGTCTGTTATTTCTTCATGTGTAAAATGAGTGGATTGAATTAGATTCTAAGACTTTTTGCAGATCCAAAATTTGATGACTCTCTGATTCTTTACTGTGCTGACTACCAAGTGAGCTATTTTCTTGTCTAGATTATTCTACAGCACAACCACCAACCACTTTTTGGCTTGAGCTCTGAAAAAAATAGTCAATCTCTAGGACTAAAGGCAGATCTGTAGGATACCTAGGAGGGAATTAAACTTTTGAGGAAATGCCATAGAGTTTGAAGATGCCCTATCGTTGGTTAAAACAACAATGATGACAAACTGAAATAGCTCATTGACATCTGGAGTGGGCAAGATGTAGGCTTGATGAACTCACATGACGTAAAGATGGGTGCACTTCTCCCTATTTTCCCAATAGTGACATTAACAATTTTGAAAGTGAGATATTCTTCTCACCTAATGATATATCTTGTTTTTTTAATTTTTTTTACATTTATTTATTCTTGAGAGACAGAGTGAGACAGAGCACAAGCGGGGGAGGGGGAGAGATAGAAGAAGACACAGAATCTGAAGCAGGCTCTGAGCCAGTATTCAGCACAGAGCTTGATGCGGGGCTCGAATCCACGAACCGTGAGATCATGACCTGAGCTGAAGTTGGATGCTCAACCTACAGAGCCACCCAAGCACCCCTATATTTCTTAAAAGTTGTTTGGAGGAGGAGCATTGCCACTTTGCATTCATTGCCTTTCAAATTTTATAACTTTTATTTTAATTCCTAAAATACACAATAGTTTATTATGCCACATTTAAAAAGATGTCGTACGCCACTCATTCAATGAGTAGCATACAGCAATGTGGTCCCTTAAGATTACAACTGTTGAGTATGAGAAATTAGGGGCTTAAAGACATTTTAGGGTATGGGCAGAATTCTAGCCGGCTGATTGATCTGTACTTTGGGCACAACTTTTACATATTAAGCTATTTTATAGTGTCCCTTAGTCTTCAATATCCACACTTATCTAAAGAAGCAAAACAAACATTATACCACTCTACTATAGCTTCTAAAAGAAGGTGGTGGATTTTAGAGTAGATTTTTCATCTACTCCTACACACTGTATTGCCTTCTCTTTGCTTTTGATTATTGAGGTACACATTGTATTTTCAAATGTAATGAAAACAATGCAAGGCCAGACTTCTCTCTGAATTTCTTATAGTAGTTTCTACCTGTGCTGCCCAAATACAATTAAGCTGGAGCCTAATTTTTTTTTCTTTCTTTTTTTTTTAAGGTTATAATGTACAGACTGAGCTAGGGAGCCTTTAGGAAGAGTGTGAAAATAAGAGAATCCAATGAATTCTCTGGGGCTTTTTTCTCTCTCTTTCTCCTCTACTTCCTCTCCCCTCTGATCCACTGTCTTGTAAATCCCTCAGAAGCAGTGGTTGGGTTATAATCCTTTGTTGTTGTGTAGGAGAAAGGATGAAACAGAAAACTTCCATTCTTCCTGTCCCACCTTATTTAATCTGGTGTTAACTTATCACTATTTTCAATGTTTGAACGCTTAAAACAACAACAACCAAAAACAACCTTCTAAAGGAGGAACCATTGCTTAGCAAATAAGCAATGAGGGTACTCCGGTGGCTCTTCCTCTTAACCACCTGGGTAACATTTAGGGAGCTTCCCCACTTCGCAAAGGCAACACTAAACCCACTTTCGTACCTGTGAAGTCGTCTTGCTCTGTCCATAGCAGTACTTCAAAATAAAAACCACCTCACATATTCCCTGCTGTGGGAGGTGACTGTATATGTGGATGTCACATTATTTTCTTTTTACGTTGTTTTTCTTTTTAAGTTCCCTCCGCTGCACATGTTAGACAACTTCCTGATGGATATCTTCTGCATTGCGCCCTCACCTGATATCATCACCCCTTCCTGAAGATTTTGTGTTTTCATTTTAGGTTGTCCATGGAGAATATCACCCTGCACCACTTCCGTTTTCTTCCTGCCCATCCACGTTTGTGTGTGTGGGAGTGTTTGGTGCAGGAATCAGAAGCTGATTTATTGCCAATAAAATGGCTTCTATCATTATAAATACTAGTTAAGCTTGGTTAAGCATACAGATTTTAGTTACCAACTTTTTGTTGAAGAAGGACTGACTGAATGGTGTGGGCGTATCTGAAATAACAAAGCCTTATTTTAGCATAAATTAAGACAAAGTGTAAGGCCATAACTTTGGGATGTTTATAATTTTCCAAAAACGCATTTCCTTCTATTTAAATAATTATGTAGTAGTTTGTGACATCTTTATTAAAAGCAATTACATTTGGCAATATTTCTGTGATTCTATACCCAATGAAAATAAGTACAGTACTTACAGTTTATCCTGTTTTTGATTAATGCGATTTCTGTGCAGCATTCGGTATCATGAAGGATGTTCATTAAATTTTAATCACTGGAACATTTCTGTATATTTTATAATATTACTTGCATTGTTTATAAGCTTTTATTTTTAAGGGCTGAAAGGTTTCTCATTTATCTGGTTGGCTGCCTCCAACCAGCACTGAGGCTTAGTCAGGTCAGGCTGCTGTAACAAATCACTGTAGACTGGGTAGTTTATACAACAAACATTCGTTTCTCACCATTCTGGAGACTTGGAAGTCTAAGGTCAAGGTGCTGGCTAATTTGATGTCTGGTGAGGACCTTTTTCCTGGTTTGCAGATGGCTCCCTTTTCACTGTGTCCTCACACAGCAGAGAGAGAGAGATCATCTCTCTTGCATCTTTCTGATATGGGCACGAAGCACTTTCAGAATGGCTCTCCTCTCATGGTCTCACTGCCTCCCAAAGGCTCATCCCCAAATACCATCAACTGGGGATTATGGCTTCACCATATGAATTTGGGGGGTGCAGGGCACAAACATTCAGTCCAAAACACATTGTTACCATTTTTTAAAAAGTGGTCAAGAGGGTGCAGAGAGAGTCCTAGTGTTTTACCCAGTGGTTCTGAGCAGGGGTTAGGACCTGGGGCTGGGTAGTCTGGGCCTCTGCACTCTGCCCTAAATTGGTAAGTTAATATTCTCTTAGTTATGCAGGAGTTCAAATATCTTAAAGGACTGGAAAACCCTTGCTGAGTTGACCCTCAGGGAGGGACATTTGACTTATGACTCTTTCCTACCTAGCTGTTTTTTACAGGGCTCGGAAAAGAAGCACAAATTACAAAAAGGAACAAAGCCTTGGCAAAGAAACCCAGAGCAGGAGGGGAAGGAGGAGGAGGAGGAGGAGGAGGAGGAGGAGGAGGAGGAGGAGGAGGAGGAGGAGAATCAAGGTCCCCTGGGACTTTCCTGTAGGGCGATGCTTCATCGCCAATTAGGGCTTCTGTGCCAGATGACATAGTGTCAGTATGGCCATTAGCTGGTGCAACACAGAGGCTTAAATATTGGTTGCCAGAGAAGTGTGAGTGCCCAAATTAATGCCCCCTGCTTTCCTAGTAAAAAATTAGATAGGAGAACAAATTACTGTGTATCCATTCCTTAACCATCATCCACTCCTTGCAGTGTTTTGCACCTAATAGACATTCATTTAGCAAGAGAGTTTAGATTCTTGTTGAATAGATGTTATAGTCTTTCTCAAGGGTATCTTCCAGTTACCACTGGGCACCTATTACAATACTAAAAGCTAAGGAATGTTTCTTTCAATTGTGTCTTTCTTGCCCACAATTACTCTAAAACGCCATCTAGCATGGCTTATCCACTAAGCTGAATTTAGTCTTTCTTAAGTGTCAGTGTCGGTGGAGGGGGGAGAGAAGTATGGGATTTGATAGCGGAGCCAGCACCATCGGTGAATCTGATCTAATGACCATCCTTGGGACTCCCATGTCTTTGGGCTTTGGATGTTGGGAAGTTCAGAGGTACGTCTGGATGTACTTCTGATGTTTCCAGGATGTTCAGAAGTACATCTGACAATCAGCTGCTCAGCACAAAAAGTTAACTCATGACCCACTTAGGATGGAAAGGTATTCAAACTGTGACTGAAAAACACCCTGACCGTCTTGTGATGAGAGGTCGTACATGCATATCACCTGAAAATAACTACCTGTTTCATCTCATTTTTAAAAAACTTTTTAATGTTTATTTATTTTTTGAGAAAGAGAGAGACAGAGTGTGAGCAGGGGAGGGGCAGAGAGAGAGAGGGAGACACAGAATCCGAAGCAGGCTCCAGGCTCAGAGCTGTCAGCACAGAGCCTGATGTGGGGCTCGAACTCATGAACTGCAAAGTCAGACACTTAACTGACTGAGCCACCCAGACACCCCTCATCTCATTTTGTAACTCCCTACTCCCAACTCTATGTTTTTCTAGATTTTAAAGAAAAACCAGAGGTATCCTAATTGAAATTTGAAGGCAAACATCCTTTAGATAGCTAGGTAGTCCCAAAGTATTTGGAATGAAAGAATGTGGCAGTGGGGGGATGTGGTTTCTCATGTAACTGAGTATTTGGTGGGCCTAAGTAGTTGTTGAAAATACATTATTTGTGCAAACAGTTAAAAATGTTTAAAAATGGGGCGTCTGGGTGGCTCAGTCGGCTGGGAGTCCGACTTCGGCTCAGGTCATTATCTCAAGGCTCATGAGTTCAAGCCCCGTGTCAGGCTCTGGATGACTGAACTGGTTTACCATTAATAATTTTATTAAAGGTTTGTTTCCATTTTATTTTTAGAAAACAAAGCAAAACAGGAACAAAAACTTCATCCCATTGAATAAACTTGTCCAATAAATAAATTTGATGATTTAAGTAAGCAGGCTATCTGTGTCTGCTGCACCAGTAGTTTTTAATGACAAATGCCATAAATATTTTTAAATATTCTAAGTCAAAATGTTAAATGCTGACCTTCAAAAGATTTTGAAGTATAAACACTAATATTTAAAGAGATTAATTTCAAGGGGTGAATTCATTTACACCTTCTACAGAAGCAATTTAAAAAAATTTTTTTTAATGTTTTATTTATTTTTGAGAGAGAAAGAGAGACAGCGTGAGCAGGGGAGGGTCAGAGAGAGAGGGAGACACAGAATCCGAAGACAGGCTCCAGGCTCTGAGCTAGCTGTCAGCACAGAGCCCAACACGGGGCTCAAACCCACAAAACGTGAGAACATGACCTGAGCAGAAGTCAGACGCTTAACCAACTGAACGACCCAGGCGCCCCAGAAGCGATTTTTTTAAATCACAAGTGCAAACCAATAATCTTCCTAGTCTGAGTTATAGTTTACAAAAAAAACAAAAACAAAAACAAAAAAGCGTAAGGACTGAGTTTCCAAAAGTAAGGCCTTAATTAGGGCAAAATTAGGCAAAAATAGTAAACATGGTAAGGCTACAAGTAAGTTTATAAAACACAGACATTGATGTTTCTAATATTAAACAATTTTCAGAAGCTTTACATGACAGGACTCTCAAGTTTAATGATTCATGGTAAGAAAATACACAGATAATGTATCACAAAGAGTTCCTATGTCCTCCTCTTTTCATGAGAAAATTAAAATTAATGGGTCTTTTACTAGTGTCTCATTATATAGGATTTACATTAGCAAAGGTTTTGATTTAAAACTTTGGAGGGGCGCCTGAGTGGCTCAGTTGGTTAAGTATCCGACTTCAGCTGAGGTCATGATCTCACAGTTTGTGAATTCAAGCCCCGCGTCAGGCTCCGTGCTGACAGCTTGAAGCCTGGATCCTGCTTCAGAATCTGTTTCTCCCTCTCTCTCTGCCCCCCACCCCCACCCCCCACTCACACTGTGTCTCTTTCACTCTCTCAAAAATAAATAAACATTTAAAAAAAATACTCTGGAGAACTTTCCAACCATGAAGATTTGTGAAAGTGTTATAATCACACCCACTATCCTCCCATGAATAGGAAAAGCATTACTTATGAAAAAAAAAAAACCTTTACTGGCACCAAAGAATAAGAGGACGCTGGAGATCACAACTGTGTATCATTTTACAGTCACGTGTTATCTCATTGGAGCTTAACACAACCCGTGAAACTAGTGTTTTCGGAGAAGGAAGTAAATTCTGAGAGATTAAGTGACTTTAATCATTTAGTAAGAGGGAGGATCAGAACTTGAACTCAGCTGTGAGGCAGATATTTGCTCTGTGAAATTCTTTGGCTAAAATACAAGTTCAAACTGCTGCTTTTGAGGCTCCCTCTGCATTGGCCCCTGAGCGTGGCCGGCTGTGGAAGGAGCTGCTGGAGGAAGTTACAGGACCAGATGGGCAGGGGTGCGGCCTGCAGAGTGGTTGTGATTTATTCTTGCACGTCTTCCACGCTGCTGGACTATTTCCCACCTCTTGCACACTTACCATATGCAAAGTCTGCTAGTGGGTGTTGTGGGGAATACGGGGGTGTATGAAGTATGGTTCCTGTCATTACCAAGTGGAGCCACTGAGCATATGTGCAACCAGTGACAATGGAACGTGATCCCAGGACACAGTCTTTTTTTTTAAGTTTATTCATTTTTTGAGAGAGAAAGAGAGAGATTGCACACACAGGTAGGGGAGGGGCAGAGAGAGAGGGAAAGAGAGAATCCCAAGCAGGCTCTGTGCTCTCAGCATGGAGCCTGATGTGGGGCTCGCACAAACCTCAAGACCATGACCTGAGCTGAAGTCAGATGCTTAACTGACTGAGCCACCCAGGCGCCCCAGGACGCAATCTTTTTACAGCACATCTTTAAGGAAGCCCTAAGTTCCCCCCTCCCTTGAAGGCCCTGCTGAAATGTCACCACATGTGCTATTCAGCATGGTTCTGGAATGATAGAACTCAATCAGAAAACACAATACTTGAGAAGGCATGCTTAATTATGGTGTCTGTTACTGTGCCTGTGTAAGTAGGGAAGCTGAATCAAACTGCCCATCCTCAATGTCTCCTTCTGGCCGCCTCAAGGGAAGCCGGAACACATCTAGGTGCCATTGTTCAAATGACTACCTTGAGTTTCCAATAGAAACCTATGTACAGCAAGAAAAAGAAAAAAGCAATTTGACTTTAGAAATGTTCAAAATCTATTTGATTATACAAATAATATGATTTTTAAATAACTTTTTTTAAATTGTCAATTTGAAGACAAACATGCTGTTTGAAAGGGGCTGAGCTAAAACTGAGCATCGGGATCAACCAGATACTGCTCTATCTGCCTTGTGAGTGCAGCTCAGAGTCTCTCCTCCTCTGGCCATGAGCAATCCACATCATGCTGTCCTCTGACTAAGCGACAAGGGTGTATGTGGAACTGCCTGTTTCCTCCAAGCAGACGAGTGCTTGCTTTTCACAACAGATGACTAAAAATCAGGAAGACATATGAAGAGCTAGCTGATTATACAGACCTCCTTGTCTGCTTAAGAGCACCAACAACCCCTTCCACCTGACACCTTAGCCCCACTTGCCTCCAGGTGCAGGATGAGATGCTCATTTTAATCTGACACACTTATGGGAATGGTGTATGTTAGGAGAACTCTCTCTTCCCTTTCTTTCACTGAGCTGAGCCTACTGCTAGCTTTTAGGAGGATGTGGAGGCCAAGCTGTGCTTGCTAGAGACACACACTCAACACTGTGCCTGGTGAGCCCCCCGTGAAATTAGAGAACTTCAGCTCGAACTTCTATTGTTGAGGCTTCTTTTTTTGTTGTTGTTTTATTTATTTATTTATTTTGAAAGAGCATGTGCATGTGCATGAGCAGGGGAGGAGCAGAGAGAGAGAGGGAGAGAGAATCCCATGTAGGCTCTGCACCACTGATGCGGGGCTTGACCTCATGAACTGTGAGATCATGACCTGAGCCACAATCAAGCGTCAGATGTTTAACTGACAGAGCCACCTAGGTGCCCCTTGAGTCTTCTTTAAGGGAAGAAAAATGGTTAGTATATAATGTTTTTGTGTAAATATGATTTTAAAATGTATTAGTTTTCCTTTTAAAGTATCAGTGCCCAGTTCCTTTATTCAGAATGTATTTACTGAGATGTGCAATATGCCAGGCACCCAGCTAGGAAAATTCTTTCCCATCCACTTAGACCAGAAACATATTATCTGCTATCTCCCCAAAGTCTAGAATAGTTCTTGATATATAGCAGAATCCTAGCACATGTTTCAATGAATGAATTACACACTGAGACAAGGGATACCTGCGTTTTCCCCTACCAGGAGTTCTCAAAATGATGGAAGTCAGTATAAAGACCTTTCCCTGTTATAGGCTCTATATGCCAACTAGTTCTTTGCTGGAGCTAGACTCAGGCCCTACGGAATGGACCCAGCTGCACTGAAAATTAGTTAATTAACCACCAGATGTTGGCTGAACACTTACTATGCGCGATTCCCTCACCTGGACAACTGGGCCCCGCGAGGGCATATAAAATACAGTCCCTATTTTTAAAGAATTTCTATATAAACAAAAACTTAACAATTGCCACAAAGTAACAAAGTGACTTCTAAACCCATTACGACTAAGACAATGGAACACAATGCCAGGAAGTACTCTGTTTTTTTTTTTTTTAACAGATTTATGTAGTACTGAGGCCAAGGAAGTGGTATGCATAAAGGAGAACTTAAAGAGGTCAGAGAAGAAGAGCAGGTGGTTGAAGAAGATAGAAGATTTTAACTGGGCCTTGAAGCCCAGGTGGGGAATGACACAAAGGGCATAATAAGATAACAGGGATGCAAGAGTGTGTGTGTGTGTGTGTGTGTGTGTGTGTGTGTGTCTGTCTGTCTGTTGGGAGGTAAGGGAGAATGGGAGAATGACATGAAGAAAGTCCGGAAGAAGACCGAGAAAACAAGGTATGCCAAGAGTTAATTCAGTTCAGTGCATTTTGGATCAACTGAATAAATATTTATTGAGCACATACTATGTGCCAGGCATCGTGATAGGTACGAGGGATACAATGGTGAATGAGACTGATATAAGCCAAGGCTCACTGGCTAGTAGGAGTTACCAACAAGTAAACAGACAATTACAATATGGTGTGATAAGTGCTGTGATAGGGGAAAGTCCAGGTGTTAGGAGGAGGAGAAGGACACAGAATGGACCCAACCCAGAGGCAGGGATCAGGGAAACTTCCTAGAAGAAGGGATGTCAAGCTGACACCTAAAGCCAGGGTGGGAATTAGGTGAGACTTTGCAGGTAGGGTTCCCCAGAATAGGAAACATGATGGGCCATGGTGGTCAGAGGTTGGCTGAGTTGGGTGGGATGCCAGGGGAAGGTGTGCTGAGAGAGAGGCTGGGGAGGGAAGCGGTGATCAGATTATGCAGTCTCTCACACTTCACATTAAGGAGTTGGGACTTTATCTTAAGAGCGGTGGTAACACTGAAGAATCTTAAGCAATGAAGCAAACAGACTTGCATCTTGGGTAGATGACTCTCTGCAGGGTGAGATGGCCCTTCGAGGAGAAGTGGGCAACAGAAGAGAAGGGTAATATGTAGTTAGATTCTTGAAGGTCTATTCCGAACACAGTGCAAGAATGAAACACATATCTCATGAATGAATGGATGGATTGATTGACCAGTCGGTCAACTGTTCAGCACGGGACTGAACACGAGACCTGACATGGAGGGTATGCGTGTCACAGTGAATGCACAGCACAGTGCTGACATCTCTTTGAGTCTTGAATCATATCACAAAAATGACAACAACAGTTGTCAATGGAGTGCTGTATAAGAGAGTGGAGACAGCTTCAACACTGGAGTCAGAACACCCAGGTCTGAGCCCTAGTTTTGCCAGTTCTTAATTCCAAGATGCACCTTAGTTTATCTCACTCCCAGGTCCCACAGGCATCATATCTGCTCACTGTGTGCAGCTACACAGCTGTATAAGATGGGAAAAGTTATCACAGTCCATGTGCATTTCTGTTTTCAGGTGACAGTTAGGAGCTTTGGTGGGATTTGCAGTTATCCATTGCAAAAAGCAGTTGGCACAATCTGCATGATAATGGAGTTATGGTTTAATTAAAGAGGAATTTAGAACTCAAGTAGCCAGTATTGCCCAAACTTTGGCCAGGTAACTCTCTACCATGTCATTTGAGTGAAATGCTGGAAGAGTGAGAAAAGCCTATCTGTTGTCACTGTCCCCCAGGAGGGGAAGTGGGGCAGAAACAAATAATGTACTTGAAGGCCACAGGGTCAGTGGAGTGGCCCAGAGAACACACAGCCATTGAGGGGCACCGTCCAGACTAGAACTCAGTTCCCCTAAGCGCAGGGCCCTTTACACAACTCTACTCTGTTGTATTAATCATGACAATTCAAGGTCTTAGAAAGAATAACCTGTGTGAGGTACAAACCAAGATGTCTTCCCACAGTTTTTCTGCTGTAGCTGACAGCCCAGAGTGAGATGACCTTATAGAAAGGGAACACAGATGGGAATCAGAGTGGAAGGAGACAAAGTGTCCTGAGATCTGGCTGATTAGAAAGAAGGAGAAGGCTTCATGAAGTATGGGGCTGGGCCAGCGGTGGTAGAGGAAGGCAGGAGGCATCATAACATAAATGGATCTGGGCGATATTAAACCAGAGAATAAAAGAAGGGAGGAAAAAGCAAAAGGTGAAGAAAAGGTCTGGGAGGACGTTTGTGAAAAAGTGCTAGCAAACCAACTCAACACAAGGTGCTCCCTGGCACGCCACGTCAGGATAACCAGGCCAGCCTGGGCTCCTTGGTGCCTTAAGATCAAAGAGAACCAGCAGAGAGTGGCTATTTTTCTAGACACATCGGACACGTCAGTGCTCTTCCTTGCAGCATTTTTCTTATTGCCCCTTCCTTCACATCACAGCACACTCACCCACTTGTACCTCTGGCCCATTCCAGTCTGGGCTCTGCTGTTTTCTGCGGCAGAGTTTGACCTCAGGGCAACAACACTGAACCAAGAAGAAATGAATGAAAACAACAGCTCCCTTAAGAAATGTAATTTTCAGCTTGTGGCCTTGAGTCCCCAAATTTCTAAATCATCTCCTAGTGATTTCCTAAAGCAGGTAATGACTCAGCCGCTAGGAAAGTCAATTCCATCTTTACGAGGTAAAACTTGCTTGTATTGTTTTTTGTTTGTTTGTGTTCTATCATCACAGAGTTAGTTCTTGGCAGCTGGTCTAATCAATCCCCCTGTAGAGACTCCAACAAATCAATCACAACAAAAAGGCCACTTCTAGTTTCTCCAGGAAATTCCAATGCAAATAGCATTGAAATCAAGTTGACGAGGTAATTCATCCACTCCAGTGATCACTGTCCAGGGATGCCACTGTTATAGGCATCTTATATGATCTACACATCTGTAATATCCAGGCCTGGACATCTGAAGCAGACATCAGAGTCCCTTTATCAAGATTGAAATCCATGAGTCTTCTGTGCTGCAGTACAGTTCACCATCCATATTGTTTAATTGAGCCCTTTACTACAAATGGTTTTAGGCTCTGATGCAAGACAGGAATTTGAAGCATGCATTTGAGTATTTAATGGTGTTAATTTCTGGTGCACACAAACATCGGCTTCACTCAACAATCCAATAATCTTGCAAAATAAAGAAAATACGCCAGAGAATGAAATGCAGCATGGAATCTTTCCAGATTGCAAGGAAAGCAGTTCCATGGTCTGGCTGCTCCTGACAAGTAATAAAATAGCTGTCTATTTACAGATCCTTAAAGATGTTACAAGAAACAAAGAAAAGAAAAGGAAGAAGGTGGGGATGATTTCAGATGGAAGAATTATTTTATTTTTTACATTTAGACATATTTATTTGTCTCCTGTAAGCACTCAAATGTCCCAAGTTAATTTTAAATGTAACACATCTGATCATAACAAATGAAATACAGTCCTTATTTACTTATTTTGTTTCCTACTGGCAGGTATAGACTTAAACAATTCCTACCTGGAAATATGGACGGTCTCTTTCTTGGGCGCCTCAGGTGAACGGGCTCCAAATTTTTCAAGTTTCTTTGAAGTCTCCCTCTAATGTCATTTCCTATGAGTAGTTCAGGCGGCAGGCTACTCCGTCTTGATTTATAATCATTTTGAGACGAATTTAGTTTGTTCTTCGTTCTGGAATATAAATTGCTGTCATCAACTGCCATTGTAGGAGATACATTAGAGAATTTTTAACAAAAATCCGAAAAGCCAAACCCGGCAGCAGCCACAGCCGCCTCAGCCCCAGATTCAGATGTTCTCATGCTTTTACCGGGCGCTTGTTTGGGAAGCTTAGCAAGTTGATAGGCGTGGACTTGAACAGGTGTAGAATTACTAAGTAGCTCCTCCTTTCAACAGTTAATAGCACAGGGGAGGAGAGATCCAAAAAAATCATTAGGTGCAGAAGAGCGGGGAATTTGAGTAGATGTGGGCACACAGGCACATGCTCCTGCAGATGGTCATAAAAAGTGGTGTGAAGGTCGCCGTGTGGAATTGCCGTTGGTGCGATGCCATACAGGAAACACGGCCTGCTGCTTAAGAATAAATAACCTATGCAAATTTCAAGTCTTATTTTTCTTGCTCCTTCTCAAACTTGTAGATTTTTAAAAGTTTGGGGGACACAGTTGTACATCGCCTCGTACCCTTTTGTTTCGAACTGCATACCCAGAACAAACATCCGTCTTTATGAAATTCCTTATTTGGCCGGCAGCCAACTGGAAGTGGGCTGCGAGGAGGCGATGAGAGATGGCTGGTGATGATCAGGAAGTAACGCGCTGTGGGTGTGGATGGAGCAGCAGTGCCGGGAACCCAGCTCAGCTCCCCCACCCACCCTTCCATCCTGTGCTCTACCTGGCGGACGGCTCCTCTAAAGTTCAGCTGTCTGGCGCCAGGGTCAGAGGTCTAGCAAACAAGCTGGGACTGCAGAAGTGACGATGGCCTCCACTCCGCAGATGAAAAGTAAATGTTATCCTTGCGGGTCTCTGCCTTGCTTTTAACATAAGTGGTCAGTTGGTTTGATGGTCTGAGAAACACCAGCATTTGCTCCATTCTGGCTTGACCTCTTACATATTTTCTTTCTATCTCCTCTGGATTTGGCATTTTTTGTGTCCTTTGTTCCCTTCCCCCTCACTCTATTTATGTGGAAGTGTTCTGTACTCTTTAACTGTGCAGAAATGATAACTCTCTGATTTATCTTCTCCAGCCATGCCCCAGGGCTGTGTCTTCTGTGCCCTCTTTCTCCCATCATCCCTCACCCTCCCCACTTAACTCCCACCTCACACACACACACACACACACACACACACACCCCACACACGGAGCACGCACAACTCTCTTCTGTTCTGTCTGGCTGCAGTGGGAGTCAGAAGATAAAGAAGATAAAATCTGCCTTTTCTCTTCCCATATCTTGGAACCTATAGATATATAACATTAAAAAAGATTTTGAGGTCCTTTAGAAATCACCATTTACTTTGGTTTCCTGGATGCTAAGTAGGTTTTACTATTTGTTAAAATGCAGAAGTTGGCGTCTTTACCTAGTTAAGGACACACCTCCATGCTAAGAGAACTTTCCCTCTCTATTCTCCTTATGCCCTTTCGGCAACAGGCCTTCAAACCACAACAAATTTTCTGAAGAAAAAAGTATTTTTTTAACAATTATGTCCAGCTCAGGGGTGCCATTATAATCCAGCAATTATATGTATAATTATAACCCAGCAGTTATATTTTCATATTAGATTATCAGGTTATTTTACTAATTCTGAGAAACACCTACACGACTTCCCTCACGGGACGTAGAACTATTTTATTTTATCAGATTGAAATGTATCATTAACTTCAAAACAATGAGTGGTTTGTACAAAACTATTTTTAAAATCCCATGAGACTGCTTGACTCTCCCTCAGCTTAATGAAAATACATTTTTTCTAAAGAAATAAAAAGTAGTTTTTAAACTTTGAGATAATGATATAATAAGAGAAAAAAAAATCTCCAAAATCTCAAGACCAGTGTTCACATTTCGAAGACACAGCAGGGTAGAGTTGTAGGGCACAAATATTGTCTGCGAACAGGGAGAAATACAGCAATAGACAAGCAGAAGTTGGAGCTATTCAGTGACTGCTTCTTTCCTGATTCATGGTATCATCATGAGCCTAACTAAGAGTGTGTGTGAAATGAAATAGGAGTCTCTGAGAAAGGGTGTTATTATCACACAGTGTGCAACAGGTACAGCTGTATGGCGTGCACATATAATTTTGCCTTTGTCTTCAAGAGGCTGGCTGGAAGGGTAGAGGTAAGTACATACACATCCGAAATGCATTATAATAATAGCTGTCATTTACTGCATGCTTAATACCAGCCAGGTTCTTTGCTAAGCATTTGACATGCATTATCTCACTGATTCTTCCTAATCACCCTGTTCTGTAGGTGAGCAAACTGAAGCACTGAATCAAATGTCTAGCAACTGGGTGGTGGGGGGAGATTTAAGCATAGGTTTTATCAGAGTCCAAAGCTCATGTTCAAGTCCATGCTTTACATTACAACACCATGCTGCTTTATAACAGGAATCTAAAAGCAATTGAAAGGTCTTTCTCTATTTTCCTAAACTAATTCTTGGTTTCAAGCAGATTCCTTTTGCTTTGACTGTATGATTGAGGGGCGGTCCAGCTCATCCACCTAGGCCCGCCCCTTGTAACTGAGTTGTCAGTAGGTCTGTAAGGTTTATGAGATGAAAGTGGGAAAATGAGAAGGAGAATTCAGATTTTTGTTCTAATTATAAAGTAACCATGTGCAGGCTTCTCATATTTAAATGCACTTAATTACATATATATATATATATATATATATATATTTAGTTTTTGAGAGAGGGTGCGGGGGAGGGGCAGAAAGAAAAAGGGGACAGAGGATCTGAAGCAGGCTCTGTGTTGACAGCAGAGAGCCTGATACGGGGCTCAAACGCATGAACCATGAGATCATGACCTGTGCTGAAGCTGGATGCTTAACCAATTGAGCCACCCAGGTGCCCCATAAATGCACTTAATTAAATATTATATTTTCCTGAGATTTGTTATAATTAGGATAAAACCCCCTACCTTACTATAGAGGTATCCCCCATCCCCTGATTCCCTAAAAATTAAATATTGTAAGAGGGGACTCAAAGGTTCCTGATATGTTCAAATTAGTCCCTTTCCCCTCATAAGGAATATAAACAGATAGGAGTATAGTTCCTTTAATATATTTCCTTAAAGAGAAAAGTGGGAACAACTTCAATCTGCTATCATTAAAATTTTAGGGCGATGAAAACAAAGGACAATATTTATTTATTTAAAAGTAGTATTAAATCTGTGAACATGAAAAAAGTCAACTTGCCTTTCAAGATATTTAAATTGGCTGCCAACACGAATGATTATCAATCACAGAAAATGCAGCTTGGTTTGGTCTAAATGAGGACATTCAGAGATTGTAATGTTAAGTCCACACCTCCTCCCGCTTTATTGTAACAGCCAAAAGTGGATTTTTTTTTTTTTTTTTTTACGGCAGCCAAAAGAATAATGATTTCAGGCTCTGGGTTCGGAGGAATCTCAAAACTTACAGCATAATTAAGTACTTTAAAATACACGATGGACATTCTCTATTCCTATACTTTGTAATAATCATTGTTTCAAAGGTCTCCATTCTCCTAAAAAATTCAATGTTAATCTTGTTTGAATTATTCTCATTTCGTGTGCTCCCACAAGTTGTGTACTTTATATTGAATGATGCTACCATCTCATGAACCTTTTATCCTTTCCAGTAAGGCATTATCTTCTCAGTGTCAGAATGTTCAAATATTTCATTGAAAGACATTTCCTCACTTTGCAGGCATGATTTCCTTGTGAATCGTGTTAAGTTTTAAACAGTGTTATTAAATTATTTGGCTCTTTGTGAGGAAGCTGTAGGTTTAGAACTGCGCAATCTGATAACTGGAACCATCTTTCTCCTTATCACGTTCCAAAAAATGATCATCAGGAAGATTTTAGGCCTGTTAGGATTCACCAAATTAGCTTCCAAATCTCAATCTGACTCTGTTGTACTGAATATTCTGCAAATATTTCTTTTTTTTATTTTTAACATTTATTTATTTTTGAGAGACAGAGAGAGATAGGATATGAGCAGGGGAGGGGCAGGGAGAGAGGGAGACACAGAATAGGAAGCAGGCCCCAGGTTCTGAGCTGTCAGCACATAGCCCGACATGGGAAACAGACTCACGAACTGTGAGATCATGACCTGAGCCAAAGTTGGACACTTAACCGACTGAGCCACCCACGTGACAAATATTTCTTATTTTTGAACTCTTTATTCGGTTTCTAAACTGAGAGGACCCAATAAGCGGTGGGTTTGCCACCAGGAAAAAGTAACTGTATAGAAGATAAGAATGATGCATATCACCCAGTCAAGCAGCTCCACCAACGTATCTCTCCAAGAGGTCACTGTCCACCTCTTTGGCCTACACATCTTTGCTTGGTGTTGGTAACAACACCTGCAGTATTATCTAAGATGTGATTATGCCTGAGGAAAGCTTTTCTCAGTTCCTAAAAAACACAGTGAAGATTTTCAGTACTTATCTCATTGGCTCTTGATAACAATCAACACTAATGACCAGACTCTCCTTCTTAAAATTCTTTGTTCCCTTGGCTTCCATCGCATTATCTCTTATTTTTCCTCCTATGTCTCAGGTCTTTTCTGCTTAAATTCTTTAGGGACTCCTTAAAAGTCTATTTTCTCCCCTTTTTCCCTCAAACCATCTCTCTGGCAAGCCCATTTACTGAGGAACTATTATGTGTCTGTCACTCTGCTTAGTCCAATGTCTGCTCTTGAGAACCTCTTAATCTAGGAAGGAAGCCAAACTATAAGAAACTAGTTCTTTCCTTTGCTTTTTTTTTAAAGTTTATTTGCTATTATTTATTTTATTTATTTTATTTATTTTTTTGAGAGAGAGAGGGAAACAGAGAATCCCAAGCAGTCTCCACACTATTAGCACAGAGCCCAAAGCAGGGCCCAAACTCACGAACTGTGAGATCATGACCTGAGCTGAAATCAAGAGTCAGACCCTCAACTGACTGAGCCACTGAAGTGCCCCAATAAATTATTTCAACACAGAGTGACCACTCTGTGCAGAGGTGATGCAAAAAAGGTACTTAGTCAATGCTTCATGATAGAGAGGGGGATGGGAAGGGAAAGGTTTTCAGAGGAGAAACGAGTTCACAAAGCAGATGAGGGAAACCTGTGCAAAGGCACTTAGATGTGACATAACACCAAATGCCCATAAGAGAGCAATTACAGCAGTCCCTTACCCACAGTAGGGCATTACATCATACAAAAGTACAGACATTAGAAAAGCAAGATCAGGCAATCCTTGACAACAGGAGACTGAAGGAAAACCCAAAAGTTAGCATTATTATAGATTTTTTAAAATACCACCACCAAATAGACATATGGAAGACACCTGCTTCTAAAAATTTGTATTGAAAAGCTGGCTCCAACCTTTTCAAATGATTTGCTAATTCCTAACAAAATGTAAAAAGACATTTGAAAAAAAATCTGGCTCCACCAAGTAACCATTCTCCTGAATCACCTTTATATATTCCAGATCTGTGGTACAGGGATTTGCTGAAGCAGATTCTTACACAAGTTTTTAAAACTGTGCGGGTTGTACCTTCTTAAATAAGCTCTAGAACCAGTTCTCACTGGCTTGAAATCCACCTTCATTTACACTTGCATTTCTCCTTGTTCAACTTTGCAAGTCTCAGCAAAATGCCAGTGTAACTGCCTGGACTTTTCTCAAGGTAGGGCTTCAGGGCACATTTTTCTGGGCTTGTTGTGGAGCTCTTTGGTGAGAGGGCACAACATAAACAAATCTCTCTCTCTATACTCCTATCTGACATATCCACATGGTCTGTGTGAGGACGAACTGAGGGTCCTTAGTCTTATTCTTTTGAGGGATCGAACTGAAATTTACATTCATAAAAGAATAGAACTTTTGAATATTTTTGTCCAAATACTAGGCAGTGTAGTCTCAGAAATGTGGTTGCTAGAATGAAGTTGGCCAGTGACTACTGTAACTGAAATGGCAGGAGCATTAGTGGCACTCATCATTCTCACCTATGATTGCAACTTTCAACTCTGAACCATGATGTCTAAATCCATGGCCAACCCAAACTTCCTCATAGTGTCCTAGCTCTGTATATTCAACACATACCAAACATTTCTCAGTGGGAACTGAGTATGTACAAAACTGGCCTCTCCAAACCTGCAGCTCCCAAATTTCTGATCTCATGAAAATGGCATCACCATTTACCCAGGGACTCACGCTATAAACCTTGGAATTACTCTGCCTGAATGATGTTATGTTTATCTCTTAAACATCTTTGCATCTGTGTCCTCTTCTGTACTTCTGCTGTCACTGCCCAGTGGAAGGATTCATTATCTCTTTCCTGAGCTATTGCTTCAGAGTCTCAACAGGCTTGGCCACTTCTAGTCATAGTTCCTCAAGCATTCCACCTTTGATATGGCCTCTTGACTCTTCCTATCTTAGCAAATTACCTCTGGTTAGCCCATTTCCCTCCTAAAAATGCTGTTGAGAATTGGACAGAAAACCTCTGATGTGTTGACTAGTCTTGAGAATCATAAAACTAATTCTAACCTGAATACAAACACCATGCATCTTATAAAGCAACACAAGATTACTTCAGCTTTTATAGCAGGCTTATTTCCTTACTGTCTGATGGTTTGAGCAATTCAAATCCCCAAATTTCAACACATGTCTTGCTATGAAATCTGGACCTGGACCTGACTTCTGAAATGCATCAGAGGTCTATTATGTTGCCTTCATGAGATTTCTTTTTGCTAGTTTTTGTTCTTAGATCCAGATTTTGCATTCTCCCACATGCTTGGGACTCTGTTTTGGATCGGGGGAGAGCAAAAAGGGTAGTATTCATAAATTTCTTTTAATTTTTTTGTTCAAAAAAGATTCCTTGACCTAAAAATCTAAATTAGTAAATTTTGGTTTCAGACAAACAAATCATTGTTCACCAGGATTAAGCTAATGTCCTGGTGTCTTGATTTCTGGTTGGAAGGAAGGAAGGAAGGAAGGAAAGAAGAAAATAAGAAAAAGAGAAAAGAAAGTAATTTTTCGCTCAATTCACCATTGCCTTGTGTGAATTAACTAATGATCCATATCCTTAGGTGGAAGATGTTATACACAAAATGGATAATAAATAACAGCAAGTTGAGAAACTACATGTATTCACATACATGCTATTAGTATTCTAGCAAATGAAATGGTACCATTATCATTGTAATACCACTTTAAAAAATTTATCTGATTAGAAGATGGTATTCCTGATGAAGATACTCAGCAAAGTAAGAACAGAAAGAGGCTTCCTTAACCTAATAGAGGAATCTATGAAAAATTTACAGATAACTCATACTTAATGATGAAAGACTGAATGTCCACTCTCACCACTTCTAATTAGCATTGTCCTGGAGGTCTTATCTAGTGAAATTGGGTAAAGAAAATAAATAAAAGACATCTAAAGGAAAATGTAACAGTATATTTGCAGATAAACAAGGATCTATGTAGAGAACCAAACAGAATCTACAAAAAATATTACAAGAACTAATAAGTACATTTACCAGGTTGCAGGATACAAGATAAATGTATAAAAGGCAGTTGTATTTCTATATTAGCAGGGAAAATTGAAAAATAAAATTTAAAAAGACAATACCATAAAATATTAAATTTTTAGGGGAAAATCTGACAAAAGATATGACATAGATATTAAAGCCAAACATATAATATTAAGAGAAATTCCAAAAAACCTATATAAGTGGAGAGATATACCATGTTCATGGGTCAGAAGACAATATTGTTAAAATATCAATTCTTTCCAAGTTAATCTACACAATCACAATTCAACACAATCACAGTCAAAATCCCGGCAGGATTTTTTTTTGGTAGAAATTGACAAACTGATAGTAATATTCATATGAGAATGCAAAGGATCAAGAACAGTCAAAACAACTTTGAAAAAGAAAACCAGAGGATTAATACTACCAATTTCAAACAACAATAAGCCACTATAGTCAAGAAAGTATGATACTGGCATGAAGATAAATAGATATATCAGTGGAACAGAACTGGGAGTCCAGATGTGGGCCCACATATCAATGGAAAATTGATTTTTGACAAAGATGCAATGGTAATTCAGTGGAGAAAGGATAGTTTTTTTCAACAAATAGTGATAGAACAATTGGATGTCCATATGCTAAAATAAACAAATTTTGATCTCTATCTCACACTACATGCAAAAACTAACTAAAAATGGACCACAGATCTAAATATAAACTCTAAAACCACAAATTTTCTAAAAGAAAACATAGGGAGAAAACCTCTGATCCATAAAAAAACAAATTAATAAATTGGGCATTATCAAAATTAAAATCTTCTGCTATTTGAAAGAGACTGTGGAGAGAATGAAAAGCTAAGTCACAGGCCAGGAGAAAACATAAATGGGAAGACATTTATCTGATAAAGAACCTGTATCTAGAATATGTGAGGAAAATTAATAAGAAAACAAACAACTCAATTAAAAATGGACAAAATATATCAAAAGATACTTCCCAGAATACAGATGGCAATAAGCAAATGAAAATGTGTTCTGTATCATTGATCATTAAAAAAATGCAAATTCAAATCACAGTGACATTCCATTGCCCACCTATTGGAATGGCTAAGATTTTAAATGACTGGCTACATTTTGGTGGGAATGTAAAACAGTAAAATCACTTTAGAAAAGATTTGGCGGTTTCTAAAAATCTAAACATATCCATTTCATATGACCTAGCCATTCCACTCCTAGGTAGTTTCCCCAAAGAGATAAAAGCATAAGTTCATACAAGGACTTGTACCCTGATATTCATAGCAGTTTTACCTATAGTAGCTTAATATTGGAAACAAATGTCCATCAACAGGTGAATGGATAAACCATGGTATATCTATACAATAGAATACTATTTATCAATAAAAAAAAAGTATGGGTGTGTTGCAACATGGATGAATCTCAAAATAGTCATGCAATTGAAAGAAGATCAAAAAGTATGCGTACTGTATGATTCCATTTATATGAAATTCTAGAAAATGTAAACTAATCTACAGTGAAAGAGAGCAGACCAGCAGTTGCCCAGTGATAGGTGTGGAGGGATGGAGGGCGGGATTACCAAGGTGCACAGTAAAATGTTGGAGGGTGGGTGGATTCATAGATGTATGTATACATCAAAACTAATCAAATTGTATAAATATGAGCAATTTATTACACGTTAATTAAAACTCAATACAACTTTTTTTTAAAAGCAATATTATACCTTCATCAGTGCATTTGACAAGGACTCAGAAATGTTCTGGACTTCAGGTAAGTTAATAAAAGTGAAAACAATTCTTCTGATTCCATCATCAGCATCATGAGTGAACGAAAGATACACATACATCCAAAAGACACATATTATGTGAGTCTTTTTTCACTTAAGAATTTTCTTGTCCTGAATTATGTCTTTAGCTTTTAATTGTAGACACTATAAAACTCGAAGGCCTGAAAGAATGTCTACATTGACATTCCCAAGTAACACATTCAGTATTAACAGTGAGCCATTCAGAGGCACCTGGGTGGCTCAGTTGGTTAAACTTCCAACTTCGGTTCAGGTCATGAGCTCATGGTTTGTGGGTTCGAGCCCTGCATCGGGCTCTGTGCTGACAGCTCAGAGCCTGGAGCCTCCTTCAGATTCTATGTCTCCTTCAGTCTATGCCCCTCCCCGGCTCATGCTCTGTCTCTCTCTCTCAAAAATAAATAAATATTAAAAAAATATATAAAAAACAAAACAAAAACAAAAAAACAGTGAGCCATCCAGAAAAGGTGCACGACAAATGTTACAGAATAAATGAACGGGTAAATAAGTAAATGAAAAGAGGGGGCGCGCCTGGGTGGCTCAGTTGGTTAAGTGTCCAACTTCGGTCTAGGTCATGATCTCGCTGGTCCCGAGTTCGAGCCCCATGTCAGGCTCTGTGCTGACAGCTCAGAGCCTGGAGCTTGTTTCAGATTCTGTATTTCCCTCTCTCTCTCTGCCCTTCTTCCCCTGCTCACACTCTGTCTCTCTCTCTCTCTCTCAAAAATAAATAAACATTAAAATTAAAAAAAAAAAAAGAAAAGAGAAGACATTTCTTAAGAGGAATTTTCCTCACAAGCTACCAAGAAACATTGTGAAATCTTTTAGGTCAAAGAATAGGTCAAGTTCAGGATAAACATCGGTTATCTTAACTGGCCTAGGTACAGCCTTCCTACACACCACAGGGCTGGACAAAATTAACTAGTCTGAAGATTCTTTCCCCAGCTTCCGAAGCTGCTGATGTTCTTCAGACTATCTTATCTGAACCTTCCAGATCTAAGTGGCAGCATGAATACCTTCAATGGCTTTGAAACTAGATCTAACACTGCCCTGATTGTTGAGGTGACACCACACATATAATGAAAAGTATTTGAAACATCCTTGCCATTATATACATTGAGCTAGCTTGATTCTGTGCAAATTCAGGTTTAGTCAAAGGAAAAACTTTATAACTCAAGGTCATTTAAATACCAGCTTAGCTTTACATAATTAGCAGTTTCTTAATATCCCACTGCTTGTGAAATACACAAGAGTAAAAATAAAGTTTCTCAAAAACTGATATTAAGCAAAAAATTTGTAAAAATACAGATTTAACTATTACAATTAAGAAGCCTAATCTAATGGGCAGAGAACTCTGTACCCCCAATGTCTTTTCCAATTCATATAGAGCATCCAAAAATATGGACCATGTAGACCACCTGTCTAGATAACTGCTGTCAATATTTTGGCACATTTGGTTCCAAATTCCAGGCTTTGTCCTGCCATCCACCACTTGCTGGATTCAACCTCAGAGCCTATGCTCAGCGAACTGAAGGAATCGGTACCATGTTTGGTACCACATGGTTGGGAGGGGCCAGTGGGGTATTTCTGGAGCTACACAAGTGAGGTAAATGAGCAAGGCTGTCCTGGTGTAAGAAACTGGGCGCCCGCACGCTTTGTGGTAATCCCGGGTGGACATCTCTCTTAAAGGGCAGTGGCTGTTGAAGACCCAGTGTGTTGTGCTTGTGGAGGCCTGAAGGCCCAGATTTGTCTCATTCTCTGATTTTTCAAAAGAGCTTTGAAACGCTGATTTTTAAATTTACCTGATTTGTAAATGTTGGCTTCAGGTTTTTAAAAGCACTATAAAGGACAAAGAAACCAAAACTGTGTACTAATTAAGGCTTTTGGTTTAATCTTCTTCTCTGATCCACACAACCATTTTCACAGAACTTCTTTAGTCAACACCTTAAACCATCATATTATTTGTTTAAATGTTTTATTTTTGAGAGAGATAGAGAGGGTGCAAGTGGGGTAGGGGTAGAGAGACAGGCACAGAATCTGAAGCAGGCTCCAGGCTCCGAGCTGTCAGCACAGAGGGCTCAAACTCATGACCTGAGCCAAAGTCAGATGCTTAACTGACTGAGACACCCAGATGCCCTGGCCATAACCCATCATTTTAAGCAACAGATCTGTGAAAATCCTAGTTTATGCAGGAGACGAGAAACGTCTACGAAATTCTGTAGTCACCCTCTCTTTGAGATTCACCATGCAAAGGACCATGCTGAAGGCTCTTGAATCTTGCAGCAAAGAACCAATTCTACTTAATTTTGTTTAAGTGACATTTTCCAAACTTACCTGAATACAGAATGCCTATGTTTTTTTTCTATGTGAAGGCTATCCCTCAGCCCTGATGTCCTACAAAACAAAGTTTGGGAAATGCTGCCTTAGCCCAAAGCCATTTGTTAATGGCTACTTTGGGCACCGTGGCAGGCCACTGTAGGATATAACCAGTACACACTTTATGACATGCCTTAAACTCCTCCACATTGCTTTCCAGGCACCTCCTCTCCTGAATGTATGACAGGCCTTAATGCTTTGTGACCCATACAAAATCACCTACTCTTACCTGTGCTAAAGAAGGTGGACCAGAGAAAAGTAAATTCAAATAATTTTTATTAGGGCTCAGGAATCCAATACAAGCCAAATAAATTATCTTTATCATTATAGTTTATAATTTATACAGGAAACTAAAGAAATAATTTTTTTCTCTTCCAGCACATACCTACTATTGAGGAGGGGCAAAGTTGAAATATAACTTATATTTTTCTACAGATTGTCCTCAAAGTAGACAGAAAAGAACTGAAAGTCAATAATGTTTTCACTAAATAGGTAATTACTCTG
The DNA here is from genome assembly GCA_028646485.1 of Cryptoprocta ferox. Classification (NCBI taxonomy): domain Eukaryota; kingdom Metazoa; phylum Chordata; class Mammalia; order Carnivora; family Eupleridae; genus Cryptoprocta; species Cryptoprocta ferox. The sequence goes on from CM053574.1 coordinate 66,297,606, forward strand.
TTATACACAAGCCTGCATTTCTCTTGTTGTTGAACAAGTTTCTCCACAAGGGATCAACTATCACACTGCCTTTATGAAATGCCATCTATTAGGGAGGTCAGTTTTTTTCCATTTAGGATTGCTTGTGGTTTCAGTTTGGTCTTCACACAGATATAGAAATTTGATTAGTAATTGAATAAAAGCTATTTTGCAGTTCTCATTTTCCCACAATAATTCTTCTGAAATTCTTAAAGATGAACCACTACCTCAGCCTGAGCTTTTATACAACTTTATTTTTTTTTCAGGTCTTTATTTTAACTCACTATTGATCTGAAAGGACCGATTCATAACTGTGGTTTTTCTAATTCCCCTTTTCTACATTGAGAGACAATTCTTATGGAGTTTACAGTAATAAAACATGTAAGAATTCTGGAAAATTTTAGAGTTTTGGAAAAACTAGCATGGAATTCTCAGTGTGATTCAGACTTGAACATATAATATTTACCAACAGTTAAAAATGTTATTTTTCTGCCATTCCAGGAGAGCAACCATAAGAAATACAATTATTGAAATCATTCAGTACAAGAGTCTCAGTATTGTCATTCTGGAAGGTAATATATATATCACACAACACAGATACAAAGCTTCTTTTCTCCAGAAAATGCATACAACTTAACTTCCATTTTGAAATGTCAAAATCTAGTGAATGCCCAGATCTCAAAATAAGAGGTACAGTATTTTGTAGTTTCATACTTACTAGAGGGAAAAAGAAAGGCTCTGTAAACACATTAAATACATACAGTTAGGGTGAATGGGGGTGGGGATGTATTAATGGTGACTACTTGACACTGAGGATATAAGGGGTTCTCTTGTGACTTCTCATGAACATTCTTTTCCCTCAAGCCAAACACGCTAGTTATTTGAATCTTCTCATATCCTGTAGCTGTCAAACACTCTTCCTCGACATGGAGTCAAAGCTGTAATTTTCTACATGCACTGCTTTTTTTGGAGTAGGTGTGTGGTTTTTGGTTTATGTTGTTTTGTCTACATTCCTTGAGAACGCCTCTTCTGATGCAATGCTTCACGAATATTTATTATTTTTTAAATCTGTAGCAGGGTGGGGGAACAGTGTATAAATACACATATACATACGTATGTGTGCCTACATCTACATCTTTATGTTGAAGCAGGCTGGGATTTTTAGACAGGTATTAATTGAGGGATAAAATTTAATCAATGCTGTGTTCTCATTCTCAAAAATTGGCTGTGCACTCTTCTGATAGTTATATTCTCAAATCTCTGCTAGCCCTCAGATGTAGGCACATGTGCCTGACTACATGATGGGTATTTCCATCTGGATATTTGGGATCGCTCAAAACCCAACACGTTCGGAGCTGAAATCAGCATAATCTCTAAATTGCTACCCCTCCTGCATTTTCTTGACCACTTAAGTTTCTAACTTGGGAATCATTCTAAATTCCCTCCTCTGACCACCACTACACGTGCTTACTGTTTATCCAGTGCTGCCAATTTTGACCGCCTTGAATTCATTGCCTCTTCTATTCCTGTCACCCTTGCCCTTCCAATGCACGTATCCATTAACTCTTGCCTAGATTCTGCAGTAGCTTTCTCTCTGACTTTGGTGCTCTGCTGTTCAAACATATCCTAAATGTTGTTTCAATGGTTCCACCTAGAAGGCAAAAGGCAGGGTCATTCTGTTTGCATTGTTTTTAACGCCTCCTTACAGCTGTAGGCAGAAAGGCAATAGTAGATCCATTTCAATACCTTGGCAAGATAAAGCATGTCCTTCATGACTTGAACCTGCTTGCTTCTTTACACTCCTCTCCTACAATTACCTTTTTGGCGCTTGCCCCTTAAGCAACAATCAACTCATGTAGTTAGTGTCCTGAACACTCCCGGCATCCAGCCATTTCTCAGTTAAGTGCCTGAGTTCATGGTGCCACCTCCTCCTAGAGTCCTTTTCTTACCTTCTCCTCACCCCCTAATTCCCTTCCCTCATTCCCTGCCCTGCACCCCAGTTCCCAGTCTCTGTTTAAGAAGCCACTTCTGGGGCACCTGGGGGGCTCAATCAGTTAAGCGTCCCACTCTTGATTTCGGCTCAGGTAAGCATCTCATGGTGAGATGGAGCCCCACATCAGGCTCTGTGCTGGGCATGGATCCTGCTTGGGATTCTCTCTCTCCCTCCCTCTCTCTCTCTCTCTCTCTCTCTGCCCCACCCCCACACGTGAGTGTGTTTGCGCGCTCTCTAGCTCCCTTGAAAGAAAAAGAAAAAGAAAAAGAAACCACTTTTGGCTTTTGCCAGCTGCGTTAGTGGCCCCTTTGTGCTCCTCCTTCATTCTGTATATCTACCACAACCTTTCCTACACTGTTTTATAATTATCTACTTATGTAGTCTCCCTTGCTGGAATATAACTCATTTCTTACTCATCTCTGTATCCCCAGAGCCCAGCACAGTGCCTGGCATACAGTAAGTGCTCAGTAAATGTTTGCTAGGCTGTGGAGCTAGAGGCTCATCCTTCTGACTCACTGGAGCCACCAATGCCTTGCCCCAGACGTGCTCACATCTACAGAGAGCCAGGCTCCTGGAGTTCGGAGCAGGGGGACAGGTGGATACCAGGAGAACTGTATCTTCTGAGTCCCTGCAACTTCTAAAGTTTGTGGCTTTAGGAGTTAGATTTTCATACACTTAAACACACATACCTAACTAGTTGACATTCGCAGAAAGAAGGAAGTTAGAAAAAAAAATAATAAGAATTCAAGACAAACTGAAATATTTAGGTAAAAGGCTGATCTAGAAGGATAAGGCCTGAACACCTACTCTAACCTTATAGGGTGGATTTTCTTGATTCACAAATGATTCAAACATGACTCTTAACAATAGCTTTCGTTAAGTTTCAAAATGAGTGAGGGCAAAAAGCAATCACTAGATAGTCACTTTTTATTTTTTAGTTATACAATAAAAGAGGATGAAGGGGGAGAATTCCAGTGCTCCTCCATTCAGTTCACATTTCTAGATTCTAAATGATACACAGCAGACGTGGGCAATGATGACAACCCCATTCCCAGGGAAGGGGCGGGTCAAAGAAGGGCAACGCTTTATGTAGCAAGAGGAAGGGGCAGGCAGGTTGGATTGTGGAGCCCAGGGCTCTGGCTCTGGTCTGCCACAGTGACTGTGCCTCCCTGTGAACCTAAGCCCCCTCCTGGAAGCACTCGCCTCTGAACACAAAATGGGGCTCGCCGAGGCACAAACAGGATGTCCACCAAGGGTAGACAGCTGCTACATTTCCACTCCACTGAATACAACACTCATTTATTAAGCTCTTTCATGTATCAGAAATTTAAGTCTGGGGTGGGAGGTGGGATTAAAAGAATTGGATAGAGTTCCTGAGCTCAAGGAATTTACAATTTAATGAACCAAGGAGAATAAGGCTACCTGATGAGATTAATCATCTGGCTCCAATAAAGAAGAGTTGGTATACCTCTGAACAAGAAAAAGCAGGGAAAAGGAAGGAAAGATGAAATTTTCATCAGATGCCTTAAATGGACAATTGAAATGGAAAACTCAATATAAGAAAAATATTAGTAAACGTAATTTGTGTCAACAAATGATCCAGTGTTTGCACTAAATTTTACAAATGCAGCAGACCATTCTATCTGTTCGTGAGTTCATAGGATTGTCTCTGCACCATTCTTCAGGCAGGGTAAAATGCAATATTCTAGAACCCAAATTAAGAACATTTACTTAAAATTACATACTATATCTGACTTGTGTAGCTTCTGAAAAACTACAAAAATTCAAATAAAGTTGTAAGAAAGTAGCAATGAATACCTAATTTTGGTTAAAAAAATTGCTGCTACACTTTGCTTTAGTTTTTTGTCTTAATGTTTATTTATTTTTTTGAGAGAGAGAGCATGAGCAGGGCGGGGCAGAGAGAGGGAAATGCAGAATCTGAAGCAGCTTCAAGCTCTGAGCTGTCAGCACAGAGCCCAGTGCGGGGCCTGAACCCACAAACTGCGAGATCATGACCTGAGTCCAAGTCAGACACTCAACCGACTGAGCCACCCAGGCACCCCTGCTTTAGTTTCATTTTTGGCTTACTAGTAACCAAGCAATTTATGACTAAAAGGATGAATATCTAAAAACCAGCTGAATTTTCACGAGGAATAGTAAACATCTCAGTGTTCTTGACACTTGATAAGAAATGCATTTCTCATAGCACAGGGAGGCAGCCCAGGGAGGTGGAAATAGCACCGGGGCTGGAGTCCCAGAAGTGGTTCTGAGGATTAAAGAAGATACTCTATGGAAAGTGCAGCTTACACTGTCTGGGACATAGTAGTTGTTAAGTAAAAGCAACTTCTTAATCCCTCCGCTTTCAAACTCTCAAATTACATGGAGTATTTCTGGAACAAAAAACTCATTATATCATGTGGGGTGGGTTAGGGGATGGCTCGTTTTTAAAAGTCTTAATAGCGTTATCTGACTTCTCAAACAATGCATACGTAATGCTTTGCTTAAAATGCAAATCAATCAAAGAGGATAAGCCACAAAGCATATAATCTTCTGGGAAACAGCTGAAAACCCACTGTATGAAGGTAAACAAGGCATTCTCCTGGACCTTAAGGAATTTACCATATAGAATGAAATTGCTTTGGTCTGGCAGGACAACGAAAGAATTTTAAACTGGAAATCAGAAAATCTGGGTCTGATTTTAGATTCTGGCATTTATTAGTTGGGTGACCTAGGGTAAGTTAACCTCCCTGAGCTTCTGTGTTTTCATCTTTATAGCATCGGCTACACAGGAAGTGGCTGTTGGAGAGTAAACCAGATCATTCTTGTTTGGCTTGTAATAAACATGGGCTATCTCGGAACAAGCTGCATTGAATTTTATAGGTAACTCCAGGTGACAAGAGTAAAACTCCTCTTATCTTCGTGCAGTGCAAGAAATGGAAATAAGAACACACGCTGAGCATTATTGTGTGTAAAATGTAAAAATCCCAGATAAAACAGAAATACTCAAAGAAGGGGAAAATTATTTCCATGACGAAGACATTTGTCAGTTTACATAAAGATACTTCCTCACAAGATCCCCTGGGTTTCAGACTCCTTTGCTGTGTGTGAAAAATACATGTGCATGCATGCATCTGTCTGTCCACAGATATGTACATATTCACAAGTCCATCTTTTTATATCTCAAGAGAGCATCAATATATATACTGATTTGAAAAAAATTTTTTAATGTTTATTTTTGAGAGAGAGATGCAGAGAGAGAGAAAGAGAGAGAGAGAGAGAGAGAGAGAGGGTGAGTGGGGGAGAGGCAGAGAGAGTGGGAGACAGAGAATCTGAAGCAGGCTCCAGCCTCTGAGCTGTCAGCACAGAGCCCGACGTGGTGCTTGAACCCATGGACTGCGAGATCATGACCTGAGCTGAAGTTGGACGCTCAACCAACTGAGCCACCTAGGCACCCCAGTTTTCTTTTTTTAAAATTTTTAAAATTTTTATTTATTTTTGAGAGAGAATATACTGTTACATGCAAGTATTAACTAAATGAAAAGGAAGAAAAACTCAGGTTTGAATCCATGTCTATATGGCCCCTCTCATTCTCATTTACACTAACACAGTGGGGAACAAGAGAGGGAAGGGTAGAAAGGGCACTGTCATGGGCAGGCTGCATTGCTCATTCACTGAGCTGTTTTTATTCCATTTGTTCTTCTTCTCTCCCCACCCCCACTGCTAAGCTGAGTGTCTCTGCTGGGAGAACTATATATAATTCAAGGAGATGGCAATCCTTCGCCAATGTGGCTTTGGGGTAAAAATGTAATCAAGTCATGAGGGACCAATGGCACATAGTGTGCCCGGGGCGAGGGCCAGGCTGGGACCATGAGAGGGAAGAATGAAGGTCTCTAACCTGAGAGGTCTGCTCTAGAGCCCGGGAATCTAAGGAATGTGCTGCTCCTTTCTGGCAGGTGTGGTTCTGGTTCCTCACGTCTGAAACTCCAGATCCAAAGCCGCCCTATACAGGCCCTGCACCCTGCCTCAATCAACAGCAGGTTTATTTATTGAGCTTGTGTCAACACAAACTAACCTCTGTCCCAAAGAAAGAAAAAAGAGTACTCTAAAAGCACTTAGTTGGCTACTTCAAGTTCTGGCCATTTGAGAGGGGTTTCCCAAGATGTAATGGCAGACACGTCACATTCCCGCTTAGAAATGATCTCACCTTACTACTTCATCTCATGTCCTTTTGGTTAAGAAGCCAGGTGGAGTAGTGCAATGGAAAAAGGGGGTCAGGAAAATTGTTTGGTACTTACTCTGGTTCAGCAACTAGCTAGCTATGAAACAAGCCTTTAACCTTTTTGCTTTCCCGACATGGAAAACAACAAGTTTGAATGATACAGTTTGGACAACCCCCACCAGCTACAAAACATCTGTGACTCTATGGGCCACAATGCAAACATTTTAAACTGAGATCTCTATTACTAAATTGGAACAACTTAAAATCCATGAATTAAATGTATGACATAAGATGACAGAGAAATAACAAATCTAAAGAATATGGGATGATTTAGAAGATTTAGAATATGGATGGGATGATGAGAAGATTTAGAAGACCTATAAAACCAGAAAGCAATGAATTAAAACACCACAGAACTGATGAATCTAAGCATGGGCTATTTAAAAAAAAAACAATAAAAGATCCAAACTTCTGCCAAAGGTAAAGCTTAAACTTGGGAGAAAGTATAAATGCATTACTTTAGGAATAACATGGGAAATGCACGATTAAGAACAATGGAGACACTCTGTGGTAACAAATTTTAAAATCTGTAAGAAAGACAATCTCAATGGGAAGCCTTTACCAAAGTGACCTAAATAAAAATTGGACATCCCAATGTGCCAATAATTATGGAAGAAAGTGTAGCAATGATTAAAACATAAAACTCAATTTCCCCAAAGCTGCTAGTACCAAATTATTTTATAAGCAATTGTGAAGCAACATATACTTCTATATTACTCAAGTCATTCTGGAGAACACAAAGAGATGGTAAGATTTTCAGATTTCCAATTTATTTAGTCAAACTCACATATCCTTAATACAAAGAGCAAACACATATAGTACCCAAAACAAGCAAGCAAAGTAAAAGTCAATAATTTGATGTCACCTAGGACTATACAGATGCAGCAATTCTAATAAAATATTAGTAAATCAAGTGAGTGTAAAGAGGACTATAACAAAATAGGCTTTATTTCAGTAAGGCAAAGATAATTCAAGCTTCAAAAATGTGTTAATAATTAATGACTTCAGTCCATTATTGCGTAAAAGTGGAAAACACATGCTCATTTCGATCACTTAATAAAATTCGCATTATGATCATAGAAATTATAGTTTGGTAAGATTAGAAAATTAATATAACAATATAATCTAAAATTAACCAACACCTTACAGAAAATGGTGAAACCCTTATGAATATTCTTCTTAAAATCAGAAACTGATAGTATCTAACAATTTTACCTGGGAATTCTGATTGATGTAATAAAACAAGAAAATACAGAACTAGTTGCATTTTTTGCAGATTATATGAATTTATACCTGTAAAACCTGTGACTAAAAATCATCAGAATTAATAATTTTAGTAAGAAAACTCATTGAAATAATAATATAAAAAACCATTGCTTTCCTATGTATTAGCAATAATGGGTTGAAATACAAATTTCCACAAAGACCCAATTCATAATAAAAAAAGTAACAAAAATAAAAACTTAACAAGATAAGTACAGGATCTGTTCCATAACTTCTAAGATGAGCTTACTATAATTTTTACAACTAACTTACATAAATTGAGAGCTTCATCTCTTGCTAAATAAGAGGTTTATATGCATTATTGCATTTAGTCTTCATAGTAGTGATATAAGGCATTTCCATATCCATTTTACAGATGAAGAGAGTGAGGCTAAGTAGTGTTAAAACTCAAGCTAAAAACTGTAGACTCTGAATTCAATTCCAGAAGACAAACATCATTATTTGCAGGTTAATAGGGTTATTTACCTATAAAATATAAGAGAACCATGAAAAACTATAAAAGCTATCAAAGACAAGCAAAATAGTTACACAAATATACAAAGATCAATTGATTTCCTATCTAGCCAAAAAAAAAAAACCCAGAAAATAAAAAGAAAAAAGAAATTTGGCTTCCAACTACAATCAGAAATATTAAAAACTTAAGACTGAAGAAGAAATTTGTGGGACCCATAAAAAGAAAAAATACTACAAAATGTTATTGAGGGACAGAAAAGCAGACTTTAAAAATAAAGAAAATATTGATTTTTTTTCTCAAATTAATCTATACATCAAGTAGTTTTACTATAAGAAAAAGATTTTTTTCTGGGAACATAACAAAATGATTCTAAAATAATCAGATAAATCTGGATGAAACTAGCTTAAATGATCAGAGCTAACATCCCCTGCACTCCCACAAGCTGATGTCATGTTTGATTGACATGATGAGAAGGACACACTATTGCTGCTATGATATCCCTGTCAAAAAAATGCCTAACTTGGGGCCACCTGCATGGCTTAGTTGGTTAAGTGACTCAGGTCATGATCTCTCAGTAGTAAGATCCAGTCCTGTTTCGGGCTCTGTGATGAGCATGGAGCTTGCTTAGGATTCTTTCTCTCCCTCTCTCTTTGCCCCTCACCCACTTGTTTGTTCTCTCTCTCTCTCTCTCTCAAAATAAATAAACATTAAAAAATGCCTAACTTGAATTTAATCATGGAGAAACATCAGACAAACCTCAGATGGGAGCATTCCACAATTGGCTTGTAGTTTTTAAAAAACATCAAGGTCAAAAGAAAGAGAAACAATGAGGATATCTTGCTCCAAAGTCAAACAGTAAGGAGACAACTAAATGCAGTGTGTAATCCCAAAATGAATCCTGGACCTCTGCGGGCAGAGGAGTGGTGGTGAGGTGGGAGAAGGAGGAAGATAGTGCTGGTAGTGGCATAAATACCTAATAGGGACAGTATCAGGGCAATGACAAAATTTGAGTATGGACTGTGGCGAGATAATGTTAAAATTTCCTACTTTTTTCTAATTATGTACTGTAGAAATATTTTAAAATACTCTTGACCTTAGGAAAGGCACATTGAAATATTTAGGGTGTCTGCACTGCAGTTGTATCTGCAGCGAATTCTCAAATAGCTTGAAAAAAAAGTGTGTGTGTGTGTGTGTGTGTGCACGCGTGTGCATGCATTATGTATACAAAAAATAGGGAGGAAGAGATAATGATAATATGAATGAAAAAGCAAATAGAACAAAAGGTAAATAATTGGGAACTCTGGGCAAAGGGTATAGGAGAGTTCCTTGTAACATTCTTGCAAATCTTTTCTAAGTTTGTAATCATATCAATATGAAAAGTTACAACTACCTATATATGTATAATACATATATATTATGTTTAATATGAATTATATATAGCAAGTGGCTTATACTCCTGGACATGAAAATATGTTTCCAAAACACAGTAATTAAGAAAATGTGGTAGCATAAGTAATCAGGAAGAATAATAAAACTAAGTAGAAAGCCAGAAGCAGATACAAGTATAAGTAAAAATTCAGAATATGATAAAGTTTAAATCTCATATTAGCAAATAAAGTTAATCTTGGAGTAGGGGAAGATTTTCAGAGTATGGTATGAACACAGGAAATATAGAAAAAGGTTAGTAGACCTGACTATGTCCATATTTTAAATGTTATATATAAACTCCCATGGAAAAGTAAGCTAATGTTATGAACAAGTGAATCATCAGAAATGAATGAGTAATAGCCTATAAATACATGGAGAAAATGTTTGACCTTAAGCCTGAATGGCTCAGTTGGTTAAGCACCCGACTTTGGCTCAGGTCATGATCTCACGGTTGGTGGGTTTGAGCCCCGCATCGGGCTCTGTGCTGACAGCTCAGAGCCTGGAGTCTGCTTTAGATTCTGTGTCTCCTTCTCTCTCTGACCTTTGCCGCTCATACTCTGTCTCACTCTATCTCTCAAAAATAAGTGAATGTAAAATAATAATAATAATGATCATAGAAATGCAAATAAAATAACAGTGAGACATTTTACTGACTGAATTATCAAAGAATAAAGAGAATGATACTTTCCATTGTTGGGAAGTGTGCCAAAAATGGGCACACGTACAATAGACTACATAGACATTACTAATGATAAAGATACACACTTATTGATCTGGAAAGATGTTCACAGACTTCCCCTTTCCCTTGGCCAACTCACAGTTATTCATTAGTTCCCAACATAAATATACTTTCCCCCAAGCCTTGCCTGGCCATATACCTTCATGTCATCCTGTACTCATCCTTCTTACTCATCACAGTTTAATTGTATCTGTAACTGCTTGATGATGTCCCAGTTTGGGTTCCTCTGAAAGCAGGGCATGAGACAAAGACTTGGGTGCAGGAAGTTTATTTGGGAGATGGTCCAAGGATACAGGAGTGAGTGTGTGGGGAACAGTGAGACAGACAAGGAGGAAAAACCAATAAAGGATGATTGTTGAGCATTTAGGTCTGGGCAACTGCTCAATCCTGCCGTGAACCTATTGAGGAGCCATGAGGGGTGCCTGCCAATTGTCCTAATAAAAAACAGGGGGGTGGGATATTTATCTACTTCATCCATCAGCTCATATCACCACTGAATAAGGATTGCTTCTGGGATGTGCTTATGTGTGAGCAAAGTGAGCTTCTGAGGCATCAGAAAAAGAGGGAGGACACATGGAGATATTTTTTTAGTGCATGCTTAGGATACAAAAGTGTAGTGTGCACAGACTATCCACAGAGGCTGACCATTGAGGGTTTGAGGCCGGATACAAAGAGTGGTTGCTACAGATATCTTTCCAGGATCCTAGCTCAAAGTAGGTATCCATTAAATATCCATTAAATACCTGTTAAACAAAACATAGCTTATAAAATATTATATGTTATATGATCCTACTTTATCATAAATGACGTGTGTGAACATGTGTGCATGCACATGCAATACATATTAATGTATAAGACATAAGGTAATGGAGAATTTTCAAAAATGGAATGAAATGATTATATCACTATTTTAGAAAGAGAACTTTAATAAAAACATGGAGAAATAAGCAGTAGAAGGAGGAGAAACTATTTACGGGCTAGGCATTGGGCCGTGTATGGAATTCTTACAACAGTCCTGTTGTAGGATTCTAATTCAGAGCTCCCCCACTTCCACATCTATGCCCTTGGCCTCACACCACGGGGAAGTGGGGGAGGCCTCAGAGGAAGGATGGATGTGGGGAGACCAGCTATAAGGCAACATGTAGCTGATAAAGCTGATTGGGACAAGGACAGCATGGATGTAGACAACTGAGCAGACAGAGATTTTACCATTAGGAGATAGAAAACTAAATGGCAGACTTGGGGGGAAGCCGCATGGGAAAAGGTCGAAGTCACGGATGACCCCAAGATTTCTGGTTTGAGAGATGGTAACACTGTTAAGATACCTAAGGCAGGAGGCGCCAACAATTTGGGAAAACGGGCTGAGGCCGGCTTAGGCTATGTTGAGTCTGAGGTACCTGAGAGGATGTGGAATATTCAGCAATTACTGATGTGGAGTTTGGAGCTCAGGAGGGTCAGCACTGGGGATGGTTAGGAGTCATCAGTCTATGGCATCTCAAGTGATAGCTCAATCCAAAGAAAACAGATGATTGCCCCAAAACAGAGCACTTGGAATAGTATGCAAGGCTAGAGTGAATCCAGTAATAGCAACATCTAAAAGAAAAAGAAAGTGAAAGGGCAGTAACTAAAACAAAGAGAACACCTAAAGACAGTAATATGTTGGAAAATCAAGGAAGAAGAGCTCTTTAAAGTGGGGAATTTTAAGGAATTAAAAAAGTAAAATGCTCTGTAGAATCACCCGGCATTGGGGTGAACCTACCCTTTGAACTAATAGGGCATCCAAAAGAACATTCTACTAAACAAAGCAGCATGAGGGCAGGGATTATGTCTATGTGGGACAGCACAGTTCTTGGTCTAAAAAGGTACCCAGTAAGTATGTAGTGAATGAAGACAACAATGTGAACTGGCTTGGAATAACGCCAGAACCTGCAATATAAGCATGCTTGTTGGTTGAGATAAAATTCTCTTTTTTGGTCCCTGCATTCAATAATAGATAATGGTGGAGAGAAGACTGATTCTTGCTGTTTGAAATGGTCTTTCTAATAAATGGTCTAATAGTAATTTCTTTCTTCAAATCTATCTTCTTACTTTATGTTCAAAGGAAAGATGTCCTTCCCCTCAAATGGCTGTGACTCATAGAACCCAAGTTTGCTCGCATGGTTAAAGAAGTCAAATTGTTTGATTATTTAAATTCAAGGAGAGGAAAGGACAATAAAAATATTAAAGAATAATTAATGTAGAAAGATATTAACCCTGTAGGTATTTAAAATTCATTCTTCCTGCCTCCAATGACTTCTCTTTTCTCTTCTAAGTAGACTGTAAAACCTGTCAGTTTTTTTTTAAACCTTTTGCCATAAACAAGTGGCTTAAATATCTTGTAGTATAATAACAACCTTCTCTAAATGCAGTTCAAATTTTTGCAAAACTCCTTCAAATAATATGTGAGCCATGATTTGATATTCAAGAGAAAGCTGATGCTACCCAAGTCAAATAATCCATGATTTAGATTTTTTATAAATTTGGTCCATGGGGCCTGGGTGGCTCAATTGGTTAAGCATCCAACTTCGGCTCAGGTCATGATCTCACTGTTTGTGAGTTTGAGCCCCACATCAGGCTTTGTGCTGTCAGCTTGGAGCCTGGAGCCTGCTCCAGATTCTGTGTGTCTCTCTCTCTGCCCCTTACCTGCTTGTTCTCTCTCTCTCTCTCTCTCAAAAATAAACATTAAAAAAATTTTAATAAAGTAAAAAAAAGGTTCATATAAGAGTTTATGCTAATTGTATTAAACTAGCTTTAATATGGTCAATTTTTCTACTCATAGAAAAGGTCAGAGTACAATATGAAACTTTACAGTTAATTAACAATCCTGAAAAAGTCACAGAATAGATGAACCCGTGTATTTCCCAAAATAATCTTTTAGAGCTTAGAAATGCTTTTTTTCCCTCATCTTCAAAATTCAGTTCTACAGTTAACTTCAGCTCACCTCAGAAATCTGGCTGTTCAGTTTCCAGTAAGATTTCAATTGGCCCAATGTAGCATGGAATGATGTGCTAAACTATTAAATTGAAGAATGGATACTCCATTTTTTCTTTCATCAATATAAAGAGAATATCTTTGGAAAACTAAAAAGGATTTGGTAAGAATGTGTATCTTTTGAAGAAAAAAAGAAGGTGTGAGGATAGTAATCCTTTTTCTTCTTAGCTCTAGTATAATCTCTCAATTTCTGAGTTCTTACTAAATCTCCTCTTCATGGGTAAACTGAAAAGTTAGGAATAAACTGATTCAGCGATTTATACCATTTCTTTGGGAACTGTGTTACATTCTGTATGGAACTGTGTTTACACTCTGCTATAGGAAAAAAATTCTCTGTATGCTTTTTATATTCTCTCTCTGCTTTTATGGCAATGCTGTTCAGACTTGGGTTATAGCTTTCTTTCAAATGTTTGGTAATGACATTACACAAGGAACACCATATTAAAAATAAAAGGCATTCAATTTAAATTCTAAATTTCTTTCCTGCTGCTTTTCTGATAGTAGAGGTCACTTATCTTGCTCTCCAAACTGTAAACAGTTCCTGTCCTCTCATACACTGGAACAAACCAACATATCGTCAAAGACTTCTACTTAGCAGCCTGAGAAATGTCCTTCCAAGCTAAATATGGTTCAGCTCCAACCCTTAAAATATTACTGAAAGCTGTGTTCCAATAGCAAATGGAAATGTCTGTGTGATGTCAGCACCAAATTTTATAATTTATATACTAATTCTTGACCTAAAAGAAAAATCTTTACCCAGAGAGCAAAATTCACACTAAAATCAGTAAGAATGTATTGAATGACTATTTTGTATGAGACGATGCATTAAATGCATTAAAATACATACATACAAGAACAGAGTTCTTGTCCTTAAGGAATTTAAAATCTATCCTGAAAAATACAATGTAAAAGTATGAGAATGTAAAAAAGAATCCAAGGCTTCAGTGACAGCTGTTAAGATGTGGGGGACAATTCAGAGCAAGTGTGGAAGAGCTGTCATAAGTTAGTATATGATTAGTTTCAAAATGAGTCACAGAGACAATCACATTGGATGCTATATGAGTTGAAAATAAAAGACAATTATTTCATTTTGGGATGAGCAGGAAAATATTAATGGGAAAGACCAACTCGGAAATGGGTATCAAAGAATGGGTGTTTTGCACTGATAGGGAGACATGATGAGAACCTTCTGGAAGTGGCAATGGTAGAGGCTGAAGAGGGGATCAGAAAGCACTTCAGGCCAATCCTGACTGCTCGTCTTCTGCTCTCACTGCATGTCTCCCTCTTTGTGTTAAAATGAAGAAAATCATGAGATCGTCTTTATTTAGCAAAGGAGTCAATAATTTTTGGTGTAACTGAACGTACCAGAACTAAAATAAATTGGTCTAGAATAGCAAGGTGCGTAAAGCAACAAAACCACTTGCTGCCATTAAAGTTGCCTTAATTATAGCCACTAGTCGCCCAGTATAAGAAACAGGCACATTTATACCAAAGAAAGCAGTCCCAACCTGAGAATGACTTGGTAAGTGTTGCCTATAATATCTGTTCACAGGAACTATTTCCTACCACTACCACCAAGAAATGTCATAACTGTCTGTTACCAAGAACACATCGAGGTATCGATTTGGCAGAAAGTCAACTGAACTGTAATCAATGGAATGTGGAATTGCAAATGGAAAAGCCAATGATTCCTAGGCCGGTGGTGCTTGTCAAACTTTTAGCATATAAGTCACTAGAGGAACTGGTTAAAATATAGATTCGTTTTTCAGTTGGTCTAGGTGGGGCCTGAGATAAGTAATTTACGAGTTTATTTTGATTATTTATGGCATGCCTGGGTGGGTCAGTCTGTTAAGCACCCGACTTTGGCTCAGGTCATGATTTCACAGTTCGTGAGTTCGAGCCCTGAGTTGGGGCTCTCTGTGCTGACAGCTAGGAGGCTGAAGCCTGCTTTGGAGTCTGTGTCTCCCTCTCTCTGCCCCTCTCCTGCTTAAGCCTTGTCTTTTCTCAAAAATAAACATTTAAAAGATTTTAAGAATTGATTATTTATAATGTTCCCCCTGCCACCCCCACCCTGATAATAGAATGTAAATTCTAAGAGAACAGGGATCTTTGTGTACTTTGTTCGATGATGTATCCCAAGCACCAAGAATAGTGGCTGGTACATGTGAGGCAGTTAATCATTATGTGTTGAATGGGCAGACAGCATTACCCACAAACCCCCACACTGGGAGGATGGGGTTGCCACCTCTGACTTTGAGTGATTAGTTTTGCTCAAGAGACACCACTGACTGATTAAGACTAAGAAAGGTCTGCAACAAGGATGGAGGTGGCCAAGTGGCCAGGTGGCCAGAAGTTTCTGAGTCACTGCCTTCCCCGTGGGGCTCACCTTGCCTTGCATTCCAGCCTTCACTTGCCCAAAAGTTAATGGGCATTAGGATTGACTTGGCATAAATTTCAGCTCATGATCTGGCTTCTTGTGACTTGCCGTCTACCAGTTGTGACACTCCCTGGGTTGTTGAGTCTTGTAGACTTGGCTTTCCTGTCTCACAAGTCTTCATCTGAATTGTGCTTTCTCCAAAACCCTATGTGGTTTGGCTTAAGACCTAAATTCCACATTACCCTGGCTGATGACCTTCTAAGCTTTGGCAAAGTTAAAAAAGTTAGGCACCAGTTTGGCATCTAGCTTGAGATCACAGTATTACCCTATGAACTCCAAAAGATTGTGAGTCTGACATACCACAATGTCACAAGGTGTTTGAGCGATTGCATGAATATCCGTAAGGCCTATACATTACATCCTCATAACTAGGGAGGCTGAGCTTCCTTTCTTAGCCAATTCCATTTCTTGGGTATTTAGTGTTCATTTTCTTTACTCAATTTTATATTAGGCTGTTTTTATATCTTATTGACTTATAATTTTATTATTTTTTTTAAGTTTTTCTATATAATTTATTTTTATTTTATTATTTTATTATATTTTTAAAAATTTTTTTAATTTACATCCAAGTTAGTTAGCATATAGTGCAACAATGATTTCAGGAGTAGATTCCTTAATGCCCCTTCCCCATTTAGCCCATCCCCCCTCCCACAACCCCTCCAGTAACCCTGTTTGTTCTCCATATTTAAGTCTCTTTTGTCCCCTTCCCTGTCTTTATATTGTTTTTGCTTTCCTTCCCTTATGACTTATTGATTTATAATTTTAAAATATACTCTAGATACTAATTTTTATTACTTATATCCAATATAAATGTCTTCTCCCATTATGTAGGCTTATCATTTTGTAGTTTCTGTTGGACAGACTTAATTTTAATATAGTCAGACTTATCAATTGTGATTGTTTTCTGTATCCCGTCTGAAAAATCCTCCCATGATACGAGATTTTGAAGGTTTTTTTCTTACATTTTGGTTATTCAGATTTAGATCTTTAATCCATCTGGAATTTATTTTTGTGTGCGTTCTCAGGTAAGTATCGATAATTTCCCCTACTCAATCTGCAGTGCCAATATCTAATGCCATACATCAAGTTTTCTATATATGCATGACTTTCTTTTGGGAGTCTTACTCTGTTTGGTCTGAGTTTCTATCCCTGCACCAATACTATTTTGACTTAAATTAACATGGCTTTAAAATATGTGTTGCTATCTGATAGCTCTTTTTCAAATAGGTCCTAGGCATTTTTTTGTGTGTGCTTTCCATATGAATTTTAGATCAGCTTGCAAAATTCCAGACTCCCACACACCCACAAAAAACCTACTGAGAGTTTGATTGGAATGTTACTGAGTTTTAAAATCAGTTTGGTAAAAACTGACTTTGATACTGAATCTTACCATCTAAGAATGTGATATATTTCTCCTTTGATTTATATCTTAATATTCTTTGGCAATGTTTTGTAATTTTCTCCATAAGGACGTGGATGTCTTTTAGATTTGTTCGTAAGTATATTTTAGCTTTTCTTATTATTGTGAATGAGATCCTCCTAACTTACCCCCACCCCCCAATCACTTAACAATGTTTGGTTATTTTTGCCAGAAAGCTTTGGTGTTGCAGTTTGTCTGGCAGTCTGAGTTCACAGCTTCCCTATGGCCTATCCACAGGTAGCAGGTTCATTCTTCTATTTTTTTCATTTTCAGCTTTTTTAGGGAAATGCAAGAATCAGGCTGTCTTCTGAGATCTGCCTGACTGATCCTTCAGACCAAACTTGTCTTACTGACTTTTGAGCCCGTGCTTTTCCTCTGGTAAGGCTGGTGAGGTGGAGCTCACAGAAGAAAAGGGCATCCGTCATTTTTAAGGTCTCATTTTCAGAAGCTTAAAGGTTAGGAGTGTCTTTCCCAAAGTTAGTGATACTCACTGAAACCCCAGGACCAATTCCCTTACCCTTTACTACACATTTCCTTCTAAATTCTGCTTTGATAAGAAACAGAACCCAGGCCTCAACAGTGTGAACACAAGCCTTTAACAACTAGACCACGAAGTGTGATGCCCACACCTACCCAGAAGCCCAGGCTAGAAACCGGGGCATTGTCACCGGTGCACGAGTCCTGTGGACACTGCCTTCTTTTTTCTCTTTTTCTTTCCTTTCCCCTCCCTCCCTCTCTCTCTCTCTCTTTTTCTCCCTCCCACCCTCTCCTTTCCTTCCTTCCTCCCTCCCTCTTTCTCTCTCTTGCTTCCTCCCCCCTCCCTCCCTCCTTTCTTTCTTTTCTTTCTTTTCTTTTTTCTTTCTTTTTCTTTCTTTTCTTCCTTCCTTTCTTTTCTGTCTTTCTTTCTTTCTGTCTGTCTTTCTTTTGTTGATTTTGTTTTGCACCTAACTTATGATTACTGGTTTATTATAAAGGATACAACCCAAGAGGAGCCAGATGGAAGAGATGCACAGGGTAAGGTATGAGGGGAAAGGGCACAGAGTTCTGTGCCTCTCTGGTCACATCACCCTCCAGCACCTCCACACGTTCAACCCAGGAGCTCCTCGAATCCTGTAGTTTCCACTCTCTTCCAAATAGCCCACAAATCTACCCTCTTCTCCCCCTTGGGTCCTCTCTCACTGTGGCTGCTGTTGACAGCATCCCCTGGGCTCCCACTCCCCTTATGCCTCTCATACTCTCTCATCCTGCAGCAGGGTGACCTTTCCATTACAAGAACCTAATCAAATCTCTGCTCTGCTTAAAAACCTTCGGTGCCTCCCCCACCAGTTTGGAGTAGAACTCACCTCCCTTCTGTGACCTGCAGGGCCTTGGGGATCTGGCTCCCATCTCATTCTCTGACTTTACTTCCTACCACCTACTCTCTATTTATTGCCCTCCAGCCCCACTGCTCTGTATTCTGTCTCTGCAGAGCTCCTCACACCCTTGGGCCTTTGTCCCTCCTATTCTCTCTACCTACAACCTTCCTTCGCCAGCTCCTTGCATGGCTTTCTTGCAGGTGTCAGCTTGAATGTCACTTTCTCAGAGAGTCCTCCCCTGACCACCCAAAGCAAGAGCCCGACCCCTACCTGAAAGTTGCTCTCCACTATGTCATCGGGTTCATTGCTTCATATAATTGACCACAATCTGTATTACTATTTTTTTTTGGCCCAGAAAAAAAAATCTAACTGAAACATAATTTTTGGCCACTCCTTCTAGGATTTCTTTACCCCATAGTCTCACAAAATGTTTGGCTATGGTGGGAATGAGGGTTTTGTTTTGTTTTGTTTTTAGGTTGTGGTCAAATATACACAATACAAAATTTGCCATTTTAACCATTTTCAAGTGTATAATTCTGTGGCATTAAATACATTCACAATGTTGCACAATCATCACCACTACCCATTTGAAGAACTTTTTCATCTTCTCAAACAAAAACTCTGTACTTGTTAAACATCAATTCTCCAAGTGCCACATCTATTCTTTCTGTCTCTATGAATCTGACCCCTGGAGGTAGCTCATATAAGAGAAATTATACAATATTTTGTCCTTTTCTGTTTGGCTTGTTTCTCTCAGCATAATGTTTTCAAGGTTCCTCCATGCTGTTAGTGTGTATCTAGATTTCATTCCTTTTTAAGGCTGAATAATATTTCATTGTATGTGCACATCACATCTGGTTTATCCATTCATCTATCAATGGACATTCAGTTGTTTCCCTCTTTTGGCCATTGCGAACAATGCTATTGTATTAATTCTAAAAACATAGTTATTATATGTCTCCCTCCCCTGATGTGAGCTTCAAAAGGGCAGAGACTATTCAAATAGAACAGTGCCTGGCTTCCGGCAAGAATAGTATAAATGTCCAAGTCCAATGTTACAGGCCAAGTATTATATGCTAAACTAAATAGGCATACTTGATGAATATAAACAATCAAGAAATCCTTCCTTTTATGGGTCAACAGTACCAGTCAGCTGCGCAGGAGGGCATCATCTTATTTCCTTGTCTCTTCTCTTGTTCTCTTCCAACCCATCCCTCCTACTTCTGCAAGAATGAGCTCTTTAAAACATAAATCTACCATCTCACGCCAGTCAGAGTGGCTAAAATGAACAACTCAAGAGCCTACAGATGCTGGCGAGGATGTGGAGAAACGGGCACCCTCCTACACTGTTGGTGGAAATGTAAACTGGTACAGACGCTCAGGAAAACAGTGTGGAGGTTCCTCAAAAAACTATCAATAAAACTCCCCTATGACCCAGCAACAGC
>CM053574.1:66317987-66404369 GCA_028646485.1 Cryptoprocta ferox
TGATGGTCATGGTGGAGGTCATTTGTGGGGAAGAGCACTGGGTGTTATATGGAAACCAACCTGACAATAAACTATAAAGTTAAAAAAATAAAAATAAATAAAAATAAAAAATATATAAAAAAATAAAACATAAATGTGATTATATCACCCTTCTTAAAAACCTTCAATGATTTTCCATTTGTTCTTATAATACATCCAGACTTCTTACCAGGGCTTCCAAGGACCTGGGTAAGCTGGCCTGCCTTATCTGTTCAGTGTCAGTCCTAAGGAAGCCCCATGTCCAGCCATGGTGGACTTCTTCCAGTTCCTTGAATACGACATGGTGTCACATGGACTTTTGTAGATGCTCTTTCTTTTGCCTTAGATATCTTCTGCCCTCTCTATCCTCAGTTCTTAGTTGTCCTTTATATTTTCTCAGACATCACTTATGGGAGAAGCTTTTCCTGACATGCCAAGTCGAGGTTAATTGCTCCTACTGCGTTTGTAGGAAACTCCATGAGGGTAGGAACTGTGTTTGTTCGTTATTGAGTCTCAGTGCCTAGCATGGTATCTGCATTTAGTAAGGGCTCAATAAATATTTAATAAACAAATGAATAAATGTATAGGCCCTATCTATTGTGATGAAACAGAATCAATAATATTATGCTGAAGAGATTAAAAAATATCAACCTAATGGTGTCTAGTGGTCCATACACAGTCTTTTGGACAAATGTGGCCCATCTGAGGTCTATGAAAAACATTTTTTAACCTAATTACCTGGATCTCCTACATGACAGGCCAAATGGAGCCTTACCATCTGTCCTTCATAGCATTGTGAAACTCACTGCCACCAGGTGTCATCAAGGTAGGTGGGGATCAATTAGTAATTACAACTGAAGCTTCATGTAATTAATTACTTCATGCTCAAGTTTAATTCCTCTGACCTTACATCATGAAACCAGGGAAATGACAAAAAATAATTGAAAGGAAAAAAAATATGAAAAAAAATCCTGGGCAGACTTTTCCCTTGAGGCAGCCAAGAACTTGGAGAATTGGACCAACTACTGTATATCAACACATATTTGGATGAAATAACGAGGGTTGGGCAGAGTTGTTTGATTACAACTTAATCAGTGGTGTTAAGTGGTGTCAAGAAAGAATCTGTCAGCAGACATCAAAAGGATTCAGAGTGGCAAAGCTGGCCAATGTGTCCATATAACAGAGGCAAGAGCCCCAAATATGGGGAGCTGAGTCATTTGGCTATCTATCCCCTCACAGATATTTGGCTCTGTGACCCATGAATAGAAGGAGGAAAGGAAGGGAAGGGGAGGGGAAGGGAGGGAAGGGAAAAGAGAAGAGAAGAGAAAGAAGAAAAGAAAAGAAAAGAAAAGAAAAGAAAAAAGAAAAGAAAAGAAAAGAAAAGAAAAAGAAGAAAAGAAAAGCTGCTACAGTAGTTTCAGTTCAGTCCATTTCATGGTGAAATGACCTATGGCTTTGGAATCATACCAAAGAACCCCCTCTATCAATATTGGGCATGGATTTAACATTTTTTACACTATCACTTAATAACTAAATTTGGGTTGACATTTACAGAGATTTAGAATGTTTGTCTTCTCAACTCGGGATGCTCATCACTTACTGATGTTTATGATGTTTATCATCTGGCTCATGATAATGAAAAATTGAATCTTTGAGGTTGGTTAAATAAATTGCAGTGCATCTACACTGAAAATCTATTCTGCCCCCCATAATGATGCTGGAGGTCAATGACTGGGTTATGGGCATTTAGACATTTGCTAACATATAAATTCCAGAGCCATAATTGTGGAGATTCTGAATCTGCAGATCCAAGTTAGGGCCTAGGAATCTGAATTTTAACAAGCATGCCCAAGGAAATTTTTTATGCAGTGAGTTTATGGAACCCTCATATGGAGATCAATACTGATTTATGTGAAAATGTAGAGATTATTAAATGAAAAAACACAGGCCGTGTAATAGTGTGCATTACAAAATAATGTGTATTATAGTATAATCTCATAAAAAATACCTAGCTAGACAGATAGGTAGATAGATAAATAGGAGAACAGATAGATTAATACAGATATGTATAGAAAAAAGTTTGGAAGGATAGATAACTAAAGTGTTAACAGCAAACTGTGCAAGGACATAGTGTTTTTCAAAAAAATACTTTTGCTCTATGTATTATCTAATTCTCCATAATGCATTTATACTGCTCTTATGGTAATAAAAGGATATTTTTAATTATAAAAGGAATATTCTTTGAGTTCCTAATGTGCCTTGAGCATGAGGACCACAAAGATGAAATCAGGACCTGATTCTACCTGAAGGGATTCAGCCCTCGCAAGAGACGACAGAGTTCCCAGGTGCATTAGGGCGCAGTGTGGAGTCTGCCTGGCCTGAGCACCTGGTCCTCAGGAGGCAGCCCAGCTACAGGGCCGGGCATTACAGTGTCCCACTGATCTGGCGGCAAGGCAGCTGCGGAAGGCTAGGAAATCTATCGGCAATATTGGCAGTGGAGAATGATTTGCCATTTTAATGACAGCTAGGCTTTTGTCTTTTTCCTTCTGTAAAAGATCCACACCAAGACCATAAACAGAACGAACTCTAAGACCAAACCCAAACTAAAAACCACCACAAAAAACCTCCAGCGCCCAACATTAAAAACAAAGGAATAACATAAAAATAGGGGACATGTATAATTTTGGATTGGGACCTCCCTGGGGAAGGCTGAAGAGACATCTGGCATTTTGCTGGGCATGCTTTCATGCCTGCTCCCCCTTCTGGCCAGGCTGCTACTCTGCTCTGCCTGTTCTCCGAATCCTGCAACCTTCTAGTCCAACCAGTTGCCCCAACTTTCCAGTCCTCCAGTATCACATCCTTTAAACACACGGTATTTTATCTGATCATGCGTGTTTGGTATGTATTATTTGGTTCATGGATTATTTTTCTCGCATGACAACTTCTTGAAGAGAAAATCTTTCGTTTCTTCAAGTAAACTGCCAGGTCATTGAGAGTGGGGATGGTTTCAAAGACAATTCTAGGCACCCTGACACCCAAATGTTAGGCACTAAAAACATACTTTAAAAATAAATTATGTTGAACAAAAACATTTAGATTTTTATTTTTTTTAAATTTTTAAGTTTATTTATTTATTTTGAGAGAGAGAGAGGGAATGAGCAGGGGAGGGACAGAGAAAGAGAGAGAGAATCCCAAGAGGGCTCCACGCTGTCAGCACAGAGCCCCGTGCCTGGCTTGAACTCACAAACCATGAGATCATGAACTGAGACAAAACCAAGAGTTCAGAGCTTAACCAACTGAGCCACCCATTCGCCCCTAAAAATAGATTTTCAAAAGCTTAACATTGCAAAATAAAAACCTTCTGGTTAAACTGTCTGTTTACAAACAAATGCCAGTATAATTTTCTCACTACCCATTCTTATATTTCTTCAGCATTGCTACTTTATGCTCATGCATGCACATGTTTTATTTTAAATTTAACAGGAGGCACACGCTGATCGAATCACCACGTTCTGTGATTCTAAAAGCAGGTTTGGAAATAATTCATTTCTTTAATATCTAGCAGATGAGAACTACTAAACATTTTAACACACAGGACTGTCTCTTGGGAGAGGGCAAAGAGATGCAATCTTGGAAGAATAAGAATGCGCCTTCCTTAAAAAAGCACAGCTAAGAAGAGACTTAAATATCATTTTCTTAAATTCAGCTTGGGAAGAAGACCTGCTTCTGAAAAAACACTGATGAGAAGGATACATAATAACAAACGTTTGAGTCTCATCATAGACTCATGTTGTATAGCTTCCAATATACGTGTTCAAGACAAGGAAGGTAGTGCATTATGTAAAAAGCTTTATTTTAGTTTTGAATGGCAGAGCCAAGGGAAAGCAGAGGCACACTGTAACATCCCTCTAGCACCCTCTGGTGTCCTATTCACTGCACGCCTTTTTGAGTTCATTATTTGCTGTTTCGATAGCTATTTGCAAAGGAGCTCTTTGGGAAACCACTAATGTGTCTGCAGGGAAATGCCTCATCTAAGAAAACCAAATACCTGGATCTTACAACCGGACCGTATGCTAATTATGCCTATACACACAGTTTATCTCTCCTTGGGGAGCCAGAGGCGTCATTGCACATATTAGAGTCACACAGGTAAGTGGAGTCTGTAAAGGCTCCAAAAGGCAATCTTTATAATCCTATTCGAGGCTCCTTTTGTGGAACATTTCCACAGGAAGCCACAGACCTGAGGTGATCTGAGGAGAGCTGAATGTTCAGTGGATACTTGACATATGAAACCTGCTTTATTAAAAAGAAGTTGCGTAAATGAGATGGGTGAAGATTTATCATCAAAAGATATTTCATACTCTTTTTTTTGTGGGTCAGAAATGCAAATATCCTCCTTTAAAACGTACAGATTTAGAACTAATTTCAGATTAGTTAAAGTGTTAAAATAAATTAATAACTGCTACTCATAAATATTCTAAAGCTAAGCATAAGAGTATGTGAATTATAACTAGGCATAAACAAACAAATACACAAACCAACCAACCTACTCTAATACAATGAGTACAAATCTCTGAAGGAAAAATACACAAAGAGTTACAGGGTTTATATTACAGTAGTGAAATCGTGTCATTTTTTTCCCTTCTATAATTTCCTTTTTTCGTCTAGTCATCATAGGAAATTACTTTTATAATGGGGGGGGGAACTCACTTCAATAAATAAAAGTTCTTAAAGGAGAATGTGCTGCTCAAGTCTTTCTGAAAATATATGCAAAAGAAAATGAGGGCAAGGGGAGGGGTATTTTGTCCTGTTCACAAATTCTCTCAGTTGGTAACTGTAAATCAAGCTTTTATTTATGCGCACTTCACCTACTGCCTTTTGACTCTCTTCCTCACCTAATCCTAAATCCCAAGTGCTAGAAGTAGCTGTCCTCATTTCTGGCTACTGCCCGCCAGTCTTTTTCATTGTCACAGCTGAGTAATTGACAATTTATGCAATCCAGTTCAGTTGCTTAGCAACTGAAGGGTGGGGCTCAAAACAGAGGGAAACTACACCAGTAGCATTCTGCAATTGTGAAACAAGAAAGGAAGAATGGGGAACTGGCTATAGGCCATATAAAACTATTTTCAATATGAAATAAAACGATTTTCAATACATTCAATACTAAATCCCAAAAGGATAAATCAAACAAGAAGTGCTCTATATTCTTTTCATACAAAAACTATAATTACAGTCTTAAGAGAGCCATGTGCTTAGAATGCCATAAATAGGGCCTAAATGACAAATAAATATGAAGTTCCTTACTCTTGGATCTCTAAATGGGTCAATGGGCTTTGCCTTAGAAATCTCCGTAGGGAAAGGGTGTGGCTTAGCTGAGGGTGAGACAAACTTCCGTTCAGACTGGAGCTCTAGCCATGCAGGTGAGAACATGTGATGTGGTAAATTCTGATTGAGAATGTTCCAGAATCATGCCTGCTGTACTTTTCATCTCCTCTTGTATCAGCAAAAAGGAAGGGGAAAAGGGGGAAATAAATGAAACATCCCTAGAGGAGTTCTCAGTATTATGAGTTTTCCATTTCTGCCAAACTACCTGAAGTTTATGGCTAGCATCTCCTCAATGAATGAGAATCCAGAGGCCATAGGTCATAAAGATCCCATCTCCAAGTCACATTAACTTCCTCCATGCATCTAACTAGAAATCTATCAGATTTACAGTGCCAATATGTTTCTTCTTTAAGGCAGCCTCGATCACAAGTGCAGAAAGAAGAGGTTCCAGGTAACTGAACTGTCTGAATGACGGTAAGTTTTGATTTTATTTTCTCGATTAGTCCTTAGGAATTGAGTTAGATCAGCCAAGATCGTGCTATGAAATAAAATAGAAAATGTCACCAATTTTCCACTAGATTATCCTAAAGTTTAAATTCATTCATTCATTTGTTCAGAATGTTTTTTGAGCGCCTATTGTATGCACTGTTCCAAGCACTGAAGTTACTGTGGTAAATAATGCCACCAAGGCTCCTGCTCTCAGAGCTTACGGTACACTTGCATGTGTGCCCACACACAAACAAAAGAGTAAAAATTAATAAAGATGTCAGTGAGTAACTAATACATAGGAGAGAATCAAAGCAGAGGCATGTGACAGTGACTACTTTAGATTGCTATTGTGGGCGGCATCTCTAAGGAGGTGAATTAGGCTGAGATAAGAATGTTAAGAAGGATCCAGCCACTCCGAGATAAGAGCTGTCAGCGCAGAAACAGCATTTGCAAAGGCTCTGTGGTAGGCACATATCTACAGTGTTAGAGAAATAAAAAGTAAGCCAGTAGAGTTGGGATATAAAAGAAGGAAGAGAACTATATAAAATGATGTTGGAGAACTAGGCAGGGCCCAGATGGGGTGGGGGCTTGGTAAACCAGGGCATAGCCTGGATTTCATCGCAGGCCAGATGGGAAGCCATTGGGGATTACAACTGGGGGAAGGAAGGTGTCATAAATATTATTCATGATTTAAAAAAATTTTAATGTTTATATTTGAGAGAGAGACAGAGCATGAGCAGGGGAGGGGCAGAGAGATGGAGACACAATCTGAAGCAGGTCCAGGCTGCCAGGTGCAAGCTGCCAGCACAGAGCCTACAGAGCCCAATGCAGGGCTCAAACTCATGAGTAGTCAGATCATGACCTGAGCCAAAGTTGGACGCTTCACCGACTGAGCCACCCAGGTGTCCCTATATTCATGATTTTAAAAGTTCACTGTGGCTGTTGAAGGGAGACATGAATGGGAGTGGGGAGACACTTGGAAGGCAGGCACAAGAGGTGAGGGTCAGAGACATTGGTGGTTTGGACAGGGTGTTTATAATGGAAATGAGAAGGAATGGATGGTTGTGATCTGCTTTAGAGGCAAGGGTGGCAGCACAGACTGAATGTGGAAGGTGAAGGTAAGAAAATGATCAAAGACAAGCCCTAGAATATTTGTCTTGATGTTGGATGATGGTGTTTTCTCCTGAAATGGGAAAAGAGGGGGAGGAGCAAGTATGTGATAGAAAATCCATTCTTATGTTAGCCATATTAAGTCTGCAATGCCTCCCAGACTACCTAATGAAGGCATTTAGAATATGAGTTAGATCTTCTGGGGATTTGTGATGACCAGAGATACAGTCTGGGTATTACCAGTATATGGGATTGGACATGACCTCAGAGAGTGTAGAGGATAAAGAACAGGGTGCTTGGGACCCAGTGTCTTGGGATGGTCGACATTAGTGGTTGAGTGAGGGACGGGAAGCCAGGAAAAAAGATGAAAAAGCTGCAGCCAGTGAAGTATGAGAAAATCAGGAGTCTATGGTGTCCAAAGAACAAGTGAAAAAAAGTGGGTAGGTCAACACAGTTAGCTACCACCAGGCATCTCAGTAAGATATGGAGAGAATAGTGACCGGGGTGTTAGGCAGCATCACTAGGTCCAATGGAGAAGGGTGTCTGCACAAAAACAGAGCAACTGTTTTTGTTTGACAAAAGTCTGTCAAACACTGTGAATATCCTACAGTACTTCATAAACTTATTATCTCTCCAAGTTATATGAAGCTTCTTTTCACTATTTGTAGCTCATATCTTTTCTTATTTCTATAACTAAACCACCTCAGCAGGTTCCTAAATATTTTCAACCTTATGAACACATGTTGTAATATATACACATTGAAAACCGGCTTCAGCAATATCCATTGCCTTTCTTGTTCTTCCCTTCCTTATACTTTATTCAAAACCAAAGTATTCAATGCAGAACAGGAGGTAAAATTAAAATCAATTAATGTCTGTCCTTAGTAGAAAACATTTTTCTGAAAAGAACTTTGAAATCATTGGCTAAAATAAACTGGTGATTATTTCTGGGTTTCAACGATTCAAATGATACATTGTCTCCGTTTTACTTTAGAAAAACAGTGCCAGCTTTGTGTAGACTTGTAAGTGAATTGCAGTGATGGAAAAGGGTCCTGTGTGTCCCACCCCAAAATACATTTTTAAAAATTTTTTTAATGTTTGTTTATTTTTGAGAGACAGAGACAGAGTGCCAGTGGGGGAGGGGCAGAGAAAGAGGGAGACACAGAATCCGAAGCAGGCTCCAGGCTTTGAGCTGTCAGCACAGAGGCTGACACGGGGCTTCAACTCAAGAACCATGAGATCATGACCTGAGCCAAAATCGGACACTTAACCGACTGGGCCACCCGGGTGCCCCCTCCCCAAAATTCTTATTCTATTTTTACTTGGATATTGTCTTTGGTTATTGGATAATCTCCACATTTGAAGCCCGGGAAATTTCCATTTGTGGAGCCACTAAATTGAGTTGCTGTTGGTAGCTGTTTTTCTGTCCTCTGATCACAAGGAGATAGGCAACACGAAATGGGTGAAGGGGCCAAAAAGTACACACTTCTAGTGATAAAATTAGTCCCGGGGATGTCATGGACAGCCTGGTGACTGTAATCAGCAATATTGTATTGTATACTTGGAAGTTTCTAAGAGAACAAACCTGAGAGGTTCTCATTACAAGAAAAAAAAATTGTGTAACTGTATGTAGTGATGGATGTTAACTAAATTTATCATGGTGATCATACCACTCTATGTACATATATGGAATCAGGTACACTTGAAACTGTCATGTAAACTTGAAACTTGAAAAGTATTTAGGCAAGGAATAAAAGAAAAGAGGACACGCAGGCTTCCCAAGCTACTTTGCGCTGAGAGAGTCCAGTCACGAGTTGTTATTGTTTTTATGACAATTTAAATCTCCCCACTGCAGCTACATTCCCAGGTGCCCAATCTAGTACTCTGCAAACAGCAGCTATTACATCTAGTCCCCATTTTTCAGCGATGAGAGACAGAAACAAAATCCCCTTTTACCTTAATTGATATTCACAAAGAGCCACCAAATTTGAATAGGAACATAAGAAAGAGATGAAAATTCAGTTGGAGATGGAAAAACAAAAGTTATTTAATAGAGCTGTTCTTGTAGGAAATAATTTTAAAAATGGGACACTTGGCTAAGACATTAATTAGAACATTTTCCAAAGTTTTTCCTTGTTGCTATGGATAGGGAGGCATTTTTTTAAGATCACATTTCCTTGGAAAACTTACTCGAAAAGCAGCCTTTACTTTCTATGATACTTTCAAGTCACATCACTGGGTAAGTGAGTGTGGAATAAAATCAGGTGTATCCTGCATTTCCTTTTATGGCATTCTCTAACACTAGAAATTCCACATAACTGAAATTTACAACAGAGACCTTGAAGGAAGACAAGATCCCAAAGACAAAAATAATAATATTCCCATTTACATGGAGTTTCATGATTTATGAAGTATTTTCACTGTTTCATTTGATACTCAAATTCACTTGGTGAGGTGACTGTCATCCATCCCACAGGTGGGCAAACCAAGGCCCAGAGAGGCTGAAGGAGTCACATAGTCATTCAGAAAGGGTGCCTCCACTCACAGACTCCTCTGATTTTGACTTGTTTTTTTCCAACATGGCTTAGCTCTACTGCATCAAGAAGATAAACTCTGAGGGCGTCTGGGTGGCTCAGTCGGTTAAGCATCCAACTCCTGATTTCAGCTCAGGTCATGATCTTGTGTTCCATGAGATCAAGCTCTTCCCCCAGGCTCTGCACTGACAGCATGGAGCCTGCTTGGAATTTTCTCTCTCTCTCTCTCTCTCTCTCTCTCTGCCCCACCCCCACTTGTGCTCTCTCTCTCGCTCTCTCGCTCTCTCTCTCTCTCAAATAAACATTTAATTTAAAAAAGAAGATAAACTCTGCAAAAAGATTCCTGATAGATTTATTTAAGTTTATAAGTAAAAAATAGCAGTTAGTAGTTGGAGGATTCGAGGTATAGCAATCTAGTAGATAACTGTGTGCTCCTGGGAAGGTCACGGTGTCTCTGTACCTCAGTTTTCTCATCTGCAAAATGCAGGGCTTGGATTAAAGAGGCTTACAGCTCCAACATTCTGAGATTCTGTATTAGCCCAGCATATGACTGACTAGAACAATCTATGTGACTACTGGGCTAGTATTACATATTCCATTTCTCCACATGCTTTGGGGCATAGCAATTCCAGTCACATTGCCTAATGTAGTCTAGTTCAGCTTTAAAGTGGAGGCTTGTTAAATTATTCATGTGAATGCTCTTTCGAAAATTATAGACCTCTTTGAGTTTATCCTGTGTTTCCCACTAGACTATCAGTGTCTGAAAGACATTACTTTCTCTGTTATTCCCTATTCAGTGATCAAGTATCAACTAAGTATTTAATGTACATAGAGAAGCCAAGAGACAATTAGAAAAATATAATTCAAATTTGGTTCATGAAGCGTTTATAAAGAAGAAGATGTAAAAAACAACTAAGATGAAACAACTAAAAATCAACAGAAAGGTGAATTGGTGTAACGGACTTTAAGGATTGTATAGGCAATTAGTAATGAGCAAATATTTGTTCTATTCATGCTTAGTGCTGTGAGGAGGAAATATGAAAAATAAAAATGATTCTCCTTGGCTACCTCTTCTTCAGTTCTCTTAATTATGAGAGTCTGTGCATATGTGACTTTCTAACCTTTTCATGGGCATGAGTTTCTAAAATAATAAATGGAATTTCTTAAGAGCAAGGGTCAGTTGTGTGTGTGAGAGAGAATAATAAGTTGAAAGCAATGAATCTCATTTTTCTACATAACTTACAGAAAAATCATTTCCCTTAATTTGGAATGAAAACCAAGGTTAAGTGAAATTTCTTAAAAGAGCTGAGAACATTTTTGAGTGTGTAAAGGAAGGTGGTTTTGGACAGAGAAAGCCTGAAGATAGGGTGGGATGATTGTTGGGTGAAATTCAGAGGAAAGATGCATTCACTGAATGGGCTATCTTCTCTTTATTGGTGGTTCTGATCAATTGAGCAAACATTTCTGGAAGATCAGCCGTGCTCAGACTCGAGAGTGGGAGGGGTGAGGTGACAGATCAAATACTGTGGACTCAGAATGATGTGCCTTTTGTCCCCAGTTTCCTCCAGGAGGATGCATTTGGCTGAGGTCCCCCATGGCTCCCAGATCCCCTCTGTGTGTGACCAGTGCATGATCAGCACAGCCTGTGAGGTGGTTCTAGAATAATGATCGTGGCTTTATTTACACCAGATGGTACCAACTTCTTCTAACAGACCACTCAGTAATGCCTATTTTAGGAAATAAATTTTATCTACTTATGTCCCTGCAAGAAACAAATTTTGCCAATATGTAATCATCAGTAAAAAATTATGCTTATAACCAAAGACTTTGAAGATCACTTCATTTGGATTTTGAGGCTTCCTTGTACTGAGAACACAGGAAAAATGTCAAGAGAGAAGCAATGATAGAATTAAGTGATAGATCTATAGAAATCAAACTTATTAAAAATAGGAATAATAATTACATATTAGAACTGTTTTGAGTCTGGATCTAAGTTTAAGTTAAAGGGCTCTCAGGAATGGGGTAGGAGAGGAATAGAACTAAGTTAATCACAGGACAAAATGACAAAACATCCAAGCTTTGGGAAGAGAGGAGCCAGGGCTGCTCCAGGAGCCCCGGTCACAGGAACTAGACCCTCAGATCCTGCAAGATGGCTTCATTCTCTCCAGTGCAGACAGGCACATGCTCTGGGAGCACAGGGCAACAGAGACAAGATGTATCTCTTCCCCCTGCTTAAGTTCACAAATTCCCCAAGGAAGGACTTGGTTGCAGCTGATTTGAGTCATGAACTTATCCCTGAATCAATGATTGTGGCTTGGGAGGAATATAATGTGATTGGATTAGCTTGCTATCTCTCTCTCTAGAGGCACATGGCCTGATGAAAACTTTGTTTTGGAAGAATGGTGGGTAGGTAAGTTAAGATAAAACAGTAAATAGAAAATAGCCATGAGAACTATAATTTATGAAGACTCTCCTAGGACCTAGGACCCAGGTGCTCACATGTATTATTCTGATAAATTATTCTAGCAACCATGTAGTGCAGGTGTTTTTATACCTATTTCATAGACTGCAGAAGTGTTAACTATCTTTCCCAAGGTCATATAACTAGATAAAGGTACAGTGAGATTTGAATACAGATAGATCTGATTCCAAAGCCCAAGTTTATTCTGCTAGGACATTCTGCTGAAAGAAAGAAAGAAAAGAAAGAAAAGAAAGAAAAGAAAGAAAGGAAGGAAGAAAGAAAGAAAAAGAAAGAAAGAAAAAGGCAGGAAAGGCAAAAAAAACTATATTGACTTCATCTAGATTCAGCAAGGATGGGCAGTATGTGGCATATGTATTTTTACTCCCAAATTATGAACCATCCGGACATTATTAATTGATCACAGACCCTGAATCCTCAGCACGATACTTTAATCACATCAGACTGACACGTGTTAAAACCTGTCTGTAATAACTACAGCTCAGTTTGTTTTGGGTCTTTGAGGTTCAGAGCACACTTGCCTTCTTTAACTACTAACCACATCCCAGTCATTTTTCTGCAAATTTTTAACATTGTAGTACTTGATGGTGGAGGTGGAAATAAAGGAAATGGGCAAGACTACAGGCATCGGCAATACTTTATATTGAAAAGCATTTAACTATGGGCCTTTGGTACTGCTTGCTGCGATTTCAAAGGCAGTTATGGAGTTTTAAAAGAGACTTGGCATAAAGATTAGGCCAATAATTTACTGCAAGGGTGAAGTTTTGCTTCATTTCTCTATCCATTGAGCCTCAAGGAGTTCTTATTTGAGGATTAACGTCTGGCTGGGGCACAAAGGCAAGGATGGAGTTAAACAACAGAGGAGGGGTGAGAATAATGTCCGACAAGGAAAGGCACCCTTTCAAGCTTTGATGGGAGACAGAAAGTGAAAAAACGCGAAGAGCTGGCAATTATATTTGAGTGCAAAGCCTGAAAAAAACACCCTGAGGCCACTAAACCAATCCAGAATATTAAAATTTTAAAATGCTACTGGAAACAGGATTAACATTATTTTCCTTATATGGATTCAAGTCTAATGGATATGTTTATTTAACAATAAATATAAATTCTGGCCCCATGTGACCAGGGTTTTAAAATAAATCAGGACAAACCAAGGAAATGAACAAAAATAAATGTAATAAAATCTGCCTACCTCTTTTTTTTTTTTGGTGCACTTTGCTTGATTTTTATGGAAACCCGTTTTGCTGCCAGAATGTTTCTGTTTGATACAGGTCAATTTTTTATATTCTCAAAGAATTGTGTAGTGCAATAGAGAGATGGGAAATAAATTTAGGAATTATAATTTCTGCAAGCCAAATGGAATTCCTATTTTTCTGAGAAGTCTTTGTAATACCACTGTATCAATACTATCTAGGTTAATAAATATCTAGTCAACTTCTTTATCATTTTTATTATGAATTACCTCCTCTGAATAATACAATGCATGTTTTCTTGAAGCATTTCAACTTCATTTGTTTGACACAGTTTTTTGATAACATAAAAAATTCAGACTCACCAGGACATACTTCTGGTGCTCCATCCAGTTTCTCCTTTTTCTTTCTACATTGCTCACACCTGCCTATGCTTCTATCTCCTGGCTCCTGGCTGCCAACTCTGCCAACTTCATCTTTATCACTATATTCTCACTCACTATAGCCTCACTAGCAGAAATGCAGCCACACCACTGGTAGCGTAAATCTGGAAGAGCATGGCATAGTCTCAAGACTCTCAGAATCCAGGTATTAAAAGAAAAAGGAAGAGAAGACATGATTATGAAAGAGAGAATAGAGACAGTAGCATAAGAAAGACTCAGGTTGGCTTTGAAGATGGAGGAAAGAGCCATAGGCCAGGGAAAGCTATCAGCACCTAGGAGGTGGAAGAGGCAAGGAAACAGATTCTCCCCTAGAGTTTCAAGAAAAGAATTACATCCTTGATCTTAGGTCAATCAGATCCACGTTGGACTTCTGAGCTACAGAACTGTACAAAAATAAATTTGTGTTGCTTTAGGCCACAAAGTTGGTGGGGTTCTTTGCTATAGCAGCAGTAGGAAACAAAAATATCTCTTCTCTGAGATGAATACCTTTTTGGGCCACAAGTCATGTGTCTGGTCATCATAAATTAAAAATACAATCAAACCTCACCATAATCGGTTCATTGCAGGATTTCATAAAGTATGAGACTCTCCTAAACAAAAACATAAACCCCAGAGTCAGGGTTGCAGGGAATCCTTATTATATTAAATTAATTTTCTTACTTAATAATGATTTCTTACTCTCTTTGTCAAAGGCCTGTAAGGAACTTACTATTTATTGCCCATCCAAATTTATTTCACGTCCTTCATTTCTCTGCCCTCTGGTTCAGTCCCTCTGATCAGTCTTGGCATGGTCCAGTCCTGTCTGCTGCCCTGCATTGTTATTCATGGATCCCTGGGTCTGAGGTACTTCCCTCCTCACGCTAACTTGCCAAACCAGAATATTAAGATTTTAAAACACTAGTGGAACCAAGATTAGCATTATTTTCCCAATTCCTCATTATTTGCTTCATTCACAGGTTAAGCCAGCACCCTCATGACCTTCAATGTTTCCTGAGACTTTTCATTCCTGCAGGAAGTGGTGTAACCAAGCATACTGAGCACAGAGATACTATTACCTACACAGGTAACAAGTGCAGTGAGAAGAGGAGAGGCTGTGAGGTGTTGTGTGGCATCATCCTGTCTTTAAAAAGCAGGGCAGAACCCAGAGCCCCTTTTTCTCTTGTCACACTGCCTTCTGAGTTCCCAGAGTCATCTGAGTTTATAATTGGCTGCATCCAAGCCATCTATCTTGGGCTGCAAGCTCCCTGGGGAAAGGAAAGAGACTTTATCTTTCTTGGACTCATTTCCGTGTTATACCAATTACGGGGCCTTCCACAGTGTTAATAAGTTCCATCATTTGGTTCCAACATCTCTACACTGGGTGTCATCTTTGTATCTCTGTGGCAACATATTTTCTGTTTTAGAGTAACAGAGGCAGGCTGCCTGGCTTCCATTCCCAGTTGTGCTTTCTCTCTGTGGGAGTTTGGCCAAGCTACTGAGCCCCTCCCAGGCATGCGTTCCTTCACTGACAATAACAGGACCTCATTCTCCTGAGGATTAAATGAATTCATGTACGGAAAGCCCTCAGAAATGTTTGCATTATCATTCAAGTTTTCATAAAGATGTCATGGGGTGCCTGGGTGGCTCCGTCGGTTTGGTGTCTGGACTCTTGGTTTTCAGCTCAGGTCATGATCTTAGAGTTCATGGGATCCTGCGCTGCATTGGGCTCTGCCCTGACAGTGCAGAGCCTGCTTGGGATTTTCTCTCTCCCTCTTCCTCTTTCTCTCTGCCCCTCCCCCACCTCACACATACACTCTCTCTCTGAAAAATAAACAAATAAACATTAAAAAAAAGATCTTTCCACCAGAGCATTCAGCACTCCATCTCCGTGGGAAGCTGCGGAGGACAGAGCATGGGCTTTGGTGTCTAGCTGCCTGGGTTTAGTGGAAACTTCACCGCTCACTAGCTGTATGGCCTTGGGCAAGTTGCTTAATCTGGACTCATTGTCTATAAAATGATAGGAGCACTTTCAAAAACTACTTCCGAGGATTAAGTGATGTAAGTCACGTAAAGGGCCAATAGCAGTGCCTGGCGCATTAGTAAACAATAAATATGAATTTTAATTAGACATCAACAAATACCCTTCATAGAGCACGTGGGATGACACGTGAGTTGTTTTCTGTCCACCCAGAGAGAGAGGCAGCCACGGGCAGCTCAGTTCTCTCCGCTGCTCTGTGCTCATGCCGAGCTGGAGGGCTGTCAGTCTCGGGGTTCTGGCCTGGCACACGCACTGCCGGCTCCCAGCGTGAGGAGAGCATGAGCCCCCAGCAGCCTCTAAGGAGCGGTGGGTGGCATCTGTGCAGACTGTCATTAAGCCATGCCCAACCTTCCAGCTTCCAAGGAGAGCAGGTGCCCCCACCTGTAAGCCCTTGGCGCCACACCCCAGCTTGCAAAGCTTCCACAGTGAGTCCTTCCGTCCGCCTCAATGCAGAAATCTGCCTCAGCAACTGAATTCTGGCCTCTTCTCTGCAGCAAGTGGGGCTGTCACCCATCAAGTCCCCCATGACCTTCTCTGCAGCAAGGGTGCCGCTGCTGGGTTGGCCCCCCCCCCCCAACTCCTGGGCAGGCAGCGGTCAGCCGTGAACTTCCTCCCTGTGGCTCGCTCCACCATCTTGCTACCATGAGCCACAGCCCGAAGCCGGAGAAACATCGCTGTACTTTCAAAGGAGGTGCTAACAGGCCAGTTCATGTCACTGTTCTGGGACAGGGCTGACAACCAATTTAAATGCTAAATACAAGGTGAAGATACTCGGCAACACTGAGAGGAAAGGAGCTGACTGGAATGTGGTTTGCCTGGGGTTTATGGAAGCACCCACTGGGCAGGGGGCCCTTGCTTAGCCCCACTAATGGAGCAAATGCTGCAGAATGATGGGAAAGACGCTCCGGACCACAGACTGAAATATTGACAGAGTGTTAAAGGAGAAATTCCCACTTTCTGAACCTCCTCCTTGAATGCACTGTCATCTTTCACATATCAATGTGTCGAACTATAAAATTCTGCACAGGAACAAATTGGCCTCACATGACCACTTCCACTTGCAACGTTTTGCCATTCTCCCCACTGACTGATTTCAATCCAGGTTCTTGGTCTAATACTCTCCGAAACCTCGGGTGGTGAGCTGAATAATGGCCCCTCAGGGATGTCCACATCCTGACCCCAGGAACCTGTGTGAATATGTTATCTTGCATGGCAAAATGGACTTTGCAGATGGGATTAAGTCAAAGTTCTTGAGATGGGGAGAATATCTTGAACTGTCTGGGTCGGCCCTAAGTACAGTCACAAGAGTCATTATAAGGAGACAGGAAAATTGGAGTCAGAGAGGGAGATGTGACCCTAACCCTAACCGCAGAAGCAGTGGTCAGAGTGTGCAGGTCTGTGAGCCAAGAAATGCAGCCTCTAGCAGCTGGAAAAGGCAAAGAAAGGATTTTCTTCTAGATTCTCCAGAAGGAATGCAGCCATGCTGACCCATTTTAGACTTCTGATCTCCAAACACGTAAGACAGTAGAGCTGCGTTGCCATAAGCCACTAAAATTGTGGTAATTTGTTGCATCATCCTTAGGAAACCAATACATTCCGAGTAGGGTACGCAGGACCTACCCTCCTGTCTGTACTATCTGTACAAAGCAAGCCATAAATGGGCAAGACATCAAAATAGTATACGTTGCTTACCAGTTCCTAATCATCTGCACTACACATAAAATAAATAAAAGTAATGATCACCAGGGTAAAGATTTAAACTCTCCAGTATTTGTTTTTAAGGTATTAAAAAAAAAATTTCTGGTCATAGACTCCAGTGGGTTAAAGCCTATAATTTTTCAGCTCATTATGAGTTTCTTCCACTTTATGTTTCTTTATTTTTACCATTCTTCTTCTATTCACAAGGTCAAAGCTTGTGGTCTAAATTGATCGCTTTTTCTTGTCTCAGAGACTTGCCCAGTCAGGAGAAAAGCTCTGCTGTGGTTTTTAGCTCCCAGAAACCCCATGGGGCTACTTAGTTAGGCAGCTATGAAGTCTGCTTTATTCTGAGGGTGGAGTCCTGTTTTGAGGATGGGAAAAAAGTTCATACTCCCAGGGCTGTTGAGTAAACCCAGACAGCCCTGCTTCCTCCCGTGCCTGGGGCACTGTTCTTACCACAACTGTCAGAGTCCCACACTGGAGCCTCTAGAGTCTGTAGGGGGCTGCGGTCAAGGACTAGGAGCTTGGGATGGGGGCGGGGGGGCTCGTCCAGTTGACAGCATCATTTCAGATGTGTGCCTTCTTCTGAACGAAGAGATGTTCCGAACGGAAGGTACCAGGCTCCCCTCACCACAAGCTTGTAACTTGTGATTCTAAGAGACTGGTTATCTTCTTATTTTCTTCCAGTCAAAATGACATAAAGGCACTTTTTCTTCAAGCTTGGCACCGAACCCCATTTAAACCTTTACTTGAGTGAGCGCCAAACACTCTCCCTAACTTGAACACGCCTTCGTCCAGCCCACTTTTTAAGAACCAAATCTTTGAGAATATTTCAGAGAGGGCTCCCTCACTCCTGAACGTCCCTGACATTTGTCTTTCTGGTTTTCTATTAAAGTTCCAACTTAAAACAAGGTCACGATCTAAGTCTATAGGTGAGTCTAGTATTTTGAACTTAGAAAACTTTTCCCCACAGATATAACTATAGCAACAACAATGAACAAGGGCCGCCACAGAGAGCCACGAAGGCCGAGCACTATGTGGCTTCAGGGCCTTGCTCTGTCCAAGGCCCAATGCCAATGTTTACAAACTGAATACTGCACGCAAGACACTGTGCTGTGCATATCATGAGGATCAGTTCATTCCTTTATTACCCACAAAATCTTATTATTTGCATTTGCAGATGGGGACACTGTGGTTTTGAGATATAAACTGTGAAAAGTTATAGTCAGTAAGCTGGGATACAACTCAAACCCAGGCCTGTTTAAATTAAGAGGTTAGATATTTGCAACAAAGCCAGCAAAACACCAGGAAGTAATGCTGTTGCAAATATAGCATAAACAATAAAACTGAAATGAGAACTCATATTGGTTGGACTACACATTTTGTTGGAGTGCAAGATAAAAGAGTTGTTGTAGATGAGATGCCCCCCCACCTCCACCAATAGAGAGGATTTGTCTTCAACTACTAAAAGATTGATACTGGGGTTCTAATCTGTATGTCTGCTCTAGAGCAATTAAAGATGAGAATAACTGGGAAACATAAAAATACAGCACACTCTAAATGAGTTTCTTAAACTAGTCATCAAGAAATCCTAAATATTTCCAAAACCCTGCTTAAAGACGCACATCATTACTTAAACTCAATTCTACCACCCCAGGAATTATTTGATCTTTTGAATAACTGTAATCAGTATAGCAATAATGATAAAGGTGAGAGCATAAAACCATATCATAGTAAGTATAATTTCACATAGAAGGAAGCTCAATCTGTACAGTAAAAAGGTACATAAATTACAGGGGCTAGCTGGTTGAATGGATATGGTGCTTGTTTCCATTATTTGAAAAATACTGGGTATTAAGACCTTGCTTGAAAATGCAAAATCCTTGTTCTATTGTTTCTGGGAATAACACACTTAACATACTTCATTTTAATTTTTTTCCAAAAATATAACTTGTTATAACTTTGAGTGCCCCTGGAAGTGAACTTTTGTAGGTGCAAATACCAATACAATGTGGTATCTCTTCTTGATTTTTCTATCTTCTGGAGATGTTTTCATTTGCCACTTATTTTTATAGTACTTTCTGATGTCTGTTATAACTGTAAACTCTACTTCACTGTGATTTTAAAATTCATATGTCTTTCTCCTCCATCCTGACCCAACTATTAGAGTATGAGTTTGCCCAGTTTCTCAAGGATGAATTATTCATCTTCTGTGCAATTATTCACTAAATGTTAAGTCTTCTATGTATTGAGCACTATGCTGGTATCAATAGCCCTTGCCCTAGTATAGAGCTTAGCTTACAATAGTCGCTAAAAAAAAAAAAAAAAAACCACTTATTCAATATATGGATATTTCTTAACATGAAAAACTTAACAAAAATTAGAAAGATTTGGGCACTCATGAAAATTAGTAGAAATGGGGATTTTGACGATGGGGGTGGCTAAGCATGTGTGAGGGCAGGGGCTATATGGGAAATCTCTGTACGTTCTCAATTTTGCTGTGAACCTAAAACTGCTCTAAAAAAATAAAGCCTTAATAAAAATAGAAGCGGAAATGTTTCCAACTATTTTGCTTAATATGATCTTATCTCTCCAAGGGTGAAGTAAAAATGTACTGTAATATCATAATACGGCACTGAAGAAGCTTTAGAATATACAGTATTTGCTGTAATGTCAGCCTGTGGGCAAAATGTTCCATGGTATTTAAGTGGGGTATTATTAATTTCCTTCACTGGATCCTTGATTTACTTAAACACTAAATTGTTCTTTAAAATATCACTAATTGCAACACCTGATCATTCAGGCTGCGAAGTCTCCTTGCTATAGCTCATTTCCTGTCCCCCGACCCTGGGGCTGCATCAGTTTCTGTGTGCCTGTTTTGTGACTTAGCAGCAATATTACGGATGGGTAGCACTCATGGGCCTGTCTTTAGACACATTGATAAATATGGAACATGTCTGATTGTGTTGTTCTGACATCTGAGAATGTTATTTTTCTCATGAGAAATCATCTCCCATCTAATTTTCACGACTATAAAGTGAAATCATTCAGTATATACTGATGGCTCAGAACGAACCAACGGGCACTATTCCACCCATGTACAAGATTGTGTACACATGCTTATTAAGACTATTAACCTTATAATTGTAATCCCTGTTTCTTTTCTGAGCGGGCTGGACTCTCTCCAGGAACCATCAGTTCTTTAAGTGAGGCACTCAAGAGGATAATTGGCTATCCGGTCAAGACAACTGATTAATGACATTATGTGGTTCCTGCCTCAACATGGTTTTGTTTCCTTTGCTTGCGCTCATAGTAAAAATTAAATAAACAAATAAAAACATTATAAAAAGGATACATTTCTCTATGTTATTTTTTATCTGGCAATCATGGACTTAATATTATAGATTATTGTTTACATATATAAGTATTAGAAACCTAATACACGCAATTTTCTCCTTATGCAATGCAAAGTAATAATGTAATCCAGATCATTTTAAATTGCACTTATTTGAAAAGAGCAGTAAACACAATTTAGAGTATTTCATTCAACACTGCAAGCAAGGTAGTATATTATAAAACTAAGCAGAAATTCTTATGTATTTTCTCTCAAAAGCTAAATGACTGATTTATCAGAGGTATGCTCTCATAATCAATACTGAAAGTAGAAAGTGAGAGCCTTGATTTCTTAAGCTTTACAGAAAGTTTCCTATAAGTAAAAGAAGAAAAAGAGAAAAGGGCACTTTTAGAATCAGCTGACGTATAGAATAACGTAAAGCTGCAGAAACCTAATCTTAAAATATCGGTTTCAGATTAAGATTTAGAAATGAGGTGCAAGGTTGCCAAGGTGAATTCTATAAGATAATGTACAAGAGGAGCCAGGCTGGTGAATAATTGATATGTGCCTAAGATTAG
This sequence comes from Cryptoprocta ferox, assembly GCA_028646485.1. Classification (NCBI taxonomy): domain Eukaryota; kingdom Metazoa; phylum Chordata; class Mammalia; order Carnivora; family Eupleridae; genus Cryptoprocta; species Cryptoprocta ferox. The sequence continues at coordinate 66,339,203 of CM053574.1, forward strand.
AAAAGCTAATTTACAGGCTGTTCTATGTGACAGGCACTAGGAAGTCTCCAACGAGCCAGTGAGGAGCCTGACAGTCTGCGAGGCAAGGTCACGTGTGCGGTTCCCTACTACTAATCACAGAGAAGCATGTTACAGGCAGAATGGCTTTATGCTAATTTACACGAGTTATATGAGACTGTTAATTAGGCAATAAAAAGACAATAAAAAGGCAATAAAAAGTGGTGCACTAAGTTCAGAGCATTTTCATGTGTGTATCTCATGGATCCTCCCAGCTGCTTTCTAAGACATTTACACAGGCAGAAATGGTGTCTCACAGAGGTTAGTGACTGAGCACAGGACCCGCCCTTCTGCCTCACCTTCTCCTATAAAATAAGCCCCTCTTACGTGAATGTTTACTCTCAACATTCAGCCTTAGATAAACAAGCAGTACTTCTGATGCACTGAAAACATAAAGCCTGCACCTCCTCAAGCCCCAGCTAAATAGAGTTCTGTTTCATTCCTTGAGCAAAGGTATGGAAAGTGTCTTTAAAAATATACTATTTTCCAGGGCACCTGGGTGACTCAGTCAGTTAAGCATCTGACTCTTGGTTTTGGCTCAGGTCATGATCTCGTGGTTCTTGAGATCAAGCCCCGTGTTGGACCCTGTGCCGGCACCGCAGAGCCTGCATGGGATTCTCTCTCTCTCTCTCTCTCTCTCTCTCTCTCTGCCCCTCCCCACTCCACCTCTCTCAAATAAATAAACTTAAAAAATTATTTAAAAATGTACTGTCTTCCTTTTATATTTTAAGCAGATCAGGAGACTTGACAAGAAATCCAAATCCCAAGGAGACGCACCTTCACCTGCTCCTACCTGTTGAATTGCATTGCTTTCTCACACTGTCATCCTGGGACTAGAAATATGCTGAGTAACCAAACACAAGCAAATGGAGAATTAACAATGCTCACCCCACCTGAAGTCCTACCCCTAACACAAGGCATTACAAAGCTATATAGCTTTTATGTAAAGTATTTATTAATATTTATGCACAAAATAAAGGCCTGGGAACCCGCCCTGTTATGTTTCTTTTCATTTAACTGACCTCCTTTCAACTCCATGTTCTGTCTTAAGGAAATGTATTGCCATATCTGATAGTGATGTTTTCCAAATGCTCTGGGCACTGAAATGAGGGCTGGCATCTAAGAGGAGGTCCTGGTAGCCTTTCATTTGTGCATGCCAGCCAGCAACAGCTGACAGCAGGGTCAGATGCTTGAGCGCCTGGTGCTTAGTGGGGGCTTAACTGTTTGCTCATTTCACACACATTCCATGGTTTGCTCACTGGTGCCACTGAACTCCTGTGTCCATTGAGCCCCCACATGAAGAATTTGGTAGCTAAAATGGCCACTCTGCAACATCCTAAGCATTTTGAAGGGCTCTCCCATGTTGACTTACCCCAATTAATATGTAGGCAGATGGATATCTGCAAAAGATTCCTTCCTGCAACCTTATTCAGGCAAGGCTGATGTACCAAAGCACAAGCACGCATTATGCACTGGTATAAGCGTGTGTTTTGAATAGCAGAAATATTACATTAAACTGAACACTTTAAAACAGCAACAGGAGGGGCACCTGGGTGGCTCAGTCGGTTAAGTGTCCGACTTTGGCTCAGATCATGATCTCACGGTTCATTAGTTCGAGCCCCACGTGGGCTTGTTGCTGTCAGCACAGAGTCTGCTTCAGATCCTCTGTCCCCCTTCTCTCTCTGCCCCACCCCAGCTCAAGGGTGCACACGTGCACTGTCTCTCACCCTCTCTCAAAAAAAAAAAAAACATATAAAATAAAATAGCAATAGGAATTATTCAAGTGGGAGCAACGTCTGCTTATCACTATTCCTGATTTCCCTCCTCAGCCATCTTGCAAGTATCAAAGAAAAAAGAAAAAAACAAAAAACAAGGTCCAAACATGGCACAACCAGTCAGGAATGCATGATTTGGCCTTGAAGAAAGAAAAGAGCATTTGGAAGTGGCGGAATCCACAGGAGCCGAGGTGATGTGATGGGGGTGGTGACTCAGCGGAGGCTGTTGGGGGTGGGGGTCTCCTGAGTGGCACTTTCAACCTTTGCTTGGCTGCAGCCCATGATGGGACTTGCTTTTCCCATGGAGCCCCAGGACATACAGGACACACATAAATGGGGGATCTGTATATACACACATGCATGTGTGCGCACACACGCACCTAAACACAGACTTATATTCAATTATGGCACGGCTCATTCTCCAGAAAAGTTTTATAAATCTTTTATAGATACCGAAAAATTAAAATATTTTTGTAAGTATTTACTTATGAAATGTGTATCAATAATACATTTCCAAAGTAAAAGAGATGGATAGAAATAAAAGTTAACCTACTTGGAAGAAAATTGTGGCACCAATTACTGTTGGATTCCCTCCTCTATTTACAGGCAATAAGATAATTGTTTATGTGACTGTACATCTGGGTAAAACCAAGGCCTGGGCTCAGACCCTGCAGGTGGGTGGAAGAGCTTCAACCCTTTGTCTACCTGCCAATTTCTAGTGCCTCATGTCCCCAGATGGGACTCCAGTGGAGTTTTTCTTCCATATTAGCTCATGGTGCCCACTAGTTTACCTGAAAGCTGAGAGGTCTTTTTGGCATAAAGAAGCTGAACCCCAGCCACTTCCCTTTCAGATTCAAAGTTATTAAGACCCTTCTCATTTGTCATAGCCTAAGAAGCAAGATGAGAGAGAGAAAGAGAGAGAGAGAGGGAGAGAGGGAGAGAGCATTTGTCTGGTGACAGTACCTTGATTGAGACTAGATGGAAATAAAGAACAGAGGTGTCCGAGAGAGGAAGCCTCTGGAAGACAGGAGGACACAGAGCCAGTAGAACTGCCTCTGCACCAAGCACTGGACACTGACAGGATATTGGTCTATGTCCACAAAGTGACTTATTCTAGAATCTGATCCAAAGCTGATGGTGGCAGTCGGCTCCGTCAGGGTGGTGCTCTCAGGTTGTGCGAGAGAAACAAGATAGCTGTGCCACTGGAGCTTTCGGGACAGAGTGCCACTCTGAGGGAAGGGACATCTATTCTTACCCCCTGAGGAGCCCCTACAGCCTGGGTGAACCAGCAGGGTTTGTGACAACACCGGCGAGCCCCCATTGGGAGGGAGACAGCACTTGGCTCCACTCTGTCACTTTTCTGTGTCTTTGGACTTCAGCTAACGGCAAGGCCTTTAGCCAAGGCAGGGGATGGAGCAGCAGGACCCGCAGGGTTGAGTAGCTCTGCCAGAAACTCATCTCCATGGGAGTGCCAGGGCATTCAGCTCCCTCAGGTCATGGCAGCAAGAGCAAGAATTTGTCGCTCCGGGGACTCAAGCAGTCTGGCTTTGGAGACTTCTTTGTCTCCAGCTTTTGAAATGACTCTAACACAGATGGAACAGTATCTGCTTCCTTTTGAGGGAATAGTATGTGGCTCTCTGTCACAGGTGCAGGCCCAACACTAAGGATTTGCTAGAATTCCTGCTATGCTGACCGAGAGGGTCGGGCGGTGGCAGCGACATCTGGGCCAGCTGGCGATTTTCCTCCATAGCAGGCAGCACAGACATCAAAACCGACCTCAAGCCAGCCGTAAGCACCTTTGTGAGTTATTGACATCAGCCAAGATGGCGGTGCTGTGACCGTATCGTGTTCAGCCTGTGCTTTGAGGAGAGGGGATGGCATTGCTTGTACAAGCAATGGACACACTGGTTCCTTTCTTTCCCTTCTTTGCTCCCCCTCACCCCCGGCTAGGTCATTTACTGAAAAATGTTTGTGCATAATTATGAACAAAATGCCGGCTAGTAGAGCTTAGAAACTGGTGATTATGAAATGGTTAAAGAGAAAAACACAAAAATTTTTAATAATGCATCCAGAAAGATGTTTAAGAGTGGAACATGGGAGGTACGACTTGGGCTCACCCTCAAAACAGGTCTCTTCTGCCCAGAACTGGATGAGGGTATGAACTGAAGACCCTTCTCGTTTGTCTCAGCCCAAGAAGATGAGACAGAGAGACAGACAGAGAGACAGCGAGAGAGAGAGAGAGAGCAAAAAAGCATTCCTGGCATAATAAACAGCTGCAGCAGGTATTTCCCAGAATGTTTGAAATCATGGGAATACATTTATACAATAGAAGAACTTCAGAGTAGAGTTAATGACAACTAGATCCTTTAAAGTCTAAATTTGAAGCATCGTGAGATGGGGGTGTCTCTGCAGCCTACCACGGAGGATCCAAGCAAGGAGGCTTCTACTCTGTCACTAAACAAATGAGATGCACAGAAAAGGGTCAGCATATCTGAACCATAGACAAGAAGAGGCTCTGAGCAGGACTAGGATGCTAATGACTCCCGAACTGGGCCAGAACAGCAAGGAACCAGGGTTATTGAGGGAAAAGCACTGTAGGATGGACGATGGTATATGATTTGCCTTTTTTTTTTTTTTGCCATCAATAAGAAATTTACTTGTTTAAAAAAATCCAAATACTGGCATATTCCAGAAAAATGTAACAGATTTACTTACAATCGTTACAAAGTTGAATTGCTGGAACTTGTTCACCGAAACATTTTCATTCACATTAATGCTTTACATCCCTGCATTTATATTAAAAATTCACACACAAATAAAAATGGGAAAAAAAGTTGCCAATACCTAATTCCTGCCCCCTATTCTTGCCATATACTTAGGTACTCTTTAACCCATTGGGAAAAAATAGCTAAGGTTCAGAACTACCAACAACAGGAAGAAGAGAATTTTTTTAATGTTTATTTATTTTTAATTTTGAGAGAGAGTGACAGAGCAGGAATGGGGGAGGAGCAGAGAGAGAGACAAAGAATCTGAAGCAGGCTCCAAGCTGTCAGCACAGAGCCTGATGCGGGGCTCGAACCCACATAATGCAAAATCATGACCTGAACTTAACCCACTGAGCCACCCAGGTGCCCCCAGAATATTTTTTTAAGAATGAAATGTTTTCCATCATATTGGATTCTTAAGCCCATCCTCATTTTTGTGAGGAAAACCACAATTCACCTTCCTCAGGTAAATCTTTCCTTTTCTTGAGGAAATCCAAGTTGAAGTATTGTGACAGGTAGTTTCATAGATTCCCAAATTCTTGTCAAGGTGCAGGTGCTCAGAAAGGTCAAATCCAATCAGAAACGACCTTCCTCATTCTTGTCTGTGGGTGCTACACATTACATCGGATGCTATGGAAAATATGCCAAATAAGAAATGGACTTGGCCTCCATGCTCCCAGTTTAATAGGAAAAATGAAGACTGTATATAAATAATGATCATAGGATGTTAACACTGCTAAGTCCCAACAAAGAAACACAGATAAAGTGCTGTGCATGTTTATTAGAAGGATAAATGATTTCTAGCTGGAAGTGGCAGCAAGGAGAGTTGGGAGACCAGAAGTTTCATGGCCAAGAAAGTGTAGCACAAAGGCCAAAAGCCTGGGCTTTGGAGTAACACGGCACGGATCTGAGTCTGTTCTACCATCCCAGGCAACTCACTGAACTTCTCTGCATCTTAGTTTCTGGAGTTGGTAAATGCAGACAGAAACAGCATCACTCGAAAGTTACATGCGCTGATCTCCTGATAGAACACAATGTCTTGCACCTGCAAGTGTGTTCAATTAATATTAGCTGCTAATGCTGTTACACAGGAAGCCTTTGTTGACCCTGGCCTCAAAGGCCAAGGCTGATTTTGATTTGTGGGGTGGGATAGGGTTGTGACAGGGAAAGCCATGAAAAGGCTGAGGTGTGAGAGGGTGAGTGTGTGATGTCGCCCTTCCCGTCTCTTCCCTCCGCCCTCCCAATTCACTCCGTTAAAGCAAACGCAATGCTATGGTTGGAATGAGAAATGCTGCGTGTCCTTACATGACCTCATGGCAGCTCGATCCTCCCTCATGCGAGGGTGAGGGGGTGGGGGGAAGAGAGGAGGCCTCACATATTCCACCCTTTGTGTGCACAGGCATGTCAGTCTTCGGTGACATTCCTATTGTGGCTGCACAGGTGAGCCAACCGATTCCCATAATGTAAAATAGAAGACTTGTTATAGGCGTACTGCTCTGTCTTTGGCTCAAACAGGAAACAAGTGTTCATTTGCATAGCATCCTCGTTAAGCTTACACATGACTCTATTATGCTGGAATCTGAACCAGCAGGGCTCACTCCCCCCCCCCCCCAAAAAAAAGCTACAGGCTTAGAACAAGTGAGTTTAAAAAGCTAGCGCCTCTCACATTCTGGAATCACGTTCTAAGTGCCTTTCAGTCAAGTTACAGTTTGAAACCAGTGGGAGGTTCAATAAGGCGACAGCTTCCAAATTGAGGAGATCCTGACTCTGCGAGGCGGAGACCACACAGTATGAATTCAGCCAACACAGATTCGTTTTCTGCTTCTTAAGGACACATAATGTTGAGTTCGGATGGTGGAGTAAAACAGTCACTTTCTTTTTCTCCACTTTTGCCCAACAACATAGGTCTACGTAATTCTCAAAGCAAGTATGAGTACTTCACAGGAGACTTTGGAGGTGCTTTGTTTAATTCAATTCAGTTCATACTTCCTGGTGTCCATGCATAGGGTTCTGCTACGGATACAAAGTGCCTAAGACAGTCTCTGACCTTTTATGGTTTATAATCTGTTTGCAGAGACAAGACAAATTGAGCACATAAATTATTAAAGCACAGTAGTAAAGATCTCAGACTCTGAACCCAGAGTTACTATGTGACATTGTGCAAATCACTTAATCTTTCTGTGCCTCAGTTTCTTTATCTGTAAAAAGATAGTTGTTTTACATCATAAAGTCATTGTGAGGATAAACTGAATTAGTACATGCAAAACACTCGGACAGAGCATGGAACCAAGTTCTGAGTTATTAATTATTGCTATTCTAGTTATAAATAGGGTTAGGTTTTAGGTCCTCAGCATACCATACACAGACATTCTGCAGCCTCACATCCTGTCCCTCTCCAACACATACCCTGATGCCAGCCATGTCAGATCACTGCAATTGCTTTTATCTCTCCTTACCTTAAAGCAAAACGGCTTTGGAGGCAGGTCGACCTGGGTTCGAATCCCACTTCCACCACTGGATAATATATTTAACATAACTAATACTTATTATATAAAATATAACTAGTTGTGTATTTGTCTGTTTCTCCAGAATGACTGTGAGCCTCTCTAAGGCAAAGGTCTGTGATTAATTCATTTTTGTGCCCCCAATTGCCTGGCACATTAAAATTGCTCAGTAAATGCCTATTGAATGAAGGCTTGAGGAAAGTCTGTTGGTAGTAGAAGGAACATCATAGAGGTGTGAAAGCACAGGTGCACGAGGGGACAGTCTGTTTGACATGCATAGGGTTGTCTGAGGACAAACATGAGAAAGCCGGGTCAGAGGCACGTCACTGAAAATGGCGGATGCCAGGTCTGGGATTGGTATTGAAAACCCAGGGCAGCAGAGGGTCAAAGAGCAATAATTAATGAACCCTACACCAAATTCGAGGGCTGACCGGGGGAGTGGAAAGGAAGGGCCAGGTCTAGGAAGTGTGCAGATTAAGACTACACGATTTGGTAAGCTGATGAATACAGGAGATAAGCTGGAGTCTTTACCTGCAAAGAGAATAATGGTGCCAGGAAAGAGTTTATGGAGAAAGATGAAGCATTTTCTTCATCGTAAATCTGTTTTGGTAGCGATCCCATTTTAAAAATTTCTTTTCCGTTTATAGAAATGATATCTTTTTATTGTAGAAAACTTGCAACAGGCGGAGGAGTTATAAGGAAAATTGAAATTGAAATTATTTGTGATCTGGACATCCAGAGATAGCAGTTTCTAACATATTGCTGATTTTCATGTAATCTCTTTTCAGTGCATACATACAGATTTGCCATGTTGCATATTGGTATCTGTAATAGTACACAATCAATTGTACCCATTTGTACACAATTACACATTATATAATTGTGCACAATACACACTGAACATTTTAATCAATATTCTTTGGACTCCCGATTTTTAATGTCAGCATTAATGTCAGCATTGAACCATCATTTATATAAATAATTCCCTGTTATTGTTCATTTATCTTCAATTTTTCACTACTACTAACAATGCTGCAGTTAACATTGTTATATATCTCTTTTTTTTAGGTTTTTCTAATTATGTCCTTAAGACAGTTTCTGAGTCAATGTGTATGATCACATTTAAAGCTCTTAGGAGGTACTGCTAAATAACTTTCCAGGAAGGCTACATCTGCTTCTATTCTTCTCAGCGGTATGTGCATGCCAATACTGAGGGTTGTCTTGTAAAAAAATATCACCAATAAGTAGAAACAGTCTTCCCCTCATTTTAGTATGCGTTTCTTTAATTACTAATGAGAATAACTTTTTTCAGACTAATTAGCCATTTATATTTCTTCTTTTGTAGAGAAAAATCATTTCTCTTGTCCATTATTGTATTGGGATAGTCAAGATTTTAAAAAATTGATTAGAGACATTTATTTGCAGATTTGTCTATCACATGTTTTACAAATATTTTCCTATGTTGCTTACATAGTTTCCTATTTTCCTGTGTTGCTTACATATTATATTTTTGATATGTAGAAATTTTTTGTAGTTAAATGCATCAACTTTTCTTTTGCAATTATTTTTCTTTGCTTTTATATCTTGATAGACTTTCTCCAAACTAAGATTTACTTTTCACCTCTATTTTATTTTTTTTATTTTTATGGTTTTGTTTTCTGCATTCAAGTCCTTTCATCAATATTTTTCTTTTTAATTTTTTAAATGTTTTACTTTATTTTTGAGAGAGAGAGACAGAGACAGGGCACAAATGAGGGAGGGACAGAAAGAGAGGGAGACACAGAATCCAAAGTAGGCTCCGGGCTCTGAGCTGTCAGCACAAAGCCCAATGCGGGGCTCGACCTCATGAACCGTGAGGTCATGACCTGAGCTGAAGTCAGACGCTTAACTGTCTGAGCCACCCAGGCACCCCTCCTTTCATCAATCTTGAGTGTATTTTAGTGCAAGATGTGACTGCAAGCTCTTGGGACAATAGGAAGGATCTATCTGTGAGTAGCAAAACATGCAAGGCATTTAACTGTGTTCATTTTTCAAACACAAGGGTGGGTAAGCAGGGCCATCTGTTGAGTTAGAACTAGCATAAAATCTCATTTGTTTTCTCAGCTTCAGGAGAATGTCCTCTTGGACAATGAGATGTGAAACAGCATGTGACAGAAACTGAGAGCTTCCTTTCCTAATAAAGGAAATCTCTAAAGAATGAAAATATTAAAATGCTTATGCCTTCTTCTCTTAACAGCTGACATCAGGCTACTCTGCGCAACAGACATTCACATAGCTCCTGGGCCAGGAAAGGTCACTCGAAGATGTTGAGCTTTGGGGCGTGGCGCTGCATCTTGAGACCAGATATCCTATTGCACGTGGGATTCTCTTCCCACCTCACTTTACTGTGAGAGGAAGAGAAAAAGAATCTGACTCCAAGGGCATTTCAGCACACAGGGAAGGCCACTCTGAAATAAAATCATTGTTATAAAGGCGACCAAGTAAAAAATTCGCTCAGTGACTGACGTACACTTTTATATTCAGTCCACTATTTTAACTGAACTGGGGGAATGATCATGCTGGGCCATCAGTTCAACAAGGTTCTTACATATTTGCTAGATTACCAGGAAGTTTCTATCTCAAGAATACAGTAAGTCCCCGGAGCATAATGAATTCAGCCCAGATTAATCTAGTGCCTAGACTTTCTTCATACATGTTTCATTTCATCATCTTAAACCTACTGGTAAGTTATTTTCAGGAAGACAGGACCATGCATGCATGGGAAGTGAGATATTAAGGTATCTGGTGACTTATTAAGATCTAGGACTCCTGAGGGGCGCCTGGGTGGCTCAGTTGGTTAAGCATCTGACTTCAGCTCAGGTCATGATCTCACGGTTTGTGGGTTCGAGCCCCGCATCAGGCTCTGTGCTGACAGCTCAGAGCCTGGAGATTGTCTTCAGATTCTGTGTCTCCCTCTCTCTCTCTCTCTGACCCTACCCTGCTCACGCTCTCTCTCTCTCAAAAATAAATAAAAACATTAAAAAAATTTTTTTTAAAAGATCTAGGTCTCCTCGTTCCCAGCTTTAAGATCTTCAAAAAATACCACCTCAAAAAATACTACTAATTGTCTGGGAGAGTTGAAACAGATCCAGAGCAGAATATCATGACCTTGGACAAGTCTCTGGGCCTTCTTGAATTTTTTAAAATTATAAATTTTTAATTGTGTTAAAATATACATAGCGAAATTTACCATTTTAACTATTTTTAAGCATGTAATTAGTTCAGTGACATTAAGTACCTTCACATTTTTGTGCAACTATCACCACCATCCATATACAGAACTCTTTTTCTGTTGCAAAAGTGAAACTCTGTACCCATTAAATGCTAACTCCCCATTCCCCCCTACTCCCCAGCCCCTAGTAACCACCATTCTATCTCACTGAGTTTGAGTACTCCGGGCACCTCATATGAGTGGAATCATATGGTATTTGTCCTTTTTGTGACTGGCTTATTTCACTTAGCATAATGTCTTCAAGTTTCATCCATATTGTAGTGTATGAAAGGATTTCCTGCCTTTTTAAGTCTGAATCATGGTCCATTGTATGTATATATCACCTTTGGTTTGGATATTCATCAATGGACAATTAGGTTACTTCCACCTTTTGCCTTGTGTGAATAATGCTGCTACTAACAGGGGTAGGCAAATATCTCTTCCTGTCCCTACTTTCAATTTTGGGGGGTATATACCCAAAAGTGGAAGTGCTGGAACGTATGATAATTCTATTTTTAATTTTTTGAGGAACTGCCAGACTGTTTTCCGTAGTGGCGGCACCATCCGCACCAGCAGTGCATGGGGGTTCTAATTTTTCTATGTCCTCCACAATACTTCCTCCTTGGGTTTGAAGTGACTTTTTTACTTACGCATCCTTTCAGTAAACAGTTGCATGAGGCCCTCCATCCACCAGATGCTGGGGCTACAGCCAGGAACAGGCCAGATGCTGCCTGCCCTGCAGAAGCCGGCAGTCTGCCCTGGGATAGGGACACTGAGCAAATAGTTACAAGGGGGACGAATGTTTAAAAAGCCAGGGAGTGGAGTCAGGGCAATAAAATGCTTTATCACAAAGCCTCTGCAGCTCTAGGTTTTTTGAACACGTGAGATTTTTTCTTGAAGGCACTAACTCAGGTGGCGAGGGCAACCACTGATTAGATTCTTACATGGGGTACAGTTCATACATTTGGAAACATGTTCGAACACATTTGTATTTGTGAAAAAGGGGGATCCTTTATTGTCCTTAACCAAACCTAACACAGTATGTTGCATGAGCCAGAGAACCTTTTATGCTTCAAAATTTGAAAAGCTGGGAACAAAGGCCACAAACTGGCAAACTGAGGGCCAGGCCTATATAATGTTTTAAAAGTTTTGAATTTGTTGCCAACAGTTAAAAATCAAGAAATTGCCTGCAGCACTCAATTTCTGGCTTCCCTAAAAAACTCAGAAAACCTGGCAGTTTCCTTAAAAACTAGGGCTACGGCAGGAACCGGCTGAGAGCAGCTCCGAACATCTTAGAAGAGTTGCAGTTTTCACAGGCCCCATTTGGTCTCTGTCTCCCTTTTCTTACCTGTTTGGCCCCATGTAAGCCTTTGGTCTAGAGCTGTGCTGTCCAATACCGTAGACCCTCACCACTTGGGCTACTGAGCCCAAGAAATGTAGCTAGTCTGAACCGAAGTGTGTTGCAAGCATAAAATACACACCAGATCTCAACAGTAGGAAAAAATGGGAAAATATCCCATTAAGATTTTTTATATTAATTACAGGTTGAAATGGTAACATTTTGGGTGTTCTGGGTGAAAGGACATTGGGAATTTAGACTGACATATATGGCTCACATTAGATTTCTATTGGATGGTGCTGCTGTAGGACCCATTCCTGTTTAGAATATCCCAGGAACTTTTCTCCGCATCGGGAGTTACCACTTGAATTGTGTCATATTAACTTTTCCTTATAATGAATAACTGCGTATTCCATTGATTAAGCAAGAAAACAATCCCAAGGGGAAAAGCATTGATGATTTATATGAACTGTAGCTCACATAAAAAATCTGAAATCATGGGCCTCGTATCATTTTAAAACACATTTATTCCTCTCCAGTAGATGCACTAAATTAACATATTTAACTGCAGGTCTGAGACTCTATTACTACTCCAGTACTTAACTCCTATTTTCATTCACCTAAGGTACTTAGTAAGTTACAAGGTAAATTGTTCATGTTTGTTTATGTCACTTAATGCACTTTATTATTTTTTTAATGTTTATTTATTTTTGAGAGAGAGAGAGAGAGAGAGAGAGAGAGAGAGAGAGAGTGAGCAGGTGAGGGGCAGAGAAAGAGAGAATCTCAAGCAGGCTCTGCATTGTTAACACGGAGCCTGACACAGGGCTCAATCACATGAACCGAGAGATCATGACCTGAGTGGAAATCAAGAATTGGAAGCTTAACCTACTGAGCCACCCAGGAGCCCTGGCATTTAATGCACTTTAGAATGAAATCTAACCTATTCCCATAAACCCTTTCCATAACTATTTGCAGAAAGCTTAAACACTGTTAGCATTCTTAGCATTTCATAGGGGCCATTAGCCTATGATCTTATTGGGTAAATTACTTTATAAAAATCTTATAACTTACTCAATTAAATAAATAGGTGACTTAAATTAATTTCCAGCAGGTGTGGAACAAAGGACTCTAAGCCAAGGCCAAGGGAATTATTCTATTTTTTTCCCCACAAAACAACCACTTAAATTACTATTCTTTTCTTAGCAAATAAGATGTATTAAAATTAAGTGAGATTCTAATTTTAGATGTGTAGAATGCATAGCTACTAAGCTGAAACAAATGTTTCCAGATGACATTCACTTAACACTCAAAGGAAAGAGAAGGAAGGAGGAAGAGGAAGTTCTGGATTAATTTAGGTACAAGTGAACAAGGAAAACACAACTCTAAAGCAAAGCTCTATTTTGGACTGCACTTTCCAATCTGCATATTTACATGGATGTATTTTGTCTGCTAAGTGTACAGTCTTCCACTCTTCTTTACCAATGTGACTAGTAGAGAAACTTCTATCCAACACCTGTAGAGCGCTACAGAATTTATCTTTATCTGTCTCCTTTTGTGTTCTCTCTCTTTTCTCTCCATAAATGATTTCTACACTCTATGCAGGTCTGAGTTCCGAGCAAGCACATGACAAAATAGTCGATTCCCAGCGGGCACACCAGTGCCTCATTCCACACTACGTATGAAGCTCTCATTGGAGCTGTTTCTATTTGGGTCATGGGACACGAAAGGACATGCTTTAGAAAATGGGTAAGAGGACAGATGAAATTAGGAGACAGAGTCCATGAGGCCTAACTGCTAGCAGGAGTCTCATCCAGGAGTGAGAGAGAAAATACAACACATTAGCTTTTCATAGGCTTGGGGAAATCTTGGAAATCCTAAAACTCCACCACTCTTCCAAGATAAAAGTATATCATAAAAATAGTGTGGTAGGGCATCCATTACTAACGAGTTCCCAGACATCTTTGCAAATGCTTCAACTTTTCTTCCCCTTGAGGTTTTTTTTCCCCTAAAACATAGATGCTAAAGTGTAGTTATGCCAACGTAGCTTCTGTCTGCTTAGTCGCCTGCTTATTCCATTCACTGACACTTCACAGAGGCAGTCAGCTTTCAGGGTCTCTCATAGGTTAAAGGGATCACAATTAACACAGCAGTCATGATGAAAACAGCAAGGCTGCCTTGCACATGGCAGGAGTGATGCTAAGCCTTCCCGTGCACTTCAGTGGAGATAATCTTTATGTCTCACCAAATGGGAAAGAGAGAAATACTTTGGACACCTCTAAGACCCCAAAAGCCCACTGAGTTTGAAGTTGGGAAGGATGCATCGCAGTTCTGTATATGAAGAGCCAACTCTTTTCTGAAACAGGAGGCTGAGAGCATAAACACAGGAAAACCTTTGCTTTTGGCTTTTAAAATAAGATATATTCATAGCTGCTTCCTCCCACCTGACACTCAGAAGAGTCTGAGGATTTCTACCTGAAAATTCTACCTGGTTTTCCATTTGTACCAGCATCAGCTCAACATCTGAGAACATTTTCAGAGTTTAGGCCAGTAGGAGCCTTTGAGGGCAATACTATTAGGACTCTTTTAATCCTGTCCTATAGGGAATCCTGACTGTAAGTAGTACGTTCATGAACACACAAAATTAAGTAGAGCAAAACAGCACCAATTAGACTAGTTGGGGGTCTGCATGGGGTCTGAAAGAGAATAAATTACTAGGAAATGAATATTTCAAATTTATACACTGAGTCTCTGCCAGTCTAGGAGAGAGCTAGCAGCCTGAAGGCCTAGAGACCTGCTCTAGGGCCCAGATAAGCAGGATTGGAAAATATGATAAAGAGCATATTGCTTGCAAGAATAATGCTTAGCATACTGTTAAGCCCGCATCATTGCTAAGTAAATATCTACTGAGTAAAGAATGAATGAAGGAACTTAGAAAGAGGCTTCACACTCAGAAAAGCACAAGACCGGAGTTCCCATCCTCAGTCCAGTCCAATTCCTTGGATACACGACTTTGGTTAGTCAATTAAGTCTGTAGCCTCAAAATATAGATATCTAACTCAGAGGTTAAGTTAGGTTTAGATGCGACACTTAGCACTTAGAGTCACTTATGATGGTGCTCTTCTCAAGGTCCATCTTGTCCATATCACTTATTTCTACTTTTATTATAAATACAGAAACTAAATACTTATGCCGAGATTTCACTTAAACAATCAACTCCAAACTGTGCATCAATTATTGGGATTGAACTGCATTAATAATAGTAATAACCCAAAGGTTAATTTTATTATCTAAGTCACTTAATATTTTTCCTTCTAAAATATTTAGTCATGTATAAAGCGATATTTAGAAATAACTCACTACATCCAAACTATGTATCTTTTATGCTCCTACCGTATTATAATTAGATATTATACCATATATATACACCTGTAACTTGGAAGCAAATCTCTAGGCTTTCTTGGCGAACAGGTGCAGATTCAGAAAGAGCTATTACAATATCAAAGATAAACTCTGATGCACGTGAATAATGGAGCTTCAGAGAATATGTTCCTACTAGACACAGGGGTTATTCTCATCAAATAAATTTCAATTCCATGATAACTTGAAAATTCCAGATTTAGTTCAGAACACCTCAAACTTGAGCCACGGGCTCCTACAGAAATTGCATCTCAAAGTTAGACCTAATTTCAGGATAGCAGCTTGGTCCCGGGGTTCTATGATAATTTCTACTCCCTAAGGCTCATAGACCTGAGGCCAACAATGAGTTTCACATACAAAAAAAAAAAAAAAAAAAATCACCAGGAAAGCTTCCCATTGCCTTTACTTTTCTAAAAGTTGTGAAAAAGTAAAAATATATTTTAATCAATAAAGCTCAGGCATTATCTACCTGGAACTGATTCTCATCAAATGCAGCTATATGAGGCTGGGGCCATTTACAATTTACCTGTTGTTCAGAAATGTACTTGAAAAACCGGGAAACAATTTGAGATTTTTTTTTTTTGCCATTGGGGATATATCTTTAAATATAAGTGCACACACATATATGCACATGCATACAACCATCTACAGAATACACACACACATATGCACTCACACATGCACTTGCTCTCTCTCTCTATGAATATATAACATACATATATTTGGAAGGGCTAACATATATATGTATATATGTATGTATACACTTATGATCTATGCTATATATATATATATATATATGCACATACATACCAGAGACAATCCTTTCTAAAAAATATATTTAAATATTGTGAATACAAATGAATAGGTCTCTTCGTGGGCTGGGAGCATCACATTTCAGGGGTAGCTATCATCACATCAGGATCCCAGATTCCTCTTCCATTCTGATCCACCTTCAAGGGTAATGATAGTGTTCTTTATCTGACTTAGCTTCAAGTTTCCACCACGTCTCAGTTCCATTTGTTATTCAATCTGCAGTCAGCTAAACTACACTTGAGCTAAGGGTGTGGGTATATTTGGAAATATGTCCAAGCATCAATCATGGTCATGATTTGACACATTATACTTTGAAAACTGTGTCTTTAGCCATCCATATCCATGCTTTATTTAGCACAGAGACCTCAGTGCAAATAAATTATCAAACAGAATTTGAATACTAATAATAAATCAAACTGTTAAAATGAGTTTAATACTTATCAAGAAACTTAAAATAAATGGCTAGTCTTACACAAATGTGTCTCAGCTACACCAGCATTAATTAACCGCATGACTTGGCCTTGTCGACATAGGCCTGTGGAGCGTTGGTTGACCTTTCACTTGAAATCCAGAGTTTTGTTTAATCCTTTGAGCAGTGGATCAAAAGCTATGCCTTAGATGAAGTAATGGCTGAAAACTATTTAAAAATAGTCAGGGTTGATTCCCAAAATAGGAATTTTCCATTTGTCTGGCAACAAAAGGTCCCTGTAGATTCCCTATACTGGCAAAGGAAAAATGAGTATTGCAGAGTTAAAATTTCAACGGGGCTTTCATTCTGCCAATGTCCTGGATTTTTCAAGTATGTCATTAAAGTAGAAAGTTTTTAAATGGACACAACAATTTATTTGTGGAGTAAAAGGAAAAAAGCAAACACTCTTATTCAAATCCCAAGGATTAGACCATAATCAGTTGACTGTCATTTAATATACTTCAAATTCTGTTAGTGAGACATAACCCCAGCTGAAAGTCTCGAAAGTGAACTAGAAGGTACAGATTCCCATTCTTGCTCTGTTGTGTAATGCACACACATATATGCCTACAGCTACAGTTTCAACCTGGACAGATGATGAATGCTGCAAAATCACTGCCGCCCGACATATCTCAGAGGATACAGAGTAATTAAATAGAAACACAAGAAAGTGGAGGAAATGTTTTACTATCTTTCATGTCATCAATTATGAATGTCACTTTCTCCAGCTAATTCTCATAAAAGCCTCTTTAATGACCCAAATGGCTATTCCTGCCTAATGTTCTCTTTTCAAAATTCCCCTTTTACAGAAACTTCTGACATGCTCTGTGATAATCATTCATTTTTTCCCCTGGTACTTTACTGAATTTTTAAAGAAAATATTTTTATCTTTTTTTTCGGTCTTAATTAAAGTCAGTATTTGGCTTCTTATGAACAATGCTAACTGCCTCTATTTCCCCTTTATCCTCGTCTAACCCGGGGTAGAGTTTTCTGAGACTTTCCTCATCCTTGAATCTGTCTCCTGGAATTTTCTTAATGACACTGCCCTTCCCAGGATTTCCTGATAATCTTTTTGACTGCAGTTTCATGACAGGTCACGTATAAGGTCAAACTCATTAGAAAGCTCATATTTCATAACCCCCAGAGAATTCAATGTTCTAAAGAGCAAACGGAGTAGCGGGGTCCATCCTGGTGGATATCCTATGAGAGGATCAAAGTACAAATTAACAGGACCCACCACGAAATATCCTACCTGGAACGCAGACGGAGCATCCGCTTCAAAAACTTCTTGGGGAACTCCAGGTTGTAGGATGGCAGTGAACGCTAACAGACCTTTCAAGTTCACTTGCAAGTTTAGCGTAGACATAGCCCTAAAGACTGTTTTTTCTCCTGTGTGTTAATTTTTAAAAAACAGATTCCACCTTTACTCTCCCGTCCACCCTTTTTATTGATAACCTGTACTCAAATTCTATTGCCCAGTCTATATATGTAAGTCCCCCATCCAACTGTCCACCCACATCTCTTCATACTGTGGGATCTTAACTGTCTGTTATCTCTGAGGCATCTTCTGTGTGGCAGCTTATCAGCAATTCAAATGTAACTTGACCAAGATTGTTGTCTAAAACTTAGCAGGACGTTCAAGGTGGTGCAGCTCAGTCTTGTCACCTGACTCTCATCTTCTAACATCTTTTTCTAACTTCACTTTCATTGATTTGCCCCTCTGGCCACAGAGCTTCTTGTTCAATCCTATTGAAGGTATATTTTTATGTAAGACTCAACATTCTTAATTAATTTGCCATTTTTTTCGAAGCTATATAAAAGAGAGGGGAATCCTACTTTTCTCGGTCCTTAAGGTTGTATTAGCACCTGAGTGATACAAAGTCAGTGCAATGCCATGTTTAACTGGCAGGCTGAAATGACTTTTCTATTCTTTAGTTTATTGTATGTGTTACTGCCTGATTGCACTAAACAACAAGAGGAAAAAGCACTTGACCCTGCAGTTGGATCAAGGCAATTTGTGCCTCACAATTTTCATTTGATATTTATAAATATAACTGAAGCTCATTAAGCCATATTCTACTGCACAATGCAACTTGATTTTCCCCCAGTTTTACTGACATATAATTGGCATATAACAGTGTATACATTTAAGGTATACAACATAATGATTTGACATATGTATATATTGGGAAATGATCACCACAATAAGTTAACATCTATCACCTCACATAGTTACACATCTTTTCCCCTGTGATAAGTACTTTTAAGATCTACTCTCTTAACTTTCAAATACATAACAATATAGTATTGTTAACTATAGTCACCATGCTATACTCTACATCCCCAACATCCCCAAGACTTAATGTATCTTATAACTGGAAGTCTGTACCTTTTGGCCACCTTCATCTATTTCCCCCACCTGGCACAATGCAACTTTAAACAGATACTGCTTAAAGTCCTTGGCTAATATATTCCAAAGAAGGCATCACACACAGAGCTGGGTAAACCCAGGGCTCTCACATCTCAAGCAGCAGCTAGGCAGAAGCAAAGTAGGCAGAATATGTACAAACTTTGGAGATTATGGCCTTTAATGATTCAAAATATAGGTATTCTGGTTGAAATTGGAAGATAAGTGTTAAGAAGACAATATGACACTCCAGGAAAGTTTTTAGGAAGTAATGGAACAGTTTTTTTTTTTTTGGTTTTGTTTTTTTGTGAACTAGATCAAGAATGGGTTGACAAGCTAAAAAAAGAAAGAAAGAAAGAAAGAAAATAAGTATATGACCAACTGATAGAAAACTGATTCTTACTTCCTGAGTGGTGAATTCACATTGAACTTGTCATGAGAATTGGATTCACTTTATATTCTTCTATTCCTTACATCCTTTAAGTGTGGCAAGGATCTTAGAATATATGTATACCAATCCTCTTGTTTGACCAGCGAGGAAACAGGAACACACTGGGCAACCTCGTCACCAGGACCACAGAGCTTGCGCAGCAGCACCAGTGAGGTCAGAATTCAGGGATCCTGCCTCACCAGCCAGTGTGGCTTCCTCGGCCAGTCCTGACCATATTCCGATCACCATCTCCTCTTCTTATCTCAAGTATGACATTTCTGTTCTCTCTTTCCATTCTAAGTTTGAATCATTCAAGCCCTTGTCTTTGAATCTCTAGATTTTGGGTAGGGGAAGGTTTCTTGTTTATTTGTTTGTTTTGTTTTTAGACTCGATACCTTTTCCTGACCCATAAGAAAGGTGTCTGAGCATATACAGATACCTGGCACAGCTTGGAAGAGCAATTTATTGTCTTTTAGTATATTTTTAAACCATGTTTGTGTTGAGGACTCCACAGATTAGGGGATGTTGTTGTTGTCATTATTTTATCTCTTCTTGCTCCCTTCTCTTCCCCTTTGCTGTTATGATTATTATTACTGGGCATAGAAGGGTCACCTTCTATGCCTAGAAGTAGGTTGACTTCCCCCTTCTTTTCCCCTCATGGGACTGCTGAGCTGCCAGATGTATCTTCATCTCTAATGCATCAGTTTCCATTTCACTTAGTCACTGGAATCCTTTATCATAATATTGCCCCTTTTGCGTCAAAATGACTTTCTCATTTTCAGTTTCAAGGATTTCATTTATTCTTCACTTATGAATCATCTGTTTTTTGACCCAAAGTCATACTCCTTCTCAAAACTTCTCTCCCTATTCCGTTCCATGGTTAACTTTCTGTGGTTATACTGGGATCAGGTTTCTGTTTGACTGGTGATGTTGACCATTTGGTAGGAGTTTACCTTTCACTTGCTTGCTTCAGCACCTGTTGCCTATTTTATGTATAATAAACACATTCTCAGTCTCAGAAGACAGGAACAGAACTTCTAAGCCACCATTATAGGAAAAGAAATCGTGTCAGTATGGGGATGTTGATAGCTGAGACATGACCTCAGCTCAGATGGGGCCGTGTGTGTACAGGATGGGGCTAGATGTGACTCCATGGGCAGCTCCCTGGTCTACCTTCCCACTGTCCCATCTTGATGTGTAACCCAGCCCCTGGGTGCTATGTCCCATAATGCAGAAGGTCCTTGGTTAATATGCATTGCTGCTTATGTGGTAACATGATAATGTAGGGATCTCTAAGAGCACCCCCCTACTCCAACATAACTGACAACTCGCTTCTTTGAGCCACCACTGAACTGTATGCAGTCGTATTCGCATTCTAATACTTGCAACCATATCTGTTTCACTATGCAACTCTGAGCTCCTTGAGTGTCTGATTTATATTTGGATACTCGTAGTTGGGGCTTACCAAGTGATTAACAAATGAGACTTCTACTTCCTTGAAAGGCTCCATTACTCTCAACACTGGGCCTCAATGCACAATATCCATTTTGTAATACTGACTTTATTATTAAATACACAGTGTGACAAGTTATTAGTGAAAATCAGAACTGTCCAGGGCTTACCTGTTTAGGGGTGAAATGTACTTTAGACAATTTGTGCCACATATCCAGTATGGTTAGAGAATGTTTGAAGCATTTTGCAAGGGTAGTAGCTGGCTTGAGAAGGGGTGGTAAGAAGTCTATGAAATAGAATAGTAATTCCCCTTTCTACCTCTGGTAGGTAGGCCAATCAACCATAGGTATATGGCTCAGCAGTGAGAAAACCACCCCTGTAACCTGGAGTCCTGTGTGATCAGTTACATCTGCATGATGACTATAGCCCTTCAACAGCTTCACTGAGTCTGAGCACCCAGAGAGGAGAAAAGTGAGACCATGAGGTGGTAAAGAAGGGAAAGGCCAGGAATTAGGCTGCTTGGTGGAGGAGAAAATCCAAAATAAATGTCAACATCTGGACTTCATTTCAACTGTGCCTAAATCGCACTTATTTAAGAAAAGTTAATGTCACCCTCACTGCTCATCCCCACTCCTCCTCCCCCATCACCAAATTGGCACTTAGCTTTTTTTCATCATAGACTTTTATTTACTTTTCTAGGAATTTGATCTGGCCAACCATACTCTTTAGAAACTGGAGGTTGCCTTTTTATCCTACTTCAGTATTTGATCTTCTAGGTGTATAGGGAATGCTTGTTGAATGCATGCAAGTTGAGTACATGGCAGAATAACAGCAACCACTTAGAGAATACTTCCTAACTTTCCAGATTTACAGATAGTAAGTCATTTACTCTTCCTTAACACAAACTCTGTTATTTCCTCCATTTTATGGATGAGAAAAGTGAGCATTGACAGGTTAAAGGACCATCTCTAGGTCACATAACCCAAGGAGACTGGCCCCAGAGTGTGTCTTCCTATGTTGCTTCTCTGTTTGATAAAAATAATAAATGTGCCACTGTGGATGGTGAAGAAAAATACTAAAAAACTAAAAGTAACAGGGTTCTATAGAATTTCTGTGACAACATATGAAAAATTTGGTGATAGCCTTGAAATATTCTGTTTGTTTTCTCTAATGCTTGGAAGAATATGTAGACTTGCTCTGTTTGTGCTTTTATTAGATCTTACTTTATTTTTTTGGCATCAGGACTAAAAAGTTTGAAATGCTATTGAAAATGTCTAAATGTTTAAGTTATATGCATTATTGTCATTGATATCCATACACCATAATGGTATCTACAGCAAAGATAGTTATAAATATAGCTTTAAATATTTCAAGATACTTAAATTAACAGTGTAAAATATCAAACCGTTTACACCTATTAATACCATGTTTTTGGAGGATCATATAAGCATATTCATTTGTGTCTGAATATAGCCACCTTAAATTCATTTATTTCCCTAGAGAAGTTATTTTTCCTAAGCATAAAGAAATAAACTCTCAGGTATCACTATATTTAAAATGTAATTGAAAAAAATATTTCCGTATTTCAAAAAATATTATATGAAGTAATGACTCTTGAGCTTCTTTGACCAAGACCCACAGTTAGAAATATATATTATTATATTGCAATCTAGCACCCACTTGGTATTCAGAGACTTTCATGTGTAGGAAAGTTTTCCTTTGCAAAACATTTAACCTTGAAATACAAGATGCCCTTTGATATTACTAGTCTATCCCATTTAAGTTTTTAAAATAGCTGGCTTTGAATCACTAAATTGATTTTCCAAACCACTGATAGGTTATTAATGTTTCATGATCTGCAGTTTTTTATGACTAAATAAGTGGATTCTGGAGTTTACAACTTTTTCTGTTAGATCCTGGTAATGGCAGGTTACTTAGCGAGGAGTCTGGTCATAATGAGGGTAGGCCCACAAAAAACTGTCACCTTGGGCAGCCAAGAAAGGCACCAAGTCATTGTGGGGTACACTTACCCCATTTTCTCAGGATAGTGGTCTCCTGATTAATTACTTTGCAAATTACTCATTAAAACTTGGCTTTGCAAAGTTAGCCCTTGGTCCAGTTATTGCTGCCAGATTTCCTGTTTACACTGAACTCAATGTGTTAGGTTACTGTCCCCACTGAAAAATACTTTAGACAAGGAAAAAAAGTGAATCAAAGCAAGAAATCAGATTCCTAGCATCATTCCAGGGTATACTCTGACAAGGAATTAGTGAACACAAAATGACTACAGGTGAAATCTAGCATCCTACTGAAAAAAGTGACAAAATAATTCTATAGCAAATGGACCAGAGAGTTTAATATAGTTATTAGTCTGTGCTGTTTTCTTCTGGCACTGACATGCACTGGCAGTCACTGGTAACTTGAAATTTCTCTTAGAGATGACTCAAGATGAACATTTTCTATATTCCTACATTAAGAGTTAGGGTAAAGCATTCTTGCAAGTACACTGATATACCTTTTCTCATTGCATAAACATATTTCTGCCGCAAATCATGTAGTTATAGATACCTGCTTCAATTGAATTGACTACCACTGGCACTTATTTTCCGGAATAAGCCAAACAGAATCCAAAGCAGAATCCAGGTTCCAAGCTGTCAGCACAGAGCCCGATGTGGGGCTTGAACTCACGAACCGTGAGGTCATGACCTGAGCTGAAGTCAGATGCTTAACCAACTGAGCCACTCGGGCGCCCCTTAAGATATTTTCTAATATCCTTTTTTATTTTTTCTTTGACCCAATGGTGTTAAAAAGTGTGCTGTTTAATTTTTACATATTTGTAAGTTTTCCAGTTAGTTTTCTGAAAAGATAACAAAATTGATAAACTCTTAGACGAACTGAAAAAAACTCAAATAAAATCAGAAATGAAGAAGGGGTCATTACAACTGATGCCATAGAAGTGAAAAAGATCCTAAGAGACTACTGTTAACAATTATACACCAACAAAGAGATAACCTAGAAAAAATGGATAAATTCCTAGAAATATATGACCTTCCAAGACTAAATCATAAAGAAATTAAAAAGTCTGAACAGACTTATAATTAGTATAGAGATTGAATCAGTAATCAAAATCTCCCAATATAGAAAAGGCCAGTATTGGACAGCTTCACTAGTTAATTAAGCCAAACATTTAAAAAAGAATTAATGCCAATCTTTCTCAAACTCTTCCAAAAACGGAATAGGAGAGAGTACTTCCAAAATCATCTTATAAGGCCAGCATTACCTTGATACTAACCCCAAAACCCACAAGAAAAGAAAACTACATCAATATCTCTGGTGAATATAGATACAAAACAAAACAAAACAAAAACAAAAACTCAATAAAGCACCAGCAAACTGAAGCTAATAGCATATTAGAAGGCTTACACCACAACCTAGTGATTTATCCCTAAGATGGAAGGATTGTTCAACATATGAAAATCAATGTGATACACCACATTAACAGAAGAAAAGATAAAGATCACATTATCATTTGAATAAATGCAAAAAAAGAAAAGACAATATTCAGTATTTTTTCATGATACACATTCAGTAAACTAGGAGTTGAAGCATTACAGCATATAAAAACCATATATAAAAAGTCCACAGCTACATCATACATAAAGGTGAAAATTAAAAGCTTTTTTTTTTTTAAGATTAGAAACAAGACACGGATACCCATTCTTGCCACTTCTAGTCAATAAGCTACTGGATATCCAAGCCCAAGCAATTACACAAGAAAAAGAAAAGGCATCTAAATTGGAAAAGAAGTAAAATTGTTCCTGTTTTCAGATGACATGATCTTATACAGAGAAAACCATAAGGACTCCATAAAAAAGCCTTTAGAACACATAAACAAATTTAGTAAAACTGCAAGACACAAAAATCAGTTGCATTTCAGTATACTTACAATAAACTATCTAAAAAGAAAATTAGGGAAACAATCCATTTAAGATAGTATCAAAAAGAATAAAATACTTAATAATGAACCTGAAAACTATGAAACACTAATGAAAGAAACTAAAGAAGACACAACAAATGGAAAGACATCTGTGTTCATGGGTTGAAATAATGTTAAATAAGGTTAAAATGTCCATACCATATCCAAAGTAATCTACAGACTCAATGTAATCCCTATCAAAATACCAGTGGCATCTTTTTGAAGAAACAGAACAAAAATCCTACAATTCTATAAAGCTACAAAAGAATAGGAATAGTCAAATCAGTCCTGAGAAAGAATGATGTGAGGGCATCATACTTCTTGATTTCAAAATATATTACAAAGCTATAGGAATCAAAACAGAGTGGTACTGACATACAGACATATGTAGACCAAAAGAACAGAATAGAGAACTCAGAAATAAGTCCATGCATATGGCTGACTGATGTTCAGTAAAGGTGTCAAGAATACACAAAGGGGAAAAATAGTTACTTCAATCAACAGTGTTGAGAAAACTGGTTATCCACATGTAAAAGAAAGGAATTGGGCCCTTATCTTACACTATACATAAATATCAACTCAAAATGGATTACAGACTTAACTGTAAGACCTGAAACTATAAAACTCCAAAAAGAACACACTGGGAAGTGCTTCATGACGTTGATCTCGCCAACAATTTTATGGATATGACACCAAAAGCACAGTCAACAAGAACAAAAACAAGTAGAATTATATAAAAATAAAAATATTTTTCACCGCAAAGGAAACAATTAGAATAAAAAGGCAACCTACAAAATGAGAGAAAATATTTGCAAACCTTATTTCTGATTATGGATTAATCTCCAAAATACTAAGGAACTCCTACAATTCTTTAAAAATGGACTAAGGACTTGAATAGGCATTTCTCCAAAGAAGACATACAAAGAGTTAACAGGTATCCGAAAAAATGTTCAATGTCACTAATCCTCAGGGAAATACAAACCAGAACCAGCACTTGTCAGGAAACCTATTGCCAACAAAACAAAACAAAACAAACAACAAACAAAGAAACAAGAGACAACAAGTGTTGGCAAGGATGTGGAGAAATTGGAATCCTTGTATCCTGTTGGCAGAAATGCAAAATGATGTGACTGCTATAAAAAACAGCATATAATTTTATTAAAAAATTAAAAGTAAAACTACCAAATGGCCCAGTAATCTTATTTGGGGGTATTTTCCTAAATAACTGAAATCAAGATCTTGAAGGGATATTAGCACTCCCGTGTTCATTGCGGAGCTACTCACAGTAGACAAATATGGGAACAATTTAAGTGTCCATTGGTAGACAAATGAATAAAGAAAACATGATGTATACATATAATGCAATACTATTCACCTTATAAAAAAAAGGAAATGCTGCAATATGTCACAACATGGATGAACCTTGAGGACACTATGCTAAAAGGAATAAGCCAATCACAGAAGGACACACACTGCATGATTCCACTTACATGAGGTATCTAAAATAGTCACATTCATAGAATCGATGACTGGGGTGGTAGTTACCAGTGGCGGGGGGAGGAAGAAATGGGGAGCAACTAAAGTTTCACTTAAGGAAGATCTAGAGACCCTCCATACAACATTGCACCTGTAGTCAGCAATACTGTATAGTACACTTAAAGTTTTGTTCTAAAGGTGGATCTCCTATTAAGTGCTCTTATCACAAATACATAAATAAATCAAGCTGCAATCAGCACAATTTTTTTTCTAGGAGGATGACATGCAAATGAGCTAGTTTCTCTCTCTTCCTTCCCCACACCCCTCCTAAGACGATTATAGGCCAAACTTTTAGCTTATCATATCATTTTTTCTTTGTAAAGAGATTACTGGGCCTCACATCATATAAAGTACAGCTTCTTAGCCAAGCAGCCCTTTTCTAAACTAACAAAGGATCAAGTACATAATTTAGAGTAGTTCAGGGATGTCTACCTTATAGCCATGTACTGCAGCTATTAAAACCATAATTAGTACTAGGAGGCACCAAGCTCGAGTTTGCCATCAAATCAATATGTATCTAACCCACAGGGAAGCTTGACCTTCCTTATGTCTAACAAAATCAGGCTTATGTAAGTCCCTTTCCTCTTGATCGGTTCTGTAATAACAGGAAAACAACTTTGAACCTCACATAATTGCAGGCTTAATTTTATAGTTTGTTCATTAATTGTTCCTCATATGTTTATTTCTTCTCTTCAATGGCCCTGAGTTACTCAAATGCTGCAGTTGTGTCTTGTATTTTTCTTGTGTCATCTCCTGCCTCTCTTAGGCAATGATACCCACCTGACACCTGTGGTCTGACCAGCTGATTTCTGGGCTTATCTGGTGTGTGTCCTAGTGGACAGGTGAGTAGAATCTAGGATGGGAGCAGGTTCTGAGAGTGTGGCCCGTGAGGTTCAGGGAACTTTACCCTGCTAGAATGACAAAGCAGCATAAAAGTTGTCTTTGATCCACTGTAAAGTCTTAGAAAGCAAATGTCTGCATTATTGTAATATCAAGTTCATGTACCAGCCCACAACATGCTTGGGGGCAAGTGCCTAATAAAAATTATTTGAAAAAGATTATAAAGCTATGGGCCTTTTAAATAATTTTTAGTAAACTATTTAGTTTACACCAGTTAACTTCTAAATATCTTAGGATTTGATGTAGGTCTAAACAGTAAACCAATTTGTAATGCTTATGTCAGTTTTTGAGACACATTTTTGTGTACAGGTAATCACATTGGGTGTCCTTTCAGACATTTAGGGTAGACGTATTTACTTGTCATAGGGGTTCAAAATGCAACACACTTCTATGGGCTGAAAAGTTACTATATAAATAATACAGGGAAGGCTTTCCTGTGCATATGTCCCCAAACACAATTAACTAGTAAAAAATAGATTATACCCCAAATGATAAACTTGGTGACTTAGTTTTATATTTTCTGACACTTATATTTAAAGAAAATTTCTTCATTGAGCAAGAAGAAAATAAACCAAATAAATACAGTACATGTGGGGGTGGAGAAAATGAATCTGACATTTTTCCTAGTGCCTGGCTTTGACTATTATATTTCTAACTATAGCGCTATGGACAGGGCTGTTTTAGGGTGAAGTGCAAAATGAGTGAGAAGAGATCATTTCTGGGTAGAGCCAGATTATTTTCTAAAGTATCATTAATCTTCCTTTTGCTTTTTCCTATCAATACATAAAACATGAATGCCTTTTATTTTAATGATACAAGTTTCCAGGTAATTGATTTAGAAACACAGAAACATGGCCTGATGTTGATAAGGCAGCATGATCTGGCTGATTACATCTTCCTTAGGTAATTTTCGGAATCATTAGGATGCTACTTAAGCACACACACACATCCCAAAATCATTCCCTGGGATTCATCTGCCCTCAATGCACATCTCATTAAGACATTATAATCAAAAGTCATATGTTATGAAATCATCATCCTCCACCAATAGGGCGGATAAAGTGAACTTAAGGTCCCCTAAGTACCTTTCCCTGATCAACATGAATCACACTGGCAGAGTCACATAGTCATGTTCTTGCTCTGACCTCTTAATTTTTCACTTTATCTAAATGACTTATGTACATCACCTAGGCTCCCACCTGGACCAGCTAAAGAGTATTGGGATGAGGCTCTAATTTTCAAACCTGGAGCCTCATGGTTTTACATTGAACCCCCAGAGAGAAGACAGGCTGCCATCCCAGGTAAAGCTGTTGCCTGGCAATGAGTCCACAAGATCATTCAGGTTCTCACATGTTAGAGGTTTCAACTAGATGTCTGAATGAACTTTCCTGGATATAGGAGTTTTTCCTCCAGGCCATCTGTAATGTAGAAATCTATGTTGTTGCTTTCCATTTTTTCTTGACACCCAGATCCCAAGGAACATAATAGCATTCATGATAGTTCAGAGCCAACTTAAAAATATTGGGAGTCAGGGCTTCCCTATCCATCTTCCATCACCATCTAAGGCTGAGAGACCAACTGCCTATGGTAAAAATAGCTAAATTAGTTATGGGCTTCTGACTTCATTTTTATAATAAGAGCCTAATACATGTTGGGCACAGCTCTGGGCATTTAAAATATTCTCCTGCATTCCACTCACAACAAACTGTGAAGTAGGCATTATAATCCTCATTTTACAGATGAAAAAAACTAAGTACCTACTATGTGGCAGGTCCTGGTCCAGGTGGTATGGTTGAGATTTGTTACCATGCATTGGAGCAATGGCTTGGAGTTGTCTGACTAAGGTTATATTGCCCAGAAGAAGGGTTAGTAGTATGATTTCCTACCTCAGTAGTATCATCTCCTACCTCTTTATTGCTGTTTACCATCCCTCCTAAACCCAAAGGTTAAACTCTAGAGAAAGGTGGGCAATCAAGAACAAATCTAGATTTGTCTATAGTGCTATATATATCCATATGGCTCAACTGCCTTCAGAGTCAACCCTCTAATCAAATGCTCATGCTGGTGACCACTGTTTGGAGGGTCTGCCTGTCCTCACCACCTGGACAGAGATTTCACACAGCAAACCCAAGAGCAGATTCACTGTGAAGTGAGGGAGATGGGTAGGTGTGTTATTTTGGTAACCATCAAGGAAAGTGAACTTAGGCATTATGCCTTTTCCTGTTGGAAAAGATGTGTTATTCCTGTTCCTGGTGTGTTATTTTGGTAACCATCAAGGAAAGTGAACTTAGGCATTATGCCTTTTCCTGTTGGAATAAAATAGACTGATAAATAATAAGTAAAATAAAATAAATAAAATAGGAAAACAAAAATTATGTTCCACAAACATATCTAAGATATAATGAGTGATTTATAACTATGCTATGAACTTCATTTGTAGGGAAAAGCAACTAAATACTTCTCGTGAAGAATGGTTTGAGGACCTAAATTACCTGGTTTTACACATGCAGAATAATCAGCTTTGTTGATCACCTGCCATATCTCCAGGTGACTGGCACTAGTGGAAACCAAAGGCTATAAACAACTCTAGTGTGGAAGTGAAAACAAAATAAAACAAAACAACTTTAAATAGTGCTGCTCCAGGACGAAAGGAGAAGTTGTGACCACACTCTTCTATATAACTGAAATATATTTTTATCTCATTACATAGCATCTAATTATACTACTCACAGCCACTGTCACCAAACCGTATAGAAATTTTAAGCAAGCAAACTGTAGAAGTTTATTTGTTTTACAAGCTAAAATGTATCTATTTATAATGCCGAAGAAAGCACTGTGAAATAAATAAATATTGGGAGGTTAATGAAAAATGGTGGTATTCTCTCTGTTCCACAAAAGAATTAATTAATTGAAAATAAATAAAAATTACTTTTTTTGACTGTTAAGCATGTACTAGGAAAGATTATTTTTGTAGGAATATATATAGAAACCAAGTCATCAAGCCATTTAGTGTGTGGTCAGTACCTAAAATCTGGGAGACATACAACTCTAAAAGTATTTAAATCTCTTTGTACTTATTGAAAAGTTACATTTCTATGCATAATGATGTCAGTTCTCCCAAACTCCCATTTTATCTCCCTTTTTGGCTCTCTTATTTGCATTATTTTATCATTTGTGTTACTTACAATACACCATATACAAAATATATTAAGCCAAAATTTTTGGTCAAGGTACAATTAGTAGACTGACTTCAGATGAAGGTGAGTAAGAGACTTTGCACTTACAAATTCAAAATTTAAAAATTGAAATATATATTTTAGAAATTTACCTACATTATTATAATGAACTAGAAGCTATTCTTTAACCAACATCCATTTTGAGATTAAAACCAAAAATATCACTTGCTCTCAATTAAGGCCATCAATCCTCACTCTCTTAGTATTTCTAAGAGAAGAGCATTTTTAAAGTGTTCTTTGTTACATAAAAAAAGGAATGCAGCCATCCAGGTAACTGCAGGGAATGGATGCATATTAAATACTCTGACAGGTATGGAAAGTAATCATGACAATCTGTGGAGGAAAAAGGAAAAAGGTCCATAAAAATCAGAATGAAGATGTCAGAAAGCACAGACATCTGGGGTAATTTACCTTAATGGACAAATGGTCCCACAGACACAGGTTTACAGCCCCAGAAGGTATTCCCCATATTCACACAGAGAGCCCAAGCCATCCAGAAAAGGGAAAGTTAACTTCAGTACTCTCTGTATCAAAAGACAGCATGAGGATCTTAGTTTTAGAGACTCTCAACAAAGTGGGCTTAAATTATCTGAAAAACCAACATATTTAGAACATATTTCCTTATAATGGTAAATAAATGAAATTTATTGTAACTGTAAAGTAGTAAGTGACAGGCTTTACATAAGCCCTCTAAAAAAGGCACACCAAACTACTTCTGATGCCAAAGGAAGCACTCTATTTGTAAACAGAGGCTCTTAACCTCTATTTGGCGCTTAAGCAGTAATGGTTTAGAATCAACTATAAGATAATGACATCAACATCAGTCTGTCATCACTTTCTTCTGCTTTGGTTGGCTAATCATCAATGAAGGTCTTCTCCCTTCAGTAAAGCATATCCTCTTACCTAATAGCTGTTCAAGTTAAATAAAGACCACTTTGCAAACTTTGGCAAATAAGTAAATTCATCCACAGAAATCCAGAAACTCCACTCAAATTCACAGATAAAATTCATGTGCAGACCTGATAGTTCAAAAGAAGGGATTTTTTTTTTGAGAGAGAGAGAGAGAATATGAGTGGGGGAGGGGCAAGGAGAGAAAGAGAAAGTGAATCTTCAGCAGGCCCCACACACAGTGTGGAGCTGAGACAGAGCTCAATCCCACAACCCTGGGATCATGACCTGAGCCAAAATCAAGAGTCATACACTCAACCAACTGAGCCATCCAGGTGCCCCTGAATCCCCATTTTAAAATAAGGTTAAGTCCTTGTTGACCTCAACTGCAGCAATTTCCTACTCAACACATCCCCAAAGGCAAGGGAATCAAGAGCAAAAATGAACTACTGGGACCTCATCAAGATAAAAAGCTTCTGCACTGCAAAGGAAACAATCAAGAAAACTAATTGGCAACCGACGGAATGGGGAAAGATAGTTGCAAATGACATATCGGATAAAGGGCTAGTATCCAAAATCTATAAGGAACTCACCAAACTCTACACCCAAAAAAACAAATAATCCAGTGAAGAAATGGGCAGAAGACATGAAGAGACACTTCTCCAAAGAGGACATCCAGATGGCCAACAGACACATGAAACGATGCTCAGCGTCACTCATCATCAGGGAAATACAAAAAACCACACTGAGATACCACCTCACACCAGTCAGAGTGGTTAAAATGAACAAATCAGGAGACTAGATGCTGGCAAGGATATGGAAAAACGGGCACCCTCCTACACTGTTGGTGGGAATGTAAACTGGTACAGCCATTGTGGAAAATAGTGTGGAGGTTCCTCGAAAAATTAACAATAGAACTTCCCTATGACCCAGCCATAGCACTGCTAGGGATAAACCCAAGGGATACAGAAGTGCTGATGCATAGGGGCATATGTACCCTAATGTTCATAGCAGCACTTTCAACAACAGCCAAATCATAGAAAGAGCCTAAATGTCCATCAACTGATGAATGGATCAAGAAGATGTGGTTTATCTATACAATGGAATACTACATGGCAATGAGAAAGAATGAAATCTGGCCATTCGTAGCAATGTGGATGGAACTCGAGGGTGTCATGCTAAGTGAAATAAGTCAGGCAGAGGATAGATACCATGTTTTCACTCATAAGTGTAACAGGAGAAACTTAGCAGAGGACTATGGGGGAGGGGAAGGGGGAAAATAGTTGGGGAGAGGGAGGGCGGTAAACCATGAGAGACTCTTGAATACTGAGAACAAACTGAGGGCTGATGGGGGTGGGAGAGAGGGGAAGGGGGGTGATGGGCATGGAGGAGGGCACTTGTCGGGATGAGCACTGGGTGTTACATGGAAACCAACTTGACAATAAACTATAAAAGAAAAAAAAATAAAATAAGGTTGAGCATCCTCTGCAATATGATGATACCAATATTAAGTTATTAATAGAAAACTTCCAAAAATCACATACTTATTCTTTTTTCTGGATGCATATTTGGTCAATTGATCACCAACAGTGTGTGGCACAATAAAACACAGTCCTTAAGCTCTTAAAAACCTACTGCATCTGAACCAGGACTTGGTTATGACTTGATTTCATTTTTATGTTATTTCAAATTAGTCATTTTTTAAAAGGAAGATTCTGTTTAGTTTATATATATGTCAAGCACCCATTCTTTCCACTGACCAGTATCATTACTCTTGAGGAACTTCTGAGTGGAAAATGAAATGAATATCATCAATTTTCATTGCACTTATGATTCGAAACCGCATATAGTTTTTAGTTTTTAAAGTACTGTGTTAAGCTGTCTATTAGAATTTAGGATTCTGAAGGTGTATTTGGACCTTCAGCTGTTCAGGGTTAAAGACAAAGTTGGGGGAATTTATGCCCACTTGAGCCCAAATAATAAAGGTCCATTCACAGAACCTGTTCACTGGGATGGCAGCCCAGTCTGCCTGCTGGGCTATGCCATCCAGCCGCAGCTGTCACACCACATTGGCAAGAGGACGGTATCAGCCTCCATACTGTTCAGCCTTACTAGAGTGGCCTCCCTCCAGTTCTATAATTTCTTGGATCCACTGGGTGCTCAGGAAGGTACGGGTTTGGGATTAAAGCACCCCTTCCCCGGCCGTGTTTGATGAATCTGAGAGGCCTATAATATCTCAAACTTCTTTCCTTTCAGGACAACTTGAATAAAACTCACAGTTAGCAAAGAAGAGGCTAGTATAGACTAGAGAGAAAAACCAGAACTGTCATTCTCAACCACTTGTTTTTTCCAGTCATAGATTCCTGTAAGAACTTGATCAAAGCTATAGACTCTCTTCCAGAAAAGAAAAAGAAAAAAGAAAAAGAATGAACAAAAAGAGAAGATACATGCTACATGGGCAATTTGCACACAAATTTCAAGGGAGAAATCACTGATGTCCTGAATCTCATCCAGGATACAAATGAAGTCAGTACTGCTTCCACCATTTCCCCCAGGCTCTTGAATTGTTTCTTTCTGTGTGATCCAGCATCCAGCTGGCATTGGCCCTTGGCTGGGTCAGTGGGCCCGGGGCGCTGTGTCAGGAGGGAGATGAGGGCAGGAGGGCACAGACCTTGGGCTCCCCCTGTCTCCTAAACAACAGTCCTCACAGCCAGTCTGAAGGCTGTGCCAGCTTGGACTGTCTTCTAGTCAATGGGGAGAATTCATATACAATTTCTATTCAATGCTCCCAGTACTCCTGTCCAGTGCTAAGGACATGATCCAACAAGAAATCAAGTTCTACTTGATTCTACTGAATCAAGTTGCAGTAAAAATACAATTAAAACCATATACTATAATGTGTTTGTGCCCAATTGACATTTCTGATAAAGGCCTCAACTGTTTAACAAACACTGAAGAGAAACTGAAAACACCCAAAAGGCACTCATCCAATTTGCACTAGCCTGTAAGTGCTGGCAAACATCAGTGTCTGAGAAGGCTTTTAATGTTATTGATAGCTTATTCAAATAGGCTGGAGTGGTCCCACAGGGCCTGAATCACTACTACTGAGAAGAAATAAACTACATATAAAGCGAAGATGCAGAGAATATGCTCAGAAATAAGTGTGCTGCAATGTCTAAATCAAAATGGCCCTTCTCAGCAACTATGATGTAAGCAGGCGGCAGTAACGCTTTCTTCCAGTTATACAACAAACCAGCAGCAAGAATGCCTGGAAAGTCCAATGTCCAATGACATTTAAGGAAGAGAATTTTGTAAATAGGTAGTGTGCTGTTTCAGGAGACTTCAGCAGCTGTGATGGTCGCAGAAAATACCATGGTCTTAAGGTTTGTTCTTTTAGATACCTCACATGTCCTTGTGGAGGACAAAAATGTCAGGGAAATAGAAAAAGACATAGTACAAAAGGAAAGAAGGGGCCGAAGAGAAATTGAAATGCTGAAAGAAGACTTGAAGTTGGAGGGAGACGACTAAAGAGGTGAAGTAGGTGCCCCGTGCTGGTCAGGGAGGAAAGGGTGCTGGCATTCATGGAGACATACTTGGTTGCTGGTGATTCAGGGCTCAGTGCCCCTTGGTGGAGAAGGTAAAAGACAAAAAAATATATGAGGTAAAAGACAAAAAAATACATGTATGTATGTATTTTGCAGGAGAATGGAGGTAAGATGGCAGACTGATGAAAGAGGAGCTTAAGTTAGTATTTTTTTAATTTTTTTATGTCTGTTTATTTTTGAGAGAGAGAGACAGAATGCAAGGGGGGAGGAGCAGAAAGAGAGGGAGACACAGAATTCAAAGCAGGCTCCAGGCTCCACACTGTCAGCGCACAGCCCGACATGGGGCTCAAACTCACGATCCGCAAGATCATGACCTAAGCCAAAGCTGGATGTTTGACCGAGTGAGCCACCTAGGCATCCCAGTTAGTATTAAAAAATAAATAAATAAAAATAAAGGAATATCAATTAGTTGGAACGTGTTTGAAGAGCTTTGATGAGTTTTTGGAGAGCCTAGATAGAAAAAAGCAATTTATATGCTCCTGGGGAAAATATTTGGATAAAGAACCAAGAAGGGATAGCATCCACCTGGTTCTAATAGTACAAAACATCTTGCTTAGTGCTCTTCACAGCGAAGACACTGAAAGTTTCAAAGACTGATATACTCAAGCTGTAGGAACATCAAGACAGGCTGGTTCTGCTGGTCTCTCTGGCAACCAAATTTTGGCTACCTCATTGCTCATTAATCTCTGAATCAGGGGCTAATCAGGAAAAATAAAAGGAGGAGAAACTCTAATCAGCCCATTTGTGAGCAGCTCTGGCTGAAAGATAGATGGGGAGGAGATTTAAACTATCATAAAGTTTGGTTATTATCTGTGGGTTTCAATTACCGTTGGCATCTCCACTCCCGGGAGAAGCAGTAATTGAGAGTCAGCTGTGGAAATTAAAATCATAAGATGGGGAGGGTGTCAGCATTCTGAATGGCAGCTTTTGATCGGCAGATGGGCTTGGTTTTAAGAGGCCAGTTGGCAGGGTTGTGTGTCTCCTGACATTCATCTGTCAGAGGATGCAAAGCAGAAAAAGCTCATTTGCACTTACACGTCAGAATCACCAGGATGACTCTGAGACCCCCTCCTTCGATGATGAACATAATGGGAGGCTCATGATAACAAGAGCACCAAGACCAGGCAGAGGTAGAAGTCCGGATGGAAAGCTCTCACTCTGCAGGTCAAACCATGCTCTGGGCGACTCTGAAGCTCCTCCAGATAGGGGTATGTCTTGTGCAGATGTGGACATAGTCCTCAGCCTTGGGGCTAAGTGGACGCTTAGAATGTCTCAAAACACAAGGACCACAGTCTGATAACTTTCGGTTTGTCTGAAAATCTACGTAATGACTTACTACTATGGAAGGATATTTGCAGTAAATTGTGTTAGCTGACAAAAGTAACTTACAAAACAGTATATTAAATGATTCCATGTTTTGTAAACAATATGTGTGGGGAAAAAAAGTAATACAGAAGGGAACATGCAAAATGCAAACAGTGATCACACTGAGGAGGTGGGATTACGGATGGCTTTTATTCTCCTCTATTTGCTTAACTAAACCCTTGAACTTTTCAACATTGAGCACATCAGTTGCATAATAAAAAAATTTTAATAACATTAATACTGGGGAACCTGGGTGGCTCAGTTGGTTGAGTGTCTGGCTTCAGCTCAGGTCATGATCTCCCTGTTCGTGGGTTCGAGCTCTGTGTCAGGCTTTGTGCTGACAGCTAGCTCAGAGCCTGGAGCCTGTTTTCAGATTCTGTGTCTCCCTCTCTCTCTCTCTCTGACACTCCCCTGCTCATTCTCTCTCTCTCTCTCTCTCTCTCTCTCAAAAATAAATAAAACATTAAAAAAATTTTTTAATCACCTTAATACTAAAATATATTTTAAATACATTAAAATATTTTTAAATGTATTAATCAGATGTCACATAGCTAAGGTGTTGAACCTGTGAGAATAAAAGAGCAATTTGTAATTGATTTCTAAAAACCCCTACGTGGATACCCCAGGATCTCCTCAGGAAAAGCCAGGAGGAATGCAATGCAGATTTCACTCACTACAATATATTTACAATAAACATTTACAATGTTTAAGATCCACTAACTACTTCTGAACTCATGGAATCTGTAATTAAATGCACTCTATTTAGTCCTTGCTTCACAAGTAAACTTAGGGTTGCCAATGGTTTTCTTCTTACTTAAAAAGATAACATATTCAGGACTCAAAAAGTAGCAAATGAAGGTAAAGAGTTCCCCAATTCTTGGTATTAGAGTGTTGAGTGGAAACTTTCCTCCTATTCTACTTTCAGTAGATTTAGTTCCACTGTTTTTGCTGAATGGGTGCAGATAATTCCTGCAAAGAATAATGCTGATCTGTGCCCCCTCCTTTAAAGTCTTTCTGTTTCTACTTTTGCTGCTTCCTACTTATCTAGACGCTCCATGTAAGGCAGAAAAGATAGGTCCTGAGGAGAAAGAGAGCTTCTAGACTGGACTTATGGGTGCCAGCAAGGAAGTTCCTATAGCTATGTGATGGCGAATGGCTTGAGAGAATGGTTGCCATAGTAATGGACATGACTGGGCTAAATTTGAGAGACAAAAATAGCTAGGACTTTCACTAGACTATCAAATTACAGTTGTTTCCAAAAGCAACAAAGGCAGCAATAACAATAGGGAATTACTTTGTACCAGGCCATTAGGGCACTAGATACTATTTATATATTCTCTTGCAAACTCACAACAAAGTTGCCCAGTAGAAGTCAGTGGCCCCATTTTACAGACAAGGAAGCTAAGACTGAGGGATGTTAAGCACACACCCTGGGAGTATTACATAGGTGCTTAAATTCATGATTCTGGGGTCACTCTGAGTTCTTCTCTCAACTTCTTCACTTGCTTTCAGGGTGCCATTGGGTGAAATATCTAACCTCTTGGTTCTTCAGTTTCCCAATCTGTGAAATAGAGATACTAACAGGGTCTCTTAGGCAGGGGGCTGATGTGGGGGTTAAATCAGGCAAGGAGAGAATGTAATGTCATTAGCTTGGTACTAGCCACACAGTTAGCCTTCAACAGGTGTTGATTCAGTTCTCGTTGTGTGGCCGAAGGGACAGCAAGTCCAACCTTCATTCTGATCATTTTCATAGTCAAGAAAATTATTTTCCATTCCCAGGCAGTACTCACAGAGACAGAGTTTCCACCTGTAGTTTCTACAGAAACAAGAAAACAATGCTGGCGTGAATACTTTGTGAAGATTGAGACCAAATTTCAAAACTTCAAGTACAGTTTTGGATACGTGAGACCAAATTCCAAAATCTTAAGTGCTGTTTCTGATAAGTGTGCTTTTAAGAGATACAATTAAAGTGAAGATGCTGTCTAATGTGCTGTTAGTCTGTCAAGTATCCCCACTTAAGTCTTTTGTTGGATTTGTTTCTATGGTCTGGACAAACATCTAAGTAAAAGAAGACAGTCCTGATATGTAATTCTGTCTCAAGTGGTTTCTGAATAAAGTCAGTGTGATCTAACTTCTTCAGTGATGGTTCAAGGATTATTATTTTTGTTTTACTAGTTCAACAAATGAAAAAGAAGTCAGTAGACACAGACTTCCCACTTTCCAAATCACTTTTGATTTTTGTCAAAGCACAAACTACACCTGTAAGTGGTGGCAATTAATGGATGTGTTTTATGCTCTGGACAGATTGTGTGATCATCTAACATTTGTATTTCAGTATCCAAAATGTCTGCTTATCTCCCTCAACCCCATGAACTAGAATCTGAGTACTTATGCCACATATCCTATGTTCATATCAACTCCTTACATATTTTATTTTATAAAGTTTATTTTTATTTATTTAAGTAATCTCTATACCCAAAGTGAAGCTCGAACTACCAACTCCGAGAGTAAGAGTCATATGCTCTTCCAGCTGAGCCAGCCAGGTGCGCCCTTACATATTTTAGATAAGTTTTTATTACCCATGTTCTTTCTCATTCTGTCACTTTATCTTATAGAATTATTTTATTATATTTCCTTATTTAAATGCTTTTTAGTGTTCTATATCCTAATGCATCTGTCTTTTGTAAGATGGCATGAACATTCAGAAAAGTCTTCATTGCCTTCAGACCTGGGACAAATACATTACTTGGCTTATTTTCCCTCCCTTCCTTTCTCTCCTCCCTCCTTTCCTTCCTTCCCTCCCTTTTTTATCTTTTATAATAAGACTGCATTTTTTAAAGAGCAGTTTTAGGTTCACAGAAAAATCGAGGGAAAAGTGCAGAGATCTACCATATAGCCCTGCCCCACACATGTAGAGGCTCCCTAAGTCTCAGAATTCCCCCTTAGAGTGGTAGATATGCTACAACTAATGAACCGACGTGGACACCCTGTTATCACCCAAAGTCCACTGTTTCCATTATGGTTCCCTCTTGGTGTTGTATGTTCTGTGGGTTTGGGCAGATATATGTACAGACAAGTATCCATCATTAGTTTCTGTGTGTTTATTCTCCAACATTCAGCACTGTGGCTTAGCTGAAGTTTATTATAATACAGGTTTCTTCTGTTATCCGAAACACTTAACTTTTACAAAAGACCTATATTAGTCCTTATTTTCACTAACCAAAAGAAATTTGAAGATGATTTTCACTTTTGCCAAATGGTAATTGTTTTTCTACTTCACGCTACGTTGGCTTACAGAGGTTGCATAGGAGCCCTCTCCATGGCAGGGGAAGCCTGGATGTGATTATGACCAGAATCTGTTCTTCTTTTTCTTACTGTTTTCTCTTCTTCAAACTGATATTCTATTGTTCTAGCAAACTTCACTAAGTAATCGACCTTCTCTTCAAAGTTGTATTTCTTATGTGTGTGTGTCTTACATTAAGGCTCCTAGGTAATCTAAATCAAAATCTGGAATTTCAATATGATTGTTTTTATCTGTCTGGTTTTCAATCCAATATCAGAGAATTTTCATAATGGTAATTTATAATAGAGTTTTAAATTTGTTACATCAGGTTTACCTTAATGACTTCTATTTGGTAACATTTCAGTTTTGATGTTTTGGGTTTTTCATGATAGATGATTTAACTATCAAATTATACAGTTATTATGTGAGACTTTTATTTTGTAATTAATAATAATCTTTGAGCCAAAGAAGGGTGGGCATTCCTGTGTCAATTAAACAATATATTTTAAATCACCAAATATTAATAAGCTTCTGCTACTTTTTAAAAATTTTTTATGTCTTTATTT
The DNA here is from genome assembly GCA_028646485.1 of Cryptoprocta ferox. Classification (NCBI taxonomy): domain Eukaryota; kingdom Metazoa; phylum Chordata; class Mammalia; order Carnivora; family Eupleridae; genus Cryptoprocta; species Cryptoprocta ferox. The sequence goes on from CM053574.1 coordinate 66,379,236, forward strand.
TGAGAGAGAGACTGAGAGCAAGCGGGGGAGGAGCAGAAAGAGAGGGAGACACAGAATCTGAAGCAGGCTCCAGGCTCTGAGCTGTCAGCACAGAGCCTGACACGGGGCTCAAACCCACAGACTGTGAGATCATGACCTGAGCCGAAGTCTGACGCTCAACTGACTGAGCCACCCAGGAGTCCCTAAGCTTCTATTATTTATGGGTACTTTTCTAGTTTCTGGGACTCAAAAGGTAAGCAAGGATATTCCTCTTTCCACTCCACCTCAAAAGAGTGCAATTCAAATTCATGAAGGTTAAAGCTAAAATAGAACGAAAATGCTAGAACAGCTCCAGAAAGGTTACCCCCTCTTCTCTCACCCTCCCATTATGGGGACTCACTCACAAGCATCAACACAAAGAAAGGGCTCCAGGACCTAAAGGACTAGCATCACTGATGTTGAAAGCAAGATGCAGCACTAATGTAGATGAAATTGTTCATCACTTTTTTTGACAATTCAGGTATTTCTGCACATTATCTCATTTGACTGAATACTCCATTTTCACATGGGCCTAAATTGGGTACAAAATCAGAGTTCAAAGGGATATAAAAGCCTGGATTTCAAAATGTATATCAGGTTAAGAGATATTTCTTCACTGATGGGGATAAACCCAAGGATTGTCACAACCAACATCAAATCTAGGTCAGCAACATAAACCCGGCAGAGAATCCTTCATTGTCCAGTGTAGGCTAATATTGTAATTTTTAATTAAAGAGTTACGATGTCAGTTTAGAAACACAATGGGGGAGCAGCTGTACTCCAGTGAAAACATCCCTACAATTTCCATCAACATAGATAAGCTCTTACACAATGCAAAGGAGATGTGTGCAAGCCACAAATGAAAAGAATTGTAATCAGAAGGCAATCTCAGAGTTTTCACTGAAGAAATTACCCTTCTAATATTATTAGATGAACCTCCTACTTATGTTTTCATTATTATTTCTTAACATGACTGATCAAGATTCTAAGAAAAAGTCATTGGACTTTAAAGACATTACAATAATTAATCAACCACTTAAAGTCAGGAGGTTGACCACTGTAACTCATCCAATTTACTTAGCTGTGATCCCTAACCCTTCTACCCTCCTGCACTCCTGACATTCATCATAAAGAGCAAGCAATGTCTTCAATATGGAAACAACTCAAGTGTCCATCGAGATCAATGGATAAAGAAGATGTGATATCACACACACACACACACACACACACACACACACACACACACCACATTATTCAGCCATAAAAAGGAATGAGATCTTGTCATCTGCTACAACATGAATGGACCTAAAGGGTATTATGCTTAGTGAAGTATGTCATGGAAAGACAAATACCATATGATTTCACTTACATGTGAAATCCAAAAAAATAAAACAAATCAAAAAGCAGAAACAGACCCATAAATACAGAGAACAAACTAATGGTTGCCAGAGGAGAGGGGAGTGGGAAGACGGGCAAAATGGGTGAAAGGGATCGGGAGGTACAGGCTTCCAGTTGTGGACTGAGTAAGTCACGGGAATGACAAGTACAGGATAGAGGATATAATGTATTGTAATAGTACTGCATTGTGACAGATGGTAGCTCCCCTTGTAGTCAGCACAGCATAATGTATAGACTTGTCCACTCACCATGCTGTATACCTAAAACTAATGCAACATTGTGTGTCAACTATACTACAATAATTTTTTTAAAGTAATGTCTTGAGTCTAACCCCACATCCATCCTCCTGATTGCCACCCTCCATCAGCATCCTGAAATGACAGGTGCATGTTAAACATTCTATGCCTAGACCTGTCACCACACCTGTAGTATGTTTGATGCTATTTTGAGTAACTCACATTTAGAAGTGTACTCCTGAGCACAACATTTATAATACACAAGTCACTTTGCAACTCCCCATTTTACTCCTTTCCACAAGTTACCTGCAACTTTCATGTGTCCTTTCACTGATATTCCAAATCCCCAGTGAATAAGGAATTATCCCAAACATATAATCACCTTATAGATTTTAAGATCTTACAGTTAAAGATGTATTTGGTTACTAGTTCATTTGTGTTTTTACAACTTAACTGTTTTGCCTCCTCTTCATCCTGGGTGGCTCATCTTTCATCTGGGGATCCTTTGCGTAGTGTGGGTTCCCATTTTTTTCCCTTTTTCTGAAGATGAACACTGCACACCTGACTGCAATATGGAGCAAAGGCTGACTGTGAGCATGGCTGGACCATCTGGTACCACACTCAGATTTAATTAATGTTTGCTGGGTGAGTACCATGTGTCAGGCCCTGAGCTGGGCATTTCTGCAGATTTGGCTGAATACTCCATGTGTACATGGACTTAATGCATTACTGGACTATTTTTAAAATCCCCATGTATTAAGCATGTCTTTATTTTCTGTATCCTGACGTTTTGACATCTCGGGGCCTTGATGACCCTGTAGGGACTGCCCGTCCCAGGGTGAGCTAATTCCTAGGGATAAATAATTTGCCTACCAGTGTGCTTTTCATATGCAAACCAGTCAATCCTGAGCCCATCCTCTGCACCTGCACACTCAGCAAGGCTGTCCACCTGTCCTAATCACCCCAGGGCCAGGTACCAGAAAACTAGGGAGAGCTTCTTTGCCCCAAAGCTCTCTGAAATTATTCAGCCCTAAATCTGCTTGCTCTGCTCCTCCTGTTTCTTCTCTTGCCTGCACTCATCCTTACTCCCTCTACCTCCATGTAGCCCTGCGTGACATATGTGCCTACTGCTTTTAGGGACCTGTAAGCATAATAAACTCTTTCCTTCATTACGGTCATTTCCAGGTCTGCATGTCTTACCATACCTGGTTAAAATATCCCACATAATCATAGAATTGGTATCTACGATCATTCTGTTTTTCTTTCATCCCACCCTGGGTGTTCAGTAAAAACAAATTATAAGTTATTTTTGTCACTTGTCTTTTATCTGGTTCATGTTAACAATACTTAACAGACATAATTATACAGAAGTTCCTTTAGTGTAAAACCAAAAAGATTTAATTAATAATTATTTTCTAATATATGAAAGAGACAGCTCTGGCCTATCTGCCAGGTCCCTTAAACCGCACACACTGCTTTGCCTGCACATGGGGAGACACACACCATTTATTCTTTCCTGAGCACCCTAAATGTAGACTAGAAACCCACAAGTGACCTTAGTTGATTACACAGGTGTTTCGGAAGTCCTACGTTTCACTGAACTAGAATCAGGACATATCTTTGCAGGTCCAGCTGTTACATTCATAGACTTGGGGTTATTGGGTAATGCTAATGATCAACTTTGGATCCTCAGGATCGCTTCGGAGTTGCTGCTATGCTAAGCTAGGCTTCCCAGCCATTCCTTCTGTTGCATCCTCATATAGCTTCCTGTTAGGACTAGAAGTACATTCTGCTTGACTAGGGAGCAGTGAGGAAGCAGAAACAGTGACAGACAGAGGTCTATAGTGCCTATCAAGGTTTTCTTTTCTCCTTTTTGTCTTTTTCTTTGTCAAAGTGTCAGTGTGGCCTTTTGGGAAGGGGTGGTTAAAAAATAGACTGTAAGGCAAGCCCTTAAAAGTGTGTGTGTCTATAAATATAAATATTTATATATAAGTAAATAATTTTTTCTCTCAGAGATGCACCTCCAGACAAGGTCATCAGCAGTGAGTTTCTGTCTCAGAGGAGCTTACTGAAGGAAAAGCATTTACCTATTAATTCTGGTTTCTGTCAAATATCCAAGAGGACAAGTGCGTGACATTGAACTAAGCATAAAATTCAAGCAATTTATGATTGAGGATCATATGAAAGAATCAAGGTATTAAGATGTTATAAATTCTTTCATTGGTCAAAGATTAATGAAAGCTACAGTGGAATTTTTTCTGTCCTGAAGTAGTTTTTGTAATGGCATGAAATACTTTGTACAGGGGTCTGTAAATAAAATCAAGGACTTAATTCTGGACTATACCCCTTTTCTATGTCTGGCATTTCTGTCAATGTCACAATTTTAAGAACATGTCTTCTAACCAGCAGGAGAGCAGTAAACTACCCGATGTGTCTCCATGCCTTCCATGCGAGGACATCCCCTCACTCATTCTACGGGCATTTATTGAGCACATTGACTCTGTGTCATGGACTATCCTAAGTGGTTGGTATATAGAGCTGAGAATAAGACAGACAAAGCCCTTGCTCTTCTGGAGCTTGGTCTAACAAAATGAGTGACTCTATGAATGAATGAATCAACAGGATTAATGAAATTAAGTACGCACAGATGAGCATAGTTCGCTGATAAGGTTCATTTTTTTTTCACATTGTAACATCTCTGAAATCGGGATGTGTCTCAATATTGATGGTGTCTTAAAATTGCTGACAACTTGGCAGCAGTCACGGCACCACCGTCATTTCTCTGCACATGCATAAACATGGTCACAGCTACTCATTTTGTTAGCACTTCTTCTAAATTACGGGCATTGTTGGCACTGCAGGTGTTCTGTTTAATTGCCATTTAAATGTTTTTTTTTTTTTTAAAGATTCCACTATGACTTGGCACTGAAAAAAGATGTGACTGTGTATGCACCACAGCAGAGAAACAGAGCAGTGGGGCTTAAATGTTATATTACTAAGGGAAACATTTGTCTTTGTTTGACATTTCCATATTACCTTGCAAAGCAAGATCCAAATGCTTTACCAGATTGAAGAAAGAAAGACGCAGAAGAGGAATCTGTCAGGGTTTGTTACTGAGATATATGCACACTCATTGCCTATCACACATTGCTTGGGGAAGCAGTGCTAATTAATGACAGTACGAGTGGGAAAAAGTACCAAAACCCTTGGTAGAGATGGAGACTCGAAAGCAAGAAGAGGGTTGTGTCTCTGATTCACACGATGTCATGGAAGACGGCTATTAAGACGGCATGCATGTTATAATTGACAGTATTTTCTCTTTCTTCTTGTATAACATAAAAATAATGCTATATCTTATAACTGATGACATTTTAGATTTGATGAAATGGAAACAAAAATGGACAGCTAATGAGAAGTTTTAGACACAGAATAGAACGCAGAGTGGAAGTTTGTTGATACTGTACAGTTTTAAGCTAATGAGGTATTTGCATGAACCCAACTTTAGGCAAACTGCGTGATGTCAGTTTGTTATGGTTTTGCAGATCACTGGTCATTTTAAAGAAGTCTGCATCGCTCCTTATGCCCAACAATGTTTTTGGTATATCTCCCATTCTGGTGCAAAAGTGTGACAATGAGCAAACCTCATGTTCTACTTTCCCAACTTTAATTAGCGCTGCTCCAGTTTTTGGCAGTTTAGAGAACTTAGAGGGGAGGTGTTGGGGCTGTATTCAAACTCAAACCTCCCGACTGCTGCAGGGAACGGAGTGAAATAATTAGACAGGAGAGTCCATTTGAAATCCCAAAGCATGCACAGGGGACTTTGAGGTTCTTAGCACTAGAGTAACATGAGTAAAATGCCAGCTACAGGGATATGTTTCCAGGCAGCATATGGACTCAGCTCAAAAATGCATCTAGTTCGCTTTAGGCTTTAGGCTTGGTACTTCTAATCATTTTGGAACGAGAGAAGAGAATTGAAAACTATACCATGGGAGAGAACACACACACACACACCCTTAGGGAGAAGAAATAAAATTAAGTCGATTATAATAACAGACACAATTTTTAAGCACCGCTACAAAACTGTGTCACATCTGTGACATCCGTTTTTGATACCATTCAGCCAAGGAACAATTGTGTTAGTATAAAAGTGAGTAACTGAAACAGGAATAGGTATGTGGCTGCACCCATCACCAAGATAACAGGTAAATGAGTTTCTATATGGTGAACAGATATCTTCAATAGTGTTGACAATGGGCTATACCATATACATGGCATCTCACACTCCGGGGAAGGCCTGCTTCCTGCTCCTGGGGCCCTATGTTAATTTCCTTTCTGGTCAGCATCGGAGAATTCAGGGATTCCCTGGACTACTACCACCATCCCCAACGGCTTTGTTTCCGTTTTTCCCTTTAAGTAGCCTGGCCTGTGTCAGGAATTCTCTGACAGTTGGTACAGGAAGATGAGTGTGCCAGTGTGAACACTGACTGCAGGGGATGTATTGCTGCCAACTGGGGGTGTGGAGTTATATGTGCAGAGCTAAAACAGACTTGGATGACTGAGAGAGTAGAGACTGCTCCTTAAGTGGCAGTGAGGGAAACACTTGGTTACCTGTCTTCCAGAGCCAACTTCTCTGAAAGGACAAGGGGCTTATATGTCTGGAGATTTCCATCTGATTTATATGCTGGGAACTGGGGCTTAGAGGGTGTCTGGGGAGTTCCTGATGTTGCCCATTGGTGGAGAGAATATTTGTTGGGCACAGGCATTTAGTGTTGGGTTGTCAGAGGGAGAAAACAGCATATAAAGTCTTTGGTCCAGGAGGCTAGTGCAGATAGCATTTGCCACATTTTGATTTCCTAGTATATTATAAAATGGCAAATCTTTTTCAAGATGGCTGGGAGATAGCATAGGGTCGTGGTGAAGAGCACTGGTAGGGAATCAAACAGATCCAGGTTCAAATCCCACCCCTATCACTTACTTCCCATATAATCTTGGGAAAGTTTACATAATCTCTTTAGTCTCTGAAACAGGGTGAGTAATAATATCTCATCAGGGTGCCTGCAAGATTTAAAGTAACAATATATGAAAAACACCTAGCATGTGCTCACTATTTGGACACTATTGTGTCACCACTAAGGAAGTTTCCTTGTCTTCTCTTTATGATGTAAATGTAGTTAGAGAAGTTATGTTACCAGGTGTAGGGGATAAATCATATGAACCAGAACAGAATGTCCATACCCTTGGCTAAGGGTGTCTTTAGGGCACAAAATGGTATTATGAAGTCGTCTTTTGCTAGGAATATGTCTTGGTTAGAAATGAGTAAAGTAAACCTGGTAATCCACATACACGATCAGAAAGGTTAATTAGAGTTAAACAGAATCTACATATATTTGCTGAGATCTGCTAATTTCAGGTCAACGTGGTGTTTGTGTGATTACCCCCTCTATCTACTCTGAGCTACCTTATAATAGGCCTGTTCCCACGATCTTGTGTAAAACTCAGTTCTAACTCTAATCATTTCTCTGCATTAGATAAACAAGTGTTGTGAAGCAAATAATCCCCACCTAACCCACTTTACATTGAAGGTTGAAACTTTCTCCTATCTTCAAGTGGGTACACGTGTTCTGTATTCTTTGTTCCCACCTCCCACCCTAGGAGCCCGGCTGTAACTTCTCCTCCCTTTCCTGTGCTCCACAGCACCCGCCCAGCACTCAGGGAAGGCTGATTGGGAGCATATGGCAACAAGAAACTATTCAAGATTTGACAGAAGTAATCATCGGCATCTTGGACACATTGGTGTTTAGGGATCTTTAATTAGAAGTCCGACTTCAATTTCTGACGCTCTTCCTGCATCGGTACTGGCAGCGCCCATTGTAGGGGGAGAGTACATGGGGGAATACTGACTACCTGCTGCACTGTGTTCAGGCAAAAGCCATAATGTGTGAGTTCTGGATGCTGTGTATCCGAAAGCCCCTCCCCAAGGGGGATTCCCACAGAGGAATTTCCTCAAGAAAGGGCCTGTGTCAGGAATGCTGCTAGGGTCAGAAAGTGGCATGGGTTCCTGCATGCCCGTATTCAGAACACAGACCTTCTTAACAGGGTGCTCTCGCTCTAAGGGTGCGGGCCTCGGGGACCCCACAGTCTGGCTCAAGTCTCAGCATCAAACTTTCTCCTGGAACAAAACCTCTTTCAAACCACATGAAGACAGGAGGAGGATGGAGGATGGGGATGCAGCCAGCTGCTGCCCGGAGACAGCCCTCCTCCCCACCCCACCCCGCCCCCCCAACCCCGCTTCCCTCGGCCCCCACCCTCTTCCTCACGGGGAAAGCAGCCCAGACAGCGCAGCCCCGCCCAGCCCCACCCACCCCGCTCCCAGCCCACCACCCGGTCCGGGGAGCTCAGAGCTTCACAAAGCCACTTGCCGGGCGCTGCGGTGCCCAGGGCGAGGGGGCGAGCGGGACTGGATACCTTTAGGAAGAGGCCAGGACACGGGTGCCCGAAGAGACCCGCAGCATCGCCTGCACGCCGCCGCTGCGGAGAACTACTTCGCTGCGCCAAGAGCCGGATCCAGCGGGGACCGGCCACCGCCGTCACCGCCGCCTGTGCCGCTCGCGCTCCCTGCGCTGCGCTCAGCTCGCAGCTCCCGACTCCGCTGCCCGGCGACCGCCACTGTCAAGCGGAGCCCCGCCCCCTGCGCGCTCGGCGAGCCGCGGACCCCGGGACGCGCCGCCGCCGGGATTGGCTGAGGAAGTCGCTGGCTCCGCCCCTGCACGCCGCGCCCCTCCCGCTCTGGCGGCGCGCGCGGCGGCCGGCTCCCTCCAGGGGCGCCGCGGGAGGGTGGGGTCCCGGGCTGGGCGAGGCTTCCTGCGGGTACTGCGCGCGCGGAGTCTCCGCTCCTGGGCTGTGGGCTCTGCAGTTTCTCAGTCCTCGCCCAGCCCAGAAAAAACTGCACGGCCGAGAAGGAAAAGAAGAAACCTCTTCTGTAGGGCCCTTCGCGCTGCTGCGGCGGTTCTGGGGTGAAATCTTAATGATAGAAAGACGTTTATTAAGGAAGCCCAGGAAAGGCTACCTAGGGTATAGAGTATTGGATTATAGTCAGAGGGTCTCTTGTTTTTTGTCTTTGCTGGTTTAGTTTTTAATCCGAAGGTGCTCTCACACACCGTCTAAACTTCATCTGACGAAGAAACGAAATTCAGTTCAACAACTTGTCCGAGGTCACGGAGCAAGGAGATTGATTCTATACCTCTATACTAAATCAAAGCTGCTTTGGGTTTTCTTTCTTTTCAGTCATGGGAAGCGATGCGTTCTAATATTTATGCTATGTATATTGTGTAACAAGAAATTAATTAAAAATCCGTGGAGACAGAAAATAGACTGGTGGTTGCTAGGAGGTGGGGTGGGGGAAAGGGGAGTGACTGTTAATGTAATGTTAGTATAGTGAAAATGTTCTGCAATTTGTTACTGACACAAACTCTGAGTATACTAAAAAACCACTGACTTGTACAATTTGACCAAGTCAACTTTGTGATACAGGTGAGAATAATGTCGAGAGTAATAGTGCTGTGGGTTAACCCACACAAACACATAGTTGGAGTATGTCACAATTCTGTTCTTTGTGGGCAAAAACTATGGTTTAAATTCATGCACTCGTTCATTCATTCATTCATTCATTCCATAAACCATGTTCATCTTTACCAGGTACTCTGACAGGGGTACAAAGATTAATAATGCCTGATCTCTGCCTTCAAGGAGTTTCCAGTCTATCAAGGGGACAGTCATTATAGTACAATATGGTAAATGTATTCCAGGGAGGTAACCAAAGTGCCTGATTTAGGGCACTTAAAACCAAGGTGGGGGACCTTTGCACAATAATGGAGGGGCTGGACTACATGTTATAGTTTGGCAAAGGCTGATGTGCTGGGTGTGAGAGGTGTGGCAGAAAGTGAAGCTAGACTGTAATAGAACAAAGTTTCACTGTGTATTAGAGCTCAGTTCAAGAGGGACAACCTAATTAAAAAAGTGAAAATGGAATTCCTCTTTGTCTTTCCTATTCCTGCTATAGTGTGTGATTTTGGTGAATGGTCTTGATATAAATCCCGTTTCGTTATCTCATAGAGAGCAATAGTATCATGAACTGACCTTTGTTTCTACCTTAATAGTGCAGGAAGAGCTTTGTGCTTTCTTTCCTCTGAAGCTGGAGAGGTTGAAGGGATGCACTCAATGCCTTATGGATTCTAAGTGATGGATCTAGGATGACTCCATTTCCAGGCCGAGTCCCACGTTGACATTATCAGCCTTGCGAGTTGTGAAGCTTCCTTAAAAGTGCAAAGAACTCTTGAGCCAAAAAAGCTTTTTGAGCAGTGGCAAATGAAACCTGTTTTTAAACTTGAAGTTGATCTACTTTTTGATTGGGAAGTAGGAATCTTGCAGGCCCTAAGGGGAACAAACAAACAAACAGCATAGCCAGATGATCGCCTTAGCTCCTCAGTTTAGTCTGTGCAGGAAAATCCTGGATTCTGGATTTATAAGAGTGGTTCTGCAATTGGAAAACTGAAGGCTACCTATCTGTATTGTCAGTATACAATTGTCAGCATCCCAACAGCACTTTCCTTCTCCTCTGCCTTTCCTTCTATCCCTCATGGGATTGCGAATACCCTTGAAAGCAGGTACTGGGCTTTGTTAATTTCCTTATTTCCCCTCTCCACACTTACATCTTTCTCCCTCTTCACCCTACCCTCTTCCCCTCCCAGCCTCAGAGCCTGGGACCCAGTAGCCCCTCAGTGAATGTTTGTTCAATATTCAATGGTGTTTTACTGGCAAAAAGGGAATAGTTTTTTCCCCACATTAATTGTTTACACTGCTGATATATACATTATGAATTTGGGATAGTAATTGGCCCCATATACCATGTACATTGTACAGCTTTGGGACACAGTCGCAAGGGCATTAGAGCATTCATACATTCCACATTTTAACAAGCTGTGAATTGAACTCTAAATCTAAAGCCTGAAATTTAAGTTAGTTTCAATCTAACAGAGCACAATATTAATATTTTAACAGTAAATAAGCTAAGTACTTGAGAGCAGAATAATTTTAATATTTATTATAGAATTTTTTTTGTCTCTGAGGAGATAATTACTATGTTTCAAAGGTCTTCAAAATCTTTTCTAAATCTTCCTTTTTTCCTTTTCTTGTCCTTTTTCAATTCCTCCTTTTAGTCTCATTTTAATCTTTCAAAGTATTCTGTTATCCAATTAACACCTCAGCATTACAATACGATTTTCCATAAATTTCTGTGCAAAAACTCTGGGGAATCCAAAAGAATGGGCGGGGGGGGAGGGAGGGACGGGTGCTGATCTCCCTGGAGTTTAGGGCCTGGAGAAAGCCAGCGAGAAGCCTGTAACTATTCCTTTTGCAAGAACAGATGTTGGCCCTCCCCGAGGAGTTACTGTGGGTTGGAAGAAATGAGATAATAAAAATAAACAAGCAATTTTGTAAATGTTATCAAATATCATCAGCACCAGCCAGATAGGTCCCTAAATAAGTATTCTTTAGCAATAAAAGTAAAAGCAGATGAACATAACAGTTTTCTAAATATATTCAGAAAAAAAATTATTTCAGCAAAAGAACCAACCTAATTGGGCTACACAGGATAGTGTGGGGGAGACAGTCCTTGGGAGGGTGGAAATCTTTGTTGGTTCAGCCTCACTAGCCATTAGCAGTCAACCTTGCCCCAGAGCCTTTGCTGCCTTCTTGAACAGCCTTCTTCCTTTCCAGGTCACATGGCAGAGTTATTGGGACAGCAATTTACTGCCCCTTAGGATATTTATGGGACCTGTTTTATGGGTGAAAAGCCAACCAAAGATAGGACAAGGGGAGGAGCCAGAATACTGCCCTGCTTAGCCATCTGCCAGACCCTGGTGTTTCCAATCAGCTAGCCCTGGGCTTCCTTGCTGTTCTAGGAAAATCAACTTGTGGCAGAACTTCAGGAAAGGAAGGATACCAGCAGATAGTGATTAAATACAAAGGTATTTAACCTGATGAAAAAGAACAATTTTGTAGGTAGTGTAAATGTGAAAATTAGGAAGGATTTTTTTTAAGTCAAACATAATGCTACAATTGCACACTCTAAACGATTAATAGTGGGAAACTATTCCCTACCTCTGTCTGATTAGGGAAAGCATCTAATGAGGGTAGATTTTGAGTTAACAATGAAGGATGTGTGAGGAACACTAGTCAGAATGAGGGGAGTGTGGAATGAACAGCACCTGGAAAGTCCCAGCGTGCGCATGGGTATGTGGTTTCAGAAAAGAGCAAGGTGACTTGTGGATGAAGTGTGGAAGAGATGCAAATTTCTGTTTATCTAAACGCTCACAGCTTCTCTGCCTTTGTGTATTTGCAGATTCTCCACTTCCACCTCCAGGAAAGTAGATACATATTTAAGAGAGAAAAGACACCAGCTTGAAGTAACTTAGCTGTTACCATAGAGAACAAGAAAATAAAAATTTTCACATTATGTGAAAGGAAAGTCAAGCATGATAATTATTCAGAATAAACCACTCAAAAGGCTCTTCAGTAAAATAAAGAAGAATGGTTATCCCAGAGGAAGCTACTGTTTTGACATTTAACTGGGAAGACATCCAAAATTTAGACTAGGCGTATAGCCCTAGCTTTTCTTTTGGAAGACTTCACAGTGATAATTCAGAGAAGCTGGTGTATTGTCAAATGATAATAAAATCAAACAAATAAAACAAAACCCAATGGTTGCATGTATACAGGAGACTGACCCTGAAATAATTTCTATTTTTTTAATAAATGACTTGATACATTTTCTTTTTATTAAATGTTTATTTATTTTTGAGAGAGAAGGAGGGGCAGAGAGAGAGGGAGATAGAGGATCTGAAGCAGGCTCTGTGCTGACAATAGAGAGCTCACGCAGGGCTCCAACTCAGGTAAGATCATGACCTGAGCCAAAGTCAGACACTTAACCAACTGAGCCACCCACGCACCCTGCTGCATTTTTTTAATGTAGCTAAACTTCCTTTAGAAATGAATTTTAATAATCCCTTTTTATTTCTTACCTGTTTTTAATTAGTTACTACACTAGTTGAAATAGTTCAATTTCTTTCCATTATTATTATTATTATTATTATTATTTTGTCTCTTGGCTTGTAAGAATCCTATTTCATGGCAGTGGAATGACCTAGAAGGAAATTACCAAGGTGTTAATCTTTGAAGAATCCCAGGAAGTGAAAGTGTGGCAGGGAGATGGGAAAAGATCGAATTTAAATTTAATTTTCATAAATAGAAGGAGGTATGTAGTTTCTGCCAAGTAAGACTGATAAGCTTGATTAGGATTCTAGTGAGGGTCTAGATCAGGTTATTAAAAGTCTAGATATAAGCACCTAATGGAAAGTAAGGACCACCAGAATCCAGCAGAGATTATTGAAGAACAAATCATGTCAGATTAACCCTCTGGATTTCCCCAGGTTACAATGATAGGCCAGAAATTTATTAAACTGATGCTAATTGTCCCCAAATTTCTATTCCCTCCCCATCTTATTTTCATTAGAAGAACCCCCTGAGTTATACATGGAATCATGGCAACTTAGGACTCCACTTTGGCTGGGCATGGCCAGGTGACTAGCTCTTTTCTGGTCAGTGGGATGTGAGGAGGACTGATGTGTCCCACATCCCAGTGGCTTCCTTCATTTCCTCCTTCCCTTTCCTGCAGACAGGTAGTGGTGAGGAAACTTCACCCAAGTAGCGAGAATAACACTCAGGGGATGGGGCAACAACAACATGAAGGGTCCCTGAGTCCCTCAGTGACTTCATGAAGAAAAGCCACCTATCCTTCTGCAGGCTGTAGGTTAGAAATACATTCATTTTGTTTCAGCCATTGAAGTTTGGAGTCTGCATGTTACAGCAGCTTAGGTTGTAGCTTAACTAATAAAATATGTGAGCTTCAATAAGACATTTGCTCATTAGTCTTTTACAATGCACGTCTATACAAAGAGAGGAAATACAAATACTTGAATTTGTAGCTGGAAGAATAACCTTGCTCAAATTGAACTCACTGAAAGCTGTTATACCCGCAGTTATGGTATATTACCATGAAAAGATCCAGACTGAAATCAGCCAAGGGACATGAGTCAGAGTCCAGAAGAGTTTCATTAATAGATCTGTTGTATGGCCCCTCCCATTAGAGTCCTGGACAGCACTAACTTCTCCCAACAAGTCAGTATGTGATAATATGCAATGAGCATGGGAAACTTACCAGAGCTTTGGTGTCTCTGGATTTATTCCTGGGGCTTGTTCACATAGACCTGTAAAGCTGACCTGATACTATATTATCCAAAGCCCTCAGCCATAAATCACATTATTAGACTCTCTTGTGTGGCCAAGGCTTCCAGATAAATAAAGACACATTCATCAGGCAGAGCATGTCAAGGGAATTATAGATCACCTTCCAGGAACTGAGAGCAAAGAACAGATCTCTTTTTGGGTAATCTTTTTACTACACAATAGATTTCAATCTATTGCAAGTTTTGTTATTTAAACCTGAACTGTGTCATCTTTGACCAAGGTGAGCCTCTTAAATTGGTCCCTGAGTCCTTATGAGAAGATTTCTTGCTCTTGGATAGGTTCCTTGATTTTTAAATTATTTTTTTATCACAACATACACCAGGCACATCTAGTTTCTTTGGGAATAAGAATTTTAAGACCATAGTCTGTATGCTAGGAATTTTCATTGTTATTGGGTTAGTTATTGTTTCTAGTCTAGGGATTTTCAGTGGACAGAGTTAGAATGATACATATTCTACATATTAGATACATATTTACATATATATAATATATATACACAATAAAGATCAATTTCTTATGAGTATCATACTGATATTTACAATTGAAAAAAGTACTACCGGACTTTTACTCAAGTTCTTCCACATAAAAATATATTTTTCTTACACACTGAAAATTCTGGTTCTCGAGGACCAACAGAGAAGATGATTATTCATATTTTTTATTTATAAACTACTGATACTAGGAATAATACTACTAAGAGTATTATCCCAGGATGAAAGCAGTTAGAATGTGTTTCCATATGTTTTTCCCAGTGTTCCCCCAAATTGTTTACAGGTCCTCCTATATATACATTGTTTTAGAGACAAAAAGCATGTGGGAGTGGGAGGGAGGGAGGGAGGGAGAGAGAGAGACAGAGAGAGAGAGAGAGAGAGAGAGAGAGAGAGAGAGAATCTTAAGAAAGCTCCACACTCAGCATGGAGTCTAATGCGGGACTCAATCCCATGACTCTGGGATTATGACCTAAGCCGAAATCAAGAATTGAATGCTCAACCTACTGAACCACCACCTCATTTAAAGTTAGTTCTATAAGAAACTATACATTTAATTTTCACAACCAATCATATGACAATATCTCTCTAGCTCTTTTTGTTATCTTAACCTTATTCTTTCTCAGATTCTTTAGGAAGAGCTCACTGAACAATGTTCCCTGATCTCTTGGATGTTGGTAACATTTTTTCTAAGTTGTTTCTACCTGAAAATCAGTTTCACTGGATATAAAATCCTTGGCTCAAATCTTTTTCCTTGAGTATTTTAAATATGTTACTGCATTTTCTTCTGGCATAAAACAGAATGGTGGAGAAGTTTGATGGCAATCTAATTTTTATTCTCTTGTAATTCATCTGTTCTTTTTTGTCTGGATGCCCAAAGACATTTTTTTCTGTCTTTTTTCAGTCTAGTAATTTTACTAGAATACTCTTACTGTTAGTCATTCTTGGTCTATACTCTCAGGTACCAAGTGTGCTCTTTCAATATACAGTTTCAAATGTTTTTAAAAATTAATTCCTGGAAGTTTGCATAAATTATAGTCTTTAGAGTTCGTCTATTCTCTTATCCCCCTCACTATATTTCCTTCCATCCCATGTATGCCCGGAGACTCCTATTATCTATGTTGTGTCTTCTCTGCCTATCTTCAAAATTTGTCATTATCTCTCAACTTTCCTTTATATCTCTTTCATTTTGTTCTGAAGTTCAAGTTTTTAAATATTTATTTGAGAGAGAGAGAGCGCAAAAGCAAGTGGGGGAGGGGCAGAGAAAGAGGGGAATAGAGGATCCAAAGTGGGCTCTCCACTGACAGCAGTGAGCCCGATGCAGGGCTTGAACCCACAAACCATGAGATCATGACCTGAGCTGAAGTCAGATGCTCCTCTCTGTAACTCAAGTTACTTAAATTTTAGACATTGCCTTTTATATTTATTTGTTCTTGAGTTTCTTTTAGTTTAGTTTTTATTTCTGAAATTACCTTTTTAAAATTTCTAATTTCTTCCTCTGTTCTGTCATTCTATTTCTGAATTTTTCTAATGTTTACTTTTATTGTTCTTGCATTATTATCCTACTATATTAGCTCGTCTTGAAATATTAGGTTATAATTTGAGTTTGGTGTGGAGGCATGTCTCTCTGGCATGCTTTCATTGTCTGTACAGATGTTATTTGTTTCTTAGTCTTGTTTGTTTGTTTCTTACAACAATCTTGCATTGAATTTGACCCCAATACTTCTGTGATGTTCATTTTTATGTGAAATTAGTTTTCTAGAATTGTTAGAAGGAAATAGAGTTCAGGAAGCCTTTCTAACTTTATATCTAACTCCCTCTTTCATTCTTCCCTTGAAGTGTCATAAATTAACAACTTTATTTATATTTTCTGGCACTGCTTCTCTCTCCCACTTCTCCGGACTGACTCTCTTTTTATATCTATTGCTTCTCTGCTTATCTGATTCCCCTCTCAGCTGTGTCTCCTCAGGAGCTCTGTCCTGTCAGTGGTCAGTTTTGAGCCTGTTCAGTCCCTTTAGTCTCCTTTACCATATACCCCTTACACTTATTAGCTGTTGGAGTGGACAGAACCCCTCCCGGTTTCAGTGCATCTTCTCCAGTTGAGTACGATATTGGGAGTTTCTTTTCTTGGCTTTGTCAGATATCCCATTACTCCCTTCTGCCTCTTGCTGCACAGATGCTTTGTAATAAATATCGTCCATGGGTTTTCAGTTTTGCTAACCATTTACTCAGTCTGTTTTTATGAGGAATTTCAGGAAGTTTCAAAATATATGACAATGATGCCACCATCATCTACATATAATCTTAAGGGTCTTCTGTGGATGAATCTATAGTATTGATAATGAAAAGTAATAACCTAGTGGATATCCTTAACCTGGGCTATATCAGCTTACTCAGGCTGCCATAACAAAATACCATATATTGTGTGGCTTGAACTATAGAAATTTACTCCTCACAATTATGGAGATTGGGGAATCCAAGGTCAAGGTGCTGGCCCCTTCATGAGGGCCCCACCCTCACAATCTAATGTAACTCTAATTACCTCCCAAAGTCCTCATCTCCAAATACCCTCACTTTGGAAGGTAAAGATGGAATATATGAATTTGGGGGTGAGAGAAACATTCACCCGATCACGTTTCTATAGAGGGGTTATAGGTGGTTATCAGCTTCATAAAAATTTGTATTCAAAATTTTATATAGATGTGTTCACGTTCCTAGGATGTCTAGTTTTCATTGATATCTAAAGGGATCACTGACCCCAATCTTTAGAACCACTTTCATAAATTATGAGATCTTTGAAAAGAGCACATCTTATTTCTTCTTTCAATATGTGAAAATATGAATGAATAAATGTTTCTTCTTTATAAGATATATATATGGACAAGATGGGTGATTTGAAAAGATATAAACTTGGCCTCCTTTTTCTATTACTGATTTGTTTAATTTTTATGGGGATATGAGTTTATGGAACAACCATGAGTATATTTGCTTGCAAACACAGGGTCAGTGACAGAGAATATGAGAAATGATGAGAATGGGGGACTGGAAATAAGTATGTAGGTAGGCAAATGAAAATTTGTAGGCAAGCTAAAGACTAGAATTCCTGCCATATTTTTGCCTTTAAAGAACTACTATTCCTAGGTTATCTTGGACCACTTAATATGAGAACAGTTTCTATTTCTTTCAAAGGATGTCATTTCTAGTGATGAAATAAAACCAGAGGAATTCCAACATTAATGGTAAATACAATAAATGCAATGTTGTCCCAGGACAGGTTTGGAGTCAGGGTGAGGCATTTTCTGGAAGATTGTAATCATCTTCACTAGTTTTACAGATTCAGTTCTCATTTCCAGCTAACACTGTTCTGCTTTTATCAGGTTAAAAGACATTTGACCACTGGAAGAACCACGCAGATCTTATACTGTAAAATGCAACTGCAGTGTTTTCATCTGTAGATAGGCTCCTGGGCCTTGTGCTCTGCACCCACAGCCTTCAGCATGATTCAGAACTAGGACTCGCTGAATTACAAGAGCTGACAGATACTAATCCTCAGGAATGTTAAAAATAGGTAGACCCAGCCCTGGAGCTCTGCTGATAAAATAAGATATATACTTGTTGACTAGGCAGCCTAGGGCGATCATGTGAGATTGACCAACTAGCAAGGGACTGGAGAGGGGGAAATCAGGGCAGTGTCATCTCTATATGAGTGCACAGTGTGAAAAGATCTAAGAGCAGCATACTTTTCCCTTAAGTATCCATTTAAGTGAATCAGGCTAAATTCAACACAACAGTCACCTTAAAGACAGATGGGTACAGTGAAGCTTGAGGGATGTGAATGAACAAGGGGAAGGAGAATTCCCATGTGGGTTGGGACTTAGGGGTTGAAAGTCTATAGGTATGTGAGTCCAGGATATTTTTAGCACCATCTGGTAGCATTGTTTGCAGCTTCTTTCTTGCACACAAAAGATATGAAACTCTGTGCATTTCTTATGAAATGTGTATGTGTGTGTATGTATGTGTGTGTGTGTTTCATTAACTATTTTCCCTAAACTATTTCTAGAAAGTGTATTTATGTAATTGTCATTTTAAACCAATACTCATCAAGTTCTGTGGTAAGAGGGCTCTGAGTATTTCATAGTTAAAGCTTCCAATTTGAGGTCACAGTTAAATACCCACTAAAATTACAAACATGTATTTTAGGCATGTGTTGAAAATACACTCAAATTATAGATTTTGAAATACCAAAGAATATAGCTTTCATGAATTTGGAATGTTAAACAATTAGTTATTATAAATAAAAATGAAATTCTCAATACTTCTTTGCTCAGGAACAAAAAATTTAAAACTCAACTAAAAATGAAATAAACTGTAGCCTAATTCATATGAACTAGATTAATGTATTAATTGTTTTATTATAAGTTAGTTAGTTACATATCAGGGCATAAATTTTTCAATCTTAGAGTAATATATAATTATAGAGTATTTCCCTCCAAAAAGGCCTTAGTTTCCCTAAAAACAGGCATGGAAAGCAAAATTTCAAGCCTCACTAAAGCAAAATACATTTATATCTGTTTACTCTTTCAATATCTAAAAATTCCTAAAGACTTTAAAATTAACAAAAAATTACATTTGTTATAAATTTTGTTGCTTTATTATTTACTGATTATTCTTCATCAGTTTAATGCCTACAAGATTGTTCATCTTGTTTCTCCAAATAAACCTTAGGAAAATGTATTAAGTATTATATAATGAGGGAATGATAATATTGAACTCATGAAGAATAAGAATGTAACTATTTTTTCTATTTTTTAAAGAAATATTAAGATAAAAGAAACTTACCATGAATTTTTACTCTATTCATTTCTTTGTTAGTCAATATTTCTGGTAGTTACATGTTACTAAGACAGAGGTGTAACTATAGAAAATCTATCACTAAACTACTGAGGGTCAATATTCTTTCAGCATTTAGTTCATCCTCTAAGTTGATTAAATCTAAGTAATATTCCTGCACAATCAAATCATATGGACAGAATTGAACATATCATTTTTATTTTGACAGAGCATGCCTTTGATTTTTCTGGAAAATGAGATGTTCATGACTCTAGGATGAATAATGCCCAAGTATGCATTTAAAGTACTTTTAGGTATTGATTTTTAAATTATATTTCAGAAACACTGTAGTTGTCCTTGCAAACACGATAACAGAGACCTCTGTAGTATTCAGTAATGGCTGATGGATCAGAGAAACAATGCACTTCATTTTAAAAACAATTTAATGTCAGATATGCATCACATTATACACTTGGATTTAAATTATTTGATTAACGGACAAAGATGCAGAAATATTCCACTTTATAATCTAAGAAATAAAACTTTTCTTTCCTGTGCCAGTTATTAGGAAAGAGAGAACAAATCAGTAATTTGGCTTTATTTTATAACACCCATTGGGTACATTGACACAATTGAATTTTTCTTGAAAATGCTGTTTCTTAATTGGAAAATAATTACTCAGATCCTAAAGAAAAAGATTATTAAAATTATATCATTTATTCTCTGCCTTATAAAAATTGAATCTTCAGTCAAGACTGAAAAATTGAATTCTTTCTTGCAGTCGATAATCACTAATTTTTAGAAACTACTTTTAAGCAAAAGTGAAGAGCATTCTGATCTTGCAAAAACTCAAGTTACTGCATTTATTTTTATAAGTCTTGCATTCTAATGTTGTTATCTTTTTTTCCCATTTTTTTCTTTTTAATTCCAGTTAGTTAACATACAGTGTTATATTCATTTTAGGTTTATAATATAGTGATTCAACACTTCCATAAAAGACCGGGTGCTCATCACAAGTGCCCTCCTTAATCCCCACCCCTTATTTCTCACCCCCCTCAACCTCCTTTTCTGGTAACCATCAGTTTGTTCTCTTAAGAGTCTACATGACATATGCTACATGTCATAAGAAATGTCATATGCTACATGACATAAGAAATGAGTGGTGGGTGTGTGTTGTCTGTAGTGGTATTGATTGCAGTCCTCATTGGTGCTTTCCCGTTTATGGTTATGGTTTCCCCATATGTCCCTCTTCACTTCCCAGACTGTCACCTCCTCTCTTGAGTCCCCTCTGCTCCACTTTGGCTCTTTCCCACCTCTTCCAAATATGAGTTGTACTTCTCACAGGACACTGCTGCTCAATATCACTGCTGATCAGCCTCCCAAATACCCTTGGCAATGCACTCTTTGCACATGGCTTCTACCTCAGGAAATGCAGAATGATTCTGCTGCATAAATGGAGGGCATTTAAAATCTTTGTGATTTTTTTAAAGTATAAGAGTTAAAATATTGTGTACTTGAACTTGCCACTTATCTTCTGGGTGGTACTCAGTACTTTAACACATAATTGTTCTCATGTGTAGGGCACCGCTCCTTTAATTTTCTCATTTTGGCACGTTTATGCTTCAGAACTGCCAGATCAGAGGACATCATCATTGATAGACACTGAAATCCTCTCTGTTCTAAAGCCAAATATATTACCAGACTAATGGGAATTAAAGGAGTCCAAAAGGCTTTTGGCAAGATATTATCGACATTCCCAGAACTTTAAAGGAAGGAACTAGCAGGTAGCGGGCCTCTACATCAAAAGATTAGGGCTGGGAGGAGCTCCTGGGATTGGAGTGAAGGTGGTCATTCTGGCAGCAGTTATCTCTGCTCCCCCAGCCAGCCGGAGTCTGGCTCTCCTTAGCTGTCAAGTGAGAGATCTCCACCATTAGAATCGTGGTAACAAAATGGTTCCCACAGACTCTAGGGGGTTATTAACATGCACATGTCACATGTTCTTTGGGAGCATACCCTACCGACACATACTCCTTCTATAACACTCAAGCAGCCACTGGATTCACTAGTTAGCCCTTAAAACCTGAGGCCATGAGAACCCACCAACTATTGGAGTTATGAGTGGGGAAAGAGTACATGCCTTGGGTTGGGGGATGGACTGAACAAAAAGATGGGGAGTCAAGGATGACCAAGTTAAGATGAGGAGTGTGGGAGGCTAAGGTACTGTAAGGGGTAGAAACATTCACAGAGCTTGGTAGATCCCAAGGGAGAGAGAAAACAGAAATAAACAGGAGAAGAGAAGGGATACTCAAACCAACGTTGCTTTTTTCGTTTTTCTTTCAGTTTAGCCTAAGCCTTATTCTATTTACGACCAAACTGATCCTCACCATCTCTATTAATCATTTATTAATATTTCTGAGAAAAATCAAAATAATTTTCTGTCTTGTTCACTGGCTTTGATGGAGCAGCTCCATTTCCAACAGTTGGGTTTTGAACAGTATATACTTTGTTCTTACCTATGCTGGAGAGGGGCTAAAAGAAAGATCTCTGCCTTAGCAAAGGGAAACTGTTTTACATTTTAATTAATAATATGTTTTTCAGTGAATCAAAATAAGAAACTCAAAGATCTCAGAAGGTTGCTGAATGTGTAGAGACAATGACCTTCATTATATTCCCTAATTTTTCTTTTGTAGCAACTTACTGGTAAGTGAATTGTTACGTTAATCTGAGGCTATGTATTTCTCAGAAAAAGAGAGAAATAGAGGTAGAGAGAGAGAGAAATGAAATGTTTCTGTGAGACAGTCTGCAGTTTTGGATGTCATTCACTGGATGCCTTTGTCATACCAACAGAGGATAGTGGTCAGAGGCAGTAGGCATAACTTCTCAGTGGGACAGGCTCCCACTGACACCTTTCACTGAGGAGCTGTCATCCCCACTATGTCCAATCTCTGCCTTATCAGCCTCTTCTTCCATCACAAATTGAAATGTATATCATTCTTTTGATTTCCAGTAGAGTGACTTAGTATTTTTCAAGTGACCTCCCTAATTATCATGACGGAACTTCACAAAAAGAAGAAAAAATGAGCCAAGATTACTTACAAAGGTCTCTGGCCAAGATAGGCTGAAACATTAGCAGTATATCCCCCACCCCATAAAACCATTCTACTATGACTTCCTATACATTAACAGGACTTCAGGCCCATGTATCTCCTTTATATCCATCCCCAAGTGTCTATCTTCAGCTTTCTTAAATCCTTACTTTATACCCAAAATTACAGGCTTTCATGTAGCCTGGGACCTGCGTGTATAGTGATAATGTTTGTTATAAATTTTGTGTGGACTACTTTGACACTTGGAGTTTTTTATTTTTGACATATCTTAGGAGCCTTAAGAGTTAGTTCCAGCAAGATGTAAAAATAGTCCAGCAGAGTATTACTTTAAGGCAATCTGAAAGGTTTAATGTTGAGAAGCATGGACTTAAGGAACAGGCAAAGAAAAACAACAACTCCAGAATCTATTGAATACTAATCAATTATCTAATATCTTACACTCTGTAGAGTGCTTTCCCTAGACATATATTATCTTCTCATTAAGTTTTCATGATAAAACTGTGAGATAGATGGGGAGGAATTATTCTTGTCTTATAAACATTTGAGGTTCGAAGTCAGTAAGAGTCTTATTCAAGATCACACTCATTTTCTGTGGCTGATGTAGAAAATAAACCAGATCTTTTGATGCCCAGTGTGAGATTTATGTTATATTTTCATCCAACATTCTGGCAACCTTATATTTCTTTCATGGTATGTCACAAGTTAGGGTTTCCCAAAAGTGGAGTGTGAAACAGTTTAGTGTTCAGCATTCTTTATTAGGGAGTATGCTTAAGATCAATACCTATGGAAGAGATAACGAGGAAGCAGATTAGGCGGAGGGAGAGGAGAGCTGGATGCAGGACAAGCAGCCTTGGCTGATGCATAGGGGGCACTGGATCTGAGGTGGTGCATCAGAGCTGTCATGCATGGAAATGCGCTGGGCTGAAATGGCCAGGCCCCCAACCTGAATCAGTCACTGAATGCCGGCCACCCACAGGAGAGCATGCCCTTCGGCTGGTGGCTCTGCAGATGAAGTGGTTGTTGAAGGCAGCTGGAGGCTGCTGACTGCATTCATAGCAGCTGGGCCAACAAGTCCTTCTTTAAAGGGCCATGTGGGCGGGCGAGTGGCACACCTGCCTGTAGCTGCCACAGATAACACATGGGAAGTGTGGTTGTGACTCACTCTGCTTAGCTTCAAAAAAAAATTGTAGTGACCTTAACTTAAATTAGAAGCTTTGAAACTCTAAAATAAAAAATAATAATAATAAAAGTAAGGAATAACAGAAAAAGTTTCAGCTGGGAGGGGCAAGATGGCAGAGAAGTAGGGAGCTCTGTAATCTCTGCCTGCCCGCAACTATCAAACTGAGAAGGACTGAAACCACAATACTCTGATCTGCAAGAGTGGGAGGAAAACACACAGAGTCCATATAGATGACAGCCTCATAGATGCCTGAGTGAGTGCGAACTGGGGAAATAAAAAACGGGCTGGGGCAGGAGACTCTGAGGGGAGGGAGCCCCAGCCCAATGCAGAGCCTGGGAGAGTGCCCGGAATGGTGGCGCAGGGCAGTGGAAGGCCGCTCGTGGAGCAGCAGCCGTGCAGAGCAGCGGAGAGAAGAGGAGAGACTAGGGGAAGAGAAAGAGAGACTGAAAACGCTCAGAGAGTGATCTCTAGAGAAGAGAAAAACCTTGGCCCAGGACGGAAAGAGATATTATCATCCCATATATAACCGCTGGGCGCGGGGAGAAATTCATCCCCCTTAGCTGGCTTATTCTTCCCTGGGCTCAGTGGCGCGAGGATTCCAGGTGGAGCCAGGGAAAAGCTGGCCCCCCAGTCCTCCTACTCAATCCCAGCTAGAAAGCCACCTGCATGCGGGAGGACATCCCATCTGGCGAAGTAGCACTAAAGTTCATGGACTACAATTTGTAAACAAGGCAGGCCTTGGAAAAAACAAGCTGGCCCGCCCATAGCACAGGGAGATTGGAACCAAAAGAGTGGCTTGCAATGCGTGGTCTGAGAAGGGCTTGGGGCGCCGCCATTTTTCTCCCCGCAACCACCAAAGCAGGGCCTCTGAGACCTACCTACACCAAACCACACCCATCCGCGCTGGAGAGCTGCCTTTTTTTTTTCTTTTTTTTCTTTTTCTCTTTTATTTTTTCCTTCTTTTCTCCTTTCCCCCCCTGGAGTCTGAGAAAGACCAACATTTATGCACTGCCATGATTAGATCAATTCTTGCCATCCAGATACATTTTCCCTTAATCCATTCTTCTCTCTCCCCTCCGCAGGTTTTACGCTCTCAGACTGTCTTTTGTCTTTCGTTGTTTCTGTCCCCCCCTTCTTTTTTTCTTTTCTTTTCCTTTCTTTTCTTTTCTTTTTTTCTTTCCCATTTTGGTTTACTTGTTTCTTTGATTTGTCTGTGTGTCTGTGTGCTTTTGTTCCCTGTGTGTTTGTCTGTCTGTTTTCCTTTTCAGGGCTACCTCAAGAAACAAGCCAAAGTGCACATGGTGGAGAGTCCCAAATATCACTGACCAGGGAAATAAAATAATCAAAGGCACAACAAGAGAAACCGAGAGACACCATTAAAAGACCACTTCCTGAAACGACAGGCCCTGGACAGTCAATAAGCCTCCTTTAATAGAGCAATACTAACAGGTGCACAGGGCATAATGAGCTTTTAAAACTGACAAGAGACAGAAAGCTAGCCAAAATGACGAAAC
>CM053574.1:66404869-66422376 GCA_028646485.1 Cryptoprocta ferox
TGATGAATGGATCAAGAAGATGTGGTTTATCTGTACAATGGAATACTGCATGGCAATGAGAAAGAATGAAATCTGGCCATTTGTAGCAAAGTGGATGGACCTCGAGGGTGTCATGCTAAGCAAAATTAGTCAGGCGGAGAAGGACAGATACCATATGTTTTCACTCATAGGTCTAACAGGAGAAACCTAACAGAGGACCATGGGAAGGGGAAGGGGGGGGGAAAGAGTTAGGGAGAGGGAGGGAGGCAAATCATGAGAGACTCTTGAATACTGAAAACAAACTGAGGGCTGAAGGGGGAGGGGGAATGGTGAAGGGGAATGATGGTCATGGAGGAGGGCACTAGTGGGGAAGAGCACTGGGTGTTATATGGAAACCAACTTGACAATAAACTATAAATAAATAAATAAATAAATAAAAGTAAGGAATAATAAAAAGGGGCACCTGGGTGGCTCAGTCGATTTAGCATCCAGCTCTTGATTTTGGCTCAGGTCATGATCCCAGGGTCGTGGGATTGAGCCCAGTATTCGACTCTGCACTGGGCATGGGCCTGATAAAGATTCTCTTTCTCTAGCCTTCTCTCATTATTTCTCCCTCTGCCCCTCTCTCCCACTCGAGCTCTCTCTCAAATAAATAAATAAGGAAATAATGCATAAATCTTAGAAGACTATTTGCTACTAATGGCTATATATTAACAAAAAGCTCTAGTCCACATTCAGCAAATCTCACCATCTTAGTCTCAACTTTACTTGTCTATATTGCCAAAGAAAAAGGCTAAGCGTTACATAGGTATCAATGAAGAGTCCGAAGAGAAGCCTTTATGCTCAACATGAGTCCATCATGGAGAGCACAAGCCCTGTTCCAGTTGCTAGTGTACCCTGACCAATGCTTCTCAGACCTAGTGCACTTGTCAGCCACCTGGGGAGCTTGGAAAATGCAGGCTGTGCTTCAGTAGGTCTGAGGTGGGGTCTTGATCCTGCATTTTTTTTAGATTCTCAGCAGCTGCTAATGCTGTTGGTCCTCTAACCACACTAAGTAGCAAGGTCCCACATGGAAATTTCAAGCCTGTCTTCAAGGGCAAAGGGAAGTCTATTTCATATAAGCTGATGGAAAATGATTTGATTACAGGCCGCCAATTAGCATCCGCCACGTTTGCTAATTACATCTGTCAGGGATTTTTCTTTTTCGAATAATTCATGTGTGGTGAGACTGAATGGGGTTATTACAAAGAACTTGTGCTGACATTTACTTTGACCTAGCCACCGTTTTCAAAACTATGGAGGCTTGCTTTATTTTAGTTTTATAGTAAGCTGAATCTTTCAGAGCCAATAACTGTTTCCAAAGACAATTGACAACTGACTTCTATGTTGTTACTCTTTAATATTCTTAAGGTATAAATTCTACCCTACCCAAAGATTTGGGTCCTTTCCAAAATGTGTATTTGGCAATAAATTAACATAATGCCTTTCTTTCCTAGTGTTCAATACACCTCTGTTATAGTAACGATCTTACATCATAGACAGGGAGAACCGTAGGGAACCTGGAATATCATACTATCCAGCATTCTGATTTTCAGAAAGGGTGCAACGTTCACACAGCTATTTAAAAGGAAAGCAAGAACCAAATCTTTGGTCTCCTGGCTCACAAAAAGCCTTCCTTCCACAATGTTATACCTCTATCATATTCCTGCAGAATTCTTTTGGCTATTTGCCATCCCCATTGATAGTTGGAAAAGTTGATTTTATTTTAAATAGCATATTTGTGTTAGAGTCAGAAAGAAAATCAAGTATTCATTATTCTTGTACTGGCATTTTTTCATCCTGGCCATATCACTTAAACCAAACCAAACTAAAAAACTGTATCTAGAAAATGAACCCTAGGCAGCCTTTATTTGTGAATAAAATAATAACTAATTTTTTGAGCACTTTCTATATTCCAGATACTATTCTTTGTGTTGAAATATATTAATTCCTTTAACTTCAAATCACTAAACCTGAAGGGGAAAGGAAACAGGCACAGTAAGATTCAAGGGACTTGGCAGAGTTCAAAGAGCTCTAAAATTCATGGAGCCAGGATCTCAATCCAGGCAGTTTGGTTCTAGGCCCTACTAACTTTTAGTTCGAAAATGTAAACATTAATAAAAGGAAACCTCATTCAGAATACAGTTGGGAGGCCAGCAGGTGGGCTCTCATGCTCTACCAATGCTTATCAATTGCAGACCCAGTTGGAAGAGAGAGGCCTTCTAGGTGGATTCTACTTTGCCACCCCAGCTGGAGAAAGCAAGCTTTTCCTCCTCCCCCAGCAAAAGCCCAGCCAATGAGAAACTGTTATGACTCAGCCAATGAAAAGCACTATACTTCAACATCCCAGTTTACTCCAATCAGCTTTTTGTTTATAACAGCTCCTCCCAACTCCCAACATTCTTCTGTAAGAGTGTTCTACTCCTTTGTTTTCCAGACTTGCCTGTGGTTTGCTGTGGTTTGTCTGTGCCAAGTTGAGTTTGTCTGTTACTCTTGAATAAGCACCCCCCCTTTTTTTTGGCTGGTAAAATAGCTGGCTTTTTAATTTTTTAAAGGTTAACACAATGATGTCACCTGCAGAACCTGGTTCGGGTACGTACACATGGCCTTTGCCATAGTGATAATTTCAGCTGTGGGAGGCATAGTTTATAATCCAGCAGGAATAAATTCCAGATCGTTCCTTGAGAGACGGTCATCATAGGGCAGAAGTGGAAGAGACGGTTGGCACCTGTGGGGCTTTAAGAGGAGACAGCTGCGTCGTTAAGAGAGACGGTGTGAACCAGGCTAAAGAGGCTAACAGAACCAAAGGTAGCCTCCCTTTTCTCCAGTATTTCCAAGCGTGGGTGGTGTGGTGACTGTATTAGTTTCCCGTGGCTGTTTTATCAAATTACCGCAAACTGGGTGGGCTTAAAACAACAGAAATTTATTTTCCTACAGTTGTGGAGACTAGAAAGTCTGAAATCAGGGTATTGCCTGGCCATGCTCCCTCTAAAAGCCCCTGGGAGGGATCCTTGTCTCTTCTAACTTCTGGTAGACTCAGGTAGGTGTTCCTTAGCTTTGGCAGGATAATTCCAATCTCAGCCTCTTCTTCACATCGCTGTTATTCTTCTGTGTCTGTGTCTAAATTTTTCTCTTCTTCTGTGGACATCAATCATTGGATTAAGAACTCACCCTAATGACCTAGATTTAACTTGATTACATCTGCAAACACTGCTTTCAAATAAAACGTTCATAGGTACTGGGGGTTAGGACTTCAACATTTCTTTTGGAAGGATGCAACTCAACTCATAACAGTATCTGTGTTAGGATTCTCCAAAGAAACAGAACCAATAGGATATATCTGTATATCTATGTATCTGTATATCGGCTTGTGAGATTATGGAGGCTGAGATGTCTCACGATGCTGACTGAAAGCTGGGGACTCAGGAGAGACAGTGGTGTAATTCAGTCTGAGTCCAAAGGACTGAGAACCAGAAGAGTCAGGGTAATTCCCAGTTTCAGGATGGAAGATAAAATGAGATGGCTCATCTCATGTAGAGAGGCAGGGAAAAATGGGGTGAATTCCTCTTTCCTCCACCTGTTGTTCTATTGAGACCCCCAATGGATTGGATGATGCTCATGCACAATAAGGAGAGCAATCTACTTTACTGAGCCTGCCGATGCAAATGCTAATCTCATCTGGAAACACCCTCACAGAAAGATCCAGAAATAGCGTTTAATCTGAATATCCCATGACCAGTTAAGTTGACACATAAAATTAACCATCACAATATGCATCCTTGGCTGGGAGGGATCCAGCAAGTAAAGTAAACATTTAGGAAACAGCAGCATACCAATTCAGTACTAAGGTACATTTGACACATGTTTATCTTGTAAAATTGTCTAAGATATTGCTGTGGATGAAACTAGTAAACTCAGAGTCTGGGGTGATGTGTTTATTAGTTCATTCTAATAGTTTGGACACCTGTTTATAGTATGTACCAGAGCAGCTTTTGCAGTTTCCACCTCGTACATCCTCCATCTAATGGTTGTCTTGTAAAGGATCTTGAGATGGATGCACATGTGAAATGTGGCAGTAGGCCACATCTTTTCCTGGCAACTCATGATGCCCACTGGTTCTTTAGGAGCACAGACGTTTTAAACCCTATGTTTAGCTTTGTTTCATTCTATTTCTCTTGAAGCCTACTTGACTTTGCAACCCACTTTTTTTGTAATATTTATTTATGTCCCTTCCTAAACATTTTGGTAAATGCTAATCAAGACTCCTGAAAACTTTTTTTGGTTTTCTGACCTTTTTATTGCATTCACTGCATAATTGTTATTTTTCTATACAGAAAATACACAGAGAAGCATGATTTCCCAATAAATTGCATTTATTGCATGGGGTTTGGGTCTTCTTTTAGTGAGCAAATCTCTTTCACTGTGCACTTTTCAAGGGCAGGGATTGTTTCTTCCTTCCCTCCTTCCTTCCTCTTCCATCCTTCCTTCCTTCCTTCCTTCCTTCCTTCCTTCCTTCCT
Organism: Cryptoprocta ferox; assembly: GCA_028646485.1. Classification (NCBI taxonomy): domain Eukaryota; kingdom Metazoa; phylum Chordata; class Mammalia; order Carnivora; family Eupleridae; genus Cryptoprocta; species Cryptoprocta ferox. Next base: position 66,409,406 of record CM053574.1, read on the forward strand.
TCCTTCCTTTCTCTCTCTCTCTCTTTCCTTTTTGTCCCTAAAGTTAGTATAATGGTTGGCACATAAAAAGTGCTTCATGCTTTATGAATGAATGAACAAAGTTGGAAAGACCCAAAATGTTCACAGCAGGGAAGTAGTTAAGTCAATTAGGATTAATATATCAGTGGGAAATCATGCTTCTCTGTATAGAAAAATAACAATTATGAAAATTGTGTAACAAAAAAATCTGCCCTACAGCACAAAGAAAAGAGCATAATACAATTGTGTGTACTGTGTGCTGGGTTTACAATAACAGAAACAAATTTATTTATATGATAAGTTACGGTAAAGAAATACATAACAGAAAAGAGTCATTATATTAAAATGGTGAGATTATGGGTAATTTTCATTTTTTAATTTACGCTGCTTTCACTATTGCCATAATTTAGTTTGTGCAATACTAATTACATTGCTAAAAAGAAAAGAAAACAAACCACCAGTTTGTGGCTTTCCTAGCACCACAGTTGGCCAGAGAGCCAGCCTCTTTGGCTTCAGCAGTGAGTTGGGATTTCCAGAGCTGTCGAGAGTAGGGATGGCAGGTGAAACCAGTTAGCCACTATAGATGTCCAGGAAAGCTGTACTTCACTTCCTTTATCCACCTCCAAGGAAGATGTTATCTCCTCTGCTAGAGGCTGTTCTGAAATTGTTAGTTCTTAAATTGGTCTTCAAAATCCACTGGTTCCAGATCGCATGGAGTTAATGGAGTTTTACTTCTTTTTGTATTCATGTTATCTTATCACAAGATGTTTGAATCATTTAGCAAGTTTTAAATTCAGCAAGATCATATGTATTGAGTATTTGGCAGCATTCTATAAGCTTCTCATGAGTATAGACCAAGAACTTATTCACAGGTCCCTTTTCTCTCCTGTGTGTGCTTTGCAGGTGACCTAATAAAATTCTGCCATTTCTCTATGTAAGGATTCTTTATATTTTTGTTAGTGTTCTAAATTGTCCAGTAGACTTCGATCTGACTACAGTAGTTGTTTTAGGAGTTCAGAGCTTGATACTCAACTCTTTCTCTTTGAATCCCCTCTCTCCTCTTACTCTCTGAAGCAAATTCTACCAAACAAAACTCTGCTGTTTGCTTAACCACCGAGATGTCTCTCCTGAGCCTGGAACCAAGGTCTCTTCTCTGAGCAAATTCTATTTCATGAATCAAAGTCAAAGGTTTTACTTTACCTCCTATTATCTGTGCTTTCTGCCTTGCCTCATTCACTGTCAGCACCAGGAAAAAGGCTGTCAGACATTCTCTCTCTTTTAAGAAAGTCTGGTTACACTTAAAGTTGTGAAAAGACTTTATGATGGATCTCAATATCTTCCTCTAGGTAGGGTTTTTATATTCCTGGGTGTGATTATATATTTTATATTCCTGGGTGTGATTAATTCCTGTTGATAACCTACACTTTCTTGGGGCACCTGGCTGGCTCAGCGGGTTGAGAATCCAACTCTTGATTTTGGCTCAGGTCATGATCTCAAGGTTGTGGGATTGAGCCCTGTGTCAGGCTCTATGCTGTGTGGATCCTGCTTGAGATTCTCTCTGTCTCTCCCTCTGCCCCTCTCCACCTCTCTCTCAAATAAAAAAAACTACACCTTTTTTTTTTATGTGTACAATTACATGGCAAGGATGCAAATGATGGAGATGGGGAATTTCTGTAGACACACAAGCATGTATATATATATATATCCCTATATCCTACATAACACCATTTTGGCCATCTAAAACATTTGAACATTTCAACTAGAGTGTGATTTCAGGAAGCTGTGGATATACATTTTTCATTTATTCATTCTGCAAACAATTATCGGGTACCTACTATGTATTAGGCATTATTCTGGACAACCATTTATCCATCAAAGCCACACTTCAAAATGAACTCTTTCTGAAACTTGTTATATCTCTTTTCACTTTATCCTTTCTATAGGACCCTGATACTAATCTAATCCTTTCTTGGTGTCTGGGTTCGATACAGCGTGAAAAGCCATTGTATTAGGAGTCAAGGGAACTAGATTTTAGTTTCAGCTCTGCTGAAAATAATTTGCGTTATCTTAAGTATTTCTTAACAAATTGTTTTTGTGTAAAAGTTCCTTGTAAAGGAACATCATTATTATGGAAATCTATTCTAAGACAAACATTTCTTCAGGATCAACTAAGGTATATGGAATTATGTACCCCTTTAGAAATGGCTTCAGATCTCAGGACTTCTAGTGTTTGTATATGTGTGCAGGAGGAAGGGCAAACTGTGGACAGGGAGCCTGGGGCAGGTTCACCACTCTTGCAAATTTATTCTGGACAAAAGGAAAGTGAATTTTCATACTGTTTTTCTTCTGTTTTCAGAAAGTCTTGTGGGGTAAAGCTATCTTTCATAAAATTTGGTCATGTTGAAGGAAAACCTATCATTTCAAAGGTTTTCCTTTTGTTTGGTTCAGCTAAAGGGTCAAGACCCTGAATAGAGGTTTTTTTTTTTTTTTTAACAATGTAGACTAATATTCTGGATAAGAAAGGTAGGCTTGAAAACCTTAGTTTGGGGGCAGATGTGAAGGACAAAACTATTCTGCAGAACATACTAATAGGATTTTGGATGTACGGGATTGATAGAGTAGGGATAATGTATGTGTGTGTGTGTGTGTATGTGTGTGTAAGTGTAACAGAAGAGCCCCAGAAAATGGAAACAAAGTAAGCCAAAATGCAGAGGTAAAAGTTTTTGAAAGAGCTTTTAGAACATATTTTAAGTATTTTGCTGAACTGTAATCCATATTCCTTATTCTTAAGAATCAGTACAAGTCTGTGCATAGTAGTAGTGTGTTTATATTGTGTTGGAAATGACATAGGAAGTGGTGGGGCAATGAAGCCCTCCCTACAGCATCTGTCTGATGTTCTGGTGTGTTGGTGGCAGCACCATAGTGAGGGGGAATGAAGCCTGTGGTCCAGGTGTTCAGAGTCAGAGGAGACTCAGAGCTGGGGATCAGGGGAGAAGGAAAAATACAGAACAGGAACAGACCTAGCCAATTATAAATTCCATGAAAATTCAAAGAAACCTTGAAGAGACTTCTAGATCCTCTATGATATGATATGTAGAATTAGGCTTGAGCCATTTACATTTTGATTCCAGAAGATATTGGGACCACAGAAAAGTTCATGAATTAACACCACAGATACCAATGGACATACTGGCAAAATTAAACTGATAATCACATAAGTTATATTTGCTTCAGGATATTTATGCGATATATTATTTTGTGTGTTTTAAAATTTTGTATAAATGATATGGATACAATCTTTCAAAATTGTCTTTTTTCAGCCTACCTTAGGTTTTTGACATTTCTCTCTTTTGATGCATGAGATCATTTTAACTGTTGTTTGATAATTGACTGTTTGAGTAAAGCATAGTTTATTTATCCATTCTCCTATTGTATGAAACTTAGGATGTTTCCTCTTTTGTGCTGTTACAAACAGTAAGGCATTGAACATCTTTGTATTCATCTCTCTGTGCACATATGCAAGTTTCTCTGGGGTGAACGTCTATATAAGTGGTTGAATTACGGGGTTTGTGGGATATCTTAGCCTGGATTCCCTAAAAAATCAGTGCTTGAGGCAAGGCTTAGGTGGTAATGCTCTATCAGGAAGCCAGACCTAGAGCCCTGCAGCTGAAGGAAGCAGGAAGCAAGGTAGGGAAGGATGAGAAGCAAATGCAAGCCAAGAAGAGATACAGCTGGTAGCTGGGGAGGTGGGCCCACTTGGCCACATGGACTGCTCTAGATAGGCTATAGGGAATACTATTGCTAGGAACAGCCCATGGGAGAAGGAAAAGAGATTGATTTGTTGGCTCCAATTACTCTTCTCTCTCCTATGAACAAAGTTCATTCCAAGGGAAGTAAAGCACACTGCTTTCAGGTTACGTTACGTGGCGTCTTTAATAGCTGCCAGACAAGTTGGGTTCAAAATCTCCCTCCCCACTTCTCGCCCCTCTGTAGTCCAATGCTTCTTCCTGAGTAGAAAGTGATGGGAAGAGCCAGGGACTTTGATGTCTGGCTGGCCAGCGCCAGGTAGGAAAGCTTCATAGACCTATGTGGAGCTGGTTGTAGTGATGGTAACTGAGTTGGTGCAGATGGTGCAGGAGAATTTAGGGAGGCACATGAGATGTATGCCCAATAGGGTATGCCTTTTACTATTATGCACACATTTAACTGTACTAAATAGTGTCAAATCATTTTCAAAAATGATTGTCATAATTTACACTCCCAGCCAGCAATGCAAAAGATTTTATTTTCATTACATCTTTGAAAACTCAGTTTACTTTTGTTAATTTAATGGTGTAAACCAGTATTTCTTTTTTGTGTTAAATTGCATTTATCTGAGTAATAATGCAAGTTTTATTTGTTTGTTTATTTTTCATATTTATTGACCACTTGGTTTTCTTCTATGAATTGTTGGTTCAAATCCTTGGTCCATTAAAATTTTTTTGGTTTGTTTGCCTTATTCCTATTAATTTCCAAATAATATATATTTGTAATTTACATGAGTTACAAAACATTCTCCAGGTCTATAAACTCTATTATTATTATTATTATTATTTTAGATGAAGTGTTTATATATTTTTAGAGCAGTTTAAGGTCCATAGCAAAATTGAATGGAAGGTACATAGATTTCTCATATACCTCCTGCTCCCATATATGAATGGTCCCCCCAGTAATATCCCCCACTAGAGTGGTACATTTATTATAGTTGGTGAACCTACAGTGACACATCATGATCACCCACTGTTCACAGTATACATTATGGTTCACTCTTAGTGCTGTGTATTCTGAGTTTAGACAAACAAATAATGACATGTATTTATCAATACAGGATTATACAGGGTATTTTTACTGCCTTAAAAATCGTCTGTACTCCACCTATTCATCTCTTCTGCTTCCTGCCCCTATACCCCTTCACTGCCTTCATGGTTTTGTCTTTTCCAGAATGTCAAATAGTTGAAATCATACTGTGTGTAACTTTTTCACATTGGCTTCTTTCATTTAGTAATCTGCTTTTAAGTTTCCTCCATGTCTTTTAATGGCTCTGTAGCTCATTTCTCTTTAGAGCTGAATAATATTCCATTGTCTGGATGTACCACAGCTTATTTATCCTTTCACCTAAAAAAGGGCATTTTAGTTGCTTCCAACCTTTGGCAATTGGGAATAAATCTGCTATAGACATCCATGTGGATGTGTGGAGGTATGTTTTCAGTTCCTTTGGGCTAATACCAAGGACCACAATTGCTGGATCATGTGGAAAGAGTATGTTTAGTTTTGTAAGAAATCACCGAATCATCTTCCAAAGTGGCTGTCCCATTTTACATTCCCATTAGTAATGAATGGGAGTTCCTGTTGCTCACATCCTTGCCTGCATTTGATGTTGTCAGTCGTCCAGATTTTGGCCGTTCTAATAGGTGTTCAGTTATATTTCATCGTTGCTTTAATTTCATTTCCCTGATGATACATGATGTGGAGCATCTTTTCGTATGTTGTTGGCTATCTGAGCCATCATTGGTTGGAACAGTGCTTCTTTTCCATCCTTCCTGTTCTTTCCATCTGGGACTCCTTTATTTTATTAAAAAAATTTCCTCCAGGTTTATTGAGGTATAGTTGACAAAATAGTTTATTTTAAAAATGTACAATGTGGTGATTTTATATTGCTTACAGTGTAAAATGATCACTGCAATCAAATTAATTAACACATCCATCGCCTCAGTTACTTTTTTCTGGTTATTTTGGTGGTGAACACACTTAAGATCTAGTCTCTTAACAAATTTCAAGTTACGCAGTACAGTATGAAGCAGAATGACCATGCTGTACATAAGATCCCCAAAACCTGGGACTCCTTTTTAATTTTAATTTTTTTTGAGAGCGAGAGCGTGAGAGAACATGAGCTGGAGAGAGGGGCAGAGGGAGAGAGAGAGAATCTTAAGCAGACCCCATGCTCAGCATGCAGCCTGACACAGGGCTCAATCCCACAACCCTGGGATCATGACCTGAGCTGAAATCAAGAGTTGAATGCTTAGCCAACTGAGCCACCCAGGCACCCCTCTGGGACTCCTTTTAAATATGCATTTGACCTTCTTGTACTATCCTTTGTGAGTCCTAAATCTTGATCATAATTTATGTATTTTTAAAATATCTGTCTCCATTTTCTGTGCTTTCCTCATGTCTAACCTCTAGTTCAATAGTTTCCTGTTCAGCTGTACATAATCTGTCTTTAAACTATCCGTGGAGTTTCTAATTTTAATGAATACATTTTTATTTGAAAAAGTTCTGTTTTTAAAGGTACTTTTTAGGGGTGCGTGGGTGGCTTAGTCAAATTAGTGTCCAACTCTTAATTTCTACTCAGGTCATGATCCAAGCATTGTGGGATCAAGCCCTGTATTGGGCTCCACCTTGAGCATGAAGCCTACTTAAGATCCTCCCCTCCCCTCCCCTCCCCTCCCCTCCCTTCCCCTCCTCTCCTCTCTCTGCCTCTCTCCCCACCTCTCTACCCTTCTAGGCATGCTTTCTCTCACTAAAAAAAATTAAAAAGATACTTTTCATAAGGTGTTATCTCCTCCCCTTCTCTCCCCTCCCCTCCTCTCTTTTCTCTCCCTGCCTTTCTCCCCTGCTAGGTACGCTTACTCTCACTAAAAATAAAATTAAAAAAGATATGTTTCATGACATCTTATACATTTTATGGCATCAATTTCTTTATTTCTTGAATAACTTTTTAAAATGTGCTTTATAGATTTTGTCATATAATTATATTACCTGAAATTTTGTTGTTGTTTAGTTTTGTGGCTTTGTTGACTCCCATCTATGGTGTATTGTTTCCTTGTGGTTTATTAATTTTGGATTATGAGCTCATCATTTGTGACACATTACCTGTAGAACTTCTATAAAGGCTTGTATGAGAATCTACCATTCTGGAGATGTTTGTGAGGACTGAGTTGGGGATAGATGTTTTAGAGAAGTTTATTTTTTGCTCTTCCTGTTATCTCAGGGTTATTTATCATCCTCTTAGAATTAATTTTTGAGTAAATTTATTGGCTTTGAGGTTCATATATCTTAGGAAGTCTAAATTTGTAGTGGAAATCCACATGAATATCCAAGATACACACATGCACACACTCATATACACTCATATATACACTCATATATACATATACACATACACATATATACATACTACAATCTTCTCTGAGTTTAGAAATAAGAAAATACATCCTGCTAAAATTATATGTGAATTATAGGAAAATGGATTCTTAACATATAAACATCTCCGAGATGAGTGAAGTTTGTGAGATTAAGATGAGTCGACTGCTTGTTGACTAACACATTTCAGGCAATGTGCTAGAATATGTATCTGTTCATTTAAAGCTTTCAGTAATTTTGTGAGTAGTCCTTATTTTTCCTATTTTAAAGGTAAGTAAACTGAGGACAAATGGTGGCAGGGTATTTTACTCAAATGTCACCTTTTATGAGGACTTCATTGCCATTTTCCCTCCTCTGGCAATAAGTTATCCACTTCCCTTATTTATTTATTTTTTCTGTAGAATTTCTCCCCCTCTAGAACACTATAGATTCTGCCCATTTTCACTTACTAGTATTTCTCCCCTTCACCTATCAGCCCCCAAGAATGTAAGCTCCATTAAGATAGGCCCTATTTTCGGGTCCATGTGTTCACTGCTGATTTCTGTTACCTAGAATTGCCTGGCATAATGGCACCCAACTTATATTTGTGAATGAATGAACAACTCAAATGAGATGCTGCGTGCTTTGACTATGCACCATTCTACTTCTGAGCTTTAATTTACGAATCTGTAAAAACTGTTTTATCTTGAGTTCCTTAAAGGCCTTTAAAAATTAATGGGTTTATTCTTCTAACTTAGTTATGTTCCAAGTAGGTGAGGTTGTCAAATAAATTAATTCCAACATAACAAGGTGTTTATGTGTATGTACATGTCTGCAAAAGCATGCACTTGTGAATAAATAATGCTTGACCTCTAGCAAATTAAAGACTATCTGAAAGCATTTGGCAGTCTGTAAAGAACTGTTCAGTTGTGTTTCTCGTCTTATTTGTTGCTCATGATGGTGGTCAGATGATTAGACTTCCTATCATTGACTTAGGGCACTTACAGCCAGCTGAGAGCATAAAAATGACCTTAATCAGTCTACTTCCTGATGTGCTCAACAAAAGAGCCCATCTCACTTTGGGCTTTGCTCTGGCCTTATATCCCTTCTCCAAACACTGCCTACCCCAGGAGAGGGAGAAAGACAGACAAACATAAAGCCATGAATAGAAAGAGTCAGGACAGGAATAAGGAGGCAAAGAAGGAGATTTTGAGAGAGGTAAGGAGGGGTGTGTGTGTGTAGGTGTGGTCAGAGAGCAAGAGAAAAAGAACAATGAATGTCAGCAAAAAGTTTGAAAGAGAAAAAAAAGGAAGAGAAGTAGAAGGAAAAAGATATTGCAGTAAAAAGGAGTGTCCTGTGGATAAAAGTGATAAGACTGATACTTACATGGGACTTAACCTCCAAAGGCAACTCTAAAGAAGTTCCTCGGTTGTCTGGTCAGGCATATTTTATTGGAATGTGAATTACCTGTCTTTGAAGATGACCTTGTCATACAGCACTGTGGCAGCTTCAGATAGCTGCACAAGGCCCATTTGCTGACTGAATAAATGGATGGCAATGGAAATTTAGATGTATACTTCCTAAAGTGATCCACTTCCTTAAAAAACTATTATTTTAGAACCATACATTATGTCCCACTGTTTTCTTACTAGTTGACAAAGAGCATGGTAGGACTCCAAGATGGCCATGATGCACAGTGGATGAGCAAAGGGCAGGGCTAATGGCTGGAGAGACATGGTTGTGAATCTAAATCAAACTCAGTGCATGGTGGATTCAGAGTTAGCCCCTATTCAGGACAAAATGTTGAGGCTTTTCTTTATTTTAAGCAATAATATAAAAGAAGTGGAAATGAAAAATTCAAAGCAAGGGAGAAATAAAGCATTTTTTTTAAAGATTTCATTTTTAAGTAATCTCTACACCCAATGTGGGTCTCAAACCTACAACTCCAAGATCAAGAGTTACACAGTCTACCGACTGAGCCAGCTAGGTGCCTCAGTAACCAAGCATTTTTAAGGGAAAATATAAGCCACTGAAGGGTGGAAAACTAAGACAAAAAGGATTTGCTGTTTACAAAGCAGTAAAAGGATACAACCCTTGATCTGTAAGGCTACTGCCAGCTACATAAAAACAGGAAAGGTAAATCAGTTAATGTCACTGGTTCAGTCTCTATGATGGTTATCATGTGATCTGAGGTTTCCACCCTACCCCATCCAGTGACTCGTCAGTGATGTGCATACAGCTTTTCCTTAAGGTCCCTTTCTTGATTTCATACTTTCAGTGGACACGTCTGCACATTCTGATCCTGTCCAATAAAAATAAACAAAAAGGAAGATGTTTATGTAAGCATAGGTCCTGGACTGAAAATAGAGAAGTTGAGCAGAAATTTATATATGGGGCCACTAGAATCTTCATTTCCCCTCTCCCGCCTGGGCCACTTACGGAGTTTAAGTTTATGGGATTTACTATTAAAAATCTTCCAAACAAATGATTTTGGTGGGTTTCAAACCCATTTGTTAAATATGTAAAAATGTACTTTTGGATGAGCTTGAGAGAATAGCTGATTCTCAATAGGGAGGTTAGAAATTTCAACAAAAGTTGTATGATGGAGGAGATTAAAAAGTAAGTGTCAAGATATAATAAGAACTGTCAAAATAAGCTTTTATTTATTCACTTATTATTTAGATTTTTAAATGTTTGTTTTGGAGAAAGAGAGAAAGAGCGTGAGCAGGGGAGGGGCAGAGAGAGAGAGACACACACACACATACAGAATCTGAAGCAGGCTGTAGGCTCTGAACTGTCAGCACAGAGCCTGATGTGGGGCTTGAACTCATGAGCTGTGAGATCATGACGTGAGCCGAAGTCGGACACTCAACTGGCTGAGCCACCCAGGCGCCGCTAGATTTGTTTTTATATTTTATTTTTGAGAGAGAGCACGAGCAGGGTAAGTGCAGAGAGAGAGGAGGGCAGAGGATCTGAAGTCGACTCTGCACTGTCAGCAGAGAGCCCGATGTGGGGCTCGAACTCACAAACCATGAGATCACAACCTGAGCCAAAGTTTGATGCTCAGCTGACTGAACCACCCAGGTGCCCCTATTTATATTTACTTTTAAGTGGGTTTTAAAAATTAGTTTACTTAGCTATGACAGCTATAGAGAGGTTGACGCGGGGAGGGATTCAAGGAGGACAAAGAACAGGGAGCCAAGAATAAAGCCCCAGAAACTTATTTATAAGTTTATGGGGGCAGGTGGAGGGAGAGGAAACTCATAAAGATGTGACAAGGAAAAGCCGGTGAAGTCATGTAGAACAGGAAAGAATGATGTCCTTCCTTCTAAGAGAGGAATTTGAAGGAGGAAGTGGTTGTCCATGACAAAATCTTCAGAGAGATGAAGTAAAGAAAGGAAACTGTCCATTGAGCTGTTATCATGAAGATCTGAAGGAGGAGTGCCTCCATGGTGTGGTGGAAGTGAAGGCATTTGGTTGTTGAGAAGTCAAAGCACTGGTGACAAAAAGTTTACCATCTTTTCTAAATGTTTAGCTATAAAGAGAAGGCAAAAATAGATGCTAGTGTTGGATGGCAGGATTGTCTTAGATATGAGAAATTGGAGCATTGTGAGCTGACCAGAAAGGGCCAGCAGAGAGGAGAGGTTGATGATAAAGGGGAGGGAGTTCATGGCTGATGGTGCAAGGTTTGAGGCAGAGATCAATCTTGGGTCAAGAACCAAGTGTTGTATTTTGGTTCTGTGGGGAAATTAGATATGTTGTTATGTCTTTACCATAATAACACTTTACCCCCAGTATATAGGGGTAGATCCCCAGTCATAAGTGCTGGGTATACCTGTTCATTTATGTGTTTTTCAGAATAATGTAGGTGGTGGTAGACCTATTTATATACTTACATGAAGAGACTAGCTTATGACCTGTAGTCAATCAAAATGGTTGCTTGTTAATTACAGCACTGTCTGCATTCCTAGATTTTGCTAGCATTGGGTCACCTAATTTTTAAGTTGTACTCACTGCTATACAGTTGTAATCTTCCACGTCTTAGGAAAGCTTCAGTGTCTGAGGCTTTGCCTATACTTCCAGAATAGAATGGGGGTCTGTAAGCCTCTACCATAAGAGTATTTCTGAACATTCACTGACCCATGCATTGGTTCTTTCTGAGACCTTGTAATATGCTGCAGAAACTGAGAATTGGATGGTCCTTGAATTTGATGTAAACCTTTAGATTTTTAATCCACATGGACCTTCAGAAAGTGGTTTCATCCACGTTATAGATCTTCCCCAAAATGGGGTAGGCCCTCAGTTTGTGTGATGATCCTAACGAAACCCAGTTATAGAGAATAGAAGAGATTAAAGGCATTTGTCTGAGAACTTACACATAGTTGATGACTGAATGGGAACCATGGCACCAGATTTCTGATTTTGACTCTGTATTTCTTTGTCCTAAATATATATTGTCTGTAGCAGGAAAGCATAGAATAGCTTCCATTGCAAAAGTATTACTGAATCAAATATGCTAGCATCATGAATTCAGAAAATCAGTAAACAGGTGAAAGTTTTAGTGGGTCCCAGGCAGTCCAGAAATACTTTCTTCTTGTATCCAAACTAGTTGTGAGTTTATAACTCAAAATAGTTATGTTTGCTCAGGCCCAAGAGATAAGAAGTGTCACCATGGGACTGGGGCCAGACTGTTGAGATGGCATAGGATACCCATCCTTTGATCTGCAATTTTGTCACTTGGTCTTATTGTTTTTTTATTCCTTTACTTGTAATTAATTTCTTCCATATATGTCATGTGGAGAATCTCCTGAAGACTGTTCTAATGAAGTACATTTAGGATAGGTTTCAGTCAGCTTACAGGGCTTTAGGAAGTATTCCTCAAGGACTTTGAGATTTCCTACTGAAAAACCATTTAAAAGAATACTCAGCAGGAGGCGGCGGGCAAGATGGCAGAGAAGCAGGGAGTTCTGTAATCCGCACACGTCCGCATGGATTGAACTGAGAAGGACTGAAGTGATAAAACTCGGATTTGCAAATGGGGGAAAGAAGAGACAGATGCCAGAAAGAAGACAACCTCAAAGATGCCTGAGTGAGTGACTGTGATCTGGGAAATTAGGGGACGGGTGAGTCCCGGTGGTACAGGGGGAAGGAGCCTGAGCCCAACACAGGGAGAGTGCGCTGTGCCCCGGGGAGACCAGGGGAAGAGAAAGAGAGACGGAAAACGCACCTAGAACCATCTCTAAGGGAGGAAAAACTCGCCTGTCTCCCCACATATAACTGCTGGGCGGGGGAGAGAAATCTGTCCCATCTGGCCAGCGAGTTCTTCCTTGGGCACAGCGGCAGCGGCATCCACTCCAAGCCGCACCTCAAAAGGCGGTGGCACAGATAAAGGCAGCGGCGGTGCAAAAAGCGGTGGCGGCGGCGCCGAGAAAGGCGCCTTGAAAAGTGGTGGCGGTGACTCCGCGAAAAGGGCGGCGCAAGCCGGGCCGGGAGGCTGGCCGCCAGCGGGAGCACATCTCAACCCCGGTGACAGTGTTGAACTGCACGGACTGGGATTTGGAAGTGAGGCGAAGCTTGGAGAATACAGTTTGGCTCTCCCGGGCACAGGGAGATCGGACTCAGAAGGGCGGCTTGCAACACTTGGTTCTGGCAAAGCTTTGAAGCGGCACCATACTTCTCCCCGCAACCACCAAGGCGGGGCCTCGGAGAGAGCAGCCCCCCAAGACCTGACCTGACGCCAAACCATGCCCATCCGCACAGGGGAGTTGTCTTTTTTTTTTTCTTTTTTTCCCCCT
>CM053574.1:66422876-66499706 GCA_028646485.1 Cryptoprocta ferox
GCGGCACTTTCAACAATAGCCAAATCATGGAAAGAGCCTAAATGTCCATCAACTGATGAATGGATTAGGAAGATGTGGTTTATCTATACAATGGAATACTACATGGCAATGAGAAAGAATGACATATGGCCATTCGTAGCAAAGTGGATGGACCTCGAGGGTGTCATGCTAAGCGAAATAAGTCAGGCGGGGAAGGACAGATACCATATGTTTGCACTCATAGGTCTAACAGGAGAAACCCAACAGAAGACCATGGGGAGGGGAAGGAGGAAAAAGGGTTAGGGAGAGGGAGGGAGACAAAACATGAGAGACTCTGGAATACTGAAAACAAACTGAGGGCTGAAGGGGAAGGGGGAAAGGTGAAGGGGAAGGGGGAAAGGTAAAGGGGGGTGATGGTCATGGTGGAGGTCACTTGTGGGGAAGAGCACTGGGTGTTATATGGAAACCAACCTGACAATAAACTATAAAGTTAAAAAAAAAGAATAACAACAACAACAACAACAGAGAATATTCGAATTACATTTTATATTCCTGGTTCAGAAATAGACATTATCTTTATTAGAAATGCATCTTCCATCTTTCATAAACAGGATATCAGACAACCGACATATAAACTGATTAATATAAGGAGAAATCTTTGTAATCACTCTTTCTCTTTCTTATTCAGGAAATAAAAAAATACAAATATTTATCTTCCATGCTTTGTTTCTTGAGTAAAGTTGCCTAAAGCTATTTATTAAATAGAACCATATGCCCATTTATGCTACATCGGAAAGACTAAAAAGAAATATGTCTTACATGTATTCCTTGTTAATTTTAGAAGATCCATTTACTTCAGACCTCCCTTGCGGGCATATATAAAATGATAGGGAGCATATGATTGGTGACACTTCACCATTTTTCATTTCTATCATGTGCATTCTCTGGATCTTTGCATTGCTTACAAACTTGAGAATGGTAAAGCAGAGTGAAGAATCATATAGCAAATTACCAAATTCTCATTTGATCTGGCACTGGTCATCCTTAAGAGAAAAACATTGGGGTGATGGGTCTGCATTTGTGGCTGTATGATGCTATAGAGACTAGGCTGGATGGAGCTGCAGAGTTGAGGTGCATGGTGAGGTTGGGGGACAGTAAAACTACTACTTGTGAGCTAAAGCTTATCTATGTGTAACCCCGCTTAAAGCTCCGGTCATCAGGGTCTATTTCAGCAACTGTAATGGGCATAAACTATTTTAATTTTGATTACGAATAAACCTTAAGAATAAAACAGTGATGTAAGTAAGCTTAGCTATGTCTAACACAGATAAGCCATGAACCCTCTTTTTGTACCCTCATCTGATGCTCCATATTGATTTTTTAGAATATCCCTTTTTTTAAAAAAAAAATTCAATACCAGGTGTCAGTAATACACAAGCATATGATGGAGATGTGGATTGGCTAATTTGCCCTCATTCTCATCTACTCAAAGATGGCACATTCTATGGCCTCTTATGTTCTCAAGTCATGTTGATTTGCTGTTTATATTGTCATGGGAAGTGGTTAAAGAACAGAGGCAGTATTTTCATATCCACGCAGAAACACTGGGTTTAGAAAACAAGTCTAACAACGCAAAAGACCTCACTCAATCCAGATAAGAGACTGTTATTTGTTAAAATCAAACATATTTCTTACAGGTTTATATTTATGTAGCAGTACAGAATAAGACTATAAATCACTAAGCTATTAGAATTCAATTCTATACTATCCATTAGCATGCTGCTAACCAATATATAGCTTCAATTTTTCTGTGAAAACTTCCCTGATACACCTGACCTTGTGTTTCTCATGTCTAGTACTTAACAGTAAGAGTGCAGGCATTCACAAACTCAGTACCCAGATGCTTGGTTCATGGCCCACCCTTCATGCTTTTCCTTTCTTTTTGTTAATTTAATGTAATTTTTTTCTTTTTTTTCTTTTACAGTTTATTGTCAAGTTAGTTTCCATGTAACACGCAGTGCTCATCTCGACAAGTGCCCTCCTCCATGCCCATCATCCCCCTTCCCTTATCCCCCTCCCCCATCAGCCCTCAGTTTGTTCTTAATATTCAAGAGTCTCTCATGGTTTGCCTCCCTCCCTCTCCCCAACTATTTTTTCATCCTTCCCCTCCCCCATAGCCCTCTGCTAAGTTTCTCCTGTTACACTTATGAGTGAAAACATCCTTCATGCTTTTCAAGAAGGGGAGACACACATTTGTGCTAAGATTGCAATACCCTGGGCTCAGGGTCTATTCCTTATTTATGTTTCTGATGCTGGGAAATATATTAGGAAATAAATTATCTGATGATCAAGGACTGGAAAAAGGCATTTAATAAAATGTCAGCAAATTCAGGAAACAAGTTGGAAGTAACTCATCATAGTAAAGAGACAAGATGGAGAAACGTTTGAAACCATAAGGGAAAAGCGCAGCCTACTTAATGGGGAGGACCATTATTTGCAGAATCCTCAGAAAGATTCCATTGATGCAAAAGATATTTCACTTGATTGAAACAATGGTTTTAGTCACTATTAAGCAATAACAAGTAAATTACAAGAACTGCTGTGGCACATGAACTCTGAGATTCTTTCCTGGATGCTACTAGATCGAAGCACATAATAGGAGGTAATCTGGAGTTCTCGGTCAGCTGCTTACATTCCACTCATTAAAGGAACTCAGAATGAAGACAGCAGTAAAGACACTCAGTTATTGCCTCATGCTTTGGAAAAAGAGGTAAGAGAAAAATACAAGATGTGTCTTGTTGACTGAGGTGCTGTGTTTTTTGGCTGTATTCTCTGTCAGGAGAAACATGGTAATAGTAAACAGTCTCTGTAGTCTTTTGTCAAACATAATATATGGACAAATGCAAAATATAATTTTATTTATCTGATTGTTTTTCGCATATAAACTTTCATGATAACAACACATCCAGGCCTTCACAAGTAAGTACTTTACATTTTCAAAAATCAAGTCCAAACTTACTGGCCTTTTTGTTAAAAACAATGGGAATTTCTCTGAGTAAGTACATGGACCCAAGCAACCCAGTATTCTTAAACCCCTTTAATACCTCTCATCTGTGTGTTTTATGAAGACAGAACTTTCTAGCAATAGGGATACTACTTTAAAGAAATTATACTTGAAAGATATTAAAATGTAATTTTGGCAGTTAGGGTGTTCAACTTTTCTTTGTGACCTGGGTATTCTGGAGACAAATAATCTTGTTTGAGAGCTCAGCTCTTCTGACATTACACAAAAGTCAAGAAGGTGAATGGTACACGACTTAGTCAGTGTGTCTCTCTGCTGTTTTGTTGGATGTGGTAGCCTGGGGTAAAGATCTGCTTTCAAAGTTTCTACTCCACCAGAGTAGAGGGTGGGCCTCGAGGTGGGTAAACATCTCAGAAATACTTTGCCATCAGTTCAGCAGGATGCTGATGGTTTCCTCTGACATTGAAAAAGCAAAGAAAGAGATGTTAGGTTTATGTTATTTTGGCCTCATTGGAATTAGGCGTCGTGAATGTTTTTATTTTATGGACAGTGCAATTCAACTTAAAAGCAGACATGCAGGGCCAATATGTGGGCGTTCACTTGTAGGTTGGTAGTGTTGACTAGCTGCAGATCAACTGCACACCAGCCTCCTATGCATGGATTCACTAGTGCATTTCAGGAATGGTAAGAGCGAGCAGAACCCAGAGGTACAGTTCTTAGCACGGTTGATAAATAGCACAGCTGCCATTGGCATGCAGTGCCAGAAGTCATTCTGTGCAGAAAGGTGCGCTGTTGGTGGAGATGAAAAAGCATTGCAGATGTCATCTTCCAAACGCTGTGCTTTTCTTACAGGTAGTCCCCTGGAAGTCCAGGGATCCAAAACCATTACTAGGAAATTGGTTTCACTATACCATCCCCAAGGTTATTTTGTTCAAAACCCCAAGTTTAAGTGAAGAGGAGTCATCTGTCCACACAATGGATGTAGAGAGACTTTTCTTTTTAGTTTTGAAAATCGATTTCGTCCGATGTTTGTGCAGCAACTGTTTCAGCTTGTCCTTGAAAAAGCTGGTTGTGAGAGTGTAGAGGATTGGGTTCAAGGCACTGTTTACTGGAAGAAAAAAAATGACTATCCAGGAGGTGATTGTGCCTGGAGAGGGAATGAAATGTGGAAAATTTCATGAAGTGGAAATTTTAAACAGACACAAACAGCACATAACATTTTATAGTCAATGTTATTTTGGGGAGGGCTCCCGAGTTCACTTTTCTTTCACCATATTGAAAATCTCTGTTGGAGGAGCATAGGACCTATGAATTCAAGGTCCTGCCATTCAGAACTTTTCTGAATTTCAGTAACTACTTGGTTGGTTGTTGGGAGGCCAAATGAGAGGAAATATGTAAAAAAGAAAAAAAAACACTTCATAGATGTAAGTTGATATATAATGTATTTTTCTTATTGTTATTGCTTTTCTTTATAGATATGTAAGAAAATGACAAAATACCTCTTAATCAATAGATCAGTGCTCAGGAAACATCTGGTCCAGGGTCAGATGGGACCTTGGTCTCCTGAAGGCCTAATTGCCCTGCCCTCGTATTCCAACCATCCTTTTCAGAGTGGAGGCTGAATATGTGAAGAGCAAACTACAATACATCTTCCAACTTAATCAGTCTTTCTGTGTGAAGCTTTTCAGATGCTAATTAGAATACTGAACTAAAGACACCACAAAACTTCTTTCTGAGTAGGTATTTGTGAGGATTGTGCCCTTTCTGAATACATCATGCACTTGGTTAGGATGAAGTGTGTTTTCCCCCTTGCACGCAGCCTGCTCTTAGGGTCAGACATTTAGCTACGGGACCGTGGGCAAATCACCTAAGCTCCCTGGACCTCAACTTCCCTATCTGTGAAAAGGGCTGATGATAACTTACTTGATCGAAGTCAGGGGGCTGGGTGGGCCACAGTCGGCGGCTCTGCTGACGTCCCTCTTCAGCACTAACACCTGCAATTCTGCGACCCCACCACACTAGGCTGCCTCCTCTTACATCTCCAAAAGTGCAAAGAACTCCCAGCTCAGGTGAAGAGCCGGATGGTAAGGCCAGGGATACATTCCCTGTCCCTCTCCTTTGTCTCCTTCTCTTCTCTCCCTACTCCCACAATTTTCTTATCCTTTAGACACTGTTCCTTGTTCTTCTTTGCCCTGCTTTGTTCCTTCCATCCTTTCTGTTCTTCTTTCTTTTACGTTTCTTCTGACTGCTTATCTGACCTTCCCTCCTGTCTTTCCTGCATTCCTGTTATACCCCTTCTCTCTTTTTCTATATTTGCCTTCCTCTTTCCCTACCCCATCTTCTCTTTCTTGTCCTTATTTATTTTTTTTGAACTGAAAAGAATATGGAAGAAAAATATCTATATTTAGCATATCTTAGATTTATTAAAGTTTCATAATACTATATTACTTGTCTTTAATTTTTTAAATTAGATAGTATGGACAGTGCATGATTGAAATCAAAACCAAACCAAACAAAACAAGTTGCTTTTTGTCTGTTGTGTTCCCAGAGGAAATTGTGACCAGGAATGAGACTCCCCATTCAGTTTCAGGGTGACTCACTAATGTAAGGTCAGCAGGTGAATTCTGAGAAAGGAAGGCTAAAGCTGGCTTATCTTTTGGGCTGACTGCATGTGCTGTCAGTGACATGCCATGGTGGAACACACCCCAGAGTTCTTGCAGGGTGAGAACAGAATGGGTTTTGGTCAAAGGGTGCAGCATTTCCTACAACACATGGGAAGTTGGGCAAGCAAGAAGGGGCTTAGTCATGTGGTCAAGACTACTCTGTTAGGTCCACTCAGGTGTTCAAGAGAGACCTCAAAGTATTGAGTATAATAGAGAGAAATACTGATGTGTGGCCAAATAAGGTTTTCCCAAAACATGTTTTTTTTTTCCTATTCCAGCTTCCTATCATGATCTGGAATGTCATAAGCTCTCCAAGGATGAGGACTACTTCTGCGGCTCTCAGATACCAGACATCTTGATCACCAGACCTCTCCTGACTCTAAATCAGACAGTGTTATGGGCTGAATTGTGTGCTCCAAAATTCATATATTGAAGTCTTAACCACCAGGACCTCATAATATGACTGTATTTGGAGAAAGCCCTTTAAAGATGCCATTAAGTTAAAATAAGGCAGTTAGCGTGGTCCTTATTCCAATCTGATGGGTGTCCTTAGGAGAAGAGGAAAACTTTCATACACATAGAGATACCATGGGTGCACACACAAAGGAAAAACCCCATGAGGATACAGTGAGAAGTGGACATTTGTGAGCTAAGGAGAGAGGCTGCAGCAGAAATCTGCTGACCCTTTATTCTGGATTTCCAGCTCTCCATGGCTTAAGCCACCCAGTTTTGTTACTCTGTTATGACACTCCAAGCAGAGTAATACAGAGGGAAAGCCTCAAGGAGTTAACAGGCTCACAGAATATGAAAACTGGAAGGAATTTGAGAGGCCATATGAAAATCTCAGTGAGGTGAGATGATCTGCCTACATTTCCTCAATTGGTCAGTGGCGGGGTCAGGATGGAAACCCAGGACTCCTGCCTCACTTTGTCCTTCTACCACCACACAAGGCTGCCTCCTCCCACATCCAAAATAAGTAAGTGGCTGGGGTGGGGAAAGGCATCAAAAGGCATGGAAAGATAAGTTTGGGAAGCTGATGAGACAATCCCCTCCCCACCCTGTTCCACCACTCTTGGATCTTGAATTAAAGAATTAAAGAAGGATTTACTACATAACATTATGCAAAAAGCACCTGTGAAAAGATGAATAACACATGGTCCCTGTTGTCAAGCTTATAATCTGAAGGGAGCCATGAACACATAAAAAAAAAAAAACACTGGTGGGAGGCAGTTCGGATAAGGTTAATAAGTGAAGTCCAAACGAAATATAATAGACATTTCAGCAATTGGGTTGGATGGGCAGGGATTGAAGAGAGATCTAGAATGGTACCATGGGAGAAGGAGTATTTGGATTGAATCTTGAAGGGTGAGCAGGGGTATTTAGTAAGCTAGAGTCTTATAGGTTGAAAATTCAATTTTTTTTTCAGAAGCGAGTGTTTATTTAGAGCAGGTAGAGGAAGGGGCTTAAACTTCATCATCTTCCAGTCAATCCATCTCGAGCAGAACCATGATGAGACCTAACCACCACTGTCCTGGCTCCTGTCTCATCTATCTACCCACCTCCACTTCAGCCTGACTCTGAAGCAGGCAAGGCCCAGACAGCCCTGGCCACAGCTGAGGAAAAGGCAAGAAGACACACAGATTCTTTCAGTCCTTAGCTTGCCACATGTCTGTGAGATAATGGGGTTCTGTGTAAGCCTCAACTCTTGATCTACAGCCCCACTCCAGGGCCCCACCCACAGTTGCTTGAGGGAAGGTAGAGGATACAGGGGAGGCTCCAAGCCTACAAATATGATGAAAGGCAACTCATAAAGATTTAAAGTAGAGTGATTATGAAGAGGAGAGCCCAACTCCTCCTGTCCCTGAGCTCCTGCTCTCAGAGTGTCAGTAGTCTTGGGCCTGCTCCCCTAAAACAGCCTCTTTCTCAGGGGTGCAGAGAGAGTAAGTGCTGGAGTATAGGGTTCTCTTGCCATCTTTCTACCTTCATTTGAGCTCTGCTTCCCCCAGTGACTCACCCCAGCCCACCCTCAGGTGAAACAAGGAAACTCAGAGCTTTCCTCCACCTGTCCTGCATCCTCAGGCTGGCTCCCTGACCACAGAGCTACCCCTAGGTCCCAACTCATGTTAAGCAATGTTCATAGTCACTCCAGGACAAGTGAGAACCTGGTTCTCTACCCCCTAGTCCTACCCAGCATCAGCACGGTAGCCCAGCACCCCCTTACACACACACCCCCACACACACCTTCAGGAAACATCTTCAGCAAAGGCAAGACATCACAAAGGTGCAGAAGGAAAAAATCCTAATAATGTTAATGGATTATTAAGTCCCAGGAAGGAGTTCACCTAAAATCCTAACTAATGTAAGGGTTTTTTTCTCTGGTTGAACTAGGAGTATTGGTGGGAGACCCACTTCCACCAAATATCTAACATTCTAGAGTGGAGCCTGGATCACAGAATACACGAGGGTGGGGTAGGAGGTAAACATTTTTAATGCTGATCCAGCATTTGGATTTTATTCCATGAGCAATGGAGGCCAACAGACATTTTAGTACTGCTGACTGTGGAATGCAAGGATGTAAAAATTGAAATGTCCAGGAAGCTGTAGTAGACTGGATGATTCATCAAGTTCCTCAGCTGTGACCGTTAATATTTAATGAACTCTGCTCCTCACTCACATCCAACCGGCTCTCCCAGAGCAATGGCATGTGCATTCTTAAGGCCTCTGCTCTCACCACTCAGTGAAAGTTCCCAAGTAGTCAGCCCTGATGTCTCTCTTGATCTTCACTTTCACACCTTGCATCTGCCTTGTGATCAGTCTACACTGACAGGTCAAGGGAAAGCTGTGGATGTTGTGTGTCGTCTTGCAGTGAGGCACTTGGCAAGACCTCCCATGACTCCCACGCACAAGCCAGAGGGACATAATCATTGCCACTGCTTATTACCTGTACATTCATCACTCTTGTACAAGTACTTCTGAAGTGTCCACCCCATGCCTGACCCTGGGGTGCCAAGATGAATAGATACAATTCCCGCCCCAGATGAACGCCCTCCCCCGCCCAAGTAGAAACCCTGTTTCATTGAGAGTCCACCTGGGGCTTTGGCCTGACTGTGAGTCAGGCCAAAGCCCCAGGTGGACTCTCAATGACTGTGATTTCTATGTCCCAGGAAGGGATTCACATAAAACCCTAACAAATGAAAGGGTTTTTTCCTCTGGGATGTGGGTGGGAGACCCACTTCCACCAAACATCTAACACTCTAGAGGGGAGCCTAGACTGACAACCACATGGCAAGGACCATGAAATAAACCGCTGGTTCTTAACCAGGGGTGTGTGCCTCAGAATCACGTGGGCATGTGAAGAACTTTTCCAAAATATCTGTGTTTAGCTCTTTGTCCCTGTAGGTGAAATCCAGAAGCCCAGAGTGGAAACTGGGCATGTATATTTTGATTTTTTTAATGTATACTCTTGGTTAAGAACTACTATCTAGCTCAGATAGAAACAAGACACTAAGGCTTCATTGTTCTTATTTTTTTTCTAGCTCCTGTTTCCTTATCATTCTTGTCTGGATTGTACCACTACCTGGTTGCTCTTTTAGAATACAGACTATAAAATATTAAGGAAAATAATAGTTGTGTGTACTGAAGTTGTAGGTATTTACAGAGAATTTACTATATGGAAGGCACTGTACTCTGGTCTTGTAAAGGGGCTTAAGAAGGCACAATGTACTTGGGAATAATAGAAGGGACTGACCTGGTATTTCCACCCGGAAGAGGGAGAGAATTTTAATTACAAATACAGGAATCCAGCAGATGGCATCAGAGAACACTATAAAAAAGAAACGATTTGCAACAGCCACCTCTCTTCCGATGTGATTCCTCACTTCCGAAGTCTGCAAGGCAGTTTTTTTAATGGAACAGAACATAATAATATAGGAAAACACAATGATGAGAAAAGCCAGCAAGTTCACACCTGTTGGAAAAAGCACAGCTCTTAACATCTCAGGTGTATAAATCAACAGTAAAAGTGTTGTGTTACATAGATGTTCATTATGGTTATTCTTAGGCTGTACTTCCAAGAAGCATTCTTTTATATAGGCCCAATGGCAATCAGCTTAAAAGCCTGAACCCAAGGCTATAAGCTAGAATAAGCTAAAAGAATTGGGTTTGTCAGATCAAAAAAGATATTGGAAATACACAAACCCTTTATAAAGAGGTACAGACGTCTGAAATTCAGATCTAGGCATAGCATGAGGCGAATTATAGCTTTTTTAAAGCCAGAAAAAAGCTATTTTCATTTTTCACTCCCTGCAAATTCAAATATTAAAGGATTACTGTAATCATATGATTATCTCAAAAAATAAACATGACCCCATTTCTTTTTCTTATAAATATGAACAAGATAACTTGGAATATCAAGAAGATAATAGCCTCAAAAACATTATCTCTCATGTTTTTTGGTCTTAAGTAAAAATATTACATAGAACAAAAATGCATTTTTGAGTTTTTTTTCAGAGAGCTTACAGTGATTTAAACTAAAATTCAGAACCCTTTAGACTTGTTTTAAAAGGAAAAAAATAAGAAAAAATAAATTCAACTGTATGAATTACTTTTTAGGGTCAAATATATTCAGACAATTCTCACTTAACATCACTATCTTGTAATGCTGACTTTTTAGTCACATTGTTATATTCTTGCTACGATAAAAATCCTAAGAGTAATCATCACATTCTTCACTGTGAGCATAAAACATGCACACAATTTCAAAGTTGTTTAAAAAAATGTTCATCTGAATCTAGACTATGTGTAAGACGGGTGAAGTCTAGGGGAGAATTCTATAAATTCCCAGTGTTCTGTTTTTATCCAAAACATTTCACATTCCCTAGAATCTCCTAAAAAAGCCATTC
Organism: Cryptoprocta ferox; assembly: GCA_028646485.1. Taxonomy (NCBI): domain Eukaryota; kingdom Metazoa; phylum Chordata; class Mammalia; order Carnivora; family Eupleridae; genus Cryptoprocta; species Cryptoprocta ferox. Next base: position 66,433,442 of record CM053574.1, read on the forward strand.
AATAGAAGCTTATAAAATTAGTTTATCTTAGGCCTCTTGTCAGAAACTTTAGTTAAGAATAACATATAATGACCTTTAAAGATGATCCTCCAGTACAAATTATGAAAACAGACTTACAGAAAGGATCAAAAGTGTGTGTTCTGAAAGCACCCTGGGGATTTGAGATGTTAGCAATAGGGGAAACTGGGTGAGGGGTAAATGAAAGCTACTATCTTTGTAACTTTTCTCTAAATCTTATTCCATTCTAGAAGAACTGATTTAAAAACTGTGTATTTGTATACTCTTTAAAGAGAAAAAAGGGCCCTAGGGCTCACAGGTAAGCCAAGTGTATAGGTGATGATGATGATGATGTGTGTGTGTGTGTGTGTGTGTGTGTGTGTGTGCGCGCGCGCGCATGTGCATGTGTGGGTTACTGTCTTTTTATCTACCTGGAATACATCACAGGTGCTAAACCCTTTTAAGCTAACTCCATTCTCCTTAACTATAAGATCCAGCTACACCTAACTTCTTGGCCCTTCATCTGGGCCTGTTCTGTGGTTTTGAACTTCTACATCCACTATGTTTTTTCCTGGAACAGACTTCACTTGATTAATCCTTCCTTATCCTTTGGGCCTAAGGGTATGGATTCATTCCTACTGGAAATATTCCCCTGGTGCTCAGATGTGGGGCCTCCTAGAACATCCAGTTCTCCTCCTTCATGGCTTTTGTCAGTTTGTGACATAAGAATGTGTTTACTTGTCTTCATCCTCCTTTCTGGTGGTAGGTCTGTGAGGGCTGATGTGTTGTATCTCCAGTGTCCAAAATAGTGCCTGGCCTATAGGAGGTGCTTAATAAATTGTTGATGAATCAGCAAATGCAATGTAATGTAGTGTGTGTGTGTGTGTGTGTTTGTGTGTGTGTGTGTGTGTGTGTGTATGAAGTGCATCTATGCTAGGAACAGCTTACAATGTCTATGAAAAAATAGCTACAGAACAGGATGGTATGTGAAGAGTATTATTAAAGTGGTGCTAAGAAGGTATAGTTCTCAGAAGAAGAAAAGGAATAGATGAAGAGCTGGACCAGTGGTTAGAGCCATTTTGTGAAGCATCTTAAATGACTAATGTACACTTGACCTTGGCAGTAGCAGGGAGTCATTGAAGGCCTCAGAGCTGAGGTGAACATAGTCTTTTTTGACACTCAGAGAGTGAACAGGTTAATAGGAGAGAGAAAAACCCTGAGGTCAAAAGACTAGTAAGGCCTAATGTGATAAGCCCTTATGTATAAGCCCTTTAGGGTTGAGGTAGTGAGGTTTTAAATGAAGGTGATGGTAGATAGAGACTGGAAAAAATAGACAGCAGTGGTGTATTTTGATGAGAAAACATTTGATGAAAAAGAAAGGATGACAGAACTTATGGACCACTTAGGGGAAAAGATGAAAAGAGGGAATTAAAATGATAATACTGCCCTAGTTAATTAGCTGGGATACCTATTAGACAATAACAAATGTGGTTTTTTAACCTTAAAGAGCTCAACTTCTCATTTTGTTACAGAGAAGGTAGGATCTTCTTTTCTAAAAAATTAGAGGAAATTAAGAAAAACTGAAAGCAAACTTTTATTAAACACTCTTCCATTTTTGATTTTAGAGCTGTATTTACCAAAGGCGATAAACCTTCTTGGTTTTTCCATTCCAATAATCTCCTCAGTGAGTTTCCAGAATTTTATTATTATTATCTAATTGACTCATAATCTAGATTGTAAAAAAAATGAGTTCAGATAACTTGATAGGGTCACAGGTCAAGGCACTAAACCAAGAATTCCTCCAGCTCATAGTCACAGTGCAAAAATCAAAGGGTCTTACAGATAATAAAAAATCATCCAGAGATCCTGACAGTATGTTTTTGTTTCCCATACTAAATCTCTATAATAAAAAGTTTAATAAAACCTATAAACACTCAGTAAGAACTTTTCTTTAAAAAGGGACATAGTCTTGAGTATATTCATTTACTTTCTGAAAAGGACAAAAACACCTTTACTGAAATTTATATTTCTATCAAAATTATGTTGGTCCAGAAAGTGAAAAATATAATTTACCTAGGAAAATTCCAAGGGAATAACCTTTGCTTCCAGTATCTTCTGTTTGGTCATAATAAAGTGGGAAACATACACCATTTTTTCCATAAAAGTTTCCAAAATAATCCTCATTCCAAAATGGAATCACAGCTATTAAAAATCCCATAATCCAGATGCAAATGAGGATGGCTGAGGTTTGCCATTTTCCAGGACGAATGTTACTGAAGGGAAAGACAATGACCAGGAACTTCTCCAGAGTCAAGTACGTCAGCAGCAGGACAGAGACTTCGGTGGACAGCATGGCCAGGAACCCCATGAGGCGGCACTGTAAGCTCTCCATCCACAGTAACGCGTATTTCTGATACTGCCCACGGTACTTTAAATCAAAAAAGCCAATGAAGAACAAATACACACCCATCAGGCAGTCTGCACCTGTTAAGGAATCAACACAGTGTATGTTGATAGTTCTCAACATTTCGGTTTCGATTTTCCTCATTGGGTCTACTTTCTTCATCCTGTATTAATTGAACTAATATAAACACCTACAGCAGTCTCTAAAAGTCAGTGGACTTCACAGAAAGCATCCTAATTCTAAAGTACTATACTAGGTCTTTGTTTCATAATTTTTAAAAATGGTGGTGTGTGTGAGGGGGTGATTTTTGTGGGGGAAGCTAGTTTTTAAACAATAAATAAATATTACTTGTATACTTAACAATGAATAATTTTCTGGGCTTGAGGAGCATGGGTGCTATTGTAATTGAAGGCAGACTGAGCTTAGTTTATAACCCACAACCTGTCCTCCATAAAATAATCCTTCTATTGATTCATTAGCTCCCTGTTACCCCATTTCCAAGATATAACCCCCAGTGGTGAATGCTGGTTCACTGCAAACTCATGCAATCTAAAACAGCCAAAGAGAACAGTAGTTCATACATTAAAAAAAATGCCTTAGAAAGAAATTGCCATTGTTGAAGGCCAATGTGTATCTAGTGCTCAGGTCACAGAAGACATCCGAAATCCATTTAGGTAGGAAACATACTTACAACAAAGGATTTTGATGGACGTAGCGTGAGTCGTATTTTCAGCTTTAATGAAAGATCTCATGCCAATGACAAAAAGATTTCCAAAGCAGGTTATGAAAGCTATAACCCAGACAAATATTCTGAGGATATTGTTAGCCAAGAGGTCCTCAAATGAAGAAATGCCGTCAGTCAAGGGCATACATATGCGGACATGGGGAGCATAGGAGCAGTATCGAAAGTTTTTGAAATAACTAAATTCAAAGGGAAAAAAAGAGTCACTTTGCAGCAATGACAGAGAAACTACAGTTGCCATCCTAGCAGAGCTACTGCTCCGTCAGGTATGCAACTGCACTAGGTGTGTTTATCTTTGGTTAGTAGTGATTATGCAGTAGTGTGCCTCATTACATATTACGTTACTCTAGGCAGTGTTCTTCTTGGCAAGATGAAGAACCTAAAGGGCATAGAAATTCCGTGGCTTGGCTGAGATGAGTTGGGGGAGGACCTGAGAATGTGAAGTCTCCAGGACTCTATTTTTCCCTCATTTCCTAGGATTATTCTCTAGGGTATGATAAAAAGTAAATCGTCATTGTTACATTGATCTGTAGCAAACATTCAGGGGCTGGGGTTTGGGATGTAAAGGACCTCACTGAAAACATTCCTGCCTGGTACTCAGTTTAAGTACACTCACTTACCCAGCCTCCTTTCCCCTGACACTGGCAGGAAGGGAGAGTCTCTGAGACTAGGAAACCCCAGTCTCACGGGAGCTAGGAGAGGAAGCAGATTTCTCACCACAGCCTAACAGGGCTTACACAGTTCCTAGAGGAAAATATAGGTTTGTTTGTGATCAATGTATTTATGACCTAGGTGTGTGGAAGCTTCATGCGATTGAATTGGGAGGTCACTTGGCCTATTGCCACTCCCTAAACCTGTGGATTTAGGCTTTTTACCCCTATAAAACTTATTCCATTTTTGTTTTCTTGTACCACCTCTTTTAGTTCATTTCTCTTTGTCTAATCCTTTTTTTTTTTTTTTTTTTTTTTACCATCTCCCCATTCAATTTCCAGACTAGCAAGTTAAAAGAAGCTTTGCTTTGCCATGGCCTCAAGGCCCCTCAAGACTGGCTGCCCGCATCCACCTAACCTTCTTCCCTTCATTGCTTGTTTCACCCAGGCACCCTGTCTTTTTTCCAGACTCAAACAAGCCAGGCTCACCCTCTTCTCACTGCAGTACTTTTGCTGTTCCCTCTGCCTGGAAGATTCTTTCCCCAGATATTGCCGGGCCTGCTCCCTCCCTTCATTCTGGTCTGCTCCGAAGTCACATCTCTCTGACTTCTATGTGAACCATCTACATTCTTCCTCTGTCCCTTCATCTTGCTATGCTTTTCTTCACAGTGTTTATTAACTATTTATTTGTTCATTTTCTGTTTCCCAAAGCTAAATGGAAGCTCCATGGGGCAGACACTTCTCTCTCCTGTGCATCCCTATGATCTTAGATCTAGAACAGTGCCTGACACATGGGAAGCACTCAACAGCTACTTCCTAGATGAACAAGTGAATGATGGGTAATTTAGTGCTGGGTTTGTCAGGTAGAGAAATAGGAGGCAATCACTGCCCTCAATTAGCTTAGAGTCTAGCTTCCTGAAGTCATCTATCTGATTAAAGGAGCTTGATGTATAATTCTTTTTTTATCTTCCCCTTTCCTGGAGTCCCTGGCACACACTTGACTTGACCTCTTAGTCTTAAAGGAGATTGCGTCATGTCTGCTGCCTTCAGATAGAGCCTGCTAGGGTCTTGGTCATTCAACCTCTCCTCCTGCTATGACCAAGGTACTAGCTAGCAGGTGGAAGGGTTGGCGGTTATGAGGTGGATGCGTTTCAATAATTGGTGGACAAGGAAGGTGAAAGAAGAATAGATCACCTAGTAGAGAAGCAACTAACTTAATACATTTTCTGTTAATTGTTGGGTCCTTCTTGACCTCAACCCAAAGTTCATAATTTAAGCGGCAGCTTCTCCATCACGTTCTGAAAAGGGTGAATTTCTCTATTCTAAAAGGACCTCACATTCTGCCTGCAACAAGGAAATGATAGCCTCATTAAATATTTATCTACTGGTGCCACAGAAAGAGAAATTATGAAAGCCATGTGGATATGCATCAAATACTTGTCTTTAGGTAATCACACCTACTCCAGAGATATAAACAAAGTGTTCTCCCAAAAGAGCACCTTCACACCAACCATTTCATCCATTTGCTGCACCCAACTTGTAATCTTACATCGAATCCTCCCTATTGTTGTGGATAACAATGGTTAATTTTTGAAATCATGAACACATAGATTATACAGTTGATAAAGAAATGATCATGTAATAAACACATATATTTATACAACTTACACAGTGCACTTTAGCCAAATATATTAAAGTGACTTATCAAAAACTACTATAAAGATTAATTACCTCCATTTTGTAGTGCACTTAGTAACAGTAACAACACCTGGAATTTATATAGCACCTTTCTTCCTAAGGGCTCAAATCTTAGAGCAGCCGACTGCTCATTCATGTGAGGTGAATTAATGTTTCCAGGTCTCCTGAGTACCATTTAGCCAGTGACTTCATCTTGTGTAATGTGTGGCATTCTGGTACCCTGATCTCTTATTGGACCTCAATTGGATAAACAGCGTGTTTCCAGGGAGAAGTGTCATTCGTGTCGGCACATCATAATATTGAACTCTATTTGACAGGGACCAAAGGTGACAAAATTAAAAAGTTCTCAATAAAAAGACTTTTCTTGCATAAAAACACATTGCAGTGATACATTAGACAGTTTACACTAGAACATCTGCAATATTTCACCATGCTTACTTCTCCATTCTTTCATACATACATACATGTGAGAAAGATTCATCATGGGTTGAAACATCCGTGTATTTATATTTGGAATCTCTATCCTTTCCAGGTCTCTGGAAAATATGCACAATAGGTGTCATGGTTTTGGGCTTAACTTATTAATAATTGCATTTTGTCATATCCTAAATATCATGCTTCAAAGTCTTGTTACCAATTCAAATTAGGATGAAAATTTTACAGTACACTATCTTAGAAGATTGCTATTTCTATTTACGCCTTCTGTAAGTTGGGGCTGATTTTGTCACTTCAAATGCGGAATTAATTCTAATAGAACATTTTCATGCATTTCTTTCATTTAAAAACAGCAGTGGTGATTTGCATGATCATGAAATTGGCTGCATAGTTTGATTTTATAGTCCACGCCATGTGAGTTTTGGAAGGTTTGACAGGAGCTGATATTTCCAACCTGAGAACATCACTGAAGTGAGTTTTGTGAGAACCTGGATTCATATGCAGTTGTTTCTTCCAGGCCTGTGGGTCTTTCAGGTGGAGCAAGGTTTCAATTTAGAGCAAGCATTCCTAAGATAGTAGTGGGAAGCATAATGCCTTTCCTTCCCAGACCCCATGAGATGTCCTCAGAGGGCTCCATTGAGAACCGCTATACTCCTCATTTATCCAGAAGCTTTTTCAAATACGGATTCTTTGAAGACTCTAGGATGGCATAAATTAAGGGATTCTGCCATGTTCTCAGGAAACAGATGGAGAGAGGAAAATCTAAAAAGACAGAACCTTTTACTTTTAATGTTTATTTTGAAAGCTGTTTGATTCTCACTCAGTTTCTTTTTGATTGATCAGAGCAGGGACTTCTTGACATGGTTCTGAGTTTTCTTTGTCCATTGAGTCCTTCATAGAAGAACTGCCTTTTCTTTGGCAGTCAGAAATGAAACCTAGTGGAGCAATTATACTCCAGAATCATCACAGGGCCTGTGCTGCCGGAAACTCTTGAGTCCTTTTTAAAGGATTTGTTTCCCTTTTCTTTCTTTTGCTCTCTGGCTTTCTCCTGGACTTACCACAGTTTTAGCTCTACATGGATTATTTGATTGTTTGATTAATAGCCAATAGTTTCCAAAAGGGTAGAGGTCACTATATCTTGGATGCTGAAGGCAGTGCTACAGATAAGTTGATGGTTGGTAAATATTTGTGAAATAAATGTGTAAATGAATCTTCAAAAAAAAAAAAAAAGAAATGAGAAAAGTCTTTTTTCATCCGTGGTTGCTCACTAATTTCTGTTGAAAGGGAACCTAAATCTGGCATTAAGATTTAGCAAGAAGAAAAAGTGATATTAAGAATTACACTCTAGAATTCAATGAATAAAGGTTTTAGGCTGAGATAAAGTAATGCATATGCTCTCTTTGTAAAAACTAACTTTAACCAGCAACAGCTATTCATGGAAAAGGGATGAGGAAGTTCGAAGAACTGGCAGAGTTTTTGACACTGATATGTTTGAAATTGAAAAATATGAGGCAACATTAAGTGTCTGAATGTTCATATTGGTAGGATATTTTTTTTCTTTACTGATAGAAATATAAAAAGCATACACGGTAGACCAAAGTCAAGTAGATTGTTGTAGCAAAGGGGAAAGGAAAAAGCAGGCAAGTCTTTCATAATTTGCTTTTTACCAGCCGTTCAGTAACCAAACTACCGAAAATATATTTCTTAGGAAAATTGTAGGATGAGATTTTTCCATATGAGCCCGGTATATGTAGCTTCAGACACAGAAATGGTCTTTACAACATAATAAATGGTAAAAGAGGTGGCTTGTTGTCATTTCAGTACATGCTTGATGGTAACAATGATATTCACAGCTGTCTGATGATAGGTGCTCAAATTAAGAGCTTTCCGTGTATAAAATACCCATTTAAAAGTAAATGTGGTTCTTAGTAAAATACATCTACTAAAATGATAATCAATATACTGTTATATTTCACTTACAGAGACTGAAGTTGTTTAAGACTTTCAAACTGGTTCTTGTGGAGATACAAAAGAGGATTGGACGACAGATTCCTTTTGTACCATTAGAAAGAGGAAGGAAAGAAGCATCGGGATGTTATTATTTTGGAAGCTCAAGATGTTGCCATTTAAATCTGATGATGGTGGGAAGAAGAACTTACAGTTTCTGTAGGAGCTTCAGGTCTTTAAAAATGTGGGCTGGTAGTTCCATTATCAGATTGCTAGACAGGTCCCTGTTGATGACAGTGAAAACCCAAAGCAATTACATTGGAAATAAATGACATGGGTATTACTCCTCACAATTATCATCATCCCATTTGACGTAACAGAAAATATGATCCAATTTAACCAACCTGATAACTTGTTACAAAACAGGACTGCGTGAGTCAGCCAAATGGATATGTTTTCCATCATTTCAGATGTGTGACATTTTGCTCATCTAGTTCCTGTCTGGAATTTCCTCTCGGTCCCTCTCCAACACATTCCCAACATGGCTTCAATATCTACTTTGATTAATTTTCTCTGTTTCAGGTACTCTTTGTACACTGCGATCATTCATTTGTTTTTGTGATTCCTACTTGGTTCAAGCATGTGATATCTTGTTTATCCAACTCTATTACAAGCTTTCTGAGGCCAACACCTTTGCCTTTACTCACTTTGCATTCCAACTAAGACAGTATTGGCCACATATTATCTTCCCAGATAATCTTGAATGGATACATTCATGCATTTTAAATCTATTTTGATATGGTACTATTTCTTAAGGAAATTAAAATTTTAGAACGAAATATTATAGTACTATCCAATCCATAAAGAATCATAGCGAAGTGTTTCTAGAGAACGTAGGAAAGGTTTATCTAGGATCAGAAGGAATCAGGAATCTTTAAGAGTCTAAAATATGCTTCTGAAACAGGGAACGTATTAAAAAGTGAAACAGACATTCAGTTGCTTAAGACTCAAACAAAAGATTTTTTTCTATTTTTGATGCTTTGGAGCTGCTGATGGATGGAAATGTGGGAGTTATGAAAAACTAAGACTTAGATCTTTTTCTAACGAAGCTTACAATTAGAATAAACAACTAGATTATAAAACAAGGAAGGAATGAAGCAAGTGCTATTACAGATGTATTGATCAAAAAAACAAAACAAAACAAAAACCAAAAAACCAAAAAAACAGAAAACAAAACAAAAAAACAGACGGAGGAGTTGGAAATTAGGAACTGTGTGAACAAAGCTTTATAATTTTCATACATTGAATAGAAGAAGAGCAGCTTTTCAAGTGAGGGTTAAGCAGAATCAGAGAATCAGAAAGTTGGAATTCAATGACATTTTCTGGAATAGGTAAATGGCCCAGCGTGGGTGGAGGATGGAAAATATGGGGAGATGTAGAGGAAGTGAGCCTGGAAATGAGCATGGAGACAAAATGGCAGGGCCATGAATACATTCCAAGGCAGTACTTCCTGGAGCATAGCCCAAGCATCAGAACCCAGGAGGATGCTTATAGTTCCTTGATGCCCACTTCAAGAGCTATCTTGTGCCCACTCCAGCAGAACTATCACTGCAGCATCTCTGGGAGCCTGGTAACATGACTTACCAGGTACCCTTTGTGATTCTTCTGAACATCAACATTGAGAGCTAGCAACAAGGAGTGAGAATATGAAGCAGGACAGGGGCAAACTATGCTCTGCATTATGGGAAGGTAGTTCTGTCAGAAGTATGAAAAGTCAGAGAGTAAAAGGATGGAGACCAGGCAGGAGGCTTTGATCCTAGACTGGGTGAAAGACTAGGGCTTAAGCGGGGCACGGGCAGGGCTCACAGTCTGGTAGGGCATAAGCGTAATGAGGGTCGGAAGGAAAGGAAGAGGCTTTGGGCCTGGCTGCCGGGAAGGATGCTGATAACACTAAGATGGCAAGTTCAAGGGAAGAAGCTGGCAGGGCGGTAAGAGTCAGCTATAAATTAATTGTAACAGATTGCTTTCCAGGTGCTGTCACGATACTCAAGGGTAGACATCCCGCCAGCTGGAAATTCTGATCTGAGGAGCTGCAGATGGGCAGAGCACAACAGGGTTATAGTGCAGAAGGAAAGCCACAGGTGTGCATGGGTCAGAGAGAGCATGACCACACAGCAAGATGATGATGTCTTGTATAGCTAGAGAACATCCTGCTAAGTGTTACGTTGAAAAACAAAATACAGGCTAGTTGGGGAAAGGACTTCAGTGGCCTCACCTAACTAAGTCTGTTTGATTCCTCTCCAGGAAGAGTTTGTTGTCATGAAGGTACAGCAAAATTATCTAACATTATTGTAAACTGAGGAGTTAAAAATACCTTGTTCCAGTTAATTCAACAAATTTCTGAATTTCTTTTCACTTACTGGTGCTTCGTGGATTGGAATGAATTATTGGTGGTCTTTGAAAAAGCAAGCTAATGTCTCTTAACAGGGGTGTGGGTAGCTCTGCCAAAGCTCAGGATAAAAGGAGGATTTGAATAGTTTTCAAAAATATGCACTACGTACATATTTCATTAAGTTTATACCTAAAACATGCTCCTATTTGTCCTGAGCTATTCGCCTGCTCTACCCTGTAACCCAAATCCCTATCAAACTCCTAATACCTCATCAGGAATGCTGCCATGAAGAATGAGTGAACAATTCTGAGGGAGCCGCCTTTCACTTTTTGCCATAGAATGACAATATTTTTAGTTCTAATGCAGTGTGTTTCACATGCTAGGCACTTAGGAAATATATGCGGATTTGGTTTGTGATACTTATACATGAGATTGAATTATCTTAATTATCCATGAATTAGTTTTCAAATTACTCTTATGGAGTTATTTTCCCCAGTCCTTTCTGTCTTTCAAAGCAAGGTATAAAGAATGGGCGAGAGGTTAATTAAGAAATTAATTTCCATTTTTAGGCTTCAGATCAGGAGGAGGAGATCTGTACCCTAATCGCCACTATTTATAATGTAACAGACTTAGTTTTAACTTCCAATGATACGGGTAGCAATGAATTAATAGCAAGACAGGTGCTTTTAAAAGGTTTAGCTCTACAGAACATATATTTGAACAGAAAAAGTTACATGATCTCTCTGCACAGTTTTCAATAAGCCTGATCATTCTAGACATTTGTATTTGCTTCATCTATTCTAGAAGTCCTAATTTCTCAAGGGATAATAAGGCTCTTTGTTCCTTTGTTCAGTCGTGATTAATATTATTTCAGTCAGTTATTCATTCAGCAAGTATTTACTGAGAATTAACTATATTCCAGCCATTAGAGATAATGATCCTTGAGTTAAGGAGTTATAGAAAACTCATTTGCTCCAACACACACACATGCACACACATATGAAATCACCCAAAGAAAATAGGCAGAGAAATTCGAGTAGGCTAAATCCATATTAAGCCCACTATTGAATTTTAATTTGCTTTTGACTTTAGGATAATGTTGGTTTTCTTAATTGATTTTGAATATCCAGGAGTCTGCAGGATTTGATTGCCACTAGTGAAAAAGAAGCCTCACTAGTCATTCAAATTTATAATCTTGGAAGAAGCAATCCTATTTTCCTAGTAGACAATGCTACTTACAGTTCTCCTAAATTTTTTAATGAAGAAAATGTCTTCTCTGGAACAAAATCAATTTGATTTCTAGGCAGAAACCTGTAAGACATGGTGAGAGTCAGCACTGTTGGTTTGTCTGCTGTAAGAATCAGTTCTCATTGGGAGATGCCATTGATCCGCGTGTAATTTCTTAAGGCCTCCTTTGAAGTCTCAAAGTGTGGTGTGTTCTGGCGTGGAACACAAGGCGGGAGTTTCTCACCAAGGGTGTCTATGTGTTCTCTCCAGGAAATGCTAGCCATAGGTAATTTGAGGTGCTGAGTGTGGTCTATAAGGCTGCATTTTGCTTGGATTCTGATTATTTCAGAAAGTGTTTATTTCCCAACATACATGTAATGTCAGATTTCGACCCTGTTAATACTTAGAGCAAGTTTTGATTGAATCCTTGTGTAAGGCACAGGCCTTAGGGGAAGGCCAGAAAGAACAGAGCTTGAACCAATGCCATCACAGCTTCTGGGGCCACAGATGGATTTTAAATTTGGTGGTGGTGGCGGGGGGGAATAGTGGTTTTACATTTCCTTTGTCTAGAAATGGAGTTCTCCAAGACCTGGGGTAAAAAGAGGGGGTGGCAGCCAACTGCCTTACAGAGGTGAGCTCATGAGTAGGACAGTGACTCTAAAGCCACACGGGGCTATAAAATAGAAAGTGTCAGTGTAATTTGTTGAGTTTGCCAGTGTTCTCTCTCATTATCCATGAGAAAAAGAATAAACTATTTGCATCTTCTGAGTGGGATCACCCCTCTTTTCTCATTAAATAAGCTGGTCTGTAATCTGACTGATAAATATGTAGCCTTGCAATAACCTTATCTCTTCGTTTGTTGAACAAAACAGTGGTTAGACTACTACAAATGAATATATTCCAATTTTTCATTTCCAACCACCTGTGCAACTACATGTGGAAAACTACTGGTTAAAACAAAAGCAAAATTCTTGTGTGTGTTTTTTTTTTTTTTTTTTTTTTTAGCAGTGCAAACATGGCATAACTAGTCCATGTGCACCACTTCCCGATAAAAAACACAATCAGCAGTCAGAATCACCAGTCAGAATCCTTGGCAAATCAGAATACATTAGATATTCTTTCCTTAAGAGTAAAATTATTATTATTTTTCTTCAGAGAGAGTGAGAGACATCAAGGGATAAGTGTCACTGGCAGTAACCACTAATTATTGTAGAGCTAAGCATTTTCTCACACGTGATATCACTTCCTTAGTTTTCATGGGGTTAGACACCAGCCCAGCTCAGCTGAGAGGATGCAATGAAATAACAATTGCCCTCAGCAAGAGGGGGAGCAGCTGGAGGCCTAACTCTGGGGAGCTCAGCTGAAGGTTTGACCCGACCATCAAAACCAATCCATCCACGTGTACATTTGCTAGGACTGTAGTTCCAGACCGAGGCTGTAAATAAAACATTACTTTAAAATTCCTTGTCAGTGTTTTCTTTTCACTTCCAAATCTATTGGGTTTCCCCTCATTTACTAATTTCCATTGTATACTTACAGCACTGTGAGTGAATTGCATGACAGAAAGGTGGAATTCATAAGATATTTTATTCCATTGCCTTCCAAATCCCTAAAACGCATGGGAGAAAAATATTTTTAATGTTTTTGCACAAATCACATGTCTGGAGGCACTTTTTGTGGATATAACAGTTCTTAACTTTATTTAAAAAATTCTTTTTTAACGTTTATTCATTTTTGAGAGATGGAGAGAGACTGAGCATGAGTGGAGGAGGGGCAGAGAGACAGGGAGACCCAGATCTGCAGCAGGCTCCAGGCTCTGAGCTGTCAGCACAGAGCCTCATGCGGGGCCGAAACCCATGGACTGCGAGATCATGACCTGAGCTTAAGTTGGACGCTTAACCAACTGAGCAACCCAGGTGCCCCTAAACTTTATTTTTTACCTCAGTTCAATGTGTATTCTTCCTTCCTACTTATTACAAGGTTAATATAATTAATATTATGATTCTTTTCCCCTTCCAATTAATGTTAGAACTTAATAAAATTGAGGGAAAGAGCAGCCCAACATTGAGTGTCTCTCTCTGCCAGATACCATGCTATTAATTATCATAATATTGCCACCATAATAGCCGTAACTGCCATTTATTAGACTTTTACGGTGTCAGATATTGGTCTGCGTGCATAACTGCGCTCTTGCAAAGTTGGTATTACCCTCCTTCCCCACCCCCACCCCCATTTAACATATGAGGAATGTGAGGCTGTTGGGAATTCACTTAATATCTGATCACACAGCTGATAAGTAGTAGAACTGACCTCCTAACTCAGATCTGTCTCTATCTAAAGGCTAGGCACTGAACCATGCATCAGAGGTCCTTACACTCTCACATTCCCCTGACAGCAGGTGGATACTTTTGTCTCTATTTTGGTGAAGGAGAAATTCGGGCAAAATTATCTTCCAGATACTAAATCCCAGAGTCAGGAATATATATCCATCTGTGTGATGAAAGCAATGGCTCTTTCTACTATGCCTCTGAGACCCTGATGCTGAGTGAAGCGCTGCTCCAAGGGGGCTGGGACAGTCCTCAGTGTCACCTGGGAACTTCTTAGAAATGCAGATTCTGTTCCTACTCTAGGACTGAGGTCTTTTAACTTTAGTATAGTTAACACACAGTGTTATATTAGTTTCAGGTGTACAATATAGTGATTCAGCACTTCCACGCAACATCTGGTGCTCATCACAAATCCCCTCCTTAGTCCCTTTCACCTATTTAACCCCTCCCCCCTCCCCTCTGGTAACCCTCAGTTTGTTCTCTATAGGTCAGAGTCTGTTTCTTGGCTTGTCTCTCTCTCGCTTTTTTTTCCTTTGTTCATTTGTTTTGTTTCTTAAATTCCACATATGAGTGAGATCATATGGTATATGTCTTTCTCTGACTTATTTCATGCAGCATTATATTCTCTAGCTTCCATCCACATCATTGCAAAAAAAAAAAAAAAAAAAGACTGAGGTCCTATCAAGCCCTCATGCTGTTTGAGAGGTGTGGCGGAGCTGTGGCCTTCTGCCAGTGATCCCTTACGATAGCGGCATCCTACGTGATCAGGTACCCTCTCAGGAGCACTCTGACACCACCGCTAACCAGCAGCACCAAGGAATGAGAAAGAGGACTTTCCTGCCGAGTCTCGTAACCTCTTTTTATAGTCCGCTTCTTACAATCTTCCCCATATATGACAATAGCTATTTTGCTGCCTCTAAACATTTCTCACGTTAACACTAAAATCCCCAATCGTTTGCCATTTTCTTTTAAATCTTGTTTTATATCCATCCAGATGGTCTTGTAGGAACTTGATATTTTTTTCACCCTGAAAATACTGTGGTTAAAATAATAAACACTGTACTCTTTTAAAAGCCCAGATATTGGTCAGTGGCATGGGGACAAATGCTTTTACATTTCACAAGTGTATCAGTAAGGACTTGAAAGCAATAGCCCTATGGATGGCAAGTGAAGGAGCAGAGGTCTGGCCAGGGTGTGGGGTTTCCTTCCTGTAAGGATTTTTTTTCGGGTCTGACCTCTCACTTCTGTCATCTTGGTTTAAAGGCTCTTTCCCATGTGTGATCGGACAATCTTACTAATGATATTTTCACTGGGTGTCTATTTTTTCCCTCATATTTGAGGGAGACTCGGGCGACCATGAGTATACCAGAAACCACAGCTTTGATGCTGATTCCCAATCTCCTCCTGGTTGCTGATGCCCACTGGAGGTGAGGCAGGCTCGGGCCCTGATCTTTTTCTGCTACCTTCTCTCTTTCCTGTTTTGTTCTCATTGTGCAGACGTTCTCTTGTCTTATCTACATTTCTTTTTTTCTCCACCAATTCTTAACAAGTACGTGTCTCGTGTTTTTCAGATCATTATTTCCATTTCAGGCACACTTACATGAGACCTGTATTGCCTGAGAAGGTATACAAATAAATAAATAAAAGTCCTTATAAACATAAGAACCCCTAATAGTTGTAAAAAGTAATTGTGAGGGTAGCTCAGAAAGGATCAAAAGCTGAGGTGCTAATGTTTTATCATCTTAGGTATTGAATCCCCTGGTTTGACAATGAGAAGAGTTCTCTGGGACAGTACAGTCAGCATTTTACAGGGCAAGAAATCACTGTGTGTGACAATACTGCCTGCCTCAGGAGACCGTGAAGAAAAAGGTGACAGGGAATGGTGAGTAGTGGTGGTAAAGCCATGAAGTACCTTAAGTAAACGTTTTAAACAGGTATTGGTTAAAAGCTAACAAGGAGTAGACATGGTTTAGCACTTTCATTTAACAAAGGTTTGTTGAACAGTTATCATGTGCTGGTTGTTGTACAAATGCTGGGGTATAAATCACAAGGTGGGTTTCTGCCCTCATAGAGTTTGCAGAATGGTAGGGGACAGACAAGTAAATCCATGGCTGTGTGATAGTAGAACCAAGATAGGTGTGTAGGAAATGGGTGGCATCGTGGAAGCCTGTCCCTGAGTCACAGAGGCAGTCACTGCAGTTGTCTGGTGTGATGGCTTCCTGGAGGGGTGTTTCAGCTGACTTTTGAAGGAAATTTTGGAGTTAACCAAAAGAATAAAGAAGCAAGACTTTCCTGATTGAAGGAACAATACATGCTCAGGGAACTGATTCTAGCACTTTGGTGCATCTGGAAAGAAGGTACATAGGAGGAGCAGGGTATTAGTCTAGGTAGAGGAAGGGCTAGAAATGGGGCTCTCCAGTGCTCAAGGGGCAAGTCTGAATTTAACTTGCACATCCATGGGAATTCTCAAAAGATTTCTATTTTTAATTTATTTTATTTATTTTTAAATGTTTATTTATTTTTGAGAAAGAGACAGAACATGAGCAGTGGAGGGGCAGATAGAGAGGGAGACACAGAATCTGAAGCAGACTCCAGGCTCAGAGCTCTCAACACAGAACCTGATATGGGGTTTGATCCCATGAACCGTGAGATCATGACGAGCCAAAGTTGGATGCTTAACTGACTGAGCCACCCAGGCACCCCTCAAAAGATTTTTAAACCAGGAAGTAACATAATCAGATTTCAATTTTGGAAAGATCACCAATGGGCTTTTTATGTCATCATGAATTAACTTCAGGGCTAGTTTCCTTAAGAACAAATTAGCTCCTAAATGCATACTTACATCCAGTTGAGTTGAGGCATTTGGGCACACATCTCTTTGGGAAGGGCTTCTAAGTAGTTATTAACCATAGACCTTTACACAAAGAAGATGTTAGTTAGAAACAAAATGATATGCCACTTTAAGAACAGCATTTTTACTATTTCCACAATTTGGAAACTTGCAGGCTAAAATCAATATAGCAGTATAAAGAATATAAACATAACTACCTCTTCAAAATGGTCTCTAGATATATGTATGGTACAGATAAGAAACTGTAGTGCAAGAGTATGATATATAACCTGGGAATAAATTTTATACAGCTTAATTTTATGAGATGAAACAAAAGTATGTATTGAGTAATAATTTTGAAGTTCATGGTAATTTTCCTTGTAAACTTCAAATTTGCAATCATTTCCAGCATGCTACATCCAAAGTTTTTTCTTAAGGGATACATAAATCATTTACAGCATTAAGGGGCCACATCGGAAACTGCATTAAATCTAAGAAGTGATAGCAGGGAGCACTGGGGGAAAGAAAACAACCCATCAGCATGTTAAGTTACACGATTAATTTATGATATTGTGGTCCCTTTTGACAAATGGAAAAATAATGATGCTATACGATTAACTATAAAGGAACATAATAATCCCCTGCTGATAAATCATTCCAGTATATTAATAAACAGTGAGAATGTAATTATGAGAACAGCTCTGTCGGTGGACGAAGGTTTTGGAATGTTTAGAGACTCTTGCTGGGCAAAGACACATATCTCTCTGTTAAAAATATAGTCTAAGCTGAACTCCCAGGAGATTCTGATAGATTTAAATGTAGTTAGGAGATAAAAATGAATACTATCTTTGGTCAACCACTGCAAGTAAAACATGTCTTAGGATTAAAGGAAATTCAAGGAGATCAAAAAGAAATCAACCAGTAGGCTTAAAATATACCAAGAGCCAAGGCTAGAAAGTCACAACAGTAACTGTGGCTGGACATACAGGAAAGGTTTTGACTAATAAAAATGTTAACGGGCTTGAGTTTTTTAAAGCTCATTTTGTAAGCTAGTGTTAGATGTCATTGCAATTTACAGACTGATGTATTGAAGGGTAGATAAACACTTACAGGAAAAACAAGGACTTTAGTCCAGTAAACAACCGCTGGGAAATTCTGGTTATTGGATTATCATCTAGAATTCTGAAAAAAGCATATCACAAACATTCCCAACATTAGAGACATCTGTGAAATGAAACCAGGAAACAATAAAAGGCCCACAACAATCCTGCCTCCCCAACACCTGCTCTCCTCCTTCCTGCCTGTCCATACTGGGCTCCCCGTCCCCGGCCCACAACAATCCTGCCTCCCCAACACCTGCTCTCCTCCTTCCTGCCTGTCCATACTGGGCTCCCTGTCCCCTTCCCTAAGAGTCCTTCCAAGCTCTTTTTCTTCCAAATTTCCACCACCCCTGTCCCAGCCCTTATGAGTGGTCTGTCCTGATTGTTTTCTCTGATGCATGTGCCTCCCACTGGACTTAAAGACCAGAGACAGACCCTTTCCCTATGGATACCTGAGTCCAGCATAAGCTGAATTATTAATTGGCTGAATACAGGCTCTGCAAATGCTTTGACCTATTGATTGACTGAATGAAGATTGGAGGAAAAAAAATTCATAGGAAATCACAAATGGTTCTTTGGTCTCATGGTGTTTAAATGATGAATTTATAAGGTCTATACAAAGAAACTCATTAGGAGCTTTGAGGATGAAAGATTGAAAATATTCATATATTCAAATAACTATTTCCAACCATATATGGTGTTTTCCTAGAAAGAAGTAGACTAAGGGGAAATATGCCTTCTTTTCTCTCGTTGCCTTCGAAGCCAGGTACCATTTCCTATTACTCTCAGAGGCTCCCGAGAGTAGGATTTGGAGAAGGAAGTGACATTAAACACCTAGATATGCTAAGTGTTCTGCATGTGTCAGTTTGTATATGCCTTGTGGTTTAATCCCCACAACATCACTCTTAAAAAGGAACTGTGATTATAGTTTACAAATGAGGAAAAAAAGCAGCCTAGGAAGATTAAGAAGGTTGCCTGGAACATTAGCAGAGGCCCACAGAATACACAGGATCTGAATAATGTTGAAGTTCTGCCTTTTTCCACTAGAACAATCTGACCTACAGAAATGGGCAGACTGAAACATAGAGGCTTCTAACTGCCCGATGTTCATTTTTTTCTGATGAAAACACAACTATCTGATGTGAGACTCCTCAAGATGGAGGTGGTGGCTTAGCCAGGAAACTGATGAAACAACACAATCTACCATATCTTCAGACTTTTTTATGAATGTTCTGGAATCCTAAAAGGTCCCTAACTTGCTTACTTTCCAGGTCAGTGGTTTTCAACAGAGGTCAGTTTCCCCCCAGGGGACATTTGGGAATGTCTGGAGACATGTTTGGTTGTCGCACCTCTGGTAACCGAGACTACTGGCATCTAGGGGGATAGAGACCACAGATGATGCTAAACATCACCAAATACAAAAGAACATTCCCTTCATCAAGGAATTATCTAGATGAAATTCCAATAGAGCTGAGGTTGAGAAATGCTGAAATAGATAAACACTGGATGGACAGATGGCTCAGAAAGCCACCTGGAAAAAGCATGGCACAGATTCCTTTGCACACGACTACCATTTGGCATGCCATTATCTGAATTGCTTGGGTAATGTGCTCCAGATTATGTGACAACCAGAAAAATGAGTATAATAAACAAGATACATAAAGAGATGGAAACTATAAGCATTGATGTGTATCATCAAGACTGATCTTCTGAAGGAAAAGCTAGAATACTTACAGCCAAGTTAGCTGATGCAAGTCTTTGAATACTCCGGGTCTGAGAATTGTAATACAGTTGTGGCTGAGATATCTATAAATAGCATAAGTGAGTCAATTAGGCAAACTCAATAGTTCATTTTAGTCACATATAATCAGAATATGAGGCGCTGATGATGATTATGGAGTAAGGACATCTGTTTCTGAAAGCACTCAACTGAGTAAGAAGATCGGGAGAAATCAAGGAACAACGAGAAAACCACAAGTGTAGGGTGTATAACACCAGGGCCAAGACCAGAAAACTGTCCAAAAATAATGTGTTGGGATATTATATTTTGTTAAGAGTATATGAGTAGGTGATTTTTGCTTTTGTCCTTTTTGGTTACACCCCTAGTAGACTAGCATTTTAAGAAAATATATAGGTAAGTTAGCAAGGGTTAGAAAAAAATAAAATGCTAAAATATTGTGGAAATGACCCAAACTCGAGAGGACAAGGTTAAGGAGAGCCTTTGTTTCTGTCATCTGGTAAAATTAGGAATCTTTTAATAATTCTCTTAGGTTAATAACTCATCTAAGTACTTTCTGATAACTTAT
This sequence comes from Cryptoprocta ferox, assembly GCA_028646485.1. NCBI lineage: Eukaryota > Metazoa > Chordata > Mammalia > Carnivora > Eupleridae > Cryptoprocta > Cryptoprocta ferox. Next base: position 66,453,497 of record CM053574.1, read on the forward strand.
TTCTCCCATTTTGCTATAAACAAGTCAAGTTTTTAAAAAGTACCATTTCTACTTTGTTAATCTTTACTTAAAATTGTACTCATGATATAGTTATAAAGAAGTTACTCACAATATTTGCAGGTTATGTAATCCAAAAAATGCTTTCCGTGATATGTGTGTTATACAATTATGCTGAAGAAACCTGGTAGGAATAAGATAGAAGAGCCTTGTGATTATGGTGTAGGTACTTTATCGAGTTATGGAACATGGTCTCCACTTTATTTATCTAATGACAGTTTGTGAAACTGGGTTTATGAAGTCCCAAGTCCTATTCTTACGTTGGGTGGTAGTGGTGTTGCCCACAAGATGGCTATGAAGCTAACCAATGCTTCTGTCTCACTGTGAGATTTGGGCGTCTCTGGTTTGCACCACTGAGCTCCCGTGTGATGAGTTTGATGAGGGAAGTGGTCTTGGGTTGCAGTTTTCTTATTCTGACTTGCAGGTGATGCTCACCATGTGAGAGCAGCCAGTCTCTCACTGCTGAGCTTTACTCTTTCAGCATAGAGTTCCACCTTTAACTCCCCATTTCTCTTCATTCTATTCCCATGAAAAAAGGAGAGGGCAAGTCTTATTCTTTTCTATTTTGAGATGCCGAGCGGGAAGCACAAAGGGAGCTAGTGAGGTACTCAAGGTCACAAATGGCATCCATTGTTGAACTGGGGCTAGTAGATCAACTTCAGCTCACAGGGTCACGATTTACTTAACCCCTCAAGCAATTAAGCAATATAGTATTGATTTGATAATAGCACTATTGGGAGTATCTAAGTAAAATCATTTCCATTTCCTGTGCTCATTATACAATGGGAGTTTAGCCTTGAATTCATATTTTCTAAAGGTATTTAGGAGCAGGAAATATCCACACTAATAATAGTGACTAATGACTACATAGTGTTTTGAATGGCTTTCCTATCTCTTATTTTGATTTGATTCTGTTCCTAAAATCTTACATAACACTTCCTTAATTGTTAGGATACTTTGCTGCAAAACCATTAGTAAAACATGTACTCCTTTGGCATCTGACTGTACTCTGAATTTATTATACCATAACTATTCCCTATCAAAGCTTCCCAGCCTTTAAATCATGACACCATTATAGAAGTGCCAGGATATTGAAGCCCTCAGCCCTCAAGGTAGCTAGGTAAAGTTGATATCAGCGCCCAGTTATCAGCAAACCCATCCATCCCAAGTTCAAACCCAAGTGTTGAACACATTGTCATTTTCTCTGTGTACCACCAAGTGGAAACAGTTGGTACTACAGAGCACATGCATTACATCTGTAAGATATACAGAGCATCAGTTTCAATCTCACTAAGTAAACTTGAAACCCATTGAGACCTTGTGTCATTCCCTGCCTTGTCTGCCTGCACCACATCAATGAGGAGATGCTCCCCATTGTAGCACAAATTGTCATTTGGTTTTAAAGTTCTGTTATGAATAGAATGAATCCATATGGATCAATATCTGTTTTAGCATTTCAAAGCCCTTGAAGTGATATAGTAAAATTAATGTAATGAATTATGTTACAATAGTAAGTGAAAATAGAAAAATAATATAATGCTATATGTATATTGAAGTTCCTCTTAAATGTAAAATTTACTACCTAATTAGTGTTATTTATATTTTATTCCAGATAATGAATTCAAGGGGTGCTTAGGTGGCTCGGTAGGCTAAGTGTCTGACTCTTGATTTCAGCTCAGGTCATGATCTCACCATTGGTGAGATGGAGCCTGGTATGGGGCTCTGTGACAACAGGGTGGGGCCTGCTTGGGATTCTCTCTGCCTCGCTCTCTGCCCCTCCCCCACTCATGCACATGTACGCGCACTCTCTCCCCCCCTAAATAAATAAATAAACATTAAAAAAATATAATGAATTCAAAAGTGTAATGCACATTTTACCTACATGTTGTCAATCTTGAAGAGATGGGTACGGCCATAAATTGTGAGTGACTTTGTGTTTTCGATCTGCGTGGCTCACTGGACGAGCATAGCCTATCTGTCTTCCCTGACAAGAGTTAAGACTCCAACACTTTAAATAATGAAAAGCCTCTAGTCTTTTGTTCGGCTTCAGCTTGCTGGCACCCCACAGAGAACTAGAGCTCCAAGTCCCTTGTTTCAGACTTAGGCTACTGAATTTTAACTTGATCCTGTAGTATCCCCTTTCTTTTATGTAGAATAGTAGCTTGGTGAATATGAGGGGAAATTTGGAAACGTAACAATTTGGCAAGTGTCCTCTTTTTATCCAGAGCTGAGATATGAGCCCATTTAATATACTTTCCATTGAATGGCTTTTCTAAGAATAACTTACTGGTTCATGAATTCCTGCTGTTTCAGCTGTCAGGACTTTTCAAGCAGAAACGCCAGGAATTTATGTACCTGAAACTAAAGCAAATAACTGCTTTAATGACATGCATGTTTATAGGCTATTTTTTAATGCAACATTTTGTTTTCATGAGCCAGGCAGACTCCTTGAATTATATTTTGTTGCAGATGATTGTTTTGAATAAGAACCATGTTTAAGAAGAAATTTCTGATTTATATAAGGTTTTCATCACAATGAGGAGAGCTGCTGTTGGTTTCCATGGTAGTGGTGATAAAATATTATAGTCACTGTTAAAGTATATTTTATTTCTCTGAAAGGTCATTTTAAATTTCTTCCCCCCAACATTAGAAAGGCTTGATATTTTAAAAGATTATTAAAATGAGTAATCTGATTAATAGTAAAAACATTTGGGTAAGTTCAAAAACTTTTATTCATTTGTCAATTAAAATTTCATTTTGATTTATGAATTTATTCTTCTGGATGCCTAAATGACCTCAATGCACTGAATATTTAGAGCATTCTAGACCACAGACTCACTCAACATTAGATTCAGTGATCTCTTAGGATATACTCCAATGTGTAGTAAGATGAACTTGATGTTGGCTCTGGGCAAAAATCACAGAATGAGTGATTTAGGAAACCCCCTGTGAATACCTCAAAGAGAAAGTGAACAAGGTACTTTATGAAAAACAAGTCATGTCAGACTAACTTGATCTTCTTCTTTGAAAAGCTGATCAGTCCAACAGAAACATGTGACTGACACTGTTTATATGTCTACCGTGCATTGATCAAGTGGCTTTATGATGCTTTTATGGACAAAATAAAGAATAATACACATTGTTTGATGGGCGATGATGAAGGGCTCTGGAAAGAGTATTTGGCACTGTCCTTTTCAATATTTTACTCCATGATTTGGGTAAAGATGGTTCATCCAATTTTCAGATGACATAATGCTGACCGCTCAGCATTCATATGAATATTCAGCACATTCATAGTGAATATGTTGAGTTTTCCAAAAGGTTCTTTACAGTCTGATAAGAAAAGCTGAATCTAACAGGATGAAACTAAATAGGGTTAAATTTATGGACCTACAACTAGGTCTTAAATGCCAAGTGCACAAATGCAGGGTGAAGAAGCCATCACTTTACAGGAACACCTGTGACGCATGATTGGGAATTTTAGAAGCATGATCACTAAGAGTTAAGGGTATGACATAGCCACCAAAAAAATCAAATGTAAGCTTGGAGCATAAAGAGTTTAGAAAGGAAGACTTGCTAGCTTTCTTCTGGTTAGTTCTGCCCGTGTCCCAGTGACAATATTACATTTATTCTAGATACTACACAGAAGGCAAATGTAGGTGAACATATACAGATTTGTGTGAGCAGAATGGTGATCAGATTTGAAATCACGTCCTTTGGGGGAGAATTCTGCTTGAAGAGACTTGTGGAACATGCAGGGTGATTAACAGTCAGCTTTAAATAGTTACTGTTATGTAGAGGAGTGATTGGGTGTGTTCTGATCAGTTTCGTGGGGGTCAGCCTAAGAAAGATGGGGAGCTTTAAGGATACTTTTGGCAGTAGTAGAGTTACGTGACAGGACAAAATTTATTAGTGTATTCTTTGAAATTTCTTCTCAGCACACCCTCATTCCCATCCTGGCTTATTTTACTCCTTGGCTCTAATCAGTATCTAACAAAGTATTTTCTATTTTATTGCTTATCCTCCTGCATTGTACCTTAAGCTCTATGAAGAGGAGCTTTTCATATGTGTTGTTTACTGCTGTATCCTCAGTACCCAGAGCCTGGAAGGTATTGGCAAATATTTGTTGAAAGAATTAATGAACATGTGGTTTTGTCAGCTTTTACCTTCCTGCTAAATGTTACCAAGGATCCATTTCTTCCTTCCCCTACCAAGGATCCACCTTTTCCTGGGGATGGTTTTGGTTTTGCTACATTGTCTATTTGGGCTGTTGTAATGCAGAATAGGGAAGGAGAAGGTAAGAATGGAAAGGCAGGAGAGAGAAGGGCATGGCTGAGGCTGGGGGTTGGAGAGGGAATGGCACTAGTGACTAAGGAGTGGGGGAAGAGGGGGGTACTGGAGATTTAAGGAAGGATAGTTGAGTTCATGAGCTGCTTTATGATATTTAAGTAATGATTGTAAAGACCTTGAGTTATTTTCAAATCAAAGCTTGGTTGATGGATGTTTTCATCAATAGTGACAATATTCTGAGACTGGACCATGCAGTTAAACTTCCAAAAGATCATAGTCAGAGGTTTGGTTTTGAGGCCAAATCTAATACTTGTCAGCTGGCTGCCTTTGAGCAAAGAATGCCTAGAGTAAGTATCCTCATTCCTGAAAGGATCTCCTAACGTCCACCCCCACCTCACAGACTATGGGGCTCAAAGTCCAGGTGAGACTTCCAAATGTTGGGATTCTTTGTAAACTTTAAAAGGTGATATATAAATATAAGGAACAGTGCTGTGCCTTGCCTATGATAAACACTTAGCAAGAGTTTATTGATGAGGGTCTCTTAATCATTTTTCCCTGAGCCTCTGGGAGAATCAACTTGCCTAGAAAGCATCACATAGTACCTTGCACCAGGAGAGCTTCAGCTGGGTGATGATGTGACACCTAAGTTTTCTCAAGGCAGAAGTAAACATTTACTTGGAGAACTTTCCAGCTGATCTGGGCAATTAAGGTTAATCCCTATTTTATTTCACTAGGAAAAATTGGGGCCTGGATTATCAAAATTAGGGATTCCATATTCTTCCCTTATGTGGGCTAGCTGGTATTACAAGAGATAAGTATTGACATAAATCAGTGGTCCACAAAAGGACTTGATAGGAGAAGTTGAAATTTAACTCTCCTTTGCTTGATCCTTTGGTGATCTCTCTGCCTTCCCAGATGTCAAATTGTCCCAAATTAGAGGGCACATGGAAAGAAGGGAGTTCTGCCTGGGACAGGACAGTATGTGTTGGTAGAACATTCAGTCTGATGCTAGAACAGTATCTTTTCCATCTCTTGTTCCTGGTTATTGTAAAATAAACACTGCATTGGGCTATGGGCTCTCATTCTGGCTCTTTCGCTTACTAGTTGTAGATCCTAGTTAAATCATTTAACCATTGCAGACTTTAGTTACCTCATGAATAATAAGAACATTTTATTGGAAATTCATAAAACTTCTATGACTCTAGATAACAGAATCGAAACAGGTACTCTACAACATCAATCTTTTCCCTTCCTTTCCACTAGAGCCATTTTATTTTTCCTCCCTTCAGCATTATTCAGGCAATGCAAGAACAATATTGGTTCACAAAATGAACATGTGGTGATTCCAAGAATTTCCAGTAAGATTAGCAGCAGTATAGTTAGGATCTCCTCTCTAGAGGAATCTGGAAACCCAGAGTCAGTGCATAGCTACTCCATTGTGGGAATGTTAACAATACAACATGCTCCAAAAAGTCCTGAATGCGGATGGCATTGACAAAGGCTATAATCAAACCCAGGCATGACTATCTATGTTCACATAAGATTCTACCTCACTAATGGACTTCCTTCAGTGACTTCTTTACTTGAATGAGAAAATCTGTACCTAAATTCATGAACAGCATAGAATTTTTATGGCATTTTAAATCAAATAGGTTTGTCCGATATCAGCAAAGGATCAGATTATTTTTATTCTTTTTAACATATTTTACATTTCTATATTTTAACATATTTCACATTTCTAGAAACTTTCTGTGCTGACTGCCAAAGATAAAACAGTATAATTGTTCTGTTCAGGAGCCTTACAATATTACCTTGTTAATTTTTAAACCTAGTCAATTGATCCTGTTGGCAATTGTAGAAACTTGATCTCTTCGTTATCCCAGAATGACTGGGCTCAGAGGGGCCACCATAAAGTAACAACTGACAAGAGGTTGAATATTCTCAATATCTTTATTTAAATAGGAGGCATCCAATTTCACCAAAAGGAATGTTCTTATACCCTATCCAAGGTAACTGCCCAAATACTCTAATATGGATAATTTGGGAAGTTAATGCAGTCATCATAAGGTTGTTTGGTGAGCAGAGACTCAAAGTAAAGGGAATCTCTATCAAGACAGTTCATGCAAGTAATGGGAGGGATTGGCAATCCATCTGTGTCCTCCAGTATAGACTCATCTAGGGATTACTTCTCCCAGATCCTGGTTTTCTTTCTTAGAAGATGCTGGAAGCATCTTGATACTTTGTTTCTCTCTGACTACCATTTCTTCACTGCCAACTGTGCCCTATTTATTAACATTTTCTTTCCTCAGATATGCTAATATCGCTGATTTCACTAAGATTGCAGTTTTTGTTCCTATTATCCTGGGAGACAGTCTGTATCCTACCATTATGTGTTTTAAATGATCTCATCTTCTTATCTATACTAACATTCCCCTTTAAAGTTAAGAAGTGTGTCTAGTGCCTCTGAATCTATCATGCCATTTTCCAAATGATCTTGGAAAACAGCATGGAATGGAGCTATGTGTTTTCTTATTGAGGTGCCTGATCTCAACTTCAGTTTAATTCTCCAAAAATAATTTAAATAAAATTAATTCAGCTACTTTAAATTATGAAATGGAAAGATAATATGCTAGTTTTCAAAGCTTTATTTCTTAATCTTAATTATATTCAAAAAATGAACTTAATGTTAAAGATTATTACGTTTATGTTCCATTTTACTTAAAGATAAAAGGCATGTTAAATAAAACATCACAAAGATTTCTTCATAAAAACACTATAAATAGCTACTTACATCTGTTTAAGTGCTGTGTATTTGATGAAAACTTTATCTGGAAGACTGTGAATTTTGTTTTTCTTAAGAGACCTAAAGTAACAGGTAAACCAGACTTCATTATGTGTTTTATGACCAAGCGAACTTTTTCCTAGAAAGTGCATGCCTGAAAACAGGATATTTTTTGATACTCCATGCTACTTAACCCACATTTGAAAATGACTCTAGTAATTGAAAACTTTCTCATGTGAGAATGAGGAGTCCATAAGGCAAAATTAAAGCAGTTTGCAAGTATCTGACAAGTTTGGCCAGTTAGTATGATACTAGAATGTTTATGAAGATTTCACATCTTTACTCTCTGGGTAAGTTAACAAAATCTGACAAACAAAATAAAACCAAAAACTCCTAACCAACTCATGCATGCTCAAATCATAACATGACTGCAAATTCCTGAGGCTCTCAAAACATTTTTGTAAAGTACAGGCAAACTTGCACAGTGATGGCATAGCCAGTTTCGTGGATCTTATATTTCTCTGCAATCTTGGACAATTACCACTATTTAAAATGAGGTAGAATAAGCTGGCACTCTCCCTTTTTATTTTCATTTTTAGCTGTATGGTACTCGTGTTTTAGTAAAAATAATGAATCCAAAGTAACTGAAAACAGCACTTCAGACCAGAGACATTTGTGAGCTCCACGATACCCAGGAGAATCTAACACATGGTGTTTAAAAACTTGTTTTCCCTGGAGAAGAAGCATGTGGAATTCTCTGATAAATGGACATTTTGCTAATATACAAGTAACACAAAACAGAACAAGGGGAGGTTAGATTCGACTACATGGTTTTCATATGATTTCAGAGACAAATATCATAAAGATGTGAATTCTACTCACAGTAATGTCGTATTGCTGGAAATCACTGGCACAGACTTTAAGCCAATATTTACACATTCCAATTCAGTTCCTTCGCAGTCACAGGGTTGTGGATACTGGTTTAGAACTAGGGGGCAAAAGAGTAGTATTTCACTGGGGAAAAAATACTTTTCTTTAATTATGACCTCATCTCTAAGAGCTGATACTGTTCTCTCTTCATTGAATGTACAACATTTACATCTTCAGTACCCTATTTTGGGTCCATAATAAAAGCAAAGAATTGTCTCCTAGTCCAACATAGACTAATGTGGCGTTTCATCTCAGTTCTAGCTTCCAGTGGTCATTTCAGACGCACTTAATAAGTGATTAGAAAGAAACCACAAAAAGATTTAAATAGCACAAAAGTGTGTAGTGAAGCAAGATTAAGTTCTCCTCAATGAAAAACATTAGTACGATGGAGTTAATCTGCAATGGGTATAATTGAGTCAATTTAATTTAATTGAATGGCACAAAGAAGTTCCTCAATAAATGCTTGTTGGTTAAAATTAAATTCAATTTTTCCCCCTTTCAAACCTTTCCTAGAGTTGTGAGAAGAGATAGATGCAGTGGCCTCCATTGTGCCTTATTGAAATAAACCAAGTTGGGATACCATCTTATTTTGGTTCTTTGTTTTTCATTACTATAAAGTTATAGTGGAAGATAAAAATGATAGAGAAGCTATAACGCATAGAAAACCAAAAATCTATCTGAAATATCCAGAAGACAAAAATTCAGGATTTACTGTGAAGAAGCTTACATAATTATTAAGATTATGGCATATAAAGGGGTAATAAAACTATGGAGAAAACAGGCCAAGTTGTCCAATGGGGCAATCACTGTGTGTGTGAGTGTGTGTGTGTGTGTGTGTGTGTGTGTATGAGAGTAAGGGGTGTGGTACTTATGGAGCACTTGATTTTGCCTCTTATCCTGTGGGTATTTGTTTTGATGGAGCTAAGAAAATGAGGATTCTTTTCCAACTTTTGTATTTATTATTATTTATTTAGATCTTTATACATCCTTTCTAATTCCTCGGCTTCTTTCAAATTCCTTTAACCAAACTTTCTAAAGTCAATGTTACTGAATTTTAATAAATACAACAAACTTTTATTGAGTACCTGCTTAATTCAAAAGATGCATAAAGCTTTGGAAGTATATCGTGTGTAAAGTTTTCGAAAATATGTTTTTTAAAAAGTTTTCGAAAATATTCTATGTTATAGGTTTATGCTAATGAGCTCAACTTCTTAAAGCTCAGAATATTCACCTCAATGTTTATTGACTGAAAAAAATGGTGTTTACATTATTAGATTGAAAGCCTGGGGTTGGAAACTCTTTTTTTTTTTTTTTTACCAGTAAAAGAATTCCATGTAGTCCAAGCTGGGCCTATTGCCTAAACCAGCAATGTGGACACAGCTCCCTCACCTGCAGGTCAGTCATACCCATAGGCTCTGGATTTTCTCCAGAAATGCTTCTTGCATCTCTCTCTATCTCACTCTTCCAACTGGCACTTTCTGGTCTCAGATTCTTAGTACTACTCTGGACTATTGTGGGAAACATGATGATCAATCAATATCTTTTTCACTGTTCTTTGTTCTCAACCTTGGGAAGGTTGACATTTGGGTTGGCTCATTCTCTGTTGTGGGGGGCTGTCCTGTGGATTGTAGGATGTTCAACAGCATCCTTGTCCCCTGCATACCAGATGCCAGTAGCCACCCACCAGCTGTGACCACCCAAGTGTCTTTTGACATTGCCAAATGTTCTCTGGGGACAAAAGTTGTTCGGGGTTGAGAACCACTGTTCTAATCCATTCTCTACAATTCTGATGGAAGAATCATTCTCACAAACACTCCTTATCATGTACTTCTTCCTCTTCATTAAAAGAAAATAAGACCACAGTGTCAGTGGTTGCCGACCATGTACAGTGGCGATCTGCACAATGGGATGTGTACAAGATGACCCATTATGGTTCCGGAAGGAAATATTAGAACTTACAGTTACATTTATTTTTAATCTTTTTAAGTTCTAATTTTTATATATGATATACCTGTGCATAGTAAAGTATATAATAAGTAATTATTAATTAATCAGTAATTATAAACTGATATTATAAGGTGCATAATATAATTTTGATACAGTGTTTAATATATATGCATTATATATACATACAAATATATGTATATAATTGTATGTGCACCTACATAATTATCTCTATGTATACATTATACATATGTATGTAATATAAGTGTATATAAAGACATGATTCTATCTACAGGGTAGAGGCCAAAGTCTAAAGTGTGCACCCAGAATCCTCTATGGGCTAGCCCCACCCTTCTAGGTCCATCTCAATGTCATTGTCTCTGTGGATCTTTCCCCACCCTTGGCACAGCCATCATTTCTTCCAATGGGCTTCCATATTCCCTTGTGCATACATCAGCCCTCTTGTTTAGCACTATATTGTATCATCTCTGATTTCATGAGGTTTTGTCTTTCCTGCTACAATGTGAAGTATTTGTGACTTGGGACCACATCTTATCATTGTACTCTCAGTCCTTAACATAGGGGATGGGAAGTAGTTGGTGCTCAATATCTCTACTGAAGAAAGTATGTAAAGGGAAAAAGATCTTTATTATTTATCATAATTATTCAATATCTATATATTCTAGCGATCATAGGCTACCACATAAAATGGGCATAAATGGAGTATGTTGTTTTCTTCCATCTCTTCAGTCCCATGGCAGACAACAGAGCAGTTGACCACTGAAATACATTAAACTGAAACTGAAATCCTAAAGGGAATTGATCACACTACCCATATAAATCCATGCACCACAAATCATGTTGTTCACAAAGCTGATACTGAGTCTTTGAATCAATACCACTTACAGCACTCCTGTGTTAATGCCACATAATTAGCATTTCCATGGACTGTGCCAAATATGGTCGCCCATCCACTAGTGTCTCCTGTGAAATGGTGATGAATATGTGTCAGTTATTCTATAAATCAAATATCAAATTACAAAACAAAAGTATAAAAATTTGATAATGAAATCAATTAAAAATTTGTTTAAGTAATTGAATGGTAACATCAATGATAAGGGACAAAAGCTAGGCAAACATCTGGAGTTTTTCCCTTTTGGAAAATTACAAATATTTCAAATGCATGTATCATAAAATATATAACGGGAATAGATAATTATTTTACCTACATATATCCATCCTGGAGAGTACTACTTGTTTCTAATCCTGACAGTTTAAATGTTTAATATTAATTTTAAGGTCTTCAGAAGAAAATGCAATCTGAATTGTTTTGTCATATGCATCCTGCTGCATATGTATATGTAGATACATGTTTGATAGATGTAATGACTAATAATAAAATGTGTCACCTGACCTTTTTAATAAAGCAAAAACAAAATTCCTTTTAATAAAGGATATCTAGTCCTATTGAGAAGAAAAATATTTTCTCAATTTGTCAGAAGACCTAATCTGCTTATTTGCCAAGTTTCCTCCTCCTTTTCTGCAAGAAAATTATATTCTTTTTAAAATGGAAACCTGATTTTGAAGTATAATTACTTGAGCATATGCTACTAGAACAGTAAGATACATGTTATAATGTATGATACTGAAGTTCATACAAATTGAAAAGTAAATTTAAATAGTTGCCCACAGTTCCCTTTTGATCCCTGCCACCTATAACTTATTTCTATTTCTTATTAACACTCACGATCGTTTTTAAAATGATTCTATTTGATGCCTTTATATGAATTATTTAATTTTTGTTCAGAACATCCTCATGAGGTAGATAAATATGCAAGGTCTTTGATTCCCATGCAGTGAAGAGGGAACACCAAGGATTTGATGGACTTGCCCATTGGCATCTAGACAGCTGCCCCCATCACTGAGAAGTGATTGACACTTACTATGTAACCTACTATTTTAGGCTATGATGACAAAAAAATAAACAAGACACAAATAGGAACTCTTCTCAAGAAGTTCATGTCTATGGTGAGAAGCACAGAGAAAAGACAAGGCAGCCCTTAGTACGACCATAGAGGTACAGCCAGGATGCTATGGGAACAGAGACAAAAGGTGATTTTCCTAGACTGGTGGCCTGGTGGTAGAGCTTCAGGGTGGGGAATGGGGCCAGGGAGGTCAAGCCTCTGAGGTGAGAAGGGTACCTGAACTCATCCTAAAGGATGAGTATGAATGATCCACAGGAGGTGAGGGCATAAAGGTCCAGGAGAGGGGAGCATACGTGAATACTCAAGGGCAGGAAAGCAGATTCTAGAGACAAATGCCTGGCATTCCTGGACTTTGTGGTCTCACTTTGATTGCTAGTTAGGTGGTGCCAAGGAATGGCTGTTCTGTGTGATAGAAAACCCACAGAGTTCTTTTAGATTCAAGAGATCTGAGTTCTAGTGTCTACTCTCTCACTAGTCATGTCAATTTGGCATCAGTTTATTTAAGTAAAAATAAACAGGTTGTATTAGACAATATATGCACTCCCTGCATACAGACCTAAGATGGCCTGTAAGACTTTTGGTGATCTGGCCTCTGCTTACCTCCTCACCCTCTATATCCTTGTTCACTCTGCTCAAGCCACACTGGCCTTTTGGCCTCACAAACACCTTGTCTTATTTCATTGAGCCTCAGGGTCTTTTCCACTTGCTGATTCCTTTGCCTGCAACTCTGTTCCTCCACAATTTTTCATGGCTTGGTTTTCAATTCAAACATTATAACTCAGGGAGGTTTTCTCTGGTTGCCTTTTGAAAATAACCTCCACTTCGGGTCACTTTCTGCCCCATCACCTTTTTTTCAAGACTTTATGGGGGCGCCTGGGTAGCTCAGTCGGTTAGGCCTCCGACTTCAGCTCAGGTCATGATCTCACGGTTCATGGGTTCAAGCCCTGCATCGGGCTCTGTGCTGACAGCTCAGAGCCTGGAGCCTGCTTTGGATTCTGTGTCTCCCTCTCTCTCTCTGCCCCTACCCCTCTCATGCTCTCTCTCTGTATCAAAAATAAATAAAACATTAAAAAATTTTAAAAAAAAGACTTTATGGCACTCATCACGCTCTAAAATATTTAATATTTAAATAAATGTTAATATTTAAATACATTTAATATTTAAATACATATAATGTTTAACTTATTTATGTACAGGTTTATTGTCCTCCCTGTTCACCAGGTCCACGTGAACTCCATGAAGGCAAGACCTCATCTCTCGTGAGCCTGCTGTGTCTGGGTGAGTCAGACAAGCATCTGGCTCATAGTTGACACTCATTGTAGGTTTATTCAATGAATCAATTCTCTAGGCAGGGCCCATTCACACTTTATGGGTATTCATGTAGCTGCACCAAATCACCAAGCCAAAAAGAGGTGGTCGATAGGAGGACATTTAAAATTAAAATATGAGCATTCAAGTAGCTTTCAAAATATGATTTCAGTTTTTATCACATTTGTATTTCTGATTTAAGCAACCTCTACCTGTGAAAAACTCTGGTCATCATCATAAATAAATTAGGGAGTAATTATTTGTGTTACAGTAGGATTCCCTATAGAATATCAAATCATTTCTTTGCTTTCATTACAGTTACTTTTTCCACACACAGTTTGGGGGCATTCACAAGGAGAGGTGTATGTCTGGAGCCAAGAGGGGGACTCACCACAGCTCTCCTCATCAGCCTGGTTCCCGCAGTCATCCACACCGTCACAGTGAAAAGCACGGGGTAAGCACTTGGTAAGATTCCCACAGGGAAAGTATCCTTTTGGGCACAAAGGAGTGATCGTACTGGCCTTGGTCAGTGCAAAATCTATGTGAAAGAGGGGAAAATAGTCTCATGTAATAGAAAGAAAGTGTTAATATGGCCAAATTCTTTTCCTGGCATTCCCTTTAATTTTCTTCTTCTTCTTCTTCTTCTTCTTCTTCTTCTTCTTCTTTTTTTTTTTTTGCTTCTCCGTTATTTTATTTTTCAATTTATAGTTTATTGTCAAGTTGGTTTCCACATAACACCCAGTGCTCTTCCCCACAAGTGTCTTCCACCATGACCATCATCTCTCTTCCCATTTCCCCCTCCCCCTTCTGCCCTCAGTTTGTTTTCAGTATTCAAGAGTCTCTCGTGCTTTGTCTCCCTCCCTCTCCCTAACCCTTTAATTTTCAAAAGGACCCCATGAGTTAAGTTTGTCTAATGTTATCCATAGTGCACAATTTCTTGAATAATATTCTTAATTATAACATTCCAAACAATCATGGTCATATCTAACATCAGCTATCCCAAGAAATTAAGGCTCATTTTTGAACTACTCTCAGGAAGGCGATAGTAAACAAAACCAAAGTAATCATCCTACTTTTGGATTGAATCAGATCTTGGAAACAGAAAGGTAAAGCCATGAGCTAACAGAATTAAATAGATGAGTTTATTTACTTATTAATCCTTACTGAAAAGGATTTGAAATGACATTTTATATACGTGTGTGTGTGTGTGTGTGTGTACAAGGACAGTTTAAGTGTGAATTAGAGAGAAATCGGGAACCACATTTGCATAAGGAGGGATAAATAATGAGTAATAATATCTAACCCTCATTAACCTTATTGTGCCCCAGGCCATTTGCACAAGTGGTTTATCTCAAGTATTCATTCAACCAAACTATGTACTGGTGGTATTTTCCTTTACGTTTCAGGGATAAGGAAGTTAAATGCAGTCATCCATCTGGAAAAGGCACACAAGGTTTGTTCTCTCTCTTTCTGCTATGTTAAAAAGCATCATACCACCAACCTAAGGAAAGTCCTGGCCATGATGCCAACCTTCAGTGGCATGGTTAGGAACACCTTACCAACACCCCTCACTCCCTTCAATTACTTACAATGAACTGTAGTCATGCCTGAGTATACAGTCTCCCTCAGTCAATTTCTGTGAAGTTTTGTCTTGCACTCCTTTAAAAAAAATACATGACTTCCACAATTGTACTAGAGTATTTATGAAGAACATCTCTTTATTTTCTGGAAAGTACTCTTTCAAAATTCAAAGATGTTTCTTACATCTAAATTTCTAGAATGTTTTTGATCATCTTATCCACAGAGTAATTTTGTCAAAGTTAATTATATTCCTTTCTTCATTTTCTCATTCAACCTAGCCACTATTCAGCTCTTGTCTTCTCTTATGTTTCCTTCTCTTACGTTTTTAATCCATCCTCACAGAGGACTTAATCCCCCTTGAAATTCAGGTTCCCGATTCAATTGGTATCTTCATAACACAGTAGTTAACAGTGGTCCTCTGGGGTCAGGGGATGATTCAAATACATGTGTAGGGGAGGAAGGATATGAGAAATAAAATATCTTTTATAGGTAGGAAGTTCATAGAAAATAGTTTAACATCTTAGAAAACATTATATTTTGTATTGTCTACATTCGCTTTGTCTAATTTTACCTTCCCTTTAGTAAGTACAACAATACTAAAAAAAAAAAAAAAAAAAAAAAAAAAAAGATAAGAGCCTGGCCCTGTCTTGGATATGACTGGACATTCCCACACACGCTCTACCCCAGTAGCTGCTGCCGCTCCTGTAGATGGGGAGGGTGGCCCTTGTATGTTTTTCTGTCCATTGGATTTTTGCTCTTAGCAAAGCAAAAAGATATTTTTCTCTGCTATTGTTGCAGTGGTAGATTAATGATTTACTATTAGCAACTTGGCATAAGACCAGTGAAGTCTGGCGATTTTAGAAAAACTCTGCTGCCTGGCTCTGGGAGTTGGCTTGTTAAGCCTATTCACCCAGGGAGAGGCATACTGAGTCATAGATTTTTAAATCTCTTCTTTCTTGTAAAGATTTCTGTAGAAGGCAGGTTTATAAAAAAAACTTGTAGTTCTCCCGTGTTTGGAATATGAATGAGTGAGAGTCAATATATCTTAGTGTAGCAGCCTTGAAATTTTTTATGATAGTAACTCACAGACATGTATCTTGTATCACAATTCAGCATACAAACAGGGACACACTGAAACAAAATTTCTTGAAATTTTTCCTTTCACTATGTGGGATGTACTCTGAGCATCGCTATTCTATCTTATTCATTCAAAATGGGATCACAGTCCACTATGTTGATCTCACGATCAGCTAATGGCATAGGACTCAGTATTCACAAGCACTCACTAGTGATGAAATACTCTGGATACTGTCAGACCTGCCAGGGTAGAAATTCTCTCTGCCACTCACAAGATTTCGAGAAAGCTACTTAATCTCCAAATTAGTTTTCTCACATTTAAAATAAAGTTCATGTAATATGGATGTGTTTTAGGAGCTGGACAAGCCAATGTTGTGAAATACTGGAGAGTTCCGGGCCCATGATAAGCCCTCAGTTAATATTGGTGTGCAGGTAATTTCAACACAAGGTAAGAAAATAGGACTTTAGGAAGGAAACTCTAATGTAGAAGGAAAGCTTGTTGTGCCTTACCATTGCAGGATTTTAGATTTTTTTATGTGACTTCTGAAAAAGAAATAACAGGGACAACAGTAAAAATTCCCCTACCTATTCATGTTTTTCTATTTGAAACAGCATACGACATTTACGGTTTCTATTTTAAGCAGCCTCAAATCACTCTGAAAGCTAAGAGAGGGGATTGTAAATGATAAATAAGCAATGAAAACGTCCTTACAATCTAATAATAATAAAATTTTCTTAATGAACTAGAAGAGGTGATTAAACATTTGATTAAAGACAATTTTGAAATAGAAAGCTGAGGCTGTGTTAGATATTTTGAAGCCAATATATTGTGCTCCTTTGTGGGTCTATCATGAAGATAACCTTGAGTTCCTTGAGGGCTGGACCTGACTAAATGCTCATGTCACAGAAGCAGATTCAAAGCAAGACAAGTAATCAATTGTCACAGACAAGAGGGATCAAGATTATTTCCTTGCCCCTGGAAGAAAAATGGAATATATCTAGCAAGTTAGA
Organism: Cryptoprocta ferox; assembly: GCA_028646485.1. Taxonomy (NCBI): domain Eukaryota; kingdom Metazoa; phylum Chordata; class Mammalia; order Carnivora; family Eupleridae; genus Cryptoprocta; species Cryptoprocta ferox. The sequence continues at coordinate 66,470,462 of CM053574.1, forward strand.
GTGAGGGAAGGGGAATGGAAAGACTGACCACGTGCAAACAGAACTTATCAATTACATTTCTCATAAATCCCCATTTTGCATTCAAGAATGGCATCTTCCTGAAGATATCCTCAAGGTATATATTTTGTGTGGAAGGAAAAGAAATGAAATCTACTCCCTACCCCTTGCCCTCGGTATCCTAAATCCCTATTGTCCAAGTTCCTGGTACTTACTTGGTGTTCAATAATTTTTTTAACAAATAAATGAATTAATAGGTCACTTGGGAATAAAAAGAATTGAAAGAAGAGCCCCTTGCAAGATTTAAACTTCTCGAAGTTGCAAGCTTATACTTTTATATTAATAACAAAAATATTGTTTAGTCTTCTAAGTACTCCATCTATTACTTTTTCTGTCATTATATAATTTTAAAAATAATTAAGAATCTCTGCTATATTTGGCACATGCTGAAAAAGAATCAATAGCCGTCTGTAGAAAGTGCGTTCTGCCGTCTAGTCTTCCTGCCATCTGTGGAAGTGGAAAGAGATAGTTTTTATTGAAACTTGGGGATTATTAAAATGGAGGATGCCTACATAAAAGCTATGTTGATAGCTTCTGCAGAAATTTCTGTGGGACCCCTGCCAAACACACAGCTGAGGGGAGGTTCGAACATGTGAGAGAAAATTGCTCAGTGAGTGCTTCTTCTTCTTTCTTCTGGTCAATATTCTGGACATGTCTGTGCAAAGAGCTTTTTAAATGACTCCTTGATAGCCTTTGGAAGCCAATTGGACTGCTGCCCAAGGACATTTTTGCTGCCTGCCAACACCTTTGTGTTACTGGGAAGCAACAGGTGAAAATGTTTTTTTAGGTCCTCAGTTTAAGAATCCATGGAAGTGTGCAAGCCCCTCTTTGCTCTCTCTGATTTTTTGCCAATACTAGTCCTGCATGAAGCTAAAGAAAGCCCTTATCCCCTCGACCTAGTGTTCTGGGTAAGATTCTCTCCACACTAATGCCAGAGATGGTAGCTCTACAGTCCCAGAGGGGAACACAGAGGATCCTGGCCAATGGGGCCATTTCCCAGAATGCAGCTCTCCTAGTGGAGCTCAATTCAGATGCAGATGAAGCCTTTGCCATTGACTAAAGAGCCAGCTAGACTTTACTCTAAAGAGCAGCACCAGAGGAAACATTTAATGTGCAAAAAATGTTAACTGATTGCCTGCTGTATGCTAGGGCAACAGGTCAGACAATGCCCACTGCTACCCGGAGCTCAGGTGCTGGGATGTCTAAGAGGAGCAGCAACTACATTTACAATGCAAAGCAAAGGTGAATCCAGCTCATTCATGGAATCCACCTTTTAGAAGCTCTCCTATTTCTAGGAAGAGTATGAGCATCTCCAAAAGCCCACCTTTGTGGAATGGATGATTTATTGTTTGTTTGAAAGTAACTAGTAAATTCTTTCTAATAAACTTTTATGTTAAGGTGAGTGGAGAGAAACTGACCTCTTGTTTGGTGTTTTTCATACTTAGAAATCTTATGCTGTTATGCTGTTTGGTCTCCCCCTGCCCTGACAGTACTGTGTGGCCTTATCAACCAGTATGTATAGGATTCAGATCCAATTTCATACATATATTTACCCACCTCCTTCTCATTTCAAAGATTCCTGCCTTGGCTGAATTTCTCTAAGCCCCTCTTCTCTGACATGTTCTTCTGGGACAAACCAACCATCTAAGGCTCTCAGGCCTGAGATGAATGTCCCTCAGATTCCCACTCACAAATTTTCTTCAGAAACTATCACCCCATCTCCCTCTTCAGATGATTGTCCAATGTTTGAAACAAATAGATTTGAGGAAACAATGCCAAACTAGCTGGAACAAGTATAGACTCAATACATGTTGATTTAAATTAGGAAACAAGAACTTCAGATTGTCCATACCATCATCAACAGGAATGGATTTCAGCCCCATGCTTCCCTTTGTGGGTGCATTTATATGGATCACAAACTGAATGCTGTGGCCCTTGATGGGTTGTAAGGGATAGAAGGGCACAAGGAAGACTTCTACTCCAAAAACATCTGTGCTACACACCAGTAAACTGCTTAAATTTCTCCTTTAGAGATGGATTATTTTAGGTTAAAATATTGTCTTTTAGTATTTAAATAACTACCTTGTTCTGTATGAGTTTGAGAGGCCGCCTTATTCCTAAAACCTGCCTGGGCACAATGAACTCACAGAATGATCACTGTGGTGGGTAAAGGGAAGAACATGGAAAAGGTGCCTGTGAAGGTGAAGCCTGATGGCAACTCGACATCAGAAATGTAGAGAGGAGAGAAAGTGGTCCATTTTCCCTTCTCCACTCTCTCTTCTAATTCATCCCAAATTTGCTGACTACTCTGTGTCAAGGGACTTTCACCAGCTATTCTTCCTCTTGGTGGCAATGCTCCCAAATTCTAGTTCCATTGACTTACAGATTTACTTACACACAAAACTGCTGCATGTGCCTGGCTGGGATTATTTCACATAACATGGGACACCATTCAATAGACTGTTGGTGTTGAGCCACATAAAAGCCACACCATCCTAGGCTGAGGCCCTGGTGCTTCTTTTATGATGCACAAAGGATAAGGTCTCTTTTCCTGCCCATAGTGAAACTGTCCATCTGTGTTCTATATTCCATTTAACCTCATCTTCTCAGAGTCTCTCTCTGTTAATTATTATCTCTGTCTTCTATATTTTAATATACTGCCTCTCCACTATTTTTTAACAATATGTTTAATGTTTATTTGTTTACTTTAGAGAGAGAGTGTGTGTAAGCAGGGGAGAAAGGCAGAAGGAGAGAGAGAGAAAATCTTAAGCAGGCTCCATGCTCAGCCCAGAGCCTGATGCAGAGCTCGATCCCATGACCCTGGGATCATGCCCTGAGCCAAAATCAAGAGTCCAATGTTCAACCAACTGAGGCACCCAGGTGCCCCTCCACTGATTTTTAAAGTAATGTTAATTTTATTCAGTCAGCTCTCATGTTCAAAACAAACAAACAAACAAACAATCAGTCAAGCAAGCAAGCAACCAACCAACCCATCAACCCAAATCCTACTATATCCACAGTAGAACTGAAATCCACTTCTCTCTTCAAAATTAAATTTCTCAGAAAAATCAAACAAGCCAATGTCTCCACTTCCTCACCAACCTTCCTTCAACCCACAGCATTTGGTCTTGGCCTTGCTGCTCTGCTGAAAGTCTTTCATCAGAATCACTAATGTCCTCTTTGTTACGAAATGCAGTAGATATTTTATAGTCTTCATCTTACTTATTTTTTTGTAACTTTTGACATAGCCTAAACACAGCCACCAAATTGAAACCATTTTTCTCATGGCTTTTTGATGTCTCACTGCCCTGGTTTACTTCCTCTTCCATATTCTCTAAAGGTCTTACCCAACCCCCATCTCAATGCACTGGCTCCTTTCTTTTTTGTCAACACACTAAAGATTACTGATAAACATTTGGTCAGAGATTTCTTAGACCATCAAATCAATTAAAGAATGTAGAGGGACCTAAACAAGTTACTAATATTTTAGTTTGTCAAAAAAGAAAAAAATTTAAGAACCCTAAATTACTATGTATTATATAATGATTTATTAAAAAATAATATTTTATCATTAAAATTTACAAAAAAAATCCACAGGAAAAAAGACAATCCTTTAAAAGGAATATACTTAGCTTTATGAAAAATACTAACTTATTTATACTCATGGACTGGTGAAACTTTCATTCCTGACAGCAGTGGCCCAGAACACAGTGTTTGGAACTATGTGTGAGAAAATTGAATCTGGCAATGTTACCAGAATTCTTTAGAGAGCTTAGCCCTCTGGTCTATAACTCACAAATATTTCCGCCTGGTCTGCCATTCATCGTTAACTTTGCTTATGACAGGGGCTCCAGAGATGAATCTATCAGGTTCTGACTTTAAAATAACAATGCAAACTAAAAATAGAACTTGATTGATTTAATAAAGTAAAATTACTTGATTTAATAAAGTAACTTACTTGATTTAATAAAGGATATCTATAAAAACTAATGGTATATAATATGCTTGATGGTGGATTTTTGAAGGCTTTCCCTTTGAGATTGGGAACAGGATAGCAATGTCCACTATCACTATATTTTTTCAACATTGTTCTGGGGGACTTAACAAATGTAGTGAGACAAGGCAAGTAAATCAATGGTTTAAATATTGAAGGAGAAGAAATAAAACTATCATCATATATGAATAATATGAAAGTGAACATAAAAATCCAAAATAATTAATTCTTAGTACTAGTAAATTTAGCAAAATGACAAAATCAATGTCATTTCTGTATGTCAGCAACAAATAATTAGACAATAAAAAATTGCTTTTACTATAGTATCACCAATGTCATATATTTAGGAACAAATGTAATAAAAGTCTGCGAGACATGCAAAGTATATAAAATTATTGAATGACATTAAAGACAATATTTTAAAGATGTTCATTCTTTCCCCAATTGATCTACAGTTTCCAAGCAATTACAATAGAAATCCGGGAGTGTGCATATACAGTGTATAGGAATGAATGACTTGTTTCTAAAAGGCATATGTTTCTAGAAGGACAGGAAGAGCCAGGTTAGTTTGGAAGAAGGAGGACAAGGCAAGAGAATTTACCTGTAAACTAAGATCTATTATGATGGTACATAATTTAGGCAAAGAGTGAATATTAGAGCAAAGGGTGAATAATAGACCAGTTGAATGGAACAGAAAGTTCAGAAAAAGACAGGCAGATGTGAACACTAATGTACAAATAAGTAGCGCTACAGAGCAGTGGTTGGGGATGGGCACAGTGAGGTGGATTAGGTGGATTATATATAAATACTAAAGGTAAAACAATAGAGTTTCTGGAAGATAATATGGGAAAAAATCTTTGACTTTGGGGTAGAGATTTTAAGCAGAATACAAAAAATAGAAAACAAAAACATTAATTGTAAAGGAAAAGAGCTGAATTAGGCTATATTAAAATTAAGAAATTCTATTGGAAAAAAAAGATACCATTAAGAAAGTGTAAAGGCAAGCTACAGAGTAGAAGATGTTTCAGAAGTTTATAATTAGAATATGTGTGTGAGTGTGTGAAAGTGTGTGTGCCTGTATGTGTGTGAGAGCGTGTGGGGGGGGTGGGGGGAGAGAGGTCCTACAAAGTAATGAAGAAAATATGAACAATAAATAGAAAATGAGCAAGAGACTGAACATACACATAACAAAAGCAGATATACAAATGTCCAAAACACATTTGAAAAGGTATTAAATCTAATTAGCAAGCAGGGAAATGAAAATTAAAATGACAAGAAATATTACTACAGGTTACCAGTATGGCTATAATTAAAAAACCACCATGGCACCTGGGTGGCTCAGTTGGCTAAGCGTGAGACTCTTGGTTTTGGCTCAGTTCATGATCTCAAGGTTGTGAGATCAAGCCCCATACGAGGCTCCGCACTGAGCATGGAGCCTGCTTGGGATTCTCCTTCTCTCCCTCTCTCTCTCTTTCTGCCCCTCCCTCCTCCAAATAACTAAATAAACTTTAAAAAAACCATAATAAACTATTTGGTGAGGATGTGAGGCTGTGCAAACTCTCACACAATGGTAGGGTGTTCGTTGGAGCAATTGCTTTGGGAAACCATTGGTCATTATTTGGTAAACTTGAAGCCTTAAAAACCTGATGGGTCTGCAGTTTTACTTGTAGGCTTGTGCCCATAGAAATGCATGCACATGTACACCCAGAGACTCAGACAAGAATATTCACGGAATCCTTCTTCGTAACAGCCCCAACCTGGAAACAAGCCAAATATCCTTGAAAAATAAAATAGATAAAACTTGTGGTATATTTATCAGTGGCACACAATATAGTATTGAAAATGAGCAAACTAAATCATTCAAAGTGATTTCAGATTGAGCACAGGCAGCGAATGGTTCTCCTTTATTTTTAATAATTGTTGTGGACTCTGTCAGCAACACGCTCCTGGTGGCCCTGACTTCTCGTAATAAGACACTGAGGTTTCATTCAGCCTGTGTTGTTCTCTGCATCTGAAATGCCATTTCTCTCCCATTTCACTTCCTCACTCTTTATACCCATTTCAAAAGTCATTTCTGTGAGAACTTTAAGGATCCTCTCCAAAATCACTCCAAAGTATGAACCTTCTCTTTTCTTCTCCCAAAGCATCTTACACATATCTCTACTTATGGCATTTTATGATTATAAAATATAATACATATTTTAATATATATTATTATAGATATTGTCTTTTATCCCGTAGTGTATTGTGCCCTACTTATGGAAGGAATTTACTTTACCAGTTTTTATTTTCTCACTCCCTAACAATGTTTTCAGTTTTTAGCACATATATATGTCTCAAAATTGTTATGTAAACAGAATTAATATTTTCAGAGGTAGCCATGCTGTTTCCATAACTTGACTACATATCCCTAAATTCCTGTATGTGGAGTGGGGGGCACATAGCTACTTCACGTCAGAAGTGTAGGCCAAACTTGAGTGTACATATGTGTATGACATCCATGTGGGTTAGGTGCATCTAGAAGCTTTATGTTCATTTCTTTTTTCTCATTTATCTAATATCAATACTTCAGGGGGTTTTTCATGTCGGCATTTTTGCTTGAAGTTACCTACCATGGAAGAGGAGAGATGGTCAGGTGTCTCCTAATTTCCAGGTAGATGCTATGTGCAGTGGGGTAATGTGGCCCCCCAATGGCTTATTATATATATGCTCTATGTCTGGGAATCAGGTTATAGTACAAGTAATTTCCTCATGCTTTGCTCTTTACAAAACTCTTGCAATTCACTCATACAATGGACAAAAATCACATTGCGTTTGCAAAACCCTGTGCTCTTAGTGAGGGCCACTTACTTTTCCAAGTAGATAATTTTAGCATTAATTATAGTAAGAGTGGCATTTGTAAGTGGGGAATAGGAAATAGCCATAAAGGAGGGGTTTCTGAATAAGGAAACAGAGTTTTTCACTAACACTCAGATGGAATATTATCCTTTTCTTGACCATAAGTAAGTTTACCTGAAGACTCTCTTATCTCACTCCCAGAGGACTTTTGAGGGACTATTTTTGCAGTGGCCCTCAAAAAAAGAATGGAAGTGAATCTGTATCTTTTGAATTTGTTATACTTAGTGAATTTACATGAAAGAAAATTAAGAATAGAAATATCTGCAATATAGATGTACTATTTTTAGCCTATCTGGTTGAGACAGAAAATCTCAGGCAAACATGTGACTAAGAGACAGAAGGGCACCTGGGTGGCTCAGTCGGTTGAGCGTCCATCTTTAGCTCAGCTCATGATCTCATAGCTCATTAGTTCGAGCCCCACATCGGGCTCACTGCTGTCAGCGTGGAACCCGCTTCAGATCCTCTGTCTCCCTTTCTCTGCCCCTCCCCTGCTTGTGCACATGCTCTCTCTCTCTCTCTCAAAAATAAATAAACAGTTAAGAAAAAAAAAGAGACTGAAAGATGGGTGAGACAAGGGGGGAGGGAAGGGAGTGAGGAGAGATGCCTGAAATGATACTCTTGTCCTCCTACAGGCAAATGACTAGCCCAGTGTCCACTGACTGGGACCATAATCAAACAAAACGTGAATAATTGAAGCCAGGTGATGAAAAAGAGGATCTTATTCTAAATCAGAAGAGATGTCTCCCTAGCCATTTGTATCATAGGTTTAGAGTTTCTTCCCCCCACCCCCCAAAAAAAGGAGTGGTAACATCAAGACTACTTTACAGTTAAACTTGCATATTAATTATACTTTTTGAATCATACTATCCATTAAGAGGCTGTGTAGTGATCATTAGACAACATATGTTCAGCTCTTCCCTTGCCAAATATTTCATTTGTTCTTATCATACTCAAAATTAAAAAAAAATTTCAAGTTGAATTAATATGTTAAATACTACGGGTGAACCCAATTAGCATCCTGATCTGAACAAGAGTACAGCAAGGAATTAGCATTTCTTATAGGAAAAAAGCCTACTTATATTTTGATATGCTAATGTAATACCAGTGTTTCTAGAGATGCGATCCGTGAGACACGTTTATCAGATCATCTGAGTTGCTTCTATACTGTGCAGAGCTCTGCGCCCCAGCCTAGATATACTGAATCTACTGGGGGTGGAACTCCAGAATCTATTTATTTAACATCATCACAAGTGGTTCTTAGAAAGCAACACTTATTACCGATATGACTGATGCTAAGAAGTTAATTGGTATGTTGAAGGCAAAAGGCTGGTAAGGATAAGGCAGTGACTTGAACACAGTTCTGCTAATCCTAAATCTAGCATCCTTGCTGCTCTGCTGCCTCCCCTACCCTGACCCTGACCCCTTACATTTGTATGGCACTTCACTTCGCGACTCCAGATATCTGGTGTGTGGCCACTAGTGTCCAATTTCAGATAAAGGAAAATCTGAAGAATGAAAACTACCTTCTTTTCTGAACTTCTGTTGTGAGCAAGTTCTGAATATGCTCCTCCACAATACACTCTTTGCCATAGACACAAAAAAGACAGATATCATGTTTCTTCATTAAAACATCAAGCTCCACAGAACATGAATAGAGAAAAAGCCACTGGAGTGAGAGGAGCTAGCCCCCAAGGTGGGCAGGGAGCTGGAACTGGAGGCACATTAGGTCTGGGCTCCAAGCCTGTCTGTGAAAGCCCAGCCAGCAGGTGCATGGACCTGCAGAAGGGTGTGCTGGGGCTGAGCCCCTGACAATGAATGTAGATAGCTCCGCCTGACCACCTAAGGTTGTAAATTGGATATTACCCTACCCCTGTCATCAGTGAGAGCAGCAGTGGTGCCTTGTGAACGAGACATGAGATTTGGAACTGGATCACCCACGAGGTTAAATCCTGAAATTCGAACGTAAACTACAGCTCAGATCGGAACACTTCAATGGGCTACATTGAAGCAATTCTTCCATCCTTCAAACGCAGGACAAAAATCCCTCTGACTTTTTGAATATGTGCATGGCTCCAAAAAAGGGGGAATTCATGCCTGGGGAATTAGATGATAGTGCTTTAAAAAGCAGTTTAAATCTGTATTTATTTCTCAAAGAAATAGTGGAAGGAATACTATCATAAAGTAAGAATGGAAGCTTATAAAACCAGGACAGATTTAAATACAGTTGGAATTATTAGAATGGAAAATATAGTCACCAACATTAAAAAAACATTTTAACAGATTAAATAAAAAAATGAACTGGAACCACAGAAAGGGAGAATTGGTTAAAATTATCTCTCTCTGTCTCTCTCTCTCTCTCTGTCTGTCTGTCTCTCTCTCTCTCTCTCATATCAAACACTTATTCTAGTAAAACAGAACTTCCCTGGGCAAAAAAAAAAAAATAGTCATATACCACTGGTGAGAAAAATGTTGGACAGACAGTTGGTAATCAGAATAGGGTGATGGCTAGTTCACATCTATAACACCTTAACAGAAACCTTTGGAGAAATGTATTTCAGAACTTATAATTGGTTTTATTTTAGAAAGTTAAATGATGCTCAGTCTATAATGACATAACATTCTTTACTGGGTCTAAGGCAAAATCACATAATCAAACACATTAATATTTATCTATATATCACAGTGTATGACATTTTGCAGTAAATTTATACATGAAGACTCTAAATAGCTTCTGGTCAATTCTAACCACATTTTGTTGGCAAAAGAATTCAAACTCTCAGTTTTTGGAGCTCTGGATTTCAGAATTGTGGAGAAATCACCATGGACCTCCAAAACGAGTGCAAGGTGGGATCGAAGTTATGACAAGATATAGTACATGTTTGCTGGTGTTTGAACACATGTTCTAGCAATCTGAACAACAGAAATGATGACTGCTGGCCAGGCCAGGAGACGCTGGGGCTAGACACAAATAACAGAAAGGAGACCAGGGCATCAAAAGGAACAAAACAGATACAAGAAGACCTGGAGAGGAAGCTCAAGAATGACAAGAGACCATTAAAGGTGAGGAATACTTGAGGAAGGAGGAAATCAAGGGGCAGGTGATTCCAAGGGGAAATGACAAGGCAGATGCTAACCATCAAAGTGGAGCAGGTATGGGATTTAGGGAGCATGAAATGTGAAAAGCATGAAGCTTGCGCTGGAGAAGGTAAGAACTCAAAGAACAAGAGAGTTGAAAAGTGGAGGCAGGAAGACAAGACAAAAGAGGTCTCAGAGGCCAGGAAACCTGGAAAAGACCACAGTGAGAGGGTAAGTTGAAGAAACAGCAGCAAGAGAGGCTAGCAGGGCATCTGAGACAGATGTGCAAAGGGGAGGAAAAGAAGGAGTTAAGTGTGGTGGGAGATGAATCTAAGGAGCACCGGTTGGGATGTGTGGGTGGGGGACTCAAGGGGAAGAGAGAGGCCTAAATAGGAACAGAGGTAACGATGGAAGCCAGAAGAGTGGAAAGGAGGAATAGCCTAAGGCAAGTGGTCTACCATTTTGTCAGTCTCACTGAATTTATTTAAAGGCTTTTTACTTGATTAAAAAGTTAATTCTTCTATTGCAATTCCTTCCTAATCTTACAACATTCAAAAGTTTATCTAATCACAAGAACATTAAATCAATCATTTCATTTTGATTTGGGAGCACATTCTGAGGTATTTAGCACAGTTGAAATTATTGTAAACTTAATTTTAAAAAATTTTTAAAAATATTCATTTATTTTTGAGAGAAAGAGAGAGAGTATACAAGACAGGGAGGGGCAGAGAGAAAAGGGAACAGAAGGATCCAGAGCAGGCATTACTGTCAGCACGGGGCTTGAACTCATAACCATGAGATCATGACCTAAGCCAAAGTCAGATGCTTAATTGACTGAACTACCCAGACACCCTGCAAACTTAGGTTTTATCCATACATACTTAGTGACTGGAAGTATGGGGTGAGAAATTGATGTGTGTGAATAAAGCAGAGAAGACAGATGTATTTTTTGTTTTCAGATAATTCCATACTATTTCTCATGTAAAACAAGCACATTAATTTTTTATAATGAATGTTAAGTTATATATTTACCAAACAAGTAAACCAATCCATTTTGGGTTCTTAAATATATATATTTAATATATATATATATAGTTCCTAAAACTGCTGTGCATTTATCATTATATAATTATGTACACAAATACTATTCTTAGTTAATTGAATTTTATTCAGGCTACAATTTTCTAGGGTGAAAGTGCTCCATTTTTCAAAACTAACTTATTTGAAGGCAAACCAATTTTATCTCTAAAATTCAGGTGACAGTCAATTTTGTTAGTTTAAGTAAGAGTCCTTAATTCCCTTTATATATCTGGTAGTATTTATTTACAAAAAGATAAACAAATGAATAAACGTCTGTTGCAAGATGCATTTAGTTAGTGCCTTTAGAGAGAACACATCTCAAATAGCTTTCACTTCTGGGTTTCCGATATTTTCTGTCTTCCTCGCAGTGGGCTCCATTCAGCCCTCCAGCAGGTAAGTGTCTTTTTCATTAGGGGTGCCACTGTAGCCTCTCTGGACGACTGGCCTGCGATATAATTGATTTTCACAGCTACTAGCAGCATGATGTAATCGTGTGAAATTAAAATTTGGTTGGAAAACCTTTTCTCAAGTCACAGCAACCAATTAGAAGCGACATTTCTTAGAAAAAGAAGCATCCAACCTGAGGCTTGAACTTGTCCATTAGGGGGCAGTCAAATACTGCTCACTTCAAAATGTTGTTCAGGCCCTGTGTTCAGTGACTTCACTTTTTGAAGGTTAGCAGATTTTTTGAGTAAGTAGCAACCTGTAGTTACCCAGTAGCATTGTGGGCACTTTATGTTTTTAATTTTCCATATAAGCCCATGTTTTGGTTTGTAATACTACCCGTATATTACCCGTAATTAATCCACAAAAAACTTGTTGGGGAGGAGGTGGCTTGAGTCTGGTTAGCAAGGATGCCCAGTGAATAAATTGATGATAAAATACATGTACAAAGTTATAATAATATATGTTATCTTTACTCATCAGTTAATATCTGTAGCTTGTTAGACAATATCACTGATCCCTTAGGCACTCAAGGGTGATCGTGGCCGGCAGAGAAAAGATAAAACATGATTAGCTTTTCCTTTTGTTTAGGTCTGACCTAAAAATCTATCACAAATATTTATGTAAATTTAAAAAGCAGTATGTGCTCTTACATAATTCTGAATGACTTTTCTTTATTTCAGTTTGACTACTTTAACTGTCTATCAATTTTATTGTGAGAAAGTTCCACTAATTATATAGCAAATGATTATTATTTTTATAAAAAGGAATGATATCAAAGCATTAACATGTCTAACTTTGAAAATAAATAATTTTAAATATAAAGGGTTAAGTTATCAATTGAAAGTAATGGTAAATTGAAAAATAAAATTTTCCCAGGAATTATAGTTAAAATATTTATCAGGTTGGACTGTGGATCTGAAACATGGCATTTACTTAGAAAAAAAAACCCCAAAATCATCTGTTTAAAATTTCTTTCCTTTTTTTTTAGTTTAAAGAACACCATTACATTATAGTAAATCTTAAAACATTATTTCAGTAATAGATGTTTTTCATCTCATAAAAATTTTGTTTTACAGTCAATTAAATGTATTACCACAAGCAATACTATATATTATATATATACTTTATACTATATATATTTTACTATAGTACAATTGGCTAACTATATTGCAATTCCTGTATAGTAAAGAATTAAGGGGACAGATGACCTCTACAAAGTGTACTGGATCCAAGAAACTTCTTTTTAACCTTTATTCTTAAAAATCCTATAAAATTGAATATTACAGATATGCATAGGATATAAACTGAAGGAAGACCTTAAACCAAAGAAATAGACTGCTCTCTACAACCGTATTTCATGTCAAGTCATTTCATATATTCTTTCTCTTTAAGAAACACATAAGGTAACACTTAAATGATAACTTAAGTTTTTATATAAAAGAGATTAAAATGCAAAATAAAAATCATACTAAATATATTAGGATAATACTTTAAAATAATCTGAAGAAAATTTTAATATTTCAAATTCAAATTAAATTTTAAGTATTTTAAAAATCTTCTATTTGTTAAAGTTTGTAAATAATTGTTCATAAATAACTGCATTTTATTTCAAGATTAAAAATACTTAGTTGAATTCAATTAATAAAAACGGAATATTTTAAAAACCTAAAATAAATTTCTCAGAAAACAAAAATAATTTCAAATTCTATCTCTTCTTCTCAGAAGTTTATCAAGATTCTTTAAGACTAGGAACTTAGACACATTCTGAATTATAATAATAAACCCAACATGCCTTGGATATGATATAGATACAAGTGCGCAAGCTCACAATAAAACAAGTCTATATTTTTCTTTAAAACCAGGTGAATATTAATTTTTTTCCTAAGAAAAATGCCAAATTATAAATATGGCTGAAATGAAGATATTTAAAAGTCAAAAACAGTAAGGAGAATACTTTTGTACATTTTTAATGATTTTATTTTAGATAGGTTTGCTCTAAGAGAGAGATTCTGATTTTTAGATTTGTCTGTTTTTTTTTTTTTTGGCAATTCCCAGTTTAGCTATGTTAACAACGAAACATAGCAACTAACAATTACATACATTTTATGAAGATATTTCAACAGGTTGAAATTTCATAAGGCAAAATTTTAATTTTTTAATTTATCATGCTTTCTTCTCTTACAAATACTAAAATATAGTTTCGCCATTATGATTGATATATTCTACATTGTTTTTTAAAAAGTGTTTTATCTATAATTTTAATAACATATAAAAGCAAGTTCCCATGAAAAATTTGTTGCTGCTAGAAATTGCTAGGATGGGACTACAAGCAATTAGTGATCATGACAATGACAATGTAAACTGGATGTCTGTTTCTCAAACACTGCAATGAGTCTATTATAAATATGTTAGAACTAAATAGAAATAGTCCATTTTTCTATTCTTTTGGAATTGCATTCATTTAAGCGAGAAAGTAGCAGTCTTACCTTTGACATCTATCAGGATGATGAAATGAAGTAGAAGGAACATTGCAATCAGTCCGAGGCTGAAGAGATGTTTAATATCAGAAAAATAACAATAGGTTTTCAGCAATAGAAGTATTAGATGTATTCTCCTTATACCTCCGAAGGAGTTCTGATATAGTAACTTCGGTGCCTCCCATGTGTCTGAGCATGCTCAGAGCTAGAACCTTCCTGGCACGAGGGGAGAAGGTCTTGTCACTACGCAGCCTATCTTTTTTGCTCTTTCTTTTTGGTTTCATATTATTTTAAATCTACGGTTGTATTCTTGGTCGTTATTTCATTATAGTATGGACAGAGAGACATAAATAAGACTTGGGTATTATTAGATAAGAAACATTGTTTCAAATCATTTAAAAATTGTTTCCCCTCAAAGCATGTAGTGCAATTTGCTCTTAAAATCCAAACATACACAGTTGTTGCACATGAAGGATGATTTACAGTGAAAAGGTGATGAAACTCTTTACAAGCATATTTTTTTATGCAAGAAGCAAGCGACAAAGAGCTACTTACTGACAAATACATGAAGAACACCTATCCAAATGCTCTTAAATATTTTCAAATAACATACAGAAAGATAGTAATAATGAAAATATACAGCCTTGGGTTTAATAGTTATTGTAAAACATTTACACAATATTTTAAACATTTACTTCCTCTATAACCATATTCCTTTTTTTTAAGTGGATAATGTTAGTCTTGCTTTCAATTTTGTGTTGCATGCCTATCAGAAAACATTAATTACAGTTTAGTTCTTACATCCTGAAAGTGGCTTCTAAAACAGCATAGTTAGTGCAATTTCTATGCACTGGTTGATCCTTGCATAAGCAGAAAGATTTCTATAAGACTTCATCATAGAATTTTGTTGTCAGAGTTTCACTGACTGGGAAATGCCTACACAGACATAAATAAAACAGTTTGTAGTCCTGATTTGGATGGAGGATTTTGTAAGTGAATGATAGGGATTCTCTTACATGTTGTTATTAATCATGTTGTTAACAACAAGGTTTGAAAAACTATCCTGTGATGGTTGGCCATTGTTGTCACTAATCATAAGAGACAGGGTTTTCATTGTTCTTTCTTTCATTCAGGCTTTGATAGAATAAGGATTCAAAAGGAATTTGAAAGAGAAAATCTTTTATTGATCACATAATGTGTTAGTTCTTTCTCTTTTAAGAAGTGAGCTAAATTCTCCAGATGCGTTTAGATGTGTTCTCCTCTTATTTTTCAAACCAAGAAAACAACAAAGAGAATCAAGTATAAGATGAGAAGAAAAATTTCAAAATCTTTCCTTACATTTCAGGCACCTTTTTTTCTTCACTAACCTCGAGGTCCTTTTAAATAAAAATTGCCTTACTTCACTTAAAAAAAATCAGGGTGATCAGTTTTTCTTCTATTTTCTGTTCTGCCATCAAGAAGATGGATGCTAGTTTCCAGTACTGAAACTCTGAGCATGAATTTTTGAGTGCAAGTAAATGCCATCAATTGCCCATCACAAATCTATTTGAAGTTTGAATATATAGTCCATGAAAATAGAATTTTTAGAGAAAGAAGAATTGTCAAGATTTCAAAGAAATTACTAGACTTCTTCATGAAAGAAATAGATTAAATTGCTAAAAAGTTGAATCATCATCCCTTCGTGTTAGGCTTTTCAGAGTTAATCTTTGAAATATTAACTAACATTCACACACACAATTCAGAACTCAGTATCTATAAATAATAGTTAAGAAGATCTTTGGTTCATTATTGATTTCCAAAGGCAGAAAGGCAGAAAGTGCAAGTATTGAAACGTGTTTCAATTAATATGTTTTAACTTTGATTTATCTCGTGGGAATATTCAACATTTTGAACAGAAACTGAAATGGTTGAAATGTGCACAAGATATGATGTATGTATTTAAATGAGGGTAAATGAATTTACTCTTTCCTTGGAGACACCACTGGGAGGAAGTTCCAGAGAGTGCTTCATGCAGAGCTGAGAAGAGACTTATGCAAACCAGTTCATCCCTAGATACTAATACTAACGTCAAATTTGCACAAGTGTACTTCATTGATCCTTATCTAAATCAACTCATTCCTTCATTCCATTCCACTGTGGTAGCACCCGTGCTCTCAGCAATAATAGTAAAAGCTTATGTAAATATAGTATTTACTGTATAGCATGATTCAATATAATTCTCGATAATTTGAGGGAGTTTATTTACTATAAGTACTGATTACCTAGTTCTGTGGGGGTGGGTAGGTAGGGGCATTTTCTTAGTTTCCACTATAACTCGTTCATGTCTTAGACACCATTGTTACATGTAAAGCTCCGAAATCCAAAACACCTCTCACATCTACAAATTATCTTGTTTTTTATTACCAAAACTTGATCCATTAGCTGTTTACTATCATTTTCTGTTTTGAGGGAAGAGGATATAGTGGTGTTCAATGAATCAGTTATAATAATAGATAGGATTTTTCCTCAAAAAGATAAATTATAAAATAAAAAATATCAGAATTCCAAGCTGATGATAGCAGGCCAACAATGGCAACATTCACTTGCATAGTCACCATACCATAAATAAAGTTATAGTAAAACCTTAGTAATTCAGCCCTGTTAGCTAAGTATTTGTGGTGATAATTATTGTTAGCCTTTCTTCGTGAGATGATGTCAGTAATTCATCATTCAATGAGTGATATTTTGAGTAAACTTTTCAGTACGGGTAACAGATTTATATGCACCCTGTTGGCAGAGCAAACGGAACTGAACCATGTGATCTCATTAGCATAAGCTGTCAGTCAGTTGAGTAAACCAGTCCCAAAATAGGGCCCATTTTGAGCAAGAAAGTCTAAGTGAAGCTTTCTAACTCTGATGTTCTATGTTTAAAATAATTTGAGCCATGCTCCGTTTATCTGGGCATCTCAACTCTTGGCAAGCTCAGCTTTTAGGAGCATAGCTATAAACCTAGAGTAAAAAATATCACAAAGGCATCAACTACTGGCAGTGTGGTAGATTAGAAACTCTGAAAGGCCTTCTTGCTTGAAAACAATAGCTCCTGCATAAAACAATTTTTATTGCATTTCTGAAGTCTCTGAAATGAGGGGAATTAAGTGTAAGGGGACAACACAAGGCAAAACAAAACCAAAATGCTGAAATGGCAATGAACAGTAACCAAATATAAAAGGCAAGATGCCCCTGCAAACGAATGTGCGTATCAGTGCTGCAACTATCATTTAAGTTTATTTATTTTGAGGGAAAGACAGTGTGTGCACAAGTGGGGAGGGGCAGATGGAGAGGGAGAGAGAGAATCTCAAGCAGACTCTGCACTGTCAGTGCAGAGCACAACATGGGGCTCAAACTCATGAGTCACCAGATCAGAACCTGAGGTGAAGTCGGAAGCTTAACTGACTGAGCCACCCAGGGGCCCCACAGCACTGCAACTTTTAGACCAAGCCTTGCATCAATGGCAAGTTCTGAGGCTTGATGTTAGTCTCTTCAGAGGATACAGCTGAGTACTGTTAAAGGGGGTGCCCTTTAGCACTATTCAAAACAAACATAAACCCCATAGGAAATATCCTCAATTTAGATTTTTAGGATTTACCCAGACTAACATCAACCACACATTGGCTCATTATCAAAGATCAACCAAGCACACTTGAGTGAGAATCAGCAGAAATAAACACAATGGATTTAAAATGCCAGCATTTTCGAATATTGAAATGATCAGTTATGGAATATAAAATGTTTAAAGAAAGAGACATATGAAATCACAAACATGACTAAAAATAGAACTTAAGAACTCAATAGGTGGGTAAAATAGTTATTAAGACATAAGTTGAAGAAAAAAGTTGTACGTTGGAATAAGGAGGTAAAGAAATTATCTGGAAGGTAATATAGGAAATGAAAAAAAATTAAGGAAGTTAAGAGATTTGAAGGAAACCGTGAAAAGTTTCAACATACAGATAGAGTTCCAGAACAAGAGAATAGTGAGAATGAAGATACACTATCTGAGGAGATAATGACTGAGAATTTTCTAGAAATGATAACATACAAAATTTACAAATATGGGAATAACAATATGTATCAAGTGGTATAAGTAGCAATAAATCCACTTCTAGACTTTTAGCTTCAAAATTGCATAATATCAGGTATACAGAGAAGGCTTTAGAAGAAACCAGAGGGGAAAGACAGATCACCAACAAAGGAAATACTTGAATGCCAGACTTCCTAACAACAGAGATGGAAGCCAGAATAAATAACACAGCACTCAAAGTTCTGAGAGAAAATAGCTGGCAACTAAAAACTGTGTACCCAGGAAAATTCTTTTAAAGGGAGTATAAAATAAAGTCAAGCACAAGATATATTAGAAAGTTAAATTAGAACGAAAATGAAAATGCAGATAAGAACTTCAATGGCATTTCAGGGAAGGGAACATTCTGTTTGAGTTTCAGAGACTATTAGGTAAAATTTGAACTCTGCCATCTCGAATGATGGATTGAGATATTAGGAAGTAACATCATCTATTCTCACAGTGATAATAAGACACACTCAAGCAAGGCTGAAGGGAGAAGGAAGCAAAGCAGATTCTTGTATTTGTGTAAAACTGAGAGAATCCTGCCCACACATACATGGCCAGGCCAACAACAGGATAGATATTTAAAGAATGTATCAGAGGTATTATGATACAGTATTGTTCCTAATTCTTCCCCTCCCTACGAAAGAACTATACACACCCACCTTTTTGCCATGTGATTTGGCAATACTTCTTATAGGCGGCTCTGATACATTGACTTTTCCCTTGGCCATGAGACTGGTTTTGACCAATTCTATGTGGCCCAATGTAGCATGTGCCAGGTTCCAGCAGAGGCTTAAAAGTCTTTGTGTGATGTGGCTTGACCCTGTGTGGTGTGACTTCTTAGCCAGAATGAGAGGAGCATGCAGCATGCTTGAACCTGAGTTGGGCTAAGCCCAGAAGAGCCACAGATGACCACAGACCTGTGAGCATGGCATAGATGTTTATTGTTAAAAGCCACTAAAATTTTGACTTTATTGTTGCTGTTTTGATTTCCACAGAAAAACTTAACTCAAATGGATAGATATGGAATTCATCAGTCCTGTTGTTCATTATTCAGGACAAAAACTGAAGACATTGGCCTAGAGTTAAGTGCTATGTATAATGAATAAGTTTATGCATAAATCGCATTTTTCTTTGCAGTAATTTTCTTCTTTTGGAATACCCTTTTATTATATAGTATTCCTAAGTTTCTTAGAGTAAATTATGCAGGATTATTTCCAGAGATGGCATTCCTGCCATTATTCACCAAATGATTCCTAAACATTAACTATGTTCTCTGATTTTTCTGAAAATCTGAACTTCAGTATGCGCTTAGTAAATAGGTGCTATTTTCTAGTGCATAGGTATCATGATCTCTAAGTGCCTACCTTTTAAAGCTTGAGGTAACATAAAATAAATTAGAATACTATTTGATGACTGCTTTAATTTTCAAGTCTGTGTATTGAGTTTACTTTGAACGAATGTACTTTTATTTATAAAGTACAATCATGTATATTGCTGGGTAACTGATCTTTGATTTAAAGTGAAAAGTCACAAATCATTTCTATCTAGCTTCTTCATGAATTCATTTAGCCAGCCCCTCATTTTATAGGATTATAAAACCAGAAACCTGGCAGAGCCCACTTAAGCCCACAAAGCAGCCAGAATGCTCACAATGACCATTACTCTCCTCTTCTTCTGATACTTTGTCCTTTGCTTGAGTATGAGCATTGATCAGTGTTTCTTCATAGTAACATCTGCTTGGATGGAAGAGTTAACTGCTCATCTTTGGGCAAACCTGTGACAACTCATAATGGGTATTTTTGTTTCATTTGTTGACATGTTTATTGAATGAACAGTTACTGAATTTAAATGTGGTTTAAGCTTAAGAGTGAGGGGATGTGTCCTGTATGGAGGCCTGAAGTGCAGGGAGCTGTGGGGGGAAGCCAAGAGCTTGTGTGGAATTGGAATGAGCCTGTGTGAAGTGTTTTGTAAACCATGGGAAGAAAGGTAGACTTTTTGTGGCTGGAAGGGGAAAAGTGTTGAGAAGCTTTAATCAAATAGAAGGGGAGAGAAGTTGGCAAGGCCACTGTGGAAGGTGAGGTCAGAAGGATGGTTCCTGAACGCGGGAAGACCCATCAGCTCTACCACAATAGCCCACAGGGAGGCATGAGCTGAGGCTGTGGTGGAGGAAATGGAGAAGAGGGAACAAATGCAAGATACATTTAGGAAGTAGAATTGAAGGAATATGATGAGCAATGAGAGGAAGAGAGAGAGGAAAGCCTCAGGTGACTCTCTGATCTTCAGACTGAGCCATTTAGGATTAGAGCTAGGAGAAGTGTCTTGTCAGACAGAAGACTGAGTGAATATTTCCATGTGCTGAATTTGAGGGGACCAAGGGACATCTAGATAGCAATGCCTAGCTAATAAGTGGAAATAGAAGTTAGAATTCAGGAAAGAGATATGGTCTGGGAAATAAGGAGTCTTATTTGTGAAAATAATTACCTAAAAATACTTTACAATAAAGGGATTGAAATGCGATAAACAAAATTTTAACTCATTCAGTTGCTATATATGAGAAGATAGTCATTAGAAGCTTTATTTAAAAGTCATTAAAATTCTAAGGCACTCAAGGTACCAGTGCTACATGTAGCTAATCTCAGATCACTGTCTAATGAGCATCCATTCTAGGACTAGCATATATAAACTCCATTTGGGTAAACCAAAGGAAAAGAGCTAAGAAAAGAAAAATTATAATACCATAGGTGGGAGATGAGGTTAAGTAAGTGATTATGTGCATATGTACACATCCAAGCACATATGTAGAAAGTTATCTAGATCCTATTCAATACAATGTTATTGGATTTCAGAATGGATAGTTAAGGCACACAAAGCTAACAAATGAATAGGAGTAACCACTAAACTCTGAAAATGTTGTGGAGTTTTCCTTTCCTGAGATAGGATTTAGCAGCTAACTTCATGACTCAGTAGATGAGCCCAAATAGCTGGGGCAAAACACAGGGCCTAGGACGTCTTTAGCTGGCATATGTTGGAAGAGTTTTATAGTTTGAAAATTGTTTTAATTACTAATTTTAGTACATTGAGCCTTTGTTGAAATTTATAACAGATACCAATTACATATTTTGTCTACACTTGAATGCTTCTCATTTAATGTATCTTTTAGGAGTATAAGTAGATTGGGATTCAATTAAAGCAACCCTTGATTACGATCAATGTTTCACTACATGAAACTCTGAACTCAGGACATGACCACATACAGCAGAATAGTTGTTGTAAAAACATATTGGATTGCTTTGGATTTGGCAAACCTCCTGCCCATGGGCCAAATTTGGCCCCCAACTCTAATTCATCTGAATCTTGGCAAATATCCCCTATGTGAGTTTGGGCCTGCCGAGAGCTTCTGCAGCCCCCAGTATGATTTTATTGCTGAGATTATTACACTTGGGGAAGAGTCTGTGCAAATTTAGTGAGGCGCTGTGGAGAACTGTGAACTACACTTCAAAATGCCTACGGGCAGCAGGGCAGTCTTCAGGTGACTACCCCTCAGATGGCACAGTGTGGGAGATCACCAGTTAACTCTGACTTCCTCTTGTTTGGAAACCACAGGGTTTCTCCCTTGTCTTTACTCCTCCCTTCTTCCTCCCCTTCCACCTTTTTAGCACTGTTCCAGGCACATAGGAGACCCTCGGGAAATATCTGCTGATGGAGTAGAAGGATGATGTTTCCTTCACCAATCTTTCTCGTTACTCTTTGTGTTTCTCTTGATCTCCTGTTACCTTTCTGTCCCATTTGCTTTCTCTCTTGCCATTTCCCTCATTTTAATGAACACAATATGGAACTCAAATATATTTTGATTAAAATGATTTTAGTGCAATAAAAGAATTAAAATTTCTCTACTGAAAAGAATTTTAGGATTCATGTAATCCATGGGTGAATTGGTAAGTTTAGTGCTCACAGAAAAGAAAAAAGAGAAGATTGTTTTTAAAAGTTGATTGATTTCTCTGCTTAATATTACTAGCTCCTGATTGAAAAAGTTTTATTCTTAATGATTACTTGATGAACTAAATACTGTTATTATGAAAATACTAAAATGATTTTTAAGGTACCAGCATTGAAGTAGGCAAAACCCTTGCTAAGCTCTTCGTTCCACAATACTACTTGACCTAAAGGTTTATTTTATTTTTTAAAGAATTCTTTTATGTTTATTTATTTGTTTATTGAGAGAGAGAGAGAGAGAGAGAGAGAGAGAGAACAAGCCTAAGAGAGGCAGAGAGAGGAAGAGAGAATCCTAAGCAGGCACTGCACTGTCAGCACAGAGCCCAACTGGGAGATGGAACCCACGAACTGTGAGATGATTACCTGAGCTGAAACCAAGAGTCAGACATGTAACCGAACGAGCCACCCAAGCACCCCATATAAGGTTTATTTTAAATACCCAGGGTAGTTAGTCATTTTTGTTTTTTAACTTTTAAAGAGAATGACACAGTAAGAAAAACAGCATCCTGATTCTAGGCATAACCATATTATATAAATAAAGAACAGGTATGTCCTAACTAAAGGATACTTAATTATTATGAGAAAAAAGTGCTCTGATGAAAGTATTTTCTTAGAATATTCATCCTTTGAGGTTCTTTCCTAACTTGAGGTGGTATCTGTATGCTGCACATGCATCGGCAATCCCTTGGGGTGTCATTGCCAATGAGGTAAGAGCGGCGACTCAGCCAGGGTTGAAGTAGGGGATGGAGGGATCCCTGAAGCTAATTATTGATGGAGGAAAAAGCAGACCTGGGAAGGCCTGGCGAATCAGTTTCTGAGTTATCAAATCCCT
This sequence comes from Cryptoprocta ferox, assembly GCA_028646485.1. Lineage (NCBI taxonomy): Eukaryota > Metazoa > Chordata > Mammalia > Carnivora > Eupleridae > Cryptoprocta > Cryptoprocta ferox. Next base: position 66,493,417 of record CM053574.1, read on the forward strand.
GTGTAGTCCACAAAGAAGTGAGCATAAAATAGTTAAACATCATAATCTGGAAGCGAAACATCAAGAGCTTGTGTGGTTGAGGTCTGCATCAGATCACACAAGGAATACAAGAACCCAGGGCTTCTGAGAGCTGAAAAGAACTTTTAAGGCCCTTGGAAGCTGTTCTCTCACCAAATGTCAGAGTAGCTGCAACAATCTTGGATTCCACTTCCTCTTGGAGAAATTGGCTATAAACACAGGGGATGTTTCTGAAGAAATGGGAGCCAGCGTATGGCAAAACATGAATTGGAGGAGAATGTTGCTTTTCGATAGTCCCGTGAGGCTGTGCAGGAACAAACTTGGAATAGAAATAACTTGAGATGGGAGTGCTTTGGTAGCTCAGTCCGTTAAGCATCTGACTCTGATTTCAGCTCAGGTCATGATCTCACAGTTTGTGGAATCAAGCCCTGCACTGGGCTCCATGCTGACAGCACAAGGACTGCTTGGGAGTCTCTCTCTCTCCCTCTCTCTCTTCCCCTCCCTGCTGGTTTGCTCTCTCTCAAAATAAATAAACTTTAAAAAAGAGGAAAGAAAGAACTAGAGCTAGAGAAATATGGCAGAAAAATAAGGTAAATATACTTAAAATCAGATCACTGATTCTTCACAGACATGGAAAAGGAGAAATAGCCATTCTAGCTCATTTTCAATGGAATGCAGAATAATGCTGTAAAAGCCAGGATACAGAAGAAAAGAATCTGAGCAAGAACAGAATAGAGGCATTTTCTTCAGTCAGTTCCTGAGCGAAGAAGGATTAGATGTTAATATAAGGATAGGCAATGCACTGGTCGTTTGCTTATCCATAACTCAGTCACTGCTGCAGAGTGAAGTATATGGTGTAACTAAGTCATTTTCAATTAGTTCTTTTGTTGTGTTTCTAATGCCCTATTTAAAGAATGCTTGCAGGTTAAAAAATTTTTAACTTTTGGTAGTAATTTCAAACCTATATAAAAGTAGCAAACATATTATTAGCCCAAATAATACCCATATACTCTCTAACCAAATTCAACTTTTGTTAATGTTTTACCCTATTTCCTTTGTCACTTGTTCTATCTATCTATCTATCTATCTAATCTCATATACTGGATCATTAGAAGTCTAGTTACATACTTGATGGCCCTTTAAATACTTCAATGTACATTTCCTAAGAAGAGGTATATTCTCTTAGGTAACCATAATATACGTTCAACATCAGTAAATTTAACGTTGATGCAACACCTTAACCTATCATCCATATTTCAATTATGTTAACTGATCAAATGATGTTCTTTTTAGCATTTTCCCCCTCCAGTACAAGGTCTAGCTTAGGGTTATGTATGGCATTTCGTTGTCATTTTTCTTTATTCTCTTTCAATCTGGAATATTTTTAATAGCCTTTTGTAGTCTTTTATGACACTGATATTTTTGAAGACTACCTTCCCAGCACTTCAGTTTTTAAAAAATACAATGGTTCTCATTCTGGTTTTGTCTAATGTTTACTTCTTATATTTAGATTTGGGTTATGCTTTATAGCCTGGAATACTGTAAAGGGAATGTGTTCTCAGGGTATCACATGTAGAGACACACAAGTTCCATTTGTCCCTGTGAACAATGTTAATATAACAGTGGAGGATGCTGTCAGAGATGAATATCTGTGACAACCAACTCAGGACTGCACTGAAGAATGGAGGGAATGGTGGAAGACGTGACAAAGGCTTACAAACAGTCTGAATATAGTTTTGTCTTAAAGGGATGTGGTTCACTAGCAGAGGAGAGGGGACTAGGAGCTGAAGAACAAACAGGTGGCTGAAATTGACAGACTTAATCCATGAATTCTGCTGGCAGTGAAGATCTTCACAGGTAAACTTGCCCTCATTCAGAAACTGTTTTGTGTGGTTACAACCTTGGTTTGTTGTGGGGAATTAGATCGCTTCAGCATCTAGACTGTAAGCTTCCTAAAGGACCATTGGTATCTGATCATCTTGTACCCCACACTGCTTTGTACACTGCTGAACACCTCATATTAGGTAATTAGTAAACAGTTCTCTTTTTTAAAATTTTATTTAAATCCAAGTTTATTAACATACAGTGTAATAATGGTTTCAGGAGTAGAATTTAGTGATTCATCACTTACATAGAACCCTCAGTGCTCATCCCAACACGTGCCCTTCTTTATGCCATCACCCATTTAGCCCATCCCCCACCCTACACCCCTCCAGCAACACTTACTTTGTTCTCTATATTTATAAGAGTCTCTTATGGTTTGCCTCCCTCCCTGTTTTTATCTAATTTTTCCTTCCTTTCCCCTTTGTTCATCTGTTTTGTTTCTTAAATTCCACATGAGTGAAATCATATATTTGACTTTTCTGACTGACTTATTTTGCTTAGATAATACACACTAGTTCCATCCACATTGTATCAAATAGCAAGATTTCATTCTTTTTTTTTTATCATCAAGTAGTATTCCATTGTATATATATACCATTTCTTTTAAAAATTTTTTTTTAATTTATTTATCCATTTTGAGAGAGAGAGAGAGAGAGAGAGAGAGAGAGAGAGAGCCAGTGGGGCAGGGACAGAGAGACAGGGAGAGAGAGAGAATCTCAAGCAGATTCCACACTGTCAGCATAGAGCCCAGTGCAGGACTCAGACTCACAAACTGTAAGATCATGACCTGAGCCAAAGTCAAGATTCAGACACATAACCGACTGAGCCACCCAGGCACCCTATATACCGCATCTTCTTTATCTAATCATCAGTTGATGGACATTAGGGCTCTTTCTGTAATTTGGCTATTGTTGATAGGGCTACTATAAATATTGGGGTGCATATACTCCTTTGATTCAGCATTTTTGAATCCTTTGGATAAATACCTGTAGTGTAATTGCTAGGTCATAGGGTAGCTCTATTTGTAAATTTTTGAGGAATCTCCATACTGTTTTCTAGAGTGGTTGCAACAGTTTGCAGTCCCACCAACAGTGCAGAAGGGTTCCCTTTTCTCCGCATACTCACCAACATCTGTTGTTTCCTGAGTTGTTAATTTCAGCCATTCTGACAGGTGTGAAGTGGGATCTCATTGTGGTTTTGATTTGTACTTCCCTGATAATGAGTTATGTTAAGCATCTTTTCTTGTGTCTATAATTTAGATATCTTTTTTGGAAAGGTGTCTATTCATGTCTTTTGCCCATTTCTTCACTGGATTGTTTGGGGTTTTATTCTTGGTTATTAAGTTTGGTAAGTTCTTTATAATTTTGGATATTAACCTTTTACCCAATATGTCATTTGCAAATATCTTCTCCCATTCAGTCAGGTGCCTTTTAGTTTTGTTGATTATTTCCTTTACTGAGCAGAAGGTTTTTATCTTGATGAGGTCCCAATAGCTCATTTTTGCTTTTGTTTCCCTTGCCTCCAGAGACATGTCTAATAAGAAGTTGTTATGACTGAGGTCAAAGAGGTTGTTGCCTGTTTTCTTCTCTAGCATTTTAATGGTTTCCTGTCTTACATTTAAGTCCTTCATCTATTTTGAATTTATTTTTGTGTATGTGTAAGAGTGTAGTCCAAATTAATTCTTCTGCATGTTGCTGTCCAGTTTTCCCAACACCATTTGCTAAAGAGACCATCTTTTTACCATTGGATATTCTTTCCTGCATGGTTGAAGATTAATTGGCCATAAATTTGTGGTTCCATTTCTGGGTTCTCTATTCTGTTCCATTGATCTATGTACCTGTTTTTGTGCCAGTACCATACTGTCTTGATGATTACAGCTTTGTAATATAACTTGAAGTACGGAATTATGATGCCTCCAGCTTTGGTTTTCTTTTTCAACATGGCTTTGGATATTCAGGGTTTTTTTTCTGGTTTTGTACAAATTTTAGAATTGTTTATTCTAGCTCTGTGAAGAATGCTGGTATTGTTTTGATAGGAATTGCATTGAATGTGTACATTACTTTGGGTAGTAACGACATTTTAACAATATTTGTTTTTCTAATTCATGAGCATGGAATGTTTTTCCATTTCTTTGTTTCTTTTTCAATTTATTTCATAAGCTTTCTATAGTTTTCAGCATATAGATCTTTTACCTCTTTAGTTAGGTGTATTCCTAGGTATTTTATGGTTTTCAGTGCAATTGTAAATGGGATTGATTCCTTCCTTGGTTTCTCTTTCTGCTGCTTCATTCCTGGCATATAGAAATGTCACCAATTTCTGAACGTTGATTTTATATCCTGCAACTGCTGAATTCATGGATCAGTTCTAGTGGCTTTTTGGGGGAGTCTTTTGAGTTTTTCATGTAGAGCATCATGTCATCTGTAAAGAGTGAAAATTTTACTGCTTCTTTGCTGACTTGGATGCCTTTTATTTCTTTGTGTTGTCTGATTGCTGAGGCTAAGACTTCCAACACTATGTTGAACAACAGTTGTAAGAGTGGGCATCCCTGTTCTGTTCCTGACCTTAGGGGGAAAGCTCTTAGTTTTTCCTCTTTGAGCTGTGGATTGAGCTATTAGCTGTGGATCTTTCATATTTGGCCTTTATGATCTTGAGGTATATTCCTTCTATCCCTACTTTCTTAAGGGTTTTATCAAGAAAGGATGCTGTATTTTGTCAAATGCCTTTTATGCATCTATTGAGAGGATCATGTGGTTCTTATCCTTTTATTAATGTGATATATCATATTGATTGATTTGCAGATATTGAACCACCCCTACAGCCCAGGAATATATCCCACTTGATCATGGTCAGGAATTCTTTTAATGTATTATTGGATTCAGTTTGCTAGTAACTTGTTGAGAATTTTTACATCCATGTTCATCATGGAAATTGGTCTATAGTTCTCCTTTTTAGTGGGGTCTTTATCTGATTTTGGAATCAAGGTAATACTGGTCTTCTTTTTTTATTCATTATGATATCCTATGTCTTTTGATTGGAGCATTTAGCCCATTTACATTTAGAGTGATTATTAAATATATAAATTTAGTGCCATTGTGTTGCCTGTAGAGTTGGTGTTTCTGGTGATGTTCTTGGGTCCTTTCTAGTCTTTCTTGGTTTTGTTTGTTTGTTTATTTTGTTTTGTCTTTTCTCCACTCAAAGAGACCCTCTTAAAATTTCTTGCAGGGCTTATTTAGCGGTCACAAACTCCTTTAGTTTTTATTTGTCTAGGAAACCCTTTATTTCTCCTCCTGTTTTGAATGGCAGCCTTGCTTAATAAAGACTTCTTGGCTGCATATTTTTACAATTAAGCACGTTGAATATATCCTGCTACTCCTTTCTGGCCTGCCAAGTTTCTGTCAAAAGATCTGCTGCAAAGCTGATCTGTCTTCCCTTGTAGACTAAGAACTTTTTTTTCCTTTGTTGCTTCAATAATTCTTTCCTTGTCCGTGTATTTTGTAAATTTGATTATGATGTTCCTTGGTGATAGTTGGTTTTTGTTTAGTCAACTATAATTAGCTCATATAAACCTTTTGCTCCTTTTTTTCTCTCTTTATCTTCTGGGACTCCTGTGATTTGAATGCTATTCCTTTTTAATAAGTCACTGAGTCCTCAAAGTCTTGTATCATGATCTTTTGGCTTTTTTCCCTCTTTTTTTTTCTGCTTCATTATTTTCCATAATTTTATCTTCTGTATCTCTGATTTGCTGCTCTATTTCATCCATCCTTGCCATCACAGCATTCATTCAAGATTGCATCTCAGTTATAGCATTTTTAATTTCCACCTGACTGACTAGTTCTTTTATAACCACAGAAAGGGATTCTCTCGGGTTCTCTATGCATTTTCTAACCCTAGCTTGTATTCTTATAATTGTGGCTTTAAATTCTAGTTCAGACATCTTACTGTGTTGATTAATTCCCTGGCCATCATTTCTTCCTGATCTTTCTTTTGGGAAGAATTCCTCTGTCTTGTCATTTTTGTGGCAGAAAAAATTAATAAAATAAAAAATAAAACAAAACAAAAAAATCAAATAAAGGAAGCTAAATCCTAGGTGTGTTTCAGTCTGCTTGTTGAGAGAAGCTTGAAAGAATAGAAAAAAAAAAAGAGAGGGAGGAAAAAGTTAAAATTAAAAATTAAATTAAAAAATAAAAATAAGCTAGCCAAAATGCCAAAGCGAAAGAACTCTCCTCTAAAGCAACTCCAGGAAGAAGTCACAGCCACAGAACTGCTCAAAACAGGCTTAAACAACATGACTGAACAAGAATTTAGAACAATTGTCATAAAATTAATTGCTGGACTTGAAAAAAACATCAAAGAAGCTATTGATAAACAGACTAGGGACCTTCAAAATA
>CM053574.1:66500206-66536933 GCA_028646485.1 Cryptoprocta ferox
AAAATAAAATAAAATAAAGAAAAGAAAATAGAATTTAAAAATGTTTTAAATAAAAATAAAGAAGAATTTGCTCTTTCTGTATCTATGAAAGATAAAGAAAAGAAAAAAGAAAACAGAAGTGAAAACAGAAACAAAGAAAATGAACAAATAAACGAACGAGCAAACAGAATGAAACCCAAATGAAGTTACCTGTTTTCCCCCAGAACTGAAACTTTGCAACACACTATAGTCCATAGACTAATAAGCAGGTGGAAGCGATTCATGCTGGTCTTCTGAGGGATGTGCCTGGAGGGTGCTGGCAGGCAGGGTTTGGTGTAACTTCTCCATTCTCCACTTGGTAGTGCTGCTTAGCTCACCTGGGTAGATCCATGTGCATGCACAGGAGGTGAAAATGGCTTCACCCAGCCTCCTAGTCTCTGACACAGAAACTTTGCACCCTCACCAACCCAAGATCAAGCACCCTTCCTTTGTCTCAGGCCTCTATCCACTCCTGCCTCTACTCTGTCTATGTTCAAGCTGTCTACCTGACACATGGCACCTCCCTTCAGAGTTTTGTCTCAGATGGGACAGTGTTTCAAAACCCCACACTTCAGAGACCCCAGTGGCTTGGACCCATGCCAACTTTCTGGTGGAGGGTCTTATTGAGCAATGGCTGGGTGCCAGCTTGTCCCAGAAAACATTCATGTATTTGCACAGCAGCAGAGGCTCAGAGTTTATGTTAAATCACAACACACAGCCAGCACTAGTTTTTGTTATCCTCCAGTGTCCTTGTTTAACTATTAGGAAACATGGCTACTCTCTGGGGTCCAAGAGGATTTCTGTCTACAGGAAGGCCATATGGTCTCTGCCAAATGCACTCCAATCAGAGGAACCACTTCTTCTCTTGTGGTCACATAGACCCCTCAGACCACTCTACCTGCTCCTGGGGATTCTCCCTACTTTCTCACCAGAGCACCACCAGCCACTGAGCTCTGAAACTTCAGACTTGATGCTTCACTATTTACAGAATCCTGGCAGAATTGGAACCCCTCCTTTCTCCCCGTCAATGGTTTTAGAGAACATATTTTTTTCCCAAGTCCCCTGTGAGTATTTTCACTCTTTCTCTGCCTCTTTCTCTCCATCTACTCAGGTGGAGTGTTTTTCTTGTGTGATCTTGATGTGCTGCACTCTCTCCCTTTCTCTTTCTCTATCTGTCCTCCCTACCCTCTGCAGCTCTGTGGCTTTTCTCTCCCTGTTCACCTCTCCACACCATGTACCTGCCAAGTTCCCTGGCTCAAATTATTCAGATTGCTGCATTAATCCTCAGATCAATTTCCAAGGTGTTCAAAATGGTTTGATGTATACCTAGCTGGATTTCAGGGACAAGACAGGCTCAGGGTTCCCTTACTACTCTGCCATTTTCTTGTCAGACCAGTAAATAGTTCTTGAATGAAGAACCAGAAAAGGTCAAAGTAAGATTGAGTTAAGACTCTTTACCACCCTTGGTTCTTCTCTCAGCTTCTAGGATATCACACATTCCTATTCATTTCTGACTACTTCCATGAACAACTCTATTTTCTTCACTTTCTCATCTCCTCTCTCCTGCCTCCTTGAATGAGTGAAGGCCTTGGGTTTCAGTCCTTTACTCTCAGTCTTCCCACCTCTATGCTTTTGTCTAGTAAATCTTACTTATTTTCATAGATTCAGCCATCATTCCCTTCCAAATATGAATTTCCAGCTTTGACTCAGTCTGAGTGCCAGCTTCGTCTTTGACTGGTGATGAGGACTTTCTGACTTAATAACTTGCCATCATTTACTTGTTTCCTTTTCCAATATCTTCCTTTCATTCAAACTCATATACTCTCACATCTGCATACCAGAAGGAGCTCCTAACAGGCTGTATCATGACTCTCTAATGCAGTCTGTCTTACTCTTAGATTATCCACCCTAAGATAGCATTTGACACATTAGGTCAAAACTTTCCATCATTCCCCATAACCTTCATAATTAAACCTTGCGCCTTTATTCTGGATTTTAAAGTCTTTCTCTCCAACTCTATTTACCCCTGGCCACTTAATGCTCCTTCACTCCTGCTCATCAGTCTACCTTAATGTTTTTCATATGCAACCATGATTTTTCACCTATAACCTGTTGCTCACATCCCTTCTCCTTGCCTGCAGTGGTTGCCCAAAAATCTGTTTGTCCACATACCTGTGATGTGTCCTTGAAGATCTGATAAACATCATGCTACCTTCTCATCAAACCTTTTCCAGAATTCCCAGCTCACATAGATTTCTCTCTCCTTTTATGGCAATTTTTGTCCACAATATATAACTCATGGTAGTCTATATAACTTTGTGATTTTATCTGTTCCTTGCCTATATGTTCTCATTTTCTTCTAAATTCTAACCTACCAATGGCAGAGACTTCAATGTTCACAGCGCATTAAGTGACTTGACTAGTTATTTATCTGTAATTATTTGCTTATTGTAATATTGAAGATCATAGCTAATTTCAAGTTTGAAGAATGAAAGTTGGAGACCTTTCCCTGATCTTGGGAGTTTTGTTCTTATAAGTAGTAAATGAGACAGTACATTTAAACCTGCCTTTTCAACTAGATTTGAAGTTGATTATTTTCTAACTAGTAATTCAGTTTTATCATCATAAATTTAATAACTGATAACACTTCACTTCCACAGGTCACTTCATAGTTTGCAAAGTGTTTTTATAGCCTTCGTTTGATCTTTATGACAACTCTGAAATAGGCAAGGTTGGTATGACTCACTGAGTTTTTTATGGGTGAGAAATTAGGGCTGACAGAGTTCAGATGGATTGTTCAAGGTCATTTCACCACCGCCCATATATCTCTCAGTTCCTTGTCCAATGCACTTGCCCCATTTTAAAGATACACATTTTATGATTATTTTCCAGTTGTGGTGGGAAAGGACTCATGACTTCTGTTTGGTCTGCCAGCTAGGCCAAAATGAAACCCAACACTTCTATGGCTGAAACGACCTAGACCACACAGAACAATGCTTCCCAAACACACTGCAATTCCAATTCAAGTTGAAGCAGAAAGCCAACTTCATCATTTTTAATGAGGAAAATGACTGCCAAAATCATGTGGACAAGGAATGTCAACACATTTTTTTCCCCATGGGTAAGCCTGTTTTGGAAACCAAATATCCAAAATATCCGAATAGAACTTTTTATGGTTGTAGTTTACAAATCACTTTCAAATACATATCCTCCTTTGATTCATCCATCATCCCTCAATGTCAAGTGGAACAGATGTGATAACCCCATATCTTCATTCTATAGCAGGAATGTACAGAAGGTTGTTTATAGGCTCCCTGGGGCAGAGGTTATATAGACCTCTCCTTAATACCACTCGACATGGGGTTCTTGGGGAGGGACACATAAGGGCAAGAAATCTTATGTATATTGTGGCATTTATTGTAATTAATTGCTGTTCTTCCCCAAAGTCTTAATTTTCCTGTGTGATTAGTTGTAAAATAAGTGTGAAACAAAAAGGAATTCTTTGAAAAGGGAGGGTGAATGGGAAACATATATAAAGGAACAGCGTGAGAAGGAGGAATTAGGAAATATGAATTCCACTTTATAGGTTGGTCCTGAGGAGGGATAAAGAGTGAAAATCAGGATGTCTGGAAAGAGGGAAGCAACTGGAACAAATCCCTGGGGACTGTGATAAGGAAAAAATAGCCTGGAGACTGGTTTAAGAGGCAGAGGTGAGGGCTAAAGGGGGAGGAGGAAAGGGGAAGGGGGGTGATGGTCATGGAGGAGGGCACTTGTGGGGAAGAGCACTGGGTGTTATATGGAAACCAACTTGACAATAAACTATATTAAAAAAAAAGAGGCAGAGTTGTGTGGAGGTGAGGGAGCCTTCCTGTTCTCAACTTTTGATGAGCAGAGAGGCAGAAAACTACCTGATCACATACTCAGTGAGCATGTGGAGATTGGCAGTGCCCAAATGAAGAACAGAGAAGCATTAGCAAGCCAGGGGTGCCAGTGGACTTCCAAGTAACTAGAGAAGTGAAGTCAAGAGAGGACTCCCTCCCGCACTTGCCAGTGATCCCCCTGTTTGAGATTCACTGGTGGGGCACAGAGCAATGGGCTTCTCAGCAAACCTTGCAGAAGCAATGGCTCCAGCATGGGGAATAGAGGAAACAGTGTGGGACACAGGCAAAATCCAGAGCCCAGAACAAGAGACAGAAACAGGCCCAGAGCAGTGTGAGGGCAAAGAGGATGTGCTGGTTCTGAAGGGAGGAATAGGGCCCAGTCTGGTCCAATGTGACATTTGAGGACAAGGCAACTAAGAGAATATCCAGGAGAAAACCTTTGGGAGTTTCCAGACAGACAGGGGAAGCAGAGGCAGAGGATCCTTCTTTAAATAATAGCTCACCATAAAAACAAACAAACAAACAAACAAACAAACAAACAGGAGCTTTCCCCCACAGGACACTTATACATAGAGCAAGAAAAATTTAAAGAGGCAACAATAGAGATACTTCCAAGGAAAGTGTTATGTGTTTGTGAGGAAAGAGAGAAGGCTTTTGGTCTCATCTACCAGGTAACAAAGTGAACTATATATAAACACCAACAACACCTACAAGCTTGGTGTAGTGTTCTTAGTAAGGATATTAGCTCTTGAGAGCAGTCAGCTGATCTGGATATGAGCAGATGGCAGACATCTCTTGTTAAAGAAAGGGCACCACATGTAGCTTTCAGGCAAGTTCTTTGTACCTGCTTGACGTGGCCCCGACCAAGCACAATATAATAAAACATCCCACCAACTAATAGAATCACAGACTTTGGGCTTAAAGCCAGTGGCAGGTAACAAAACTATTTGAGACACAAGGGTAGTGTGTTAGTTTGTCAGGGCAGCCATAACAAAACATCACAGATGGGTGACCTAAACAACAGACGTTTATTTTCTCACAGTTCTGGAGTTTAGAAATATGAGATCAAGGTGTGGGCAGGGTTGATTACTTCTGAGGCTTCTCTCCCTAATTTATACATGGCTCTCTTCTCTTTGTATCTTCACATGGTCTTCCCTCTGTGTGTGTCTATGTTCTCATGCCCTCTTTTTAAGGACACCAATCATATTGGATTAGGACCTACTAGAATGTCCTCATTTTAACTTAATTATCTCTTTCAAAACTCTATCTCCAAATACTGTAATATTCTGAGGTACTGAGGGTTAGGACTTTACCATATGAATTTTGGAGACATATGCAGCTCATAACAGGCAGGCATTAGTGAAACTGAGATTGGGACAAACCTTTTGTGAAATAATAAGAAATAAATAATGTTGGTCTCTGCCTCTGGTTCCTGATAGTATTTGGTCTTTGACTCTGTTCTTGATGCAGAGCTCCTCAAACTTGTAATTCCCTGGGTTGGTAGGAGTGTCTTTTGTTCTAATAAAGTGGCTTTCAGTGGGTCCTGGAGTGGGGTTGGTCACTAAACAGACCAAGCTATGATTAGAAGCTTGGACTTTTTGGTATATTCTTCTGTTCTCTTGAGAAGGAAGAGGGGCTGGAAATTGAGTTAATAATTGATCATGCCTACATGATAAAAGCTTCATAAAAGTCCCTAAAGTGTAGGGTTCAGAGAGGCTTCCCTGTTGGTGAATACATCCACATGCTGGGAGTGTGGCATACTCCAATTCTACTGGAACAGAAGCTCCTGTGTTTGAAACCATTCCAGACCTCACTCTATGCATCCCTTCCATTTGACTGTTCAATTTTGTCTGTTAAAATAGCCTTTGTAATAAGTTGGCAATAACAAGTAAACTGTTTTCCTGAGTTCTATGAGCTGCTTTAGCAAATTATTGAACCTGAAGAGAGGGTCATGGGAAGCTCTCATCTGCAGCCAAGTTGGACAGAAATGGTGAGTAACCTAGGAACCTAGTACTATTGATTGGCATCTGAGGTAGGGAGTAGTCTTGTGGGATTAAGCCCTTAACTTGTGGGATCTAGGTTAACTCTGGTTAGAGTCACAAATGATTGTTTTTCATTGAGTCTTAGGATACCCAGTTGGTGTGGGAAAACTGGTAGATGGGGGCGTTCATACATCTGGTATCAGGAATATTGTAAGTTTGAGAGTGAAAGAAAAAACTGTGTGCTTTTCACAGTACCCTTGTACACCTTTCTGGGAAGTCAAACGGCTCATTTAGAAGCAGGATCCCAAACTTGGTTTCAGGCTTTAAAATTGGTGAATTTGTTTGTAACAACCTAAGGGTAGGAATAGGGGAAGGGAGAACAAAGGAAACACGTGAAGTGGCAAGCTCAGAGAAAATTTTGCCAAATGAAGGATATATTTGATTCAAACTTATTTTTAATATTGAAATGTATAGTTTAGCCCAAATTTTCACATAGGTATTATCCTTTGGTCTCCACTGAGCTGTATTTCTTTATCATATATTTTTACAAGATAAATCTCATTAAGTAAATTGTCTCTATAATTCTTATTGTTTTGCTAATTGTTTTTAGGGCTGAAAAATTATAGTCCTCTTCAGTTTCATTTAATCCTGATATAGTATATAAATGTTATCCAATTAAGGAGCTTCATTAAAAGATTCTCTCCACAAGTCAAGATGTTCCAAAACTGAGTTATAAACTTTCAAAATTAAATCTTGCACATGATCAAGTCTTTTCTTTAATGTGTTCATTTTTCCTTGGCTTTGATAAAAGAAAAGCCAGAAAATTTGTTTTCAATAAATGCAATTCACTAGAATCTTCAAAAGCTGGTATTTTTGGCACTTCATTTGTTTCACCCTTTGATTAAAGATTTTTCAATTGACTTTGGGGGGGAAATGCAGCCAACATTAGAAGATTTATTTACAAATGAAGTTCCAGAACATTGTAGGATATTAAGATAGGTTTACAAAGCAGTTCTTCAAAGGCGTAAATCATTTCCCCAAATCGAAATGATGATGGGCAGCTGAATTGGTTTGCTAGGGCTGCCATAAAAAAGCACCACAGACTGGGTGGCTTAAAAAACAGAAATTTATTTTCTCACAATTCTGGCAAGTAGAAGTCTGAGATCAAGGTGTCAGCAGGGTTGGTTTCTTCTGAGACTTCTTTCTTGGCTTATAGATGGCCATCTTTTCCCTGTGGCCTCACGTGATCTTCTGTCTGTACATATCTATGTCCAAATTTCCTTTTCTTAAAAGAACACCAGTCATATTGGATTAGGGCCCATTCTAATGATTTCATTTAATCTTAATTATCTCTTTGAAGACCCTATCTCTGAATACTGTCACATTATGGGGCACTAGGGGGCTTGGACTTCAATATATGAATGTTTTTGGAACAGGAAAAACAATTCAGCCCATAGCAGTTGCAAAGAGAGAAGGCACACACTGCCATGTCACATTTTGTATTCAATATCATGAGCATCATCATCCTCTTATCTTTTCATTATCTAGAATGTCTCTGTCTCTTTGCACAGTAGCCTGGTCCTTGGTGTTCTCTCTACTCCATCCAGGGTCTCAGTGGAGACCATGGGAAAAGGTGAGAAGCAGGAAAGCTCTTACTTGATTTGTATTCATTTAATTAAGATTGGCTCTCTCTATGGTGGATTTTAAAACTGATTCTCTGGGGGTGGGTGGGTGGCAAGTGAACAAAGGTGACTCTCTGGTGACCTTCAGAGGTTCCCATCAGCAACATTTAGCCATAGTAACTGTAGAGTCTCCTTTAACTGGCCACTTGGGGTTGCTCCACTGGCTGCTGAGAGTTGGATGGCTCATTCTTCCTGGCTGTCCTCTTAGGCAATATTTAAAATGGTTCTAGATTGGCTTTCTCTCCTGAGTGCCCTATGTTTGGTCCAGAAGTAATATATCCTGCTTCCTTTTCCTCTGGCTCCATGCTTTTAACTTCTATTACCTGAGAAGTCATTTGGAATTCTCACGGTAACCACAGCTGAAGAAGCCATTGTGAGGACACCAATGGTTTACTAGGGAAGCTGCCCTCTGAGGAGGCTTCAGATGTCATGAACATTAGGGACTCTGAGCAGAACTGGGCTCCACAGGGAGGTCAGGAGAAACCAACTCCCCAGAACCATGTACCACACGTGGACACCTAAATTCTGAGTAACGGTGTCTGTCCTCAGAGCCTCTTAGAGTGGAAAACATACAATCAGCTGGTGGCTTCACACCACCAGGAACCCCATGCAATCTCTCATGGAAATGGTAATGCAACTCTTTCTTCTAATTTCAGAGGCTCAAACTCTGAAATTAGTTCATGGGGCTGTACAGCAATAGACACATTATCACTCGTCCTCCCCTTACTCCTTTCTCCTCTCAAGTCCCTGCTCAAACTAAACTTCTTCTCCTTGCTCTCCATTCACACAACCAAAATGATGCATACAAATAAACACCAAGTTTGATTGTTTGATGAGGGGTGCTGTCTGTCCTGCTCAAGAAGAAAATGTCTGGTTGTAACCAGAAATATATTAAATCACCCGAAATGTGGTTCAGCATCGTTACTATTATTTTTAGCTAATATTTTTAGCCCTTTCTAAGTGATGCTGTTCTAACCACATTTTACTACTCTTTTTTATATGTATCATTAATCCTCACAACTACCCCATGAAGTAAATACTATTATGAATATGTAGGAAGGGATGGGTTATACAACTATTAAAAATTGTGTTAAAAAAGAATACTTAAGGGTATGGAAAATACTCATGGTTCATGGTAAGTGGAAAAAGAAAAGTAAATATGTTTAGGTAGTATAACCTCAATTTTTTAAAATAAAATAACAGCATGGATATGTACAAGGAAGAAAAACTGGAAACAAATAACTGAAATTATCCCAATGGGTGATGAAATTATCAACTATTTTAATTTTCTTCTATTATATGTTTCTATAGTTTCTAATTTTTTTATTATGAGCTTGATAATCATAAAACTTATTTTAAAAAGATATGTCTAGAAACACTGTAGAATATGGTTAGGACAGGGAGTGATAGTTCCAACAAAAACTAACATTTATGAAGCTCTTCTTTTGGGCCAGGCATAATTTTAAGCATTTACATTAATTAAAGTGATCTCTACAACATTTCTAAGAGGTGGTTTCTATAACTATTCCCTTTTTATAAATAAAGAAACTGAGGTAAAAAGAGGTCAAGTTGTTTGACATAGGCAGACCAGAATCCAATTTCAGGCTCAAGTCTCTGTTCAATCCTGTTATGTATTCCTGGCTTTTGAGGCATGGGCATTAGGCACCCAAAATTGCAATCCAGAAGGAGCTTCTTATTATTAGTGGCTCTTCAAAGAATGGATTTATACAACCCCACATGCTTAGTGTTAAAGCTTTCCATCAAAGGAAGGCTCAGTAGGCACTGATGAAGGAATCTTTGCTGGGATTTTCAGCCATACTCCTCAGATGACCTGGTTCTGGAAATGGTAACTTCAGGTCAAAAGAAAATCCACTTTGGGGAACAAATTGCCAATAAAGGATAAAGGCCATGTGACTATATGTTATTTTAGAGGGTAAAACTTGGAACCAACTGGTGGCTGATAGACCAGATACTGGGAGGCAAACCTGGGTATGTCATACTTCCTCCTCCCTCAGACTTTCCAGGGCTTCTTCCTCTACATGAATGATCTTCCCCCAGATACTGGGTGGGGCTGAAGTTCTTCACTCAGGTCCATGCCTAGAGAGGCCCTTCTGACTAGGCTGCCCAAAATATCAAACTCCACCCTGTCACCTCCCCTCACTCTGCTTTACCTCTTCCTAGCCTTGCTTTCACCTGCAATCATATCATATATCTATCTGTTTGTTGTCTGTCTCCTCCCTGTCACAAGGCTAAGGCTGTGACTATTTTCTTCACTACCTGTCCCCAGGGCCTACAACATGCTGGGCTACAGTAGACTCTCAAGAAATTATTGTGGAAGGATGGAGTGAGTGATTTCATGAGCAAATGAAGAACTTTGTAGAATATTAAGAGAAAAAGTTGGCATGCTGGTATTTGAGAATGACTTCTCTGGCTGGAGAGTTTGGGCACTTTGCTAGTGGCTTCGTTGCCCAGAACCCCCAGCATGGTAAGTGATGACAACAGGGAAGACATGCTGTTAAAAAACCATATGGCTTCTCCATATTTAGAACTTATTATCTAGAAGGACCATCAGGGTCTGGTAAGGTAATCAAAAGTATAGATTTGAAGAAAGGATTCTGGAAAGTAGAAGTAAGTCCAGATAACAGGGCCAAGATTATTTGGTTGCTCCAGAGGGATTTTATGACTTTAAGGCATTTGGCTTTCTGAATAAGAAAAGCTCCAACCACCTTGCAGGGGCTGGTCCATAACTTTTTGCCTGAAATGGAATCTATTATGATTATGTGTATATGAAATATGATAATTTTTTATCCAAAATATGGAAAAACATCTGGATGACTTGGCAATATAGAAGTCCAGGCTAATGATGAAACCCAGGCATTGTAATTTGGATTGCCTGAGGTATATGATTGGTCACATTTTCACTCCTTAGGGACAGAATTGGATCTGTTTACAAATGGGGGAGTCTAAAAACAGAGAAGCAGCTGCAGATTTTCCTGGATTGGACCAGTCATTATCTCAGGTATATGCACCATTTAGAGCTTTGGTTTCTCCTCCCACTAATTTATTGATTAAGAAAATCCAGATACAATAATCTGGAAGCCCTGAATGCTTGGGGATCTTTGATTGGAAGTTGGGAAGACAGAAGACAGCTGTTCAACTCCTCCATACCCTTGTAGTCAGGGGGTAAGAGCTTGTAACTATGCATGTTGCAGTGGAAAAACTGGAAAGAAAAATTCTCCCAAGTTAGTTTTATTTTATTTTTGCAAATATTGTTATTAAAGTATAACATGTAAAAAAGTATTCAAATCATAATTTCACAGATGAATATATTTTCATAGTGGATACACTCATGTGATCTATGCACAGATTATGAAATAGAACACTGCACTGGAGATCTCCCTGTTCTGTCTCCCTCCTATCATGGCTCGCCCCCTTAGGGCAATCACCATCCTGACTTCCAAAGCCATACATTGGTTTTGCCTCTTCTTTTATTCTGTACACACGGAATCATGGACATATTTCCCTGGGAACAGCTATCCCTACTCAACAGAACATCTGTAAAATTTATCCATGCTGAGCCATGCAACTAAACTTTATCTATTCTTCATTGTTTTTTTACCATAAGACACTATCAAAAGCCAACCATTATCCATCACATATGGACATCTCTGTGGCCATTGCAAATAGCGGTTCTGTGAACACCTGCGGATGTGTCTTTTAGTGAACATGTGTATACAGTTAGTTGTGTATGTACTTAGGAGTGGAATTACTGAGCCACAGGTTACATGCATGTCCAAATCAAGTAAATGCTGACAAAGGGTTCTCCTTTTTGATGGCTCCAATCCATTAACTCCCAACCGTGCCACTGCTCTAGCTGCTCCACATTCTTGCCAGTACCTGCTGTCATCTATCTGTGTGATTTTAGCTGTTCTGGTTGTTGGGCAGTCTTGCTGCCTGTTGACCTCTTCAATTGTTACCTCCTTGATAACTTATTAATTTACTTAATAGCCATTTGGATATCCTCTCCTGTAACCCACCCAACTCTCCTGATGACCTCTCCTCCGGTGTATATTCTCTTATGGTAAACTGAATAACAGCCCCTAAAGACATCCATGACCTAATCCCTAGAAGCTGTGAGTATGCTACCTTTCATGGTAAAAGAGACTTTGCAGATGTGATTAAGTTAAAGTTCTTGAGATGGGAAGATTATCCTCCATTATCCAGTTGGGCCCAATATAATCACATAAGTGCTGATAAGAGTGAGGCAGGAGGATCAAAGTTAGAACAAGAAGATATAGCAATGGAAGCAGAGGTTAGAGGCTACACTGCTGGCTTTGCAGATGGAGGAATGGGCCCATTAGCCAAGGAATGCAGGTGGCTTCTGGAAGCTGGAAAAAGTAAGGAAATGAATTCTCCTCTAGATCCTCCAAAGGCACACAGGCCTGCCAACATCTTGATTTTATCCCAGCAAAACTGACCTAGGACTTCTGACCTCCAGAATTATAAGATAATATATACATTGTTTTAAGCCACTAAGTATGGTAATTTGTCACAGTGACAATAAGAAACTGATAGACTTCTCACTCTCTGCAGGTACTTTTAATATCCTCAGAATAGTGCTTATTCTAGACTAAGCACTATATACACCCTCTAGCAGTCTGTGGCCAAACCTTCCTGCTCCTACAATGATATTCTTAGACACATGAGTTCTTAATAACTTCAGTGCAGTTTAATTTATTTTTTCTTCTTTTATGGTTAGCAATTTCTGCATACTGTTTATGAAATATATGCTTACTCAAAGGTCATGAAGACATACTCCTGTGTTTTCTTAAAATATTTTACATTGAGATATGCAATCAATTTGGAATTGATTTTTGAATGTGGTAGGAGGCAGAGGTTAAGATTCATTTGTTTTCCCATATAAAGTTTATTTGACTTGATACTATTTTTTTTTTGAAACAGTCATCCTTCTCCCTATGCCTTGCAGCATCAACATTTGTGGTATATGAGTGGGGCCTGGTTCAGTGAGCACTTACTCTGCTCTGCCCCCTTTCACACAAATGATTTCACTTTTGCCAAGGGGAGCTCTGCTGTCTTGGGAAACACCCAAAAGAGTGTTCACCCAAACACCCAAAAGGGGCTTCCCTTGGCCAGAATAGTGGTTAAAGAAAACATGCCTTTTTCATGTCCTTGGACATCATCTAGCCTCTATGGCATTGGCCTGGCCAACAATCTATGTCATAACTTATAGTTCACATTCCCCAAGAATTGTGGCAGGCTCTGCACTGACTACATTAATGAGCAGTGTGAAGGACACGTTAGCCATTCAAAACATAAGATCTGCAATAGTACCAGGAGGCCCTAAAAGAATGTGGAAGAAGATCATTTCCCCAGATTCTGTATTAATGTGGATATTTATTTTGGAAAGATATATTCTTTTAGTCAGTTCATGAATAAGAAAACCCTAGAAATCAGGCTTCAGTTTGTTGAACAAGGGGGCTCCTTCTCCTACCCTGGATTAAATCTTCTGCTTGTTGGTGCCTGATATTTCTTGATCCTTCTAAGTTCAGCTACAGATCGTAAATTTATGCACAGGCCCACACTTAAGAGGATATATAGGAAATAACCAGCAGGTATCAGATTGGGAATCCTCCTTGGGGGTGGGTGGGATCTATTGGATGGTTGGGGAGGGCACTTTGCAGCCTTGGTCACTGACCTTGTGCCCATTGCAGCAAGTGAGCTGTAGATTCTGCCCTTCAACACAATTGCTTGTCTATGAGGAGATACACTGTGGGGAAAGGCAAGCTGGACTTGGACAGGGAGCTAGCTAGGAATTCTCCTTGCCAAGGCAGCAGTTCCCACCATGAGGGCAGGAGAGCAGAGCAGTGAGTGGATTATACAAAATTCACAGTGAGATATGTGTTGCAACATTCCCAGGGGGAAAGCACTTTACTCTGTGCTTTACTATGTGAGCTACAACCTCCACTTGCCCATAAATCTGAGGCAAGTGAGTGATATAGACCTGGTTTAGCCTTAAAAGTATCTCCATGAGTCATGTTGAGAATTGGATAAAATCTGAGACCTCCAGATCTCAAATGGTGTAGTCAGGAAGTCAGAGAAGGGGAAGAAGCTTCACAAACTTAAACCTTGGTCCTGGCCTGAGAGGAGGCCTCAGCACCAGTGTTCTCCTTATCCTGAAGCATGCAGGAGTGAGCCATTTCTACACCATGACAAGATTGTTTTGTCTTAATTTATCAAAAGGTCAACTGAGTACCTGCATTGGGGATCCTCATTTTTCTCTCCAGATAGCCTTTACAGTACAGAATGAAAGCAGACTCTCCATCTCTTTCCTCCTGCTCCCCCTTGAGCTCAGAACAAGCAAACAGCCAATTTCA
The DNA here is from genome assembly GCA_028646485.1 of Cryptoprocta ferox. NCBI lineage: Eukaryota > Metazoa > Chordata > Mammalia > Carnivora > Eupleridae > Cryptoprocta > Cryptoprocta ferox. Next base: position 66,514,165 of record CM053574.1, read on the forward strand.
ATTTTTCTCTCTTGTGGGGTGCTACCCAACCCTCAGATCTCCAGAATGAAACCAGTGGGAGACCTTCCATGCCTCAGGCCACTCAAACAGGGAGAGAATTAAAGGGAAGGACAGAACACATGGCCAAAAATGTTGCCTTTAACTTAAAATGTCTCTGGTGTCTGTCAGGGGTTTCTACTCCTGTCTTATGATGTGTGAAACTGAACTGAGGGGCAGGATAGGAGGGTAAAGCCTTCTGTGTTACCTTTACAGAAATCCATCTTGATAGGCACCCAGTCAATGGCCTGAGTCTGAGCCTGCCCAGCACTAGTGTTTCACAGTCTCCTTAGGATGCTTCCCCAGGCTGGGCTGGGCTGCGCTGCCCACACATGGGCTCAGGCATAATTGAGAGCCCAGATAACATCTGGTGGAAATGCATAGAAGACTGGGAGAATAGGGCAACTTCAAAAAGAAGCAAGACAAGTGTCTTAGCCTACTTGGGCTGCTATAACAGAATACCACAGACTGGGTGGCTTAAACAACAGCATTTATTTCTCACAGTTCAGGAGGCTGGGAAGTTCAAGATCAAGGTGTCTGATAAGAGCCTTCCACCTGGTTTTCAGATGGCCATCTTCTCCTTGTATTCTCACATGGCAGGGCCACACAAACATGAGTCCATAGTTATGAACCTTCCTCAGAGTTTGCATACCCCAGACCCTCTAAATGAGTCCTCATGGTTACATCTTTCCTCTGAACCTGGCATGATGCTAAATCTTGCCCCTCACAGGCACAATGGGCATCTCCTTGACAAATATCACTCCTGTATATAATATAGTCCCCAATATGAAGAAAGTGACAAAACTCCTAATAGACGGAAGAATTGAATAAATGGAGAGATCTGTGGTGTCCTCAGGTAGAAACACTGACTTATTTAAGGATGGGGATCCTATTATCTTAGAGGGTTAACACAATTATGATAAAAAAATCCCAATAAATGTTTGAAACTTTACAAATGGATTGTGAATTATAGAAAAAATAAAGAACAAAAGTTACCTGCAAAGGATGAATTATGAAGTGAATTACTAAGTTTCAAAATCCATTTTAAAGAAAGGTAATGATGATGATGATCTAACACTTGTTGAGCACTTAGGATGCGTTCAGCACTATGCTAACCACTTTCTGCACATTATGTTACCTAATCTTCACAATATGCTGTGAAATAGGCACTATTATCATCCATATTTTACAGAGGTGACAGAATTCAAGTGGTTAAATACTAACTCACTGAAGAGCAAACAGCTAAGCCACAGTGAAGCCAGGTCAGCCTGATTACTTGGAGCATCTCTTCATCCCTGTACAATGGGCTTGAAACCTATTTGCTGCTGGTGAGAGAAGAGGCAGATTGCACGTAGAACAGACTAGAAAGCCTGGGATGATCTTCTTAGTTAAAAGTGATGACATATGACACAAGGAAAACATCTATAAAAGTAATCCTCTAAAAATTTAAGTCGATATTACAAACACATACATATACACACAGTGCACATACAAATCAAACTTGAAAACCAAACTTGAAAAAAATTACAGCAAATAGAACATAGGTTGGATGGGATCAAGATGAGAATTATAGTATGCTGCCAGGAAAGGAAAATAAGTATAAGCAAATGGAGTGGCAGGGGAGGAAATGACTAGAAACACATTAAATTTCCAGCTTGGAATCAGCTGCCATTTTGCTTATTTGAGCTGAAAAGAACAAGAGGCTGGGAGCCTGCAAGAGGCAGTATTTCATATCAGCCAAGTCCCAAGTCCTCAGCACATGCTCCAATGCCCCCTTGGACTTCATTTGTAAAACACAAACTCAGAGATAAAAATCATTAAAAATGTTGAGTCTGGGATCTCAGAGCATTAAATCCCAAGTACAGGGTCCTTCTGAGCAGAGAGACCTATGTGAGCTGTCCTGGTCGTCACAGGCCTGGGAAGAGCTGAGCTGTTGAGACAGAGACCTTATGACTCCTCAAAATATCTACAGAAATATTTTGCAAAACACCTTCTCAGATTCCTGGTCTAGATAACTCACAGGTTGTTGGACTTTGTGGGGACCTGTGCACTTCATTGGGTCAGCAATTTCACAATTCCAGAGAGATAGAAGTTAAGTCCTAGAGGGTCATGCTCGCTGCATTGCTTCTCCGTGCAAGGGGCCCATTTTGCAGCTACTAGCCAATTCACCCCGCACCCTGATTATGTCTGCACTTTGGATCCCTTCTTGCCATTCCCCTCTTTTTTACATCTTACTGTGAAAAGAGCTACAGGCAACCATAGACACGTGTTCATTTTATATGTGTCTGGTGACCATGACTCCCTTTTTGAAAAAGAAAAAATTCTTCTTCAACAGAATATTGTTATTTATCCCTTCACAAAATATTGTTCTCTATCTAGGGATTTTCTTTTATTCAGTTTCAGACAAGGGGGAGACGTGTGTTTGTAGATTCAGGATTTGAAGAGGGTTGCTTTGTTTTGTTTGTTTTGGGGATTGTGTGTTCAAGTTTTCAGCTGTCTGCCAAATAGCAGAGAGAGGAAAATTTATGTTTTTCAAAGTTCTACTTGACCACAGTACAGTTCCCATGGGTGGTGAGGTGTGAGGGTGGAATGATCAGGAAGGCGTGTGTCAAAAGCATAACCCACTGGCTGAAGTGTTCTGGATGGATAGGTCAGCAGCAGGCACGGCTGTGAAAGGGCCGTTCCCAGCCTGTGGGGCCGTCAGGTCCAGGGGAGTGGGGTCTGACTTGACCTGATGACCTGCGGAAGGTGTGTGTGGAATGTAAGGAGGAGCAGAGGGGAGGGTGTAAGGAAGCTGCCATGAGGCAGAATGTCCCTGCTGGGCATGGTCGCATGTTGCTACCATGCCCCCACGGGGGTAGTGCAGACCCCCAAGTGAGTTGGGTACAACCCTCATTTCATCTAATTAAGTGACTGCCACCATCAGGAGTCACTGCTGCTGACTGTCTCCGTGAAGAAGGGGGCAGAGGTGGTACCAGGACTCTAGGGAAGGAAACTGGTGCAGTTAGGCAGGTCTTCACTGTCTCCTTCTGCCACTGCGTCCTTTTGTCACCTCTGCACTTCACGGGGTAACTGATGGCCTGAACCTCCTTGGCCTTTGAGGTCCCCTGGGGCTCATTCAGGGACCCTTGTCCACTCATTTCCTAGGTGGGTTTCCTCCTTTGCTTATGTCCAGATGAGAGCAATCCACTCTGGTTAGCACTATACAGTCTGGAAATTATTCAGCATTTATAGTAATGTCCCTATTTTTCAGAACTGATACAGGATTTTCTCTTTTAGAAAAAAAAAACACCCCTTTGGCAATTTTAGTGGGATCTGGCAGAAAAGCAGGTCAGTGGGATCAAACAGTTACCTTAAAATATATCATTTCCAATTATTAACTTGTTTAAATAACAATGATACCATTTGTGTGTTTGGATAATCTTAAAATCTAGTCCTGCAGTGATTACTGGCCCATGCATATTGACGTATCGAAGTCTCTTGATGTATAATTGCTAACTTGCATTTCTAAAGGGTTGATCCAATTTACAGTGCTATCAATGATAAATGAAGGTCCAAAATGGCAAGACAACTCATCATTACCATTCTTCCTCCCTAATTTGGTAGCTAAAACAGTACCTGCTGCTTATTTTAATTTGCGTGTCTTTTATTCTTTTGAGAAAGAATGTATCACATTAGCTACAGGAGAGTTAGCAAGTTCTCCTGATTGCTGGTTTCACCTTGTTCTCATTATTTTTAAATTAAAATAGCTTCAATTCAGTTGGGTGGTAGAAACCCACTGTCTGCTGGGACAGGTCTGGAGATCTGAGGGTCTTATTTTTCTTCCAGTCATTTCTTGTTCCAATTTTCTTAATGGACAGAATTATCAGCCCCGCTGCTTCTTATCTCCCATGATCCTCTTCATTCCCTCAAAGGCTCTGCATACCAAGGACAGCAAAGGAGGGGTGGAGCTTGTAAGTAAACAAAACCTCTTCACGTAGCAAAACCCTGAAAATTAAATAGTGGACCTCTCTATTTGTAAAAGGCCACAGCTGCTCCCGTTCCTGCAAGCTCACTGATGCCTTTCCTTCTAGATCCCAGCTTTCTGCATCTTGCAGGCAACCTCTTCCAGACCACACCTCGTCAAACCCCCTTCTGTCCTCCCAGACCTGTGCTCTCAGTCCTGTGTTTCTTTGTTGCCTCTAGCCCCTTCTTGATTCCACCTGGTATTGGCCTACAACTGTCTTTCACAACCCAAAGTGGCCCATCAGTGTTTTGCTAAACAAAAGGCAGTGTTCTCCTTGAATAATTATGTCAGTAACTTGTAACCATTGTTTTTTCCTTTCCATTTCTCTGGCGGTATTTTCTCTTTTACGTGTTTTCTGACCAGGTGCTTTGCTCATTTATCTGTTGCCTTAATGTTTCTCTTATTTGTAAGTGCCCTCTTTTTGTTCATTTAAAGATTTCTGAATTAACGGGAAAATCGTAATTAACAGATGCTCTCTCCACAATAAACAAAAGATACTATTTCTTAGTTTCTGGGGAAAATTGCTTTCTCCCAGAAGGATCAATAAATCTTTTGAAAGGTTATTACATGTATGGCTCCAAGCTACAAAGCAGAAACTCAAATCTCATTTTATTTATATCAGGAGAAATTTTGCATAATTGTGTTTATTTATTTCTGGCTTATCTTGGTAATCAATATCTCATCTTCACCCATATAAAATACCATAGATAGTCAACTTCTGAATTCTAGATAAAACAAACATCTGCTTTAAATGTTAGACATGTGTTCATTAGTTTTCACTCTTATTCTGAGTAATCTGAGAATCATCTGGTTCTATAAACATATTCTACCAAACTCAAGTCCTTACCTGTGTCTTTAAGGAAGTTCCTTTATCTTGCTGATTAGTATATTTCAGATGAAAATAGGTAGATTTTCAGTATATGCAATTCAAAGTTGTATACTTTATATTTCCTTAAAAAATCTGGGCATCCATGTAGCTATTACAAATTAATAATAAATACCCGAAAAAAAAAATAATAAATACCCGACATTTGCCAGCATTTCTCATGTTCTCCTCAATATGCATGCCATAGTGACTGTTGGAGAAAAGGGGAAATCCTCTCTGTAGAAAAACATGATTCAAGCATGACATACAAAGATAGGTTATGAAGAATAAATGGGGAGTGAAAATAAATAAAAATAAAATAAAGATAAGTATTTAAATATATTTTATAAATATAAAATAAATCAATTCAAAATAAAGGGGTTTGTCATGTCAAGAACTTGGTGAAAGTGAAGAAATTCTATGCCATTGATCTCTGACTGGCATTGGATTTCTGTCAAAGGGTTAAATGTGCATCAATGGAGGCATAAGTGGGCTGCAGAAAGAAAGGAAGGTTTCATGTGCACCAGATCATGGGGGGAGCCTTACCGCCATCTCCAAATGGTGGTTAATGAATTCCAGTGTATTATGGGGAGGTCACCTCACACCCATCGGGATTCATACAGGCAGAGGGCTCACCAGCTGGCTTTGCACTTCATTAGCTGCTATCCAGCAGACAGTTCGCCAAAATACAGCAAACTTCTTCCACATCAAGTTTTTTCAGCTCTTTGCTTCTACTGATTCATATGGTAATAATTCCTAGAAACTGAGCAAATCTGCAAAATATCTCCAGTAACTTTGAAGTGCAGGGAAGAAAACAATAGGTCATAAGAATGAGCTGGTATTTTTAGGTTTTCTTTAATTTTGGAGACCAAGGACCTTAAAAGGGAAGAGGAGATCAGTAAGACAGAAGTGAAAACTTGCTTACATGGATGGTGTCAGAAAACAGGATTTGGCTTTCTAGATTATGGGTCTCTTTTTTTTTAAACAATGGAAATTTAATGGGAGACAGAATGGTTCCCCTGAAGACCAAGGAAAAAAGCATTCTTCCTCCTCTCATTCACTCCTACAGAGGCTAATTATCTGATTAGGAATATGCTTTTCTCAATGTGAGGGAGAAGAAGATAAATGCTTTTGTAACCCTTGCTTTCTGAGGCCACACTAGCCTGTGGGAAGATGAATAGAGGTGTGGTTAACATTTTTATTGCCATAAATATACTTTTTGGTTCTGACCCTGAAACAAAGTATGTTGATATTCTAGCATCCACAGCATCACCCTCCATAGCGCTATCCTTTGCCAAGTAGATGGTACCTTTTTTCTTTTGGTGAGCATGTGTTGAAGGGGGTGGGTGGAGGTGGGCTGGGGTGAGGGTGTATGTATATTAGGCATGGGTATGTGATAGGGGCAGACAGCAGAACTCAGTACAATTCCCAGGGCATACTCTGTAAAGATCTGGTGAGGTTGAGTAGAATCCTGGGAAGCAGAACAGCATTGTGTGGAAAAGCTGTGTTTCAGGAGTCACATGAGATGGGGTCAAATTCTTTCGCTTCCTAACAGCATGATCTGGCAAATCACCACACATCTCTACACCTCCAATTCTTCATCTGCAAAATGAGGTAAGTAGTACCTTGCTTTAAAAAATACTGATTTCATACCAAAAATAAGAGGAGTTCAAATTCTTCATTAATACATAGAAATTTCTTCATAGTTTGACCTCAAATTAAGCACTCCTGGCTCTCACAATTTTCTTTCTCTCTTTCTTTTTAACATTTATTTAATTTTGAGAGAGGAAGCGGGAGAACTCATGAGTGGGTGAGGGGCAGAGAGAGAGGGAGTCAGAGGATCCAAAGCAGGCTCTGCGCTGACAGCAGAGAGCCCATGCAGGGCTCGAACTCAGGAACTGTGGGATCATGACCTGACCCAAAGTTAGACGCTTAACCAACTGAGCCACCCAGGTGCCCCTCTTACAATTTCCTAGTACACCTTATTTCTCCAATCCCACCAAGAATCTCACCTTTTCATAGTAAGAAAGATCACTTAATAACTGGAATCTTGCTGAACAAGGTCTCTTTATCTGGCATGCCTGTCCTCTTTTCTGCCTGCTAAACTCATTCTCACCCTTAGGATGCCTCTCAAACATCTCTTGCCCTTCTTAGACTTCTCTGCTTCATGAGAAGAAGTTAGAGCTTCTCCTCTGATTGCACAATGAGCTCTGAGTTTCTAGGTCTCTAGCAGATAATGCTCTGTTTCATACCATTCATGATTTAACTTATAAGCATCTTGAGGGCAAAATATAGGTGTGATTTATCTTCGTATATCATTTATAGCCCAGGAATGGTACAAAATGGCTTATCAATTAATGTTGAGTAAGTATAGCTCTTCCTTATATGTTTTGTTTTTGTTTTTGTTTTTTAAAAACTGAACTTGACAAATAGTCTTATATAAACTATATTGTTGCAATAGCTCAAACTGATAACTGAGTGAGCTGTGTGCATCTTCTTATTATTTCACTAATGCTCAATTCTATACTGTGAAGCTGGTTGATTCTAACTTAGCTCATAAGAGAAGAATTATAAATGGCCAGTAAATATATTTTAAAAGTGTTCAACTGAACTAATAAAGAAGTTAAAATACAAAAACAAAACCTCCAAAATTAATGAAATAAGCAAAAAAATTATAAAAGATATACCATTCTCCTTCGGGTGCTATGAAGCATGAACTTTAATAAAGTGCAGATGGCAGTATTGGTCTAATATTTTCACAAAACAATATGGTAATATGTATTGGGAGTCTTAAAAATATTATATTTTCTTAGTCAATTTCTAAGAATATCTCACATGGAAATACACAGAAATGCAGGAAAAGCTTTGTGCACATAAATACTCAGCATGACATAATTCATAATAACAAAAATTGGAAACAATCAAAACATTCAACAACATGGGAAGAATTAAATAAATTATAGTATATCCATGAAAGAAATATTATATAGCCACTGAAAATTACGGGTACCAAGAGTCATCAATACTATTGAGAAATATTAAAGATTAAAAGTATGTCATCAATTTCAGCACAAAGATGACAGTAGATAAACAGCCCATAATGTCAATAGCACTTTTTTGGGGCATCTTTTATTTTCCTCTTTGCTACTTTTTTCCTGTCTACCATCAGTTTTCTGTAATGAACAAATGTTTTATTAAAAATTTATTCATATAATTTTTAAAGTTTATTTATTTTGAGAGAGAGAGAGAACACAAGCAAGGGAGGGACAAAGAGAGGGAGAGAGAAAATCCCAAGCAGGCTCTGCACTGTCAGCATGGAGTCGATGTGAGTGGGGCTTGAACTCAGGAACCCTGAGATCATGACCTGAGCCAAAATCAAGAGTCCGATGCTTAAATGACTGAGTCACCCAGATGCCTCTTAAAAATATGTTTTGATGGGGGCACCTGGGTGGCTCAGTAGGTTGAGCATCGGACTTCGGCTCAGGTCATGATCTCACGTTCGTGGGTTTGGGCCCCGCCTCAGGCTCTGTGCTGACAGCTAGCTCAGAGCCTGGAGCCTGTCTTCGGATTCTGTGTCTCCCTCTCTCTCTGACCCTCCCCTGCTCGAGCTGTCTTTCTCTGTCTCTCAAAATAAATAAATAAATAGCACAAAAAATATGTTTTGATGAAGATTTAAAAGATTCTTTTAAGTGGCCTGCTTTTTTTCCTCCAAATTTTTATTTAAATTTCAGTTAAATATTTTTGTTAACACTTAACCTTTAGCACTTAACCTTGTTAGTTTTTTAAATCAAATTATAGATGTTTTTGTCCTGGAATCTCTTCATTTCATCTGCAGCTGGAGTTGGAATCCCATTGATCTTCTAGCTACCATTCATTTTCTTCACAGCTCACAAAAGAAGCATGTGACATTCAGTGAATGCTGTGAATCCTGTCAGGAGATGAATCTCATTTTTGCCAAAATTAAATCATGTTTTTTCCACTAACATGATAATACAAGTTGAAGACACATCCATCTGAAACCGGAACACCTCTCCACTTAAGGCTTCACTGCGGCTTACTCAGCCGAACTCTAGGTTACTACTCTATCTTGTTCACCCATTGGGAGGCGCAGGGTTTGTTTGTTTTTTTTTAATGTTGGGAGATAGCCATTCCAACTACTGTTGAATGTCTCTGTTTTGAGAAGGTATAACAAGAAAATAAAAGAGACTATATATAAAAAAGTAATAAATTCCAGTTAGTTAACATACAATATAATATTAGCCTCAGGTGTAGAATTTAGTGATTCATCACTTACGTACCACACCCAGTGCTCCTCACGACTGAAGTGGCCTGCTTTTCTCGAAAATATAGTGTTCTCAATTCACGAACTCAGCTGAACAAAAATGTAATTAGACTTTTTAAAATACACGGTCTGTCCTGATCTGTCATTATAGCCAACAGCAAAGTTCTGAACCCAGGGTTAGTCTAGGTAAAGCGAATACAATTCTGTACCTATCTGATTGTCTGTTTCTTTTAAAAGTAACATATGAAGTAAGATCACTGGTCAAAGTAAAGATTGCTTTGCTTTCAGAAGAGAGATCAGAAGAGAGAATGGTGTGTGTGTGTGTGTGTGTGTGTGTGTGTGTGTGTCTTGGGCAAAGTTGAACAGAAAGCAGATAGTAAATTACCTTTTTGGAGAGTAGACAAGCACACATTAAAAATGGGCTCATTTGAGATTGTCACTTTGATCCTGAGGAGAAGTGAGTGGTTGATTGCACATTTGCTGTGGCATCTTGAGCTTCTTGAGTGCAGCCAGGGAGCAGGTGGATAGTGGGGCTTGTGGGTGGGTAACAGGACTGGCATAGAGTTTCAGCCTTCCAAGTCCAGTTAAATGAGGAAGGGAGGAGTTAGGGGGTAAGTTTAGAATCATGGTCTATGGAATTTATGCTGAGCAAGAAGGGACACAAGCACAAAGGGAAGAGTGATAGTAGGAAATGGTCAGCTCAACACTTTGGTAGATTGTGATTTCTGGACTAGCACTAGGGGTAGGTGAGCTGGAAGGAAGAGGTGTTAGGGAGAGCGTGTTTAAAAGATTCCAGAATAGTTGCTGAGGTAGAGAAAGTAACAGATCTTTAGAAGCAAAGAGCCCAAGGATTTGAGAGACCAGGATGCTAAATCAGTTGTCTACATGGATGCTGAAGTTGTTAAGTATGAGGACAGGAGTAGTGGTGGGGAGGTGACGAAAGCTCAGTTGATAAAGTCATCACCCCCTGAAATAGGGGGAGTAGAGTGGGTTCTACAGATGACAACAACAAAGAAGAGCAAGAGGTCACGTGTGACGGTGTGAATTTCAGAAGATGTGTTGAAACGACTGGATGGTCTGGACACCAGCATCATAAGGGTATCAAATGTTTGGTCAGTGCCTATACTTTTTGACTTTCCTTTGGAAGTTGTAGCATACTGTGGGAAGGACTACAAATGCAGAGTTAAAAAAAAGAAACAAATACTCTCTTTACTTTCTGAAGAACATTCAATGTTAATTATGCTACAATATGCATAAAGTACCCCCACCGGCAATGGCAAACATTTGGAAAACAAGGAAATAAAGATACTCCAGGGCTGGTAGGGATGATAAGTGAAAAATATACTAATAAGTCAAGTGTATCTTTGACAGTTGGGGAAGGAGTTTCACTCCAGGCAGATCAAACAGAGGTTTTGCCTGGAGACCGTAAAGAAGAAAGTCCCAAGCTACAAAGAGAAACGAAGTTGTAATTGGACTCACTTAGCAAAAATAAAATTTAGATAAATAAAAGTTCTCTGTGACATTAGTGTAGGTCATTTCTTATAACACAGCTGAACAATATCCCTAAGGCCATTTGGTTTTATTTTTCTCCTCATTTTTCTATTCATAATGAAGATGAATTCAGTTTGATTTGGATTATGTAAATTAGAATTTACAGCAAACATAAGAGATACAAGTGTGAGATGAAGCTACATTTTATAATGTGTTTTGAACAGATTTTGCCACTAATTATCTAGAAATGGAAGAAATTAAACAAAGTAATGTAGAATTTGTTAAATCCAAGAATAAATGTATAATGTATGACCCAGGAGTATTTGTATAATATGTAATCTCTCTTTTTTCACCTGTAAAAATAGTAATGTATTTTCTATTACATATTTAAATTTTATCTATCTATAAAGCCAAACTAAGCTCCACCTCCTCCATAAAACCTCCTAGATCTTCCCCCAGTCTCGTGGCCTTTTCCTCTTCTGAAATACTACAGCATTTCATTTAACAAGACATCATTGAGCATCACCTGTATATCAAGTACTATACCAGGCATGAGACAGAGAGAAAGAGTAAGAGAAAAATAGTGAGAGAAAAGGGAGAGAAACAGTGACAACAATAAAAATGACTAGTTCTTATTTGCCAGGCATTGTTGTAAGTGTTGTATGTACTAATTCCTCTCTAGCTATGGAAGTCCTCAGTGGCATCTTCTTCCAATAGAAGAAGACTGTTTCATTTACACTGACAATCTGTTGTTCATTAATTATCTTGGTGAGATCTTCCGGAGAACTTGCTGCCCCTTCTACTTTGGCACTTGCTGCTTCACCTTGTACTTGTATGTTACGGAGACGGCTTCTTTCCTTAAACCTCATGAACCCACTTGTGCCAGCTTCACACTTTTCTTCTGCAGCTTCCTTACCTCTCTCAGCCTTCACAAAATTGAAGAGAGTTAAGGCCTTGCTCTGGATTAGGCTTTGGCTTAAGGGAACGTTGTAGTTGGTTTGAGCTTTTGCCCAGGCCTCTCAAACTTTCTGTGTATCACCAATAAGGCTGTTTCACTTTCTTATTATTGATGTGTTCACTAGAGTAGCACTTTTAATTTCCCTGAAGAACTTTTCTTTTGCAGTCACAGCTTGGCTGTTTGGCAAAAGAGGCCTAGCTTTCGGCCTATCTTGACTTTTGACATGCTTTCCTCACTAAGATGCCTCATTTCTAGTTTTTGATTTAAAGTGAACCATATGGGATTCTTCCTTTCACTTGAACACTTAGAGGCCACTGTAGGCCACTTGTTAATTGGCCTTATTTCAATATTATTGTGTCTTTGGGAACCGGGAGGCCTGAGGAGAGGGAGAGAGATGGGGAATGGCTGGTGGTTATAGCAATCAGAACACACACAACACATATCAGTTAAGTTTGCCATCTTACATGGATGTAGTTTGTAGCACCCCAAAACAATCACAATAGTAACATCAAAGATCACTGATCACAGATCATCATCACAAACCCAATATAGTGAAAAGGTTGAAATATTGTGACAATTAACAAAACATAACACAGAGACGAGAAGTGAGCATATGTTGCCGGAAAATGGTGCTGATAGACTTGCTCAGTGCACGGTTGACACAAACCTTCAATTTGCAAGAAAACAACAAAAACAACAACAACGTCTGCTCTGTTTTTGTTTTTTTTTTTTTAAAGGTACAGAAAAGCAAAGCACAGTAAAATGAGGTATACATCTGTAATTTATTCTCAATATTGCAACAGATATAATGGAAAGCATATTTTCACTCCACCCTCTGGATCTTTCTGAAGTGAGTTATCTTGGGAGTTGTACAAAATATGAGGTTTTTTTCAGATACAATAAAATATCTTCAGAATGCTACAAGTAAGAAAATTCAGACATTAATGGCAGAAGTCTCATTCAGCATGAACCAGAGTTTATCTTCCATGAACATATTTATAGAGTCCACTCAAGATATTCACAAAGCCCACTATGTCTCTGTTTCATATAAATATGAAAAATGCTCTGTAGATTCACAGGTTTGACAAACTGAAAGTTTCCATCTGCTAATAGAGCTGTTAGTCATTCAACGAAAATACTGGACACACAAGGTAAAAATTTACTGACTCCAAATATTTGCTATAAAATCTAAAATAAAACTGTGTATCACATTTTATGACAAACTTTTTTTAATCTCCCTCCTTTGATACAAGTGAAAATAAAAATTACTCTTATTAATTCAACACTAAGTGTATTAAATTATTATTTCCTTAGATCATCCATGACACTAAAAATTCTTTCATTGCCAGTATTTGATAGGAAATAAAGCAAAAGAAACCAATACTGGCAAATAGAAATCACCAGTATCGATCAAGGGTGGCGTTGGGAGCCTTTCCAAGTATCAGGTGGCGTTTTTTACTGGGAAAAGTGAAATAACATCTAAGCTACAAAATTCTTCATAATTTGGAAGGAGTCCATATTTGAATTAATTTATACAATACATGACTTTCTTTAATTGAAACTCAAAGGAGTTGGAATGAATTTTGTGTTTACAATGCAGTGAAAATAATTCCAAATAGGAATTTTCTAAAGTGAGATAACTTCCTTAAATACTTGAGAATTTTGATGCCCTGATTTAGGACTTCAAGGCTAATTTTTAAATAATTCTTCTACATGTCAATGTAATATTTTTACAGGAAGATACTTTTTTTCTGAAGAAATTTTGGAATTAAATGTCTCCTCCCAACTTTTTTCTATACCATGGTCACATATTCCTTAATCCAAACAGGCATGGTCATTTATAAGCAGGATAAACATTAGGCAGAGGAAATAAACTGTCAAACAATGCACTTAAGGTGGAATTTATTCAGCACTTCTGTAGAGTTTTGTTCTAGAACATTCTTCTGGACAGAAGGTAAGAATATATGTGTAGCCGATTTAATAAAGTGCCTCTGCCAAGTGGGTCTAAATATGAAACACTTTTCTCTAAACGTTACTTCCAGATATGCTCTTCTGAGTCATCTGTTGTGATCCCTTACCTGTACCTTTAGCAGATTCTAGATCTTTCTGGTCCCTTTCAGTTATAATCTACTCTAGTTCAATATTTCAAGCTTAAACTGAATTTGAGTTTCATCTTGATGGTCTTTTCCTCCACTCTCAATGTGGTAAATTATTAGAGCTATTTAAGAATCTTCTAGTCCTTTAAATGAGAAAATGGCAGGAAAACGCTCTCCCCAGCCTTTCAAGTTACAGTGGCCATATGACTTGTGTTTGGCTAATAAAATTTAAGCAAAAATGACATATATCACATCTGGGCAGAGGTGTATCATTTTCTGCATACCCTTCCTTCCTGATGCTGGTGGAGGAAGTCTATGTCCAGGTGAAGCATCCCTCAGCTCAGCCCTCTGCCACTGTGCGTTGGAAATGTAGCATGAGTGAGAAGTAACCTGTTATGTTAGGCCTTTGAGACATGGGACTTTTCCAAAAGAGTGAGGGAAACCGAGCCTATCCTGGCTCCTACATCCCAGGACAGGCTTGAGCCATGAACCTGTCTGCTTGGAATTGAAGGAGGTAGTGGGGGTGCATGATCTGTCTCTGTAAATGATTTCTCTCAACTAGGCCTAGCTCCTTCTGACCTGGAGGGAGGCAGGAGAGAAACATGGAGAAGGCAACAGATATCGTATATCACTGGTTGCATGCACATGTGGGGAGTGTTGCTTGCCTTACCCAGGTTATATCTACTCTTGGCTATCCTCTACTGATATGGTGGTCTCTATAGACAGAGCACATAGTGTGAGTATCTCTCTCTGCTCCCTCAGTTACTGATGATCCCTTTAGACAGAGACATTCAATTGCCCTGCCCAGCAGGGCATTCCTCTCCTGGCCTGGTGTGGTCATCCTGGCCGCTCCATACTTCCTGCAGCCTGTCCTCTATTCCAGGCTTTTTCATGGGGCCAAAGGATGTGACAAATTGGAGTGAGAGTGTCCCTTCCTGTCCCTTTCTTTCTAGGCACATTATGCTGTAACCCTTTTTTGCCTACTAATATGGGCTTCACCATCAAGCCTATGTCTTTAGGAATAGCCATGTGAGAAGCAAACATAAGTTTCTATGTTTCTTACATTTCTTTTCCAGATGATACACCACGCTTTCCCAAGGCATTCTTCACCCCACCGAGCCAGCACCCAGCTGGAGAACAAGAGTCAAGCTTCTTTTCTTGCTGGCACTGTTCATAGATGCACATAGGTCTCTTGGACTCTCCTCCTTCACTTGATTTTCGAGGGGGTGGGGAATAAATCCCATGTGAACATCAGAGTCCCCATAAGGCTAGTGATGTCCACTTTCCTCCCCCCTCCCAAGACCTCTTCTCAGAGGAGACTTGAGGGATGGTGCTGGAAGTAGGTAGTTGTCATAGGACCTGCAGTGGGAATGTCTGGCTTTTACCGCTATGGGCTCTCTTTAATGTGACACACCTTCACCTTTGTCCGATTCTATGGTTTAATAGCGACAGGTAGGTCCCACTAAGCACCATGTCACATTTATTTTTGGAACTAAGTTGACTGCCTGGATGTGCTAGGGGACAGAAAACAGGCTATTGATTTAATTATTCATGGCTTCTTTCATTTAAGTATTTACCGACATTGACTATGTCTCGGGCACTTTTCCAGGCACTGGGATATAAAGATATAAGGCACTCCAGCTTAATAATTTACTAGAGGAGTAATAATCAAACAGGGTATTATTACAATATGGATCATACGGAACTCTCCAGGGGAGTGAGGGGAGAGGCCCCTAACCTAACCTTGAGGCTGGGGAAGGACAAAGGACGAGTAGGAACAGCACAGGTAAAGAGGGGGTGGAGAAGTGTGTTACCACAATGGAAGAAACATGAGTCAGGGCCCAGGTGCTCCCTATAGGGCTCTGTCTGGTAGGGCTTGGAGGGTGAGTAAGAATGGTTGATTCTACCTGGGAGCTGAGCAGGGTTGAGTCTTGAGGGCCCCTGCATGTTCCTTAAGGAATTTGAACTTTATGGGGAGGACAAAGAGAATTCCATAAAGAATTTAAGGAAGGTAAAAACACAATCACATTTATGCTTTAGAAGGTGGCCAAGTGGCAGTGAGGGGTTAAATTCTGAAGGGTCTAGGCTGCAGGCAGGTAAGCCAGTTGCAATGATCCTAGAAACAGAGGATGGTGTTTCTGGAGTAAACAGCATTTCCGTGTCCGTGAGGCCTGTGACCTGGTAACCAAGTGACAAATGAATGTAGGAGACACAGTGAGAGTGTAACATGAGAATGAGGATGTTCGTGTATGTCTTTTCTATACAATTTGGAAATGGTGCCTGCATAAAACAGGTGTCTGATATCTTCTCTATCTGGTTCTCAGGCAGACATCTCAAAACTGCAAGACTGAGGAGTTTCACATCAGATATGTGGAAACCCGATTTCAAAGCTTTGGTTTTAGACTTATAAAAATACGTGAGGTCAGTCCTGGGAAACACATAGTGTAGGAGTAGTTTGAGAGTTTCGGCCTCACCACAGAGCTCTGAGGTTCGCTATCAATCCTGTTCAACCCCTACCCTAACCGGAAGGGAAGACTGCTCTCTGGAATGGCCCGCTTCTGAAGCCAGCTGAACATCTTTCCAGTGTGTGCCTCGGTTCTGGATCCCGTCCCTCAAGGCCACTAGGTGACACTATGTAACATGGTCATTGCATTCAGCTCTTTTCACAGGCTGCAGAATGAACTCAGCGTTGTATTTTTTCACCCCCCACCCCCAAAGTGGTAGAGAAGCCACTTGCTTTTCAGCCATTTTCCCCAATTCAATTATTTCCCACTTGGTGGAATAGCTAGGTTTTTCTTTAAAAAAAAAAAAAGGCTCTAAAACAGTTTGCTATTTAAAGGATGAAATCTGGCAGTAAATTCTTAGAATACAGCTACCTCCAAATTAATTCGTTCTATAAGAAAGGATGTTTGTTTATAAAGTTTCCTTAACTGGAGGGACACCAGCAGTAATAATGCCCATCCCACCTCCATCAAAAAAAGAACAAACATAAGTATCAAATCATCTTTGCTATTAACATTGCCTAGAAGCTTTGGGCTTTTGGTTTGCTGCTTTTGGGTATGTTTTTCTCCTGATCCTATAAGCTTTAGTCTTCTGAGAACAGGGGATTTAGTATTCTTTTCCTCACTACTGTATCAACACACTATGCCCTTGAGTTTTTCCTCACGTTTTCTCATTTTTCTAACTTCTCCTGCTTTATTGAGTAGTTCTGTATTTACCCATTGCATTATTTATTCATGTATGCATATGCTAAAGATTTGTGGTTGCATTGTTATTCTTATGGAAAAGCTATTACGTAGCTGGAAACAGTCATTCCCCTGCATTCTCTCCTGAGGGACACATAATTGATTACATCTTTTAAGGTTTGCTTTTCAGATCATCTTGCCTTTTGGGATAATTGATGAAACAAAAATACATTTGTCTCTCTTTTTTAATTTGCCTCTGTATGTACACATTTTCCTCTTTAATGACGTCAGCAACTTGAACTTTTTATTTTCATCATTGAAACTTAGATTATGTCTTCACTATAAATGCACATCCTTCCCTTGATTTAACATCAGATCGACTTCTTAGGCTATGTTAGCCTCCAATTTCTCCTTTTGAAAAGATTATATCCCATACTGAACTATCACAGGTTTCCGATTTATAGAACAATAGAACTAGAAAATTATCTTCCCTGCCTTGTCTTATTCTGGCTATTAAAAAAAAAAAAGCATATGAATCCCTGCCCTAGACACACTATATAGTTATTGAGTGAATTCTTCCCTCTAAAGGATTCAAGATAAGATTTAATGGATATCTACAGTGTGGCCAAAGATTTACACACATCATCTCATTTAATCTTATCTATAACCTTGGTTGCTACCTGGGTAGCTCAGTCAGTTCAGCATCTGATTTTGGCTCAGGTCATGATCTCACAGTTTGTGAGTTTGAGCCCTGCATTGGGCCTACCACTGTTAGTGCAGAGGCTGCTTTGGATCCTCTGTTTCCCCTTTCTCTGCCCCTCCCCTACTTGCACTCTCTCAAAAATATACATTATCTATAACCCCATGGAATAATATAGTCTCTACTTGACAAACATGCAAATAGACTTAGAGACATTTAAGGCAATTTTTCTAAGGATTCTTACTTAATTAGGGATGCTGGAATTTTTCTCGTTGTATTATGCTGGCTCCAACCCTTAAACCATCTGAAGCCAAGCCCCCTCCTCTTTTTTATTTTTTTTACATTTATTTATTTTTGAGAGACAGAGAGAAAGAGCACAAGCAAGGGAGGGGGAGAGAGAGAAGAAGGCTCTGAAGGATAAGGAGAATCCAAAGCAGGCTCCAGGCTCTGAGAAAACTGTCAGCACAGAGTCCGACGTGGGGCTCAAATCCACAAACTGTGACATCATGACCTGAGCCGAAGTCAGACACTCAACTAACTGAGCCACCCAGGTGCCCCTAAGCTCCCTCCTTTTAATTATCACTTGTCTATATTTCAATGTCCAAGGTTGTAGTCAGTAGGCATACATGATTATTCAGCATTTGAAATATGGCTAGTCCAAATTCAAGATGTGCTCTATGTATAACACACACACATAGATTTCAAAGACAACAGGAAAAATAAAATAACTTGATAATTTTAAAATATTTATTACATGTAAATATGTAACTATTTAAATATATAAGTAAATAAGTATAATTTATTATATATAATATATAACTTATAAAATATATAATATATAATACACACAATATATAACATAAATATATAAGTAAATAAGTAAATAATATATATTATTAAAATTAACTTCACCTCTTTTTACATTTTTTTAATGTGACTTCTGGAAAATTTTAAATTTCATTTAAAGCTCATATTTAGATTGGATAGTGTTGATCAAGACCATTTGTCCCTGGCTCTGTAATCACAGGAATTCACATTTTTATCTTCTTTCAGTTAAAGACAGTCAAGACATGTGAAAGACATAAAGACAATGAAATCACCATAAGAAAGAAAGATAAGATGAATATATATCACAAATCTGTCAACCCTAAGTCAAGATAGAGCAGGATAGAAGCTTTGAAATGTTCTCAAAGGTCAACCTGCTCCAGAGCATCTCCCCAGACAATCTTCCTGGATTTCCTGCCATTAGACTCATTCCTCGGGAAGATTTCCAAGAGTTTTCATTAAAGTGAAAAGGTATCTGCAATGAGTCATAGCAAAACAGAATAGATCAGTTTGTCAAATGATCTCTGGAAAGGCTATCGGGTGTATGGTTTTGATCAGGGAAGTTAATAAGAAAGATTGCAACCTCAGGCACTACTCGGGAATATAAAATGGAGACTTGGACATTTTCAGTAACCAAACAACATAGACCATTTGTTGGTGTCAGTTTAAAAGAAGATGCAAGCTCAATGATATGAAACCACATCTATGGTTATCTCTATGTTGAGAATTAGTGACTATTATCTCTGTGATGATTTACACAATCCAGAAATCCATAGCACTTTCTGCTCGTGCCGTGTAAACAGACTAAACATTTTCGATGCCTGAAATTGTTTAAATTAGATATTTTGAAGATTATCCAAATATTTTAATTTTCATCAGGGGGATTTGAAATGGTGATCTAATATAGCATTTAATGTGTGTTGCTTTTCAGGTGATACCAATCTATTATCATTCTCTAAGAAGGCATCATTGTCCCAAATATCTGAAAATGGGAGACAGAGGAAGGAAATGAAGAAATTTATAGCGGTATCTTTGTATTCAAAAGTTGGTTGAATTGTCATTTTTCCATTAGCAGGTAAGAAATGAAAGATAGTTCTTTATAACCTAATATTTTTAAAAACGGAAGAGAAAGACATGTAATATCCAATAGCCAAGACATTTATCATACATTAAGGAAAATCTAGAAGTTTCATAAGGAGTTAGGAGTTAAAGAATCACAAAAAATTCAGTCAATATTCAAGCCTCCAGAAACACTCTGTAAGGGGAGAGCAAGCATGCTACAGAATATTCTAATGGCGGCTGTCACAGAGAAGTTTCCTCCTGACACATGTATGGCACACCTACAGAAGGGCAACATAGCCCTGAAAACCCCCCTGTTTAAGCCACATGTTAAAGCACATGTGACATCCACACTAAAAATTAATCATTAAAAAATGCTTAGAGAAAGTTTAATATCTATCTAAGAAACTCCAATCACTAATGTGATTTTTGGTTATCCATTACTTTTGCAACTCATTTAAATATCAGGGAGAAATTTTTTAATTACATTTTTATTTTCAAACAGTTTTAGATTTACAGAATTACTGTAAAAATTAGGCACAGAGGGGCGCCTGGGTGGCTCAGTTGGTTAAGCATCCAACTTCAGCTCAGGTCACTATCTGACGGTTGGTGAGTTCAAGCCCTGCTTTGCTTCTCTCTCTCTCTCTCTCTCTCTCTCTCTGTCCTCCCTGTCTTTCTACCCATTGCTCACTCGTGCGGGCTCTCTCTCTCTCAATAAATAAATAAATAAATAAATAAATAAAAGCTCTTTCTCAAAAACAAACAAACAAACAAAAAAAACATTATACAGAGAGTTCCCATATATCCCAGACCCAGTTTCCTTTATTATTAACATCTTACATTCGTGTGGTATATCTGTTACAGTTAATGAAGCAATATTAATACACTGTTACTAACTAGAGTTTAGAAAAAAACGGAGTTTTTTCCTAATGTCATTTGTTGTCGGATCCCATCCAGGGTATCACATTATAAGTCTCCCGGGACACCTTGCAGCTGCCGAGATGAACACCCGGCCCTGAGGCTGTGCAATGGAACGGTAGGTTTGGGTTGCTACAGCATGGACCTTGGCGGGTTGCGTTGAGGCCCTGGGGTTCCCCACTGGAGGGCCGTGTGGCTGCCCTGGGGCCTCCTGCCTCCTAGAAGGCTATGGATTTGTTGCCGGACCATGCTCAGTTTGCATCCCCGGTCCAGCGTTGGGCACGTGGGCACTGCCAGAGTCTGGTCCGCTGCACCCGGCCGGGACTGTGGGGTGAGGCGCCCTGTGGGCAGCGAGGGACAAGCCTTTGGGAAGGATTAGGGTTTGCTTGCTAGGTGGCCTAGGCCAAAGTCCTTGGGGAAGAGTGTGAGGCCAGAGACCTCCAGCACTCAAGGCACCCAGATGCACATCGTCCCAGGTTTCCCCTGCAGCCCCATTCAACCACAAGGTCCTGTGAGATCAGGCTTCCTCCCGGAGGAGTGGCTGCAGCTGCGGCACCTTGGGCCTGATCTCCGGTCCTCTGAGCTCTATTCTCTCCCTGCCCCTCCTAATTGACACCCCCCTGCCCCACACACACCGGAAGCCGCAGAGTGCAACCTGGCAACCGGCCGGCTCCAGCTGTGCCGGCTTTGCCTTCCTGGGAAACTCTGCGCTACACCCACCCGGACCAGGCTGGCCTCTTCCAGAAAGCAGTCCGTCATCCTCCCGGGGAAAGAAAGAGAAATGCTTGCACGGTTTCCAGCAGAAAGCCACGGTAGTTCCCGTCACCGCTTCTCTACAGGTAAGGCGGGTTCCAACCCGACCCCCTCCAGCTTCTGGGCTCTTGCAAGATTGTCTCATTGACTTTGCTTTTCTGCAGTTTGAATGTAATATATCTAAGTGTAGGGTGTTTTGGTGTGTGTGTGTGTGTGTGTGTGTGTGTGTGTGTGTGTTTGTGCGCGCGCGATTACTCTGAGCTTCCTGGATCTGTAGTTTACTGCTTGTCATAAATTTTGTAGTAGTAGTTCTCAACTCTTATTTCTTTAAGTATGTTTTTGCACTCATTTTGTCAGTTGAAGTACAGTTGACCGAACGATATCATATTCAGGTGTCCAACGTACTGATTAAGGAATTATATATATTATGAAATGCTTACTACGGTAAGTGTATCATTTGTCTCCATACAAAATTATTACAGTATTATTAACTATATTCCCGATGCCCTACTTTTCATCTGTGTGACTTATTTATTTTATAATTGGAATTTTGTGCCTTTTAACTCCCTTCACCTATTTCTCTCATGCCCGTATCCCCTCCCCTTTGGCCACCACCAGTTTATTCTATGTATTTTTCTGTTTTGTTTGTTTTATGGTCCATATATAATTGAAATCCTGTATTTGTCTTTCTCTACCTGACTTGACTTACCATAAAACCTTCAAAGTCCATCCATGTTGTTGCAAATGGCAAGATCTCATTCTTTTTTATGGCTAAATAATATTCCTGTGTGTGTGTGTGTGTGTGTGTGTGTGTGTGTGTGTACCACTTCTTTTTTACCCATTCATCTATTGACAGACACTTGGGTTGCTTCTATATCTTGGCTATTGTAATTAATGCTGCAATAAACATAGAGATGCCTGTATCTTCTCAAATTAGTGTTTTTGTTTTCTTTGGGTAAATACCCAGGAATGGATTTACTGGCTCATAGGATATTTCTATTTTTAACTTTTTGAGGAAACTCCATACTGTTTTCCATAGCGGCTGCACCAATTTACATTCCCACCAACAGTGCATGAGGGTTCCCTTCTTTCCACATGCTCGCTAATACCCTATTCCTTGTGATTTGTTATACATATATATAAGCTATTCTGACAGGTGTGAAGTGATATCTCATTGTGGCTGTAATTTGCGTTTCCCTGATGATTAATAATGTTAAGCATCATTTCATATGTTGGCCATCTGTGTGTCTTCTTTGAAAAATTGTTTAGGTCCCGTTTTTAAAAATCAGATTTTTTGGGGGGTTGAGTTGTATTAGTTCTTCATTTATTTTGGATATTAAGTTCTTCTTGAATAAATCATTTGAAAATATCTTTCCCATTCAATAGATTGCATTTTGTTTTGTTGATGGTTTCCTTCTTTGCAAACTCTTTTTTTTTTAACTTTATAGTTTATTGTCAGGTTGGTTTCCATATAGCACCGAGTGCTCTTCCCCACAAGTGACCTCCACCAAGACCATCACCCCCCTTTACCTTTTGCCCTTTCCCTTCCCCCCTCAGTTTGTTTTCAGTATTCAAGAGTCTCTCGTGTTTTGTCT
>CM053574.1:66537433-66585430 GCA_028646485.1 Cryptoprocta ferox
CACTGGATTGTTTGTTTTTCGGGTGTGGAGTTTGGTGAGTACTTTGTAGATTTTGGATACTAGCCCTTTATCCGATGTGTCATTTGCAACTATCTTTTCCCACTCTGTCGGTTGCCTATTAGTTTTTTCGATTGTTTCCTCATTGCAAACTCTTTTTTACCTTGGTGTAGTCTTAATAGTTGCTTTTTGCTTTCACTTTTCTTGCCTAAGGAGATGATCCAGAAAAATATTGCTAAGGCTGATGTCTAAGAGTTTACTACCATGTTTTCTTTGAGGAGTTTTATGGTTTCACGTTTTATCTTTAGGTTTTTAGTCCATTTTGAATTTTATTGTGTATGGTGTAAGAAAGTGGTCCGATTTCATTCTTTTGCATGTAGCTGTCCAGTTTTTCTAACACCATTTATTGAAGAGACCATCTTTTCCTATTCCTTTTTTCTTAATGTTTATTCATTTTTGATAGAGACAGAGAGTGAGTGGGAGAGGGGGCAGAGAGAAAGGGAGCTATCAGCACAGAGCCTGCTGCAGGGCTCTAACTCACTGACCACAAGATCATGACCTGGGCTTAACCAACTGGCTTAATCGACTGAGCCACACAGCTGTGCCTCATGGAGCCCATATCTTAATGGAGGTTTCCAGAAATTGTTTGTTGTCATTCAACAACCATTTCCTCCTCCTCTCACATACCACCATAACTAGTTCAGGTAATAGGAGGAAGTCTTCTGATCTCAGGGAAGGGCAGACCCTCAATCAGATTCAGGGGCTATATTATAATTAGCCTAACACAATCATTATAATCCCATTTCTCTTTGCTAGAAACTCAGTATCCCAGGGTACTCTGTAGCTAAGCAATACAAGCAGATGTTTTCCAGAAGTAATTCTGGGAGGATTTTCTTCCTAAATGAAAAAAGAGGGCCTTAGGAAATAGAAGCCTTTTGTCCATCCCTTCCTTCCCTTGTGGGGATTTTGGTGTGAGGATGTAATACCTGGAGCTACAGAAGTCATTTTGTGACTCTTGGGATAAGCAGGAGGGCACACAGTCAAAAATGGTGGGCAGCAGAGAAGAAGTCTGGAAAGAGCTCTGCACCACAAAATGAAGCTTGAATCCACATTCCTCCAATTAATGTCCTGTAGTCTCTATCAGTGCTTCTGATAACATGAGTGATGAATGGCCAATTTTTTCCTAATTCTTTGAGGATGAATAATTTTGGTCTTTACCCTGTTCAATGAGACAAATCCATTGATCTGTGCTTTAACGTTACCACACTGTCAACATGCAATCAAAGCATCTAAACGCTCTCGATTTGTGTGATTATTTTATTGTGGACTTGTAACAGCTGGCACTTGTCCACAAATCGTATTTTGAGTAGCACTTGTTAGTTAGCACTCATTTAAGGATCGCTTGTTATAGAAACCATGTGCCAGACATTTGGGCAATTAGGTTTTCTTGTTACCAAATGCTTTTCTAACTGATACACAGGAGACAAGTAATTAAATACATGAATAAGTGAGACAAATACATACACATGTATTTTGGTAGATCTCTAGAAATAATCTCACATCAGCTTGCAGCCCAAGCATAGTGGTCTGTCTGATAACATACTGCAAAATGCCTACTAGTTCTTTTCTCTCGTGCCACTCTGTTAGATTTCTACCAGGCACTGCCACTGCCACTCTGTTGTTGTACCCTGTTGCTACCTCTTCTGGATATCACTGCTGCTGTTGGGTATACTGGATCCCACTGTGTCTTCCCAACACCACTGGACTCCACCAGGCACAATGGGTTCTCACAGGTGCTGAGGAACCAGAGCCTGAGAAGTGGAGACAAATGCCTCTTTTTCTTTACTTCTTTCTGCTTTATTAAGGTCCTTCCAAACCAGTGTTGTGTGTATGATCTCATGCCTTGCAGGGTGCTATGGACTAAATGTGTCCTCCCATTAACCTGACTGTGAGAAAAAAAAATTGTGTTATTTATAGCACCAGTGTCTCATATACTGTTGTAGTAGCTCAAACTGATTAAGATAAAGGGGCTTCGGGGAAACAGTCTTTCATTTTTTTATACATAATCTTCTTACTACTTTCCGCCTCCATCACATGATTCAGAGAAGAGTCCAGACCAGTGGCGGGGGTTGATCTTATACTCTGAATCACCTTTGTCCCCAACACTGAAGTCTCGTCTCACTGGGCTTAGCCTCTTTTCTCAGGAGAACCCTCAGTCATTCTGACAGAAGCATTTTCAGAAGCCACTGTCACCTGTCCTGTGAGAGAAGCTCCCACACCTGAATCTTGGGAGTGAACATGACCTGGCCTCAAGCACATGTGCATGCATACACACGTGTGTACACACACACACACACACATACACACACCACACTTTCTATTCATCAACTACACAAAGCAATATGCCCCTCTTCAGACAACTTTGTGTCTTTTTCTTCCTCTGACTATTCCTGTGACTCATTTAAAACCGGATTTCATATGAATAATATCTTTGGGAAAGAGGTGATAGAGGGGTATTTATCTTGCAAGTTGAATTCTTTTAGCAAAAGTCCTGGGGAGGGGCTCCCCAGGAATTGTATTTATTACCAATCCTTGGCAATTGAGAAGTCTTACTGGATTTCCAGAATGCTAGTCTATCTGGAAAAATGCACCACTTCCAAGAGGATAAAGAAATATGAAGATTGGGGTAGGGAAAATTGTCAAAACTGTAAGTGTGCATCTAGTTAACTAGATTGTAGAAATACTTGATTAGGAAAAGTGGTAACACTGTGAAGGAGGAACACAAAAGAATTGTGTGCAAAGATGCTTACTTTCTCTGTTTGGAGTGAATGATACCAGTTTGTAACTCAAACACTGAGGGAGGGATCATTCCACGAAGTACTTTTCTGCATGTGCTTCTCAGCACAGTCCACAGCATGAGACTTGGAAATTTTATGCCTTCTCTGAACAAGTATTACTTAACTCCTGTACTGGGCAGAATGGTGTCCCCACCTTCCAAATTCATGTCCACCCAGGACCTCCAATTGTCATCTTATTTAGAAATAGAGATTTTTGCAGATGCAATCAAGTTAAGATGAGGCATCCTCATGAGAGGTGGGAAATTTGGGAACACAGGGGAGAAGGCCATGTGAAGACAGAAGCAGAGGATTGGGGTTGTGCATCCACAAGCCATGAAGGCTAAGGATTGCTGTCAACCACCAGAAGCCACAAGAGACATGGAAGAATCCTTCTCTACAGCCTTCAGAGAGAGCTAATACCTTGATTTTAAACTTCTGGCTTCCAGAACTGTGAGAAAATAAATTCCTGTTTTTATTAGCCACTCAGTTTGTGGCACTTAGGATTGCTCAGTGGCAGCCCTAGAACACTACTACAACCCCAAATATGTGCACTGTACTGTGCTTGAAGCACTAGAAATGCTACAAGCATAGTAGTTTTATATGACTCAGGCCATGTCTCTAGAATACCAACCGATACAGATGAAATGGAAGAAAAATCATCCAGCTATTTTTTTTTTGGAGGTTTACAAATCAGCAAAGATAGAAACCACTGCTCTAGAGGGGAAAGATCTTCTCGCTAGTTGACTGACATTTTCACTTTGCATCAGGATCCAGACGATATGGCTCAAAATATGCCCTGGGCCTCTCATGACACCCAACCCTATTCTCATTAGACCAAAGCTTCATGTTTTTCTGGCAGTTGGTTGACTAAAGAGTGTTTCTGAAACTTCTCTGAATGATAAAAATTACCTGGGCTGCCAGTGAATTTGAATTTTCAGGAAATCTGGATGTTTAGCATTGGTAAGTATCAATAGCAAAATGTTAATCAATGGATTTCAGTTGCCCAGATTCAAATAACCAAAGGCTATCCAGAGAACATAAAATAATTTGATGCATTTTGATCTAATTATCAAGTTCCTCTTGTGTCCAATAAACATCTACTGAGCGGGTACGTATGTCAAGCATGTGTAGACTAGGAAGCACAGAGATGTGGAGGAACACCTGGACTTGAATATTGATTCTGCCATATGCTTTGTAAGGTTTAGGGCAAGTTGTTTAATCTCATTGGATGCCTGCTTCTTTATATGTGCAATTGTGATGATGTGGAACATTATAGAAATGCAAGATACTATAATGAAGAAATAGGATATACAGAGAGTTGCAAGAGCAAGCCTTATGGCACTAAAGGAAAACCTGGAAATATCAGAGATGTGAAACTAGGAAGTTGATGTATTTTTTTCTCTGAATGAGGAATGTGCTTTGAGTAAGTCATTCCCTAAATGTCTTTGTTCTGAATTGGAAATGTTTGAGGAAGATTTTTTTCATGAGTAGCATTGTCTGTCAGTGAGACAAATGAAAGGCAAGTCCTCTGACCCAGCTGCAATGTACGCTCCTTAGGAGAAAATTGACTTTCATCATTACTAAAACAGAAATAGTATGAAGTTTTTAAAAAAAATGGAAACAATGAATTTTAAAATAACTTTCAGAAATAACATAGAAGAAATGAGCAAAAGGACACAGAAGAGAAATACCAGATCAGTCACTTGAAATCAAATGTCTATCCCTCTTCCAGACTGAGAAATTTTACAAAAAGCAAAAGGATCAGAATTTTCCATTCTTGTCATCAAATGATGAACAATTTGGGAAAAATCTGGATGACATAATTTAAATTATAACCATGATGCAGTAAAAATACTGTTTAAAAAATAACAATAATTGTACGTCTATTTCTTTCTCTTCCTGAGGGTAACGTTAGCTGGTGTGCAGAGCCTCATATTACAGGATATTGATGGGACTTGGTTCTAAGTCTGGTTCATGTGATCCTTGGCTTCCCCAACACAAGAAATCAAGTGACTGCACCTCTGCCCTCCCCCCATAATAGATGTTATCATCATTTTTCATTTATCTGGCATTTGAACTCTTATGTTTGAACATTTCCTACCTGTAAGTCTATATGGAAAGCAAATCTACTCTAGCCCTGTGGAGGCTGAAAATTCCAGCTGTGGAATTTCTTTTTTCTTAGCTTGAGCATGAGCATGTGAAGGGTACGGATTTACCTACCAATCAGAAGCATCAGCTATAGAGCTTAAATCAAGAGGTTGGTAGATGAAGAGGTGGGGGCAGCAGAGAATCCTTTTTGGGAAAAGGTAACAGCAGCAGTCACAACAACATTGGGTTTCAACAGTCCCTGGAGGCAATGATAACTATGGCATCTTATGTCCATTGCTGATAGTGACATTAGTGGCAGGAATGGTGTCCTCACTGAGCAGTGTTTTCTTGGGAGATGATGGGAGGGATAGGGAGTGTGATGTTGATTGCTCTTAACCTTTCGCATCTCTGCCCACTTTCCAAGCCTGCTTTTCTAGCTGGCTCAAAGCTATCCATTATCTTCTTTGCAATTTCATTTTATTTTTCTCCTCTCTGTTCTCATTTTCTTTTATTCTGGAATCAGCTGGAGACAGAAACTTGAAAAACACAGCAATGGTTGCAGGCAAATAGACTTTAAAGATAATCAGGCAATATAATATCATCTGACCTGGTTGCAGCTGAAAGCAGTGAAAATCCAGTCAGTATTTGGGGATGGGAATTTGATGATTACACACTCAGTGACCAAAATCTAATTAAAATATCACCAGTACTGGAATTAAAACAATAAAACTTAATATAAAAGAAGTACATAAATAGACTCCCCCCCACCAAAAAAAGTTACCAGTATTTATGTGGAATAAAGTACCAATTGAAGGCAATGGGCAAGTATTAGGGAAGGTATACTTGGGCCACTTGCTACAGAAGTTGCGGATTGACTTCCTAGATTGGTTGCTGCAAACTGTGAGTCAGAGTTCTATTCTGCCTCCCAATAGCCTAAGAAAGAGAATGGTAGACTTGTTTCTCAATGTTCATCTACCTTTAATTTAAAACCAGAGACTTCTTGTCACTGTGCTAAAAACAAAACAAAAACAACAACCAAAAGCCCTCTCAAGTCTTATAGCCATTGGACTGAAATCAATAAATAAAATCTATAGAGTTGGATTCAGATACAATATTATAAAGCCGTTGAATTCTCAGCCTTACCACACTTATGTAAGAGTGAAAGTGTTGACTGAGAGTGAAGACAGCCCTGGAACAAAGATTAAGGGAGGGGTCATGAGACTTGGATTACTTCAAAGTCAGCTGATCCTTCTTTATCAGCCAAGAATCCAGTTTCCCCCATCTATTAAAGCTGTATCTACCTTTTTGAAGAGTAATACCCTGAAAGGCAAAGTCACTGTATATCATGCTCTTACCTCCATGTCAATAAACTAGAGGTATATGTCAGCATAGCATAGAGAGTCTATTACAAAATCTAACCCAGGAGAAGATTAATTTTTTTCAGGTTTATATTTAAATTTCAGTTAGTTAACAAACAATGAAATATTAGTTTCAGGTTTAGAATTTAGTGATTCATCACTTATGTACAACTCCCAGTCCTCATCACAAAGTGCCCTCCAGGAGAAGACTTAGATACCTATACACAGGCTAACGTGTGAGGAATATGTTGTAAATGTATTTAGAGATAGATTTAGGATAACAGAATATAATTTTAGATTTGATTTAATTTGGTAACTCAAGAATGTTCGTTTGTCTTAGTGGCCCTTCAGTGATCTGGAGCTCTGGAACCAATGAGATGAGATGGCTTACAAACTGAAAAAGGGATTTGTACACTTCAAAAACCACCTGGTCTGGTGCCCAGAGACCCGACTTGAAGCACTGTGTTAGTCCTAGCATTTCACTGGATTCCCACACAGACCTAAGTCATTTCAAAAACCCCGAGTATGAGCAAAGAGAAGACCAGATATTATTGAGAACCCCATAATAACATTACAAACAGGTACAGTGACTCTCCTCACAGAATCCCAAACAGGAAGTTGTACTTCTTCATCAGTTCGCTCTTTTAGCCTCATTGAGAATTCTCTTTAACCAGTTAACTGAAGAGGAAGAAATTAATCTTAATTGTAGAAGAACTTATGTGATATCTGATCTCCAGAAGCTGGCTTCTGTAGAATTACAGACTCAGTTGGGATGATACCTAAACAAAGTAAAAAGCAAAAATCCTCACAGTGTATAATCATTAAAGTATTTTTCCTGGAAGGAGAGATTAGTTAAGGATCTATAATCAATCATTGATTATTGCTAATGGTCCTTTTGGGAGTTAGGAACACGGAAGAAGATTGGAGGCCTAGTGACAAGGATGCTTTGGGAAGAATTATGAAGATGGAGTTTTTGAAAAGGGCCAAAATGTAAGAATTTGTGTTCTCCCAAACCCCCAATTTTGGAGGATGCAAATCAAGGAGGCAAAATGTCTGGCTTTGTGAATGTTAATCAACTATATTCCCTAATCTTTCCAGTACTTTCTCAATGGGTTCCTGAATAAAGAGGACATGATTACAGGGATAAGGGCTTTACATGGGCTCAACAGCCTTATTTTCTTTGGTTTTAAGGATATTTCCATGAGGGAACACTATAGCTCCATTGAATTGGAAATTGAGGCTGTCATCTGATCATTTCAGGTTTTCCCTGCTGATTAACAAATGGACAACAAAAAAGAGATGAGGATTTTGGTGTTGGTTGAGGTGACTGATTATGATTGTCAAGAGGAAATAGGTTGATACTCTTAACGACATAGAGAGGAGTTTGAATGGAACCCCAGGTGATCTACTATGTTACCTCCTACTTGACCTAGTTGAGTAGGAAGAATTAATGAATTTTTTATAACAATCTGATCTAGGTTTACTCATGGCTCAGATTCCTTCCATAATGAGGTCATCATACATAATAAAGAATCCCAATTAGTTGGGGTCTTGGTTAAACACAATGGGGGAAATGGAATTGGTAAAATAGAGAAGTTATTAAAAAATATGACCTGTGACTAGTGCAGAAATGAAGATTATAGCATCTACATAATTCTTTTTCTTGTTGAAGCACATATATATTCATGTATTTGAATTATGTATCTTATTTCTATTCCCTTTCTCCTACTATTTTATAAACGATGTGCTGATGATTTTAACTCTATGGTTTAACCCGTAGGTTATAAAATATTGAAATGGTAACATGACAAAATTAGTAGGAAAATGGACATCATACAGAGTTCCAGGTTTTGGAGCTAAATTTAGTAACTATACTTTAGGTTGTCCTACTTTGGAGATGAGGATAAGCTCATTTTTAGTGGTAGGGAATATAGTTACATGATTGAAACAGAAACATTTCTTGCTTCCTTATTTTCCTTCAAAATAAATCTCTATATTACACTGAGCACTAAAGAGAGTACTACATGGATATTTAGCATCCACCTTTTATGATATTCAGCATCTATACTCCCTTCCCACATTTGGGAAATGCCCAGAATTTTCCTCTGCCCGGAAGAAGAGCCTGCTTCCCACTATAGAAGCTGAAGTGTCAGGTACTTTATGTCCCTGACTCTTGCTGCTAGGGAGAGGACATATGATCCAGGCACCACTAATCAGAAGCAAATTTCTAGACTGAAAATTGGGAGCTTGTGTTCCAATAAAGAGGAGCCATATGGAGTCCATTCCGGGGCATGTGTGAGGAGCAGGGCAGTGGGAGAAGTATAATGGCACCATCCAGGGTATAAGATGAAATGTGGCAGTGGCATCAGGGAGGGGACAGACTTGGGCAATGAGTGTTTGGTAACTGTGACAGGTGACTCGTCACCAGATTCACTTTGTAGGAGGATTTTGGCTATTTGTCTGGCCATAGTTTAACATCCCTTTCTCACACCCATTTTACAAATTGTGTTTTTCAGCATTTCTAGTGACTCTGATTCCTGTTCTGCCACAATGTAGTTTTTACGGAAGACCCCTGCCTGACACAACTATCTTGTTAGCACACACCGTTTCTCACTTCTCCATTCCCATCTTTTTCCACCTCATCATAAACTAACCCCCAACAGTCATGACCCAAACTCACATTTATCACACTGCCCCAATGACTGACTAACGCAGACGTCAATGCTGACGCAGTGCTGGGTGGATTCAGGATACATGCTCTGCTGGCACATGCGGTGGTGATGACAATAATGACAAAGCCTCATTGCTGACTGCTGAGATGGAAACGTTCTAATTAATAGATATATAATCTGATGCAACAAATCCATGTTTCTTTGAAGCAAGTTAATATTTTGGTAAAGTATATCTCTTCATAAGGATAATCAACATGGTTTGGGAACACCAAAGAAAGTCATTTTCAGGGTCCACAAAAATAATTTTATTATTTGTTGAGAAAAGCCATTGGAGGAGAAGTGGGTGAGTTGTGTGCTCTGAAGCAGCTACAGAATTGTGATCAATTAAATGATGATTAAGGAGTTGTGTTTACTGATGAAGGCTTGGCTTAGTTATATCTGTAATAGTTGTATTCCTGTTTTAACTAAACTATTAAAAAATAGATTTTACCATTGTGCCTGACTCAATTCTGTGAGAGAGGTGATAGAGGACAGAGCATCTACCATTCTGTGAAGTGCTACCATGGAATGAAAGAGTTAAGGCTTGAATGGCCTGGGTTCTGTTTCCATCGAGATTAGGACAAATCACTTAATCTCTCTAGAGCTTGTTTTCCTTATCTGTACTAGACTTTTTCTTTTTTTTAGCAATTTAACTTCTATACCTCAGATCTCTTCAAGTTTTAATCTCTTGGGTTGCTAATTCAATAAAATAAGTGCAATTAACTTTCCTTCACAGTGGTGTCATAAGGACTAAATTAGTTAACTTATGTCAAACACATCAGTTCAGACCCAGCACATGGATGGCTCTTAACAAGAGATAGATCTTGCTGTTATCATTATTGTATAGTTTCCAAAATTGATTTAACTCAAGGCATTTTGTGTCTTCAATGGATCATTTCATTTACATGATTTTCTTAAGTAAAAAGACCAAGAGTTATTGCTGCCATAGCAATTAGGAGCCCAGGTGATATTGACCCGAATTCAAGGTCTGCTTCTGGGCTTGGACCAGCACCAGACTCATAGTGAGAATGCAGCTGCTTCTAAATGTATGTTCTATTTCATACAACAAGGCTAAAATAATATGGAGAAAAATCCACAAAGCCACTAGATTTTTATGTTATATATTACCTTCCCTTTCTTCTCCTTTGGTATTTCTATACCTTTACTTAAAATGAAGAGTGCATTTAATTTGATCTCATTCTGTTGCTTATTAACACATTTAATAACCTTCGAGAGATTCACTTCCATGTATAAAAAAAAAAGTAACTCACCTAGAGTTACATCGTGGTAATTAGAATACACATCTGGCATCTAGATCTACTATGTCTTTTTTCCTTCAGTAATTCCTTGCATTTTAAAAAGTAACACTTGGGTGGGGGGAAAGACTGTTCTGAACAAGTTCATACAGTAAATATATTAATACATTCACATTTTTAAAAAAAGTCAAATAAGGAGCACCTGAGTGGCTCAGTAAGCTAAGCATATGACTCTTGATTTCAGCCCAGGGCATGATCTCATGGTTCATGAGTTCAAGCCCCACATCAAGCTCTGTGCTGATGGTACAGAGCCTGCTTGGGATTCTCTGTCTCCCTCTCTGCCCCTCCTTCTCTCTCAAAACTAAATGAATAGACATTTTTTTAAAAAGTCAAATAATAGGTAATCAGAAGTTAAAGAGTGAAATTATCTCCTCCTCCTGCCCCCATCATTCCCACTACCTTCTTTATAAATAATTGGTTGTAACAGTCTGGTGTGCATCACTTGAGATCACTTTCAATGTTGGCATACTAGATGTACATACACAAATGTAGAGGCTCCATTTTTGTGTTGGTTTGTGTACAGGAGATCATATGGTGTGTGTTTATATATAGTATAACTTACATTTTACTTATGTGTTTTGGAAATCTTTTTGAATAGCTGTACAGATCTACCTCATTCTTTTAAGCTAATAAATAATATTCCATAATTTGGCTATTTAATAATTCATGTAACAATTTTATTCACAGATATTTG
Source organism: Cryptoprocta ferox (assembly GCA_028646485.1). Lineage (NCBI taxonomy): Eukaryota > Metazoa > Chordata > Mammalia > Carnivora > Eupleridae > Cryptoprocta > Cryptoprocta ferox. The sequence continues at coordinate 66,548,435 of CM053574.1, forward strand.
TGTTGTTTCCAGTGTTTAAATTCTTCTGAAAATGTTTCCAGAGGTTATATTTGTACCTCCTTGGGAACATAAATATTTCTCTTAGATACCAGGAAATGAACATTCTCTGAAGAGTGTGCATTTTACAAAAGATGGTGGCTTTTGGGACTGTGTGTTAACTTTAGGAATAAATATTAAAAACATCTCTGAGAGTGAAAGTGGGAATGTGGTGAAATGAAGGGGCCGAATCCCTCATGGCCTCATCAGAGAACAACTCTAATGGCTGAATCATCCCTCAAATTTCTTCCAGCTGTAGTGTCCCAAGGCTCAATGCATCTCTGGCTCTCTCAGGAAACTCTTTGTGTCACCAATTCCCCCCCTAAATTGTTCTAGAATGATTGACTAGACCATATACACTTTAAATGCAGGGAGGCTGGATTGATATCTGTGTGTCTGTGGTTCTTAGCAAATTCCACTTCTGGGGTGCCTTATGTATTTAACCATGGTGAAAGTTATAGTGCACTTAGGGTACATTTGGCCAGAATTTTCATTCCATCGTCTGAAGGTGAGATGGGTCAGTGACATGTGATTTCAAACCCAAGATTCCTAGTCAACTTGGACATCAATATCTGGACACGAAGGCGTTAACTGCAAACTTGCTGGTTAGGAAGAACATAAGGTTCAGGGAGTAGAGCTGGGTCAGACTATCAGCTTCCCCACTAATAGCTAAGAAAAAAAAGCAGATAACGTTGCTCAAGATCATTTATGCAATAAGAATACCAGTAGCTATTTAATAGGTTTGGACTAGGCAAGAACATAAAATCTATAAAATGCTTGTCATACGTACAGTAGGTTCTCTTGGGGAAAATGCAAGAAGGCAGCTGTGAAAATGCATCAGCTGTCTAGATTATTATCTAGGATGAGATTATGCCTCTATGAGATACAGCTGATATCAGACAGTCATTTAGTCTGTCTAAATCTCCATTCTCACTTATAAGAAGATTCAGCAATCTTAGATTTTCCATTGCAGATCAGTGAATGCCCTTTGGTTTTCTTGGAAATTCCTACTCATCCTTTATTCATTTTATCCCAACCTAGCTGTTTTCAATAGTATTAAGGATTATATTTGTAATACTTGCCTAATGTGCTTTGAATCATATTATTTCCCTTTTAGGTGCATTTTGAATATTACAAAAAAACATGAAATTTTAATGGTGTTTAATTTTATTCTTTCTAATCAAAATACCTCTTACTGCAATATGGTTATATAGTATCCATCACTGCTCAGAAATCATTTTACTTGATGTATTAATAAAAATAAATGGCTAATGGACTCCTGGAAATGTATAGTGAAGCAAGGACTTTTGGAGAATGGACAGAAGTGTTCTTCTTCCCTGGGGCTGGGAGAAAGGTTACTCTGGGGACTTGCTCCCATTCTCCAGATCAGAGTCTAAAGCAAGACTCAGGTCAGAGCCTCCAGGGAGGTAAAAACAGATACTGGGGATTTCTTTGAGCCATTTCATTGGAGTTATATTTCCATATCAAATTTAAACACAACAGTTATGCTTTATAGGTTAGTGAGTTCCATACAAATCTGAGATATTCACAGTTATTATCAATTCAGGAACCTTCAACCCAGTCTGCCCTCTTAGCTTTCATCTAGTTGTGCAGTTTAGTGAGGCTCCGGTTTGCTGGCAGTGGGGAATTGGTGCAAAGGGGAAGGTCTTCCATACAGATGTAGAGAGCTTGGAGGCTGAGCAGGTCTTTAAAACCTGAGGCAGGGGCACCTGGGTGGCTCAGTCAGTTAAGCGGTCGCCTTCAGCTCAGGTCATGATCTTGCGGTTCCTGAGTTCGAGCCCCACATCGGGCTCTGTGCTGACAGCTCAGAGCCTGGAGCCTGCTTCGGATTCTGTGTCTCTTTCTCTGCCTTTCCCCTGCTCATGCTCTGTCTCTCTATCTCTCAAAAATAAATAAAACATTAAAAAAATAAAAAATAAATAAAACCTGAGGCAATTTCCCTCTTTGCTCTGAGCCACTCCATCACCTCATCTGCATGCTGTTTAGTTTGTATGCTAATTCTCTCATCCAGGCTCTCCATCACTGTGATTATGTGGTGAGGAGGGGATACAGAAGCCCTCTTCCTGGAGCTTGTGGTTTGAGAGTAGGGATGATGAGAAGACACATTCCCTTTCTATTCTAATCTGAAATAAGCAGCTGAAAGTTGCGTGGAATACCTCCACTTCTTTTAGGTGTCAAGGAAAGCTGATGACCAAGAGGAGATATAAAGAACAATGTTTCCAAGTTTATGATATATTTAGAAAATAATGGGAGTAAGTTTTTACTGTTAGTTTTAATCATTTCAGCTATGTACCATGTGCTGGCTGGAAGATGCATGCCCCATCAGACATTTGGCATATGTGACCACCAAAGATTCTGACTAATTGGCTTTGCTCCTCTGAACATGTGGGCACATCCACAGCAGTCAGCCCACCGGTTGTTTCATAATCCTCAGCACCATGTGTTCCAGAGACCCATTCTTCTCATCAGTTACTCTGCTCTGCACTTGGAGAGATTGTGGACCAGATTTATAGTGAGACACATGGTGAGATATGAGGAGTGATTTTTCCAGGATTGATGTCAATGTATGTATCTTAGAGCATCTGTTTAATACCCTGTCTGGCATCAGAGCGTGAGGAGGTCGGTCGAAGGTCTTGTCTAATCGTTGTAGGGAAGCCAAGTGCTGCAGTCTATTTTGACAGTCCGTACAACCCAGATTGAGGAGACATCATAATCCCTAAGGGCCATGATCTGTGCCAGCTATGATAAAAATGATGAGTTAACAGAGTTTATGTATTTCTTTTATGAGGACATTTCGTTTGTGCATTAATTAGCATAAGAATGTAGGCCAGGAGTGCTCACTTTGCTTCCAGACTTCATTTCTGGTTAGCCAAATACCAACTATTCTTTCTGTTACCTGTTTGGTGATTAGGTTACCATGGAGAGAGTAAAATGAATCAGGGGTGGTAACAAATGGAGCTGCACCTCGGTTTGCTGTTTGCTGGGCTGTAGACACCGATTGCATCAATGCATTGTGGGCTGCAGCCCCAGTGCTGAGTACATAGCTAATGGAAGCAAGAAGAAAAGGGAGAGGAGCTGCCCCTGCAGCCCGAGAACCTGCTCTACAGAACTCTCACTTAAGTCCTTTTAATTTAAAGTATTCTGAGATACATTGTTAGCCATGATAAATAAAGTGCTTAACTGAGTATCCTTCAGATAATCTACAAGATAGTCTTTCTTTCCAATTAAGAAAATCAATAATATGTTTAGTTATTAATTGGGGTATTTGCTAGGACAATGGTTCTAAAACCCATCAAACCTCCCACTTTTTAAAATTGAAGTGAAATTTACATGACATAAAATTAACCCTTTAAAGTGAGTAATTCAGTGACATGTAGTACATTTGCAACAGTGAGCAATTGCCAGGCCTATCAAGTTTCAAAATATTTTTATCACCCGGTACTAAAACCTCATACCTGCAAGGCAGTCATTACCCATTTCCCCTCCTTTCATCCCTAGAAATCACCTATGTGCTTCCTTTCTCTATAGACTTACATATTTTGAATATTTCATAGAAGTGCAATTATACAATGTGTGACCTTTTCTTTCTTCTTTAACTTGGCATATTTTTTCAGTGTTCATTCACATTGTAGCATCTATCATTATATTATTTATTTTTATGGCTGAATAATAATCCATCATATGTATATACTACAGTTTGCTTATCATTCATCTATTAGTGGATATTTGAGTTGTTTCCACCTTTGACTGTTTTGAATAGTGCTACTGTAAATGTGTGTACGAGTATTTGCCCAAGTACCTGTTTTCAATTCTTTTAAGTATATAGCTAGGGGTGGAATTGCTGTGCCATTGATGAGTCTATGTTCAGTGTTTTGAGGAACCATCAAACAATTTTCCATAGTGGCTGCACCATTTTATATTCTCACCAGCAGTGTGTGAGGGTTCCAGTTTTTCAACATCTTCCCCAACACTGGTTAGTTTCTGTTTTTTAAGAAGTATAGTCACCCTGAATAAGGATTCTGGGAAGAGGGTAGAATAGAAAGCACTAAGGATACATCTCCCATCAGGGCACCTGGGTGGCTCAGTCAGTTAAGCATCTGACTTTGCTCAGGTCATCATCTCACAGTTAGTGGGTTCGAGCCCCGCGATGGGCTCTGTGCTGACAGCTCAGAGCCTGAGCCTGCTTCTGATTCCGTGTCTCCCTCTCTCTCTGCCCCTCCCTCTCTCATGCTCTGTCTGTGTCTCTCAAAAATAAATAAACATTAAAAAAATTTTTTTTAAAGAATACATCTCCCACCTAGACAATGAGTGCACTGGTATCATCTGATTTATGTAACTATTCTAGAGTCTATTGAAGGCTTAAAACTTCTAGGGGATGGCTTAGACTCTAAGTTCATATCTAAAAACCCATTGCCACATTCAAGGTCATGAAGACTTACCCCTATGATTCCTTCTAAGACTTTTATGGTTTTCATGGTTTTATTTAGGTATCGATCTATTTTGAGTTAATTTATGTATATAGTATGAGGCAGAGGCCCAGATTCTTTTTTTTTCTTAATAATTTTTTAATGTTTATTTTGAGAGAGAGAGACACACAGAGTATCAGCAGGGGAAGAGCAGAGAGAGAGAGAGAGAGAGAGAGAGAGAGAGAATCCAAAGCAGGCTCCAGGCTCTGAGGTGTCAGTACAGAGCCCGATGCGGGGAATTGAACCCAGGATCCCTGAGATCATGACCCAAGCTGGAGTTGGATGCTTAACCAACTGAGACACCCAGGTGCCCTAAGGCCCAAATTCTTTATTTTGCATGTAGATATCCAGTTGTCCCAGAACCATTTGTTGATTAAATTACTCAGGGAAAAAAAAAAGTTTTTTTAAGCCTTATTTATTTTTGAGAGAGAGAGAGAGAAAGAGAGAGAGAGAGAGAACGAGAACAGGCTGCATCATGAGTGGGGGAGGGGCAGAGAAAGAGGGAGACACAGAATCTGAAGCAGGCTCCAGGCTCTGAGCTGTCAGCACAGAGCCCGATATGGGGCTGGAACTCACAAACCATGAGATCATGACCTGAGCTGAAGTTGGATGCTTAACTTAAGCCACCCAGGTGCCCCAAGACAGGTAATTTCTTTTTTTTTTTATTATGGAATATGCATTTTATTTATTTATTATTATTTTTTTATTTTTTAAAATTTATATTCAGGTTAGCATATAGTACAAAAATAATTTCAGGAGTAGAATCCAGTGATTCAGCCCTTACATTAAACACCCAGTTCTCATTCCAACAAGTGTCTTTCTTAATGCTCCTTGCCTGTTTAGCCCATCCCCCCACCCAGAACCTTTCTAGCAACCTTAGTTTGTTTTCTATATTTAAGAGTCTCTTATGCTTTGTACCCCTCCCTGTTTTTATATTACTTTTGCTTCCCTTTCTTTATGTTCATCTCTTTTGTATCTTAAATTCCACATATGAGTGAAGTCATTGATATTTGTCTTTCTCTGATTGACTTATTTCACTTAGCATAATACACTCTAGTTTATCCACATTGTTCCAAATGGCAAAATTTCATTCTTTTTGATTGCTGAGTAATCCTCCATTATGTATATGCATCACATCTTCTTTATCCATTCATTGTTGATGGACTTTTGGGCTTTCCATAATTTGGTTGTTGTTGAACGTGCTGCTATATACATTTGGGTGCATGTGCCTCTTTGAATCAGCACTCCTGTATCCTTTGGATAAATACCAAATAGTGCAAATGTTGGGTTGTAGGGTAGTTGTATTTTTAACTTTTTGAGGAACCTCCATACTGGTTTCCAGAGTGGCTGCACCAGTTTGCATTCCCATCAACAGTGCAAAAGGGTTCCTCTTTCTCTGCATGCTCTCCAACATCTGTTGTTTCCTGAGTTGTTAATTTTAGCCATTCTGACAGAAGTGAGGTGGTATCTCATAGTGGTTTTGATTTATATTTCCCTGATGATGAGTAATGTTTAGCATCTTTTCATGTGTCTGTTAGCCATCTGGATGTCTTCTTTGAAAAAGTGTTCATGTCTTTTGCCCATTTCTTCACCGGATTATTTTTTTGAGTGTTGAGTTTGCAAATATCTTCTCCCATTCAATCGGTTGCCTTTTAGTTTTATTGTTTCCTTAGCTGTGCAGTATCTTTTCATCTTGATGAGGTCCCAATAATTCATTTTTGCTTTTGTTTCTCTTGCCTCTGGAGACGTGTTGAGTAAGAAGTTGCTGCAGCTGTGGTCAAAGAGGTTTTTTGCCTGATTTATCCTTTAGGATTTTGATGGCTTCCTGTCTTATGTTTAGGTCTTTCATCCATTTTGAGTTTATTTTTGTGTCTGGTGTAAGAAAGTGGTCCAGGTTTATTCTTATGCCTGTCACTGTCCAGGTTTCCCAACACCATTTGCTGAAAAGACTGTCTTTTTTCCATTGGATATTCTTCCCTGCATTGTAAAAGATTAACTGCCCATACATTTCTGGGTCCATTTCTGGGTTCTCTATTGGGTTCCATGGATCTAAGTGTATATTTTTGTGCCAGTACCAAACTGTCTTGATGATTATAGCTTTGTAATACATCTTAAAGTCCAGAATTATGATGCTTCCACCTTTGGTTTTCTTTTCCAGGGTTGCATTGGCTATTTGGGGTCTTTTCTGGTTCCATAAAAATTTTAGGATTGTTTGTTCTAGCTCTGTGAAGAATGATGGTGTTATTTTGATAGAGATTGCATTGAATATGTGGATTGCTTTGGGTAGTATTGAGATTTTAACAATATTTCTTCTTCCAATCCAGAAGCATGGAATAATTTTCCACTTTTTGTGTGTCTTCTTCAGTTTCTTTCATAAGCTTTCTATAGTTTTCAGTGTATAGATTTTTCACCTGGACAGTGACATGCAGAAAAATGAACCTGGACCACTTAGGTTTATTCCTAGGTATTTTATGGGTTTTGGTGCAATTGTAAATGGAATCAATTCCTTGATATCTCTTTCTGTTGCTTTATTATTGGTATATAGAAATGCAACCGATTTCTGTGCACTGATTTTGTATCCTGCGACTTTGCTGAACCCATGGATCAGTTCTAGAGTTTTTTGGTGGAATCTTTTGGGTTTTCCACATAGAGTATCATGTCGTCTGTGTAGAGTGAAAGTTTGACTTTTCCTTGCCAATTTGGATGCCTTTCATTTCTTTGTGTTGTTTGATTGCTGAGGCTAGGACTTCCAATACTGTGTTGAATAACAGTGGCAAGAGTGGACATCCCCGTCGTGTTCCTGACCTTAGGGGAAAAGCTCTCAGTTTTTTCCATTGTGGATGATATTAGCTGTGGGTCTTTCATATTTGGCCTTTATGATCTTGAGGTATGTTCCTTCTATCCCTACTTTTTTGAGGGTTTTTATCAAGAAGCCTACCGCATTTTGTCAGATGCTTTCTCTGCATCTATTGTGAGGACCACGTGGTTCTTGTTCTTTTATTAATGTGGTGTATCATATTGATTGAATTGCAGATATTAAACCAGCCCTACATCCCAGAAAGAAATCCCACTTGATCATGGTGAATAATCCTTTTAATGTATTGTTGGATCTGGTTGGCTAGTATCTTGTTGAGACTTTTTGGAACCATGTTCATCAGGGAAATTGGTCTGTAGTTCTCCTTTTTAGTGGGGGTCTTTGGTTTTGGAATCACGATAATGCTGGCCTCATAGAATGAGTTTGGAAGTTTTTCTTCCATCTCTATATTTTGGAACAGCTTCAAAAGAATAGGTGGTAACTTTTCTTTAAATGTTTGGGAGAATTCCCCTGGAAAGCCATCTGGCCCTGGACTCTTGTTTTTTGGGAGATTTTTGATCACTGATTCAATTTCTTTACTGGTTGTGGGTCTGTTCAAATTTTCTATTTCTTCCTGTTTCAGTTTTGACAATTTATATGTTTCTAATAATTTGTCCATTTCTTCCACATTACCCAATTTATTGGCATATAATTGCTCATAATATTCTCTTATTATTGTTTATATTTTTGTGGTGTTGGTTGTAGTCTCTACGCCTTCATTCTTGATTTTACTTATTTGGGTCCTTTTTCCTTTTGATCAAACTGGCTAGGGGTTTATTGATTTTGTTAATTGTTTCAAAGAACCAACTTCTGGTTTCACTAATCTGTTATACTGTTGTTGTTGTTGTTGTTGAGAGTACTGATTTCTCCTCTAATCTTTATTATTTCCTGTCCTGCTGGTTTTGGGTTTTATTTCCTGTTCTTTTTCTAGCTCTTTAAGGTGTAAGGTTATGTTGTATATCTGAGACCTTCCTTCATTCTTTAGGAAGGCCTGGACTGCTATATATTTCTCTCTTATGTCTGCTTTTGCTGTATCCCAGAGGTTTGGGGCTGTCATTTTATCATTTTCATTGGCTTCCATATACTTTTTAATTTGCTCTTTAGTTTCTTGTTTAACCCATTCATTCCTTAGTAGGATGTTCTTTGATCTCCAAGTATTCTTGGTCTTTTGAAATTTTTTCTTGTTGATTTTGAGTTTCATACTGTTGTGGTCTGAAAATATGCATGGTAGGATCTCGATCTTTTTGAACTTGTTGAGGGTTGATTTGTGTCTCATTATGTGATCTATCTGGACAGTGTTCCATGTGCACTTGAGAAGAGTGTATATTCTGCTGCTTTAGGATGAAATATTCTGAATATATAGTTAAGTCCATCCAGTGCAGAGTGTCATTCAAAGCCATTGTTTCCTTGTTGATTTTCTGTTTAGATGATCTGTCCATTGCTTTAAGTGGGGTGTTGAAGTCTCCTACCTTATGGTAGTATTATCAATGAGTTTCTTTATGTTTGTGATTAATTGATTTATATATTTATGTTCCTTGTTGGGGGCATAAGTATTTACAATTGTTATATCTTGCTGGATAGACCCCTTAATTATGAAATAATGCCCTTCCTCATCTCTTGTTACAGTCTTTATTTTAAAATCTAGATTGTTAGGGTGCCTGGGTGGCTCAGTTGGTTAAGCATCCAACTTCGGCTCAGGTCATAATCTCTCAGTTTGTGAGTTCAAGCCCTGCATCAGGCTCTGTGCTGACAGCTCAGAGCCTGTGAGCCTGCTTCAGATTCTGTGTCTCCCTCTTTCTCTCTGCTCCTCCCTAGCTCGTGCTCTGTCTCTCTCTCTGTCTCTCTCTCTCTGTCTCTCTCTCTCTGTCTCTCTCTCTCTGTCTCTCTCTCTGTCTCTCTCTCTCTCTGTCTCTCTGTCTTTCTCTTTCTCTTTCTCTCTCTCTCTTAACAATAAATAAACATTAAAAGTGAAAAAAAAATCTAAATTGTCTGATACAAGTATGGCTGCTCTGGCTTTCTTTTGGCAACCATTAGCATGATAGATAGTTCTCTATCCCCTTACACTCACCCCTTACTTTCAATCTGAAGATGACTTTAGGTCTAAAATATGTCTCTTGTAAACAGCATATAGATGGATTTTGTTTTCTGATCCATCTGTCACCCTATGTCTTTTGATTGGAATGTTTAGCCCATTGACATTTAGCGTGAGTACTGAAAGATATAAATTTATTGCCATTGTGTTGCCTATAGAGTTGGAGTTTCTGGTGGTGTTCTCTGGCCCTTTCTCGTCTTTGTTGCTTTTGGTCTTTTTTGTTTTGTTTTGTCTTTTCTCCCCTCAGAGAGTCCCCCTTAATATTTCTCGCAGGGCTGTCTTAGCGGTCATGAACTCCTTTAGTTTTTGTCTGTCTGGGAAAATTATTTCTCCTTCTGTTTTGAAGGAAAATTTGAATTTTGAATTTTGTGAATTTGACTATTATATGCCTTGTTGATAGGCAGTTTTTGTTGAATCCACTGGGAGTTCTCTACGCTTCTCGGATTTTGATATCTGTTTCTTTCCCTAGGTTAGGAAAGTTTTCCACTATGAATTGCTCACATAAATCTTCTACCCCTTTTTCTCTCTCTTCTTCTTATGGAACTCCTCTGATTTGGATGTTATTCCTTTTTAGTGAGTCACTGAGTTCTCTAATTATATCATGCTCTTTTGCCTTAGTTTCCCTCTTTTTTCTGCTTCATTATTCTCCATAATTTTGTCTTCTATATCACTGATTTGCTGCTCTGCTTCATCCTTCCTTGCTGCCATGGCAGCCATTTAAGATTGCATATCAGTTATAACATTTTTAATTTCATCCTGACTAGATTGTATTACTTTTATCTTTGTGGGAAGGGATTCTATGCTTTTCTATGCTTTTGTTCAACCCCAGCTAGTATTCTTATTACCATGATTCTAAATTCTATTTCAGACATCTTACTTATATGTGTGTTGATTATGTCCCTGGCTGTCGTTTCTTCCTGTTCTTTCTTTAAGGGTGAATTCATTCATTTTAGAAGAAGAAAAAGAATTAATATAATAAAAAATTAAAATTAAGTAGATGAAAAACAACACAAAAAAATCAAATAAAGGAATATATATCCTAGGTATGTTTTGGTCTGGTTGTTGAAAGAAACTTGATTAAATAGAGGAAAAAAAGCGAAAGAAGAGAAAAGGGAAAAAAGTAAGAAAACGTTTAGAAATTTAAAAATGTATACAATAAAATAGAATAAAATGAATTTAAGATGGCAAAATAGAATAGAAAAAGAAATTTACCCCAAAAAATAAAAAATATAGTAAAATAATTTTTTATAAAAATGGAAAATAAAAATATTTTTTCTCTTTCTGTATCCAAGAATAAGAAAAGGAAATGAAAGAAAAAAAAAAACCCAAATAGATCGACCAGTGAACAGAATGAAATCCAAATGAAATTACACCCAGTTTCTAGAAGTGAAACTATGGAGTACTTTATAGTCTTTACACCAAGCAGGCGGAGAGACTTGTGGTCATCTTCTAGGACTCAGTTATAACTTGGTTATAATGGCTTCGTTCTCCACTAAGTGGCACTGCTTAGCTTACTGAGGTGGATCGGTGTCATGTGCATGCACAGGAGAGGTGAAAATGGCATCACCCAGCTTTGTAGTCTCTAGCACCAAAACTCTGTGCTCTCAAAAACTGGCAGTCAAGCACCCCTCCTTTGTCTCTGGTTTCCATCCACTCCCATCTTCTACACTGTCCACTTCCAAGTGTTCAGCCTACCAGGCAGCAACTCCCTTCTGAATTTTATCTCAGATGGGGCTATGTTTCCAAACCCCTCACTTCTGAGGGCCCTGTGGCTGGACCCCCTTGGGCCCTCTGGGGGAGGGTCTTGCCAAGCAATGGCCAGGTTCTGGCTTGACCTTGGGAATGCTTCTGTTATCGCACTGCTGCAGAGGCTCAGAGGTTTTGACTGGGTGATGACAGGTAATTTATAATCAAATATTATGTATTTCACTATGTAAATGCTCATGTACAGCTATACTAGAAGATTTCGGGTATTGCTGCACTTGTACATAAGCATAGAATGGCTAATAACTGTATAACAATATTTTTTAGAAATAACTCAAACACTGTCATCAGTGATGTGATTTTCTGAAACAAACAACTCTTAAGCAAAGCAAAGTACAATCTTTCCTGATTTATATGGCAGTTGAATTCAGTGAATTTTAATACCATGCTAGAAATACATCATGCTTCTCCGTAAAACAGAGTTAGTTTAGATATTTAAAGATCATAAAATGGCTTTTCACTTCCATTCTATGTATAATGTCCCATCTACATGATTTCACACCTGGAAGTTATGGAGAATGCAACTGAATTCATCATGTATGACTGTTTCACTCCCTGCAGGGCATGTAGCATCCTTGGTGATTTTCACTAAATTTTGGCAATACCACCTCTCCACTACTCACAAAAAATTTAAAAATACTACACTCAATTTTTCAAATGTCTTCACAATGTTTTGGTTAGGATAGTGTCTGCCAGGTTTCTCCACTGCACAATGACTACTTTTCTCATTATAATTAATAAATACGTGAGAGGAGGTTCTCTGAGACTATGCAAATATCCTGTTTTTTTTCTGAAACATTTACCTACTAATTTAAACATCTATTAGTGGATCTTACCTACAGTAATTGTTTCTATGATGTTCTAATGATTTTCTCATTTCATCATTCCTTCTACATTTAGTAATTGGAATGCCTCTTTAAGGAATAGTTGTCTTTTCTCCCCCTTTTATTTATTCAATTATTTATGTCTGCTCATTTGGATTCATGGATATTTATTTTATTCTTTGGGTTTTAATCCAGTACCATCATTATTTATTTTATACCTCACAATTTTCCAGCTTTAGCCATTGAAGAGGCTCTTTCATGTTGGCCTATATATTCTTTTGACATGCCCCACCTTCCTACATAAATTTTCTTCTCATAGTAATTTCTTACTGTCTGGCACCACAAAATTCTCCAAGCTCCTCATGTATTTTCCCTGCCCCAGCCCTAGAATCAACCACTTATCCAAGGCTCTCTAGTTCTTTTTATTGAAGAATTATATTTATAAATCAAGATCTGGGCCCAAGATGTGCTCAGTGCTCCTGAGGTATCATTGCTTCTTGACTGTCTAGCAGAGAGCGCAGTGGAATAAATGCCTGAATACTAATCAATGTTAGTATTAGGTACAGTCTATCTGTCTACCTTTCCTTCCATCCATCCATCCATCCATCCATCTCCTTATCCATAATCTATTAAACTATGTGTTGATACTGATACCTCATAGGATTTGTAGCTTTTTTCTGATAGTGAGAAACAAAATTCTTGTTACCCACAATCATTTACTTAATTGTATAACCCAAATACATGTAGTTTCACAACGGCTAGCCCATATCTAACAGGAAACATTTTAAATATACTTCTCTTAAGATTTATTAAATTTTACAAAATAGTTATAGATAATAACACTAAATGGAATATATCATTTTCTCATTGTATAGATAACCAAGAGTCAAAAGAGTTTAGGTAACTTCTCCAAGGTTAGACATGCAAATCTAAACTCCAAAATCCATGGACTTTCCTATAAACTAACTAGAAGTAGAACTAGAACTCACCTTTCTTTAAAATAAAATTTTATGTAAAGTCCCAATATAGAAAACTAATAAAGTTGGAATTTCCCTTGTTGAGGGAGAAGTCGATGCCTTCCTGTGATGGTGCTGAGCCTTCTGAGGAATCTTAGGTTTTTATAGAACACTGCTACATATTACCACTTTTGATAAAACTAATTTTCTTAGAATAATTCTAATTCTAGGCATCAATGACCTGTGATTACAAAGTGAAGTAAAAATAACCAAATGATAAAATTTTAATGGTGTTAATCTCTATGTCCTCTCTTATTACCCAGATTAAAGCTTACAGTGTTCTGCTAATGATGTCCTGTCTAGTTGCTCCCAAAGCTACCTACTGTAGACCATAGGGTCCAACTCTTTCTCTCTAATCTATTTTAATGTCAGCATCTACAAGGTCTATTGGTACCCAGGGTCTCACAAAGCCTTTAATGAACTATACCCCATTAGCTTCTACCCTTCTTTGCTCACCCATTAACTGGACTTTCACCAAGTAGAATGAAAAGTTTCTATCTCTTAAATCCTCAACCATAAGGGCTCAAACCTAGTTGAGGTTGCTGGTTTGGGATAAACTCCAGGCCTTCCACTCAAATAAAACATCCCACTCACCCTCTAGTTACAAAAGCAAAGCTGCTGTGCAAACACAAACAAATATGTATAGGTGGTAAGAAGTGATGGGGAGAGAAATGTGGCTTAGATCACCAGCTTTCAAGTTATTATATAAAACCCAAGGGCTACTTAAAGCAATTCCTGAAAAGGAGAGTTTTAAGGAAATTGACAAGATCTTCATTTTTCTTCATGTTGTTCCCTAAAATTCTGCCCAGAACAACCCTGTGGTGAGAGGAAGCTCTTTTCTATCTTCCTTTGACAATTGCCCTTGTCCAGATTTACAAAAAGAAACACATATCTTTCACCTGTTCAAATCTTAACATGATGGATTGCCCTGATGTGTAAAAAATTGTAAGAATGCCAAACAAGATGATAATTGAAAATATTGATTTTTGTCTTGGGAAAATAAGTGATCTAATGACTAAGTAATGAATCACTTTGCAAGTCATAGGTTTCTAATTCTTCATTTTCACCAAAATTTAAGGGAAATCTTATAAAGTTATCAACTGATAGATTATAAAAGTAATTTTTAGAACATAATTTTATGGAGATTTTCAGTCATACACAAAGGTTGTGAAAACTTTATAATGAATTCTCACATACACATCATCCAATTTTAAAAATTATCAACATTCAAAAATAGTTATCAACATTCTGCCACTTTTGAAAAGTAATATTTGATGCTTTGTCACTATATGAATTTTGGCATATTTTTAGAAGGAATTCAAAGAATTGTTATAGCTACTTAAAAACAAAACCATCTTCTACTCCTATTTATGTATGTATGTATGTATGTGTGTATGTAAGTAAAGTAAGTAAGTAACAGGGTTTCTTGGAGCTTACATCTATAGAACATGAAAAGTAGAAATATAATTGATATTAAACCCTGTATCATTACGGGATTATGATAGTATATGGATACATGAATAATTAAAAACAGAGGGGCCCAACTAGCTAGTTAAAGATTAATTTACAATAAAATTTTACATTCAAGTTAATAATTGTCAAAATTAATAACATATTTATGGTTTTTAACATTTACAAAAAATTTTATTGAAGTATATTGGCACACAATAAATGATACATACTTAAACATATATTTTGGTAAGTTTTGACATATGAAAACATGACATAATTAAGATAACAAACATATCCATCACCCTTAAAAGTTTTCTTGTAACCTTTTCAAATCCTCCCATCATCCCTTTTCCCCATCTTCAGGCCACCAATAACCTACTTAACAAACTAAGGGTTACTTTACATCTTTTAGAACTTTATGTAAATAGAAAATAAAGTAGGCACCTCTTTTTTGGAGGGGAGGGTGGATTCTTTTTTCTAGTTTCATCTGTGTTGTAACATAAATCAAGTGTTAATTTATTTTTATGGCACAGCAGTATTCCACTGTATGGATATACCACAGTTTGTCTATTCACCTGTTGATAGACACCTGAATTTTTTCCAGTGCCTGACTATTACATATGAAGCCATAAACATTCAAGTACAAGTTGTTGAATGGACAAATGTTTTTACTACTTTTGAGTAAAAGCCTAGGACTGGAATGCTTACATCATATAGTAATATGTTTACATTCCAAAGAAATTGGCAACCTGGTTTTTGTTTTTGTTTTTGTTTTTGTTTTGTTTTTACCTGCTGTTGATGAGAGTACCAGTTTCTTGACATTTTCACATTAGTTGATATGTCTAATCTTTTTAGCTTTGGCCATTCTAATAGATGTGTAATGGTATCTTATTGCAGCTTTAATTTGCATTTACCTAATGGACAATGGTGTTGAGTACCTGTTCATGTGTTTAATTGCCATTTGTATATATTTGGTGAAATGTCTGTTTGGATGATTTTCCCATTTTTCCTGGGTTGTTTTCTTACTGTTAAGTTTTGAGAGTTCTTATTCTAGGTATCTGTACTTATGTACATTATCAGACATATCCTCTTCAACAATTTATCTAGTTATTTGTTCCACGTCTTTTCATTTTTTAATGTATCTTTTGAGGAACATAAGTTTTTAATTTGCAGACTGTCCAATTGAATTGTTTTAATAAATTGTGCTTTTATTGTTCTAGGAAATCTTCGCCTAACCTAAAGTTGCAAAAATTTTCTCCTATGAATTTTCTAGAAATTTTCAAGAAATTTTCTGTTTTAGATTTCACAGTTAGGTCTACAACCAATTTTGTGTCAATTTTTCTATATGGTGCAAGATACAGATCCAAGTTCTTCTTTTTTTATATTTGAATATGCAATTTTCCCAGCGTTTTTTATCATTTTATTTTATTTATTTATTTTTAAATATAATTTATTGTCAAATTAGCTAACATACAGTGTATACAGTGTGCTCTTGGTTTTGGGGGTAGATTCCTGTTATTCATCCTTTATATACAATACCCAGTGCTCATCCCAACAAGTGTGCTCCTCAGTGCCCATCACCCATTTTCCCCTCTCCTCCACACCCCCATCAATCCTCAGTTTGTTCTCTGTATTTAAGAGTCTCTTATGAGTTTGCCTCCCTCTCTATTTGAAACTATTTTTCCTCTTCCCTTCCCCCATTATGTTGTTTTAATGAGCCATTTACTTTTAATTGTTATAGTAACCTCATAAACATGTAAATCCTTTTGATCATAAAAAATTGAACTTTTAAAAATATTGTATTTAGGGGCACCTGGGCTCTTCAGTCAGTTAGGTGTCTGACTCTTGATTTCAGCTCAGGTCATGATCTCATGGTTCCTGAGATCGAGCTTCATGTTGTGCTCTGTGCTGATAGTGTGGAGCCTGCTTGGGATTCTCTCTCTCCCTCTCTCTCTCAAAACTAAATAAATAAACTTTAAAAAATATTGTATTTATACTATTTTTCATTGTAGAGAAGTTTTATTAGGGTAACTAATAAAAATTTTTCAGTTATAAATTGCATTAGGATAGAAGTATGTGAGAAAATGGAAGGAAATACTAGTTGAAGAGTAAAAGGAGCAATACAAAGTTTCTGTAAGGATTGTATATGTATTTTTTAATGGAAAATGATGATATTAAATGGCTATAGTATTTTATTCCATAGGATACATCTAAGAGAGGACTGTTTCAGTGATGTAAGAGTTTAATTTTAAAACATAAACATTTAAAAGATGTCAGAAATTATATTCTTTGCAACTTGCGAAAATTTCAGATATCAATTTAAAATTTTGTGAATGTGTACATAGTTTTATAAAATTCTTATAAAAGTTTTGAAGACCATGGATGACACTTTTATTGTTGGGCTATTAACTCAGTCATCTAAAATTCTATTTTCATATAAGGAGAGAAGAAAGATTATGTGTTGAGGAAAATAGTGATCTCTTAGTGTTTAAATAACATGAGTCTTCTGGATAGTATATATGGTATATGGATAGTATTCATGTTTGACTCCCAAAAGACCACCAGAAGATCTGTTGCTCATGCTAAGGTGTGTTTATTAGACCAATTGCAGTAAGAAAAGAAGAGTAACCTGATATCCCTATCAGAAGGGAGAAGTCAGGGGAAGATAAGATTGGGGGCCTGACCTACATGGTTTAGGGTGAGTCATTCATGGTGGGACAGTGACTGGGATTGGGCAGAATTGAAGACCTAATAGTTTGAGATTGGTGTAAATGACAATGGGAGGGGCCTTCAATTTTATAGTTTGCCAAGGACAAATTTGTTTTCAGGAGCTTGTTGAATGGAAGAATCATGTTAATTATTATTTTATAGCTTTAACTTCCTGGGAAGAAATTTCCTGGAACAAAGAGTTAAAAGGATTTAAGTAGCACACAAGTCTTCCAGTTCTCAGTTCTGTTGGTTAAGCTATGTAGATACAAGAAGTTTCATTTCTCAGCAGAATTCTCTATCTATGTAAGTCAGACATAGGTACCTGGATGATTTTTAGAAAAACAAAGCAAAAAAAAGAAAACAAAAAGAAAAACAAAGCAGTATGTTTGTGTAACCGCAGTAGGTTTTGAATGTACTAAGAATAAAAAAGATAGAGATGCTACCTGCTAAAAGGATATTGTGTTTGGTGTAGTGTGGACTACAACAATATACAACTGAGAATACTTTCCAAAAAGTATGCACTTAAATGCTGACATACTCGGTCTAGATTCTCTTTGCTCTAGGCTTTCAATAAAAAAGAAAGGGCAGGGACTGAGTTGGAGCACTGAAAGATGGGTTGGATTTGGAGGCAAAGTGGGGACAGAGGGCATGGGAGGGGCCCACTTTTAGGAGGTTGAGGTGCAGGGTTGGCCCTGGCTAAAGCTTCCCTCTCTGGGTTGTCAGAGAAGCTTCTTGGCAGAGAATGAATGGTTCTAGTTGCTGTGCTCACTACTTCATGGTTAGGGAGGGAAAACCAGGAATCATTTTGGCTTGGCAAAGCCACAATGGTCATGTTTCAGTTCTCAATTTACCACATATGGTGCTTTAAGTTTAAATTTCCTGTCACCATTTACGGGCGATGTTAAATTAAAATTCTGCTTCCCATAGAATTTTTTCACCAGTGTGAATTTCCCTGGTTTACTTGTGGGAAGATCTCATTTAAAAGCTTGAACATCTGTCCTCAAATAGTTGAATAGCTATTAATGGGCAACTTCTCCTTAGGACTCTAAATTAGGAATGGATAGCTAACAGGAAAGGAAAGCTGTTTTGGGGGTTCTGTGCCTCCCAGTCGTCTTCTAGGAGCGTGGTCATTTGGCCGGAGGCATGGGCATCACCTGGGAACTTGTTAGGCAAATTCTCAAGCCCTATCCCAGACCCACTGAACCAAAAACTGAGAGTGAGACCTAAGGAAGCTGTATTTTAACAAACCTTTAAGGTGATTCTAAAGCACAAAAAGTTTGAGAACCTCTGCACTAGGCTATTCTTCCCATGAATCAGGAAATTTCCCTTCCCCTCTGCGCCCTTTCACTCAATTTGGATTCTAAGGACTGCAAACAAGGACTTCATTGTAAAACAGAGTGAACCACCTGGGAAGTTAACCTTTGTTTAAGAGTTCCTGGTTAAACTTTTTGCATTTGGCTGAGCCTCAAAAAACTCTGGAAGCTCTTTCAAGTGGTTTCCCTCATTCCTGATTGTTTCTTTTATTCACCTAAAATAGCACTTAATGATTTCCTGAAGGCAAATTAACTTCAGATACCCTTATATACATAGTACTCTTCTAAGGACCCATATATAATATACTTTTTTCTTTTAGCTGGATGTTTCCTGACACTGACAATACTACTTGCAAGGCTATTCCGTGATTTCCATCCAGGCTGTTTTATGAATTACATCGAGAAGAGAATATTAGGGCCACACTTAATTGTGGCTATCATTTTCATTGATTCCTTCAGAAAATATTCTTGATTATCTACTATATGCATGGTATTGTGGAGGATGCAAAAGACAGATAAGCAAATCTCTGTATTTGCAGGACTTACACCCTGACTCTAGGCTGAAGAATAGTAATAAGCTTTGTGTGGTGCATACTATGAATAATAATGTTCCAAGTGTTAACTCACCTGTCAATCCTCTTGAGGTAGGTACTATTTTCATCCGTACTTTAGGGACAGAGAATGTGGGAGGTTAAGTAATGAGAAAGTTGAGACATCTGAAGAATCAGAATTTGAGATCAAATAGTTTGGTTCCCAGCACTTGCTTTTATTATACCATACTAGCCATTGGAGGTTTGACAACATAAACACTGGTGAATCCATAGTGTGGTAAAGATAAATTGTGGGAGTAAACACTTGTTGTTAGGCAGGATTGCTAGATTTAACAAATAAAAATATAGGATGTTCAGTTAAATTTGAGTAATTTTTAATTGCCTATGTATATGTATATTGAGACAAAGAAAAATATTACTCAGGACAACCAATACTGGAAAGTTATTCATTCGAAATAAATTACACATATCTGAATTCTATACTTCTTTCTTTAATTATATCACCCTGATTTAACTCTTCTTAACAGTTTCTTATTTTAGAGAATTTGATTCTAAAACTCCTTGCAGTTAACAGACTATATTACATTTACAATGTAACATAACTGGGACATTGTTTATATAAAAATTATTTGGTCGTTTTGCCCATTCAGCATTCTTTACTGAGAAAACACACTCACCATTAGCTTTATGAGCTGGTGTCCTTTCCATGTACAGGCATAAAGTTATCAACTCTGACAATTACTCTTCAAACTTGATTTGTTGAAGTACATCATACTATATTTCATGACATACTTGCTTTTCTATTCTTTATTATGTTTCACCTCTCACTGGCTTTTTATTTTTTTTCTTTTTATTTATATTCAAGTTAGTTATCATATAATGTAGTCTTGACTAAAGAAGTAGAACCCAGTGATTCATCTCTTATATATGACACCCAGTACTCATCCCAAAAAGTGCCCTCCTTAATGCCCGTCACCATTTAACCCATTCCCCACACCCCCCACCAGCAACCTTCAGTTTGTTCTCTGTATTTAAGAGACTTTTATGGTTTGCATCCTCTCTGTTTTTATCTTTGTTCTTATCTTTGTTTTTATCTTTATCTATGTTCATCTGTTGAGTTTCTCAAATTCCACATATGAGTGAAATCACATGATATCTTTCTCTGACTTGTTTCGCTTAGCATAATACCCTCCAGTTCCATCCATGTTGTTGCAAATGGCAAGATTTCATTCTTTTTCGTTGCTGAGTGGTATTACATTGTATATATTACCACAACTTCTTTATCCATTTATCAGTCACTGGACATTTGGGTTCTTTCCATTATTTGTCTATTGTTGATAGTGTTGCTATAAACGTTGGTGTACATGTGCCCCTTTGAATCAGTATTTTTCTATCTTTTGGGTAAATTCCTAGCAGTGCAATTGCTGAGTTATATAGGGTAGTTCTATTTTTATTTGAGGAATCTTCCATACTGTTTTCCAGAGTGGTTGCACCAGTTTGCATTCCCACCGAAGTGCAAAAGCATTCCTCTTTCTTCGCATCCTCACTAACATGTGTTGTTCCCGGAGTTGTTAATTTTAGCCATTCTGACAGATGTGAGGTGGTATCTCATCATGATTTTGATTTGTATTTTCCTGATGATAAGTGATGTTGAGCATCTTTTCATGTATCTATTAGCCATCTGGATGTCGTCTTTGAAAAAGCGTTCATATCTTTTGCCCATCTCTTCACTGGATTATTTGTGTTTTGGGTGTTGAGTTTGGTAAATTCTTTATAGATTTTGGATACTAAAATCTGATATGTAATTTGTAAATATCTTTTCCCATTCTGTCAGTTGCCTTTTAGTTTTGTTGGTTGTTTCCTTTGCTGTGCAGAAGCTATTTATCTTGATGAGGTCTCAACAGTTCATTTTTACTTTTATATCCCTTGCCTCTGCAGGCATATCAAGTAACAGCCTGGGTCAAAGAGGTTGCTGCCTGTTTTCTACTCTAGGATTTTGATGGTCCTGTGTCATATTTAGGTCTTTCATCCATTTTGAGTTTATTTTAGTGTATAGTTGAAGAAAGTGGTCCAGTTTCATTTTTCTACATATTGCTGTCCAGTTCTGCCAGCACCATGTGCTAAAGAGACTATCTTTTTTTCCATTGGATATTCTTTCCTGCTTTGTTGAAGATTAGTTGGCCATATATTTGTGGGTCCATTTCTGGGTTCTCTATTCCATTGATCTGCATGTCTGTTTTTGTGCCAGTACCATACTCTCTTGATGATTATAGCTTTGTAAAGTCCAGGATTGTGATGCCTCCAGTTTTGGTTTTCTTTTTCAACATGACTTTGGCTATTCAGGGTCTTTTGTGGTTCCATACAAAGTTTAGGATTGCTTGTTCTAGCTCTATGAAGAATGTTGGTGTTATTTTGATAGGTATTGCACTGAATGTGTAAATTGCTTTGGGTTGTATTGACATTTTAACTATATTTGTTCTTCTAATCCATGAGCATGTTTTTCCATTTCTTTGTTTCTTTTTCAGTTTCTTTCATAAGCTTTCTATAGTTTTCAGCATACAGATCTTTTACCTCTTTGCTATGCTTATTCCTAGGTATTTTGTGGGTTTTGGTGCAGTTGTAAATAGGATTGATTCCTTGATATCTCTTTCTGCCACTTCGTTATTGGTGTATAGAAATGCAGCTGATTACAGTACATTGATTTTATATCCTGCAACACTTTACTGAATTCATGGATCAGCTCTAGCAGTTTTTTGGTGGAGTCTTTCAGGCTTCCCATGTAGAGTATCATGTTATCTGTGAAGAGTTAAAGTTTGACTTACTCTTTGCCAATTTAGATATCTTTTATTTCTTTTTGTTGTCTGATTGCTGAGGCTAGGACTTCCAACACTATGTTAAATAACAGTGGTCAGAAGGGACATCCCTGTCATGTTCCTGACCTTAGGGGGAAAGCTCTCAGCTTTTACCCATTGAGTATGATATTAGCTGTGGTTCATATTTGGCCCTTAATGTTTCTTCTCTCCCTACTTTCTTGAGGGTTTTTATCAAGATGGTGTATTTTGTCAAATGCCTTTTCTGCATCTATTGAGAGGATCATGTGGTTCTTTTCTTTTATTAATGTGATGTTTTATATTGATTGATTTGTGTATATTGAACCACACCTGCAGCCCAAGAATAAATCCCACTTGATTGTGACAAATAATTTGTTTAATATATCATTGGATCTCGTTGGCTAGTATCTTGTTGAAAATTTTTGCATCCAGTTTCATTGGTGATATTGGCCTATAATTCTCCTTTATAATGGGGTCTTTGGTTTTGGAATCAAGGTAATGTGGCTTCATAGAATGAGTTTGCAAGCTTTCCTTCCACTTGTATTGTTTGGAATAGTTTGAGAAGAGTAGGTATCGACTCTTCTTTAAATGTTTGGTAGAATTCCTCTGGGAAGCCATCTGGCCTAGGACTCTTGTTTGTTGGGAGATTTTTCATAACTGATTGAATTTCTTTGCTGGTATGGGCTTGTTGAAATTTTCTGTATCTTCCGGTTTCAGTTATGGTAGTGTGTGAGTTTCTAAGAATTTGTCCATTTCTTCCAAATTGCCTGATTTGTTGGCATATAATTTTTCATAGTATTCTCTTATAATTGTTTGTATTTCTATGTTGTTGGTTGTGATGTCTCATCTTTCATTTGTAATTTTATCTATTTGGTCCTCTGTCTTTTGTTTTTGAGAAGTCTGGCTATGGGGTTATCAACTTTGTTTAATCTTTTAAAAAGCCAGCTCTCAGTTTCACTCATCTGTTCTACTGTGTTTTTTTGTTTTTTGTTTTTGGGTTTTTTTTTAAAATTCTATATTGTTTATTTCTGCTCTAATCTTTATTATTTCCCTTCTTCTGTTGGCTTTGGGCTTTATTTGCTGTTCCTTTTATATCTCCTTTAGGTGTAAGGTTAGGTTGTGCATTTAGGACCTTTCTTGCTACTAGAGATAGGCCTGAATTGCAATGTATTTTCCTCTTAAGACTACCTTTGCTGCATCCCAAAGGGTTTGGACTATCATGTTTTCATTTTCATTTGCTTCCATATATTTTTTAATTTCTTTAATATCCTGGTTAACCCAATTATTCTTTAATAAGATGTTCTTTAGCCTCCATTTATTTGGGGACTTTCCAAACTTTTTCTTGTGGCTGATTTCAAGTTTCATAATATTGTTATCTTAAAATATTCATGGTATGATCTCAATCTTTTTATACCTGTTGTGGGCTATTTTGTGACCCAGTATGTGATTTGTTTTGGAGAACGTTCCATGTGCATTCGAGAAGAATGTGTATCTACTGCTTTAAGGGTGAAATGTTCTGAACTTACCTGTTAACTCCATCTGGTCCAATGTGTCATTCAGGGCCATTGTTTTCTTTTTGATTTTCTGTCTAGATGATCTGTCCATTCTTGTAAGCAGAGTATTAAAGTCTCCTGCAATTACAGTATTATTATCAACAAGTTTCCTTATGTTTGTGATTAATTGATTTATATATTTGGGTGT
This sequence comes from Cryptoprocta ferox, assembly GCA_028646485.1. NCBI lineage: Eukaryota > Metazoa > Chordata > Mammalia > Carnivora > Eupleridae > Cryptoprocta > Cryptoprocta ferox. The sequence goes on from CM053574.1 coordinate 66,572,065, forward strand.
TTCCATGTTGGAGGCATAAATATTTATAATTATTAGTTCTTGATGGAAAGACCCCTTAGTTATGATATAATGTCCTTCTTCATCTCTTGTGACAGTGTTTAGTTTAAAATCTAGTTTGTCTGATATAAGTATGGCTAGTCTGGCTTTCTTTTGACATCAATTAACATGACAGATAGTTGTCCATCGCCTCAATTTCAATCTGCAGTTGTCCTCAGGTCTAAAATGAGTCTCTTATAGGCAGCATACAGATGGATCTTTTTTTAAAAAAATATATCCATTCTAATACCCTATGTCTTTTGATTGGGGCATTTAGTCCATTTACTTTCAGACTGATTATTGAAAGATATGAATTTAGTGCCATTGTGTTATCTGTAGATTTCATGTTTGTGGTGATGTTCTTTCATCCTTTGTAGTCTTTGCTGTTTTCCAGTCACAGAGTCCCCCTTATGATCTCTTGTAGGGCTGGTTTAGTGGTCACAAACTCTTTTAGTTTTTGTTTGTCTGGAAAAACCTGTATCTCTCCTTCTATTCTGATTGACTGCCTTGCTAGTAAAGAATTCTTGGCTGCATATTTTTCTTATTTTGCATGATGAATGTTTCCTACTACTCCCTTCAGGCCTGCCAAGTTTTGGTGGACAGGTATGCTACTAACCTTATGTGTCAACTCTTATAGTAAGGACATTTTGTCCCTAGCTGCTCTCTGAATTCCCTCTTTATCTTTGTATTTTTCCAGTTTCACTATGATATGTCATAGTATTGACCTGTTTTTGTTGATTTTGAAGGAAGTTCTCTATGTCTCTTGGACTTGGATGCTTGTTTCCTTCCCCCAGATTAAGGAAGTTCTCAGCTGTAATTTGTTCAAATAAAGCTTCTGCCCCTTTCTCTCACTCTTCTTCTGGAACTCCTAGATATGGATATTGTTTCATTTCACAGAATCACTTAGTTCTCTTAATTCTCCCCTCGTGATCTACTAATTTCCTTTCTCTCTTTTTTTCAGCTTCATTTTTTTCTTTTATCTTCTGTTTCACCTAATCTGTTCTCTGCTTCTTCCATTCTTACTGTCACCATATCTGGTTTATTTTGCATCTAAGTCATAGCATTTTTTAAATTCATCCTGACTAGTTCTTAGGTCTTTGATCTCTGCAGCAAGAGTTTCTCTGGTATCTTCTATGCTTTTTTCAAGCCCAGCTTTTAGTCTTATGACTCTTATTTTAAATTTTTGTTCAGATATACTCTTTATATCTGGTTTGAGCAATTCTCTGGCTCTGATTTCTTGTTGACCTTTATTTTGGGGAGAAATCCTCATTTTGTAATGTTGGCTAAGTTTCTGTCTTTTGCGTGTTTTAAAAGCTTGTTATATATCCTGCCCCTGAGAGTACTACTATATTAAAAAGGGGTCATACATATTCAGGGCCTGGCACTTCAGGAAGAGTTTTGGTGTATCTTGCATGCACTCTGTTGTTGTGTTTTGGCTGGTCTATCCCACTGGTCATTTCTCTGTAAAGCTTCTCCTTGCTTGTAGTGGTGGAGTATTTGGACCTTTAACTAGGGGGTTTGATTTGTTTGTTGAAGTACCCTGGAAAAAAAATGGGGGGAAGACTGATCCCATAAAAAGAGAAAAATGAAAGGGGAGAAAAGAAAACCAAACAGAGAATCAAAACACTATAAGGCTAATTCTAGAGAAAGAGAAAGGAAAATGAAGAAGAAGAAAGAAAAAAAGATGGAAAGAGAATAGAATAAAAAATGCCTGATCAATATATATATCACATATATATTACATATATATATATATGTGATACATATAAGAGAAATATATATATGAGAGAGAAAAGAAAATAAAGAGAAAAGAGAATAGAATAAATATACATTATAATGCATATTATATATACATTATATTTTATATATTATATAATATATTATTATATTACATATAGTATATATTAGTATATGTATTTATATGTTATATATACTATACAATATACATAATATATTTTATATACATTATATATTATATTATATATATTATATTATATATACTACATATTAGTATATATACTATATATTACAATATATAATATATACTGTATATTATATATTATATATAGTATAGAGTTATATATATAATGTATATGGTAATATGTTATATGTATAATTATATATATTATACATTTTTGTCAGACATTTTTTATTTTATTCTCTTTCCATCTTTTCTCTTTCTCTTGATTCTCTGTTTGATTTTCTTTTCTCCCTTTTCATTTTTCTCTTTTTATGGGATCAGGCTTCTTCCTCACCCCCCCTTTTTTTTTCAGGGTACTTCAACAAGTATAGTAATATATAGAAACTATATATTACAATATATGGTATAGTAATATATATACACTATATATTACACTATATATATACTATATATAGTGTAATATATAGTACATATATATACGTATATATGTATATAGTACATATATAGTGCAATATATATATACAGTATAGTATATATATAGTACAATATATATAATATACGTAATAAGAATTGGCCAAAAACAAATCACAAACTATGAGGCTGATTCCCAAAGAAAAAAAAAAAGAGAGAGGAAAGAAAAATAAAATGATAAATAAATTAAAATAAAAGGAATAAAAAGGAGAAACAGTTTTCTGTTAGTGCCTGGGACCAGGGGCTGTGCTGGTCTGGAGGAGAGGCCAGCTTCATTGGGTCAGTCAGTCTTGCTCCAGTAGATAAGCAGTTGCAAGGCATGGGGGTCAGGGTTTGGTGTACGCATGCCCACCTCAACTGGGGGCCACTGTGCTGCTCTCTGCAGTCTCACCATGTTGATATTGGGAGGAGTGGAATGGCAACACCCCAATCTCTCCTCTCTGGACTGGGTATCTCTACCCATCCTATTCAGGCAGCCCTCACAGAATAGCAAGGGCGGTTAGCTTGCCTTGCTCCACAATTCTCATGCACCTAATAGGCACTCAGTTGGTATTTAAAACCCAAGGTCTTAAAGGACCCAGGTTGGTATGGTTCCTCTCCCCTGTTTCAGAATACAGCTTCTCAACTCTGCTGATAAAAGGCTTTTGGCTGGCACCTGCAGGGTCTTTTGTCCTTGGAGAGGCACTAACTCTCTTCCCAAAATACTCCCAGAAGGGGACTGTTCTCTCTCAGTGTGCCCCTGAGATCACTACACTGCACCATGGACTCTGGGGCTGGCTCCTACCTCCACAGGAGTGCATGTGAGGGCTCCTGGCTCTGTTCCAGAGAAAGTCATGCACTTCTAAAACCTCCAAGTTTCAGCTCCAAAGGCTGTTTGCAAAAAAGAAACTGGCACTCTCCGTATTTCTCATTCCCCAGTCCATGATCCAGAGAGGACCATCTTGTGCTAACTTGATGCTGTACTTTCACAACCCCTCTCTCTTTCTCTCCACAGAAGAAGTTCCTTCCCCTCCATGCATATGCCATTTTATCTCCCCCAGTGCACATACATGCACCTCAATCTTGCCCAGTCCCCCTACGTCTCCTCCATCTTAACTCCCTCCCCTCTCAATGGCTTTTTCAAATGACAAAGAGATCACTGTTGTTAATTTTTATTCTCTTCTTCAACACTACACACAATGGCTCATTTTGTATCAAAGAACAATAAACACACTTATTTAAATATAAAAAAGACTGAGTGACATCCATAAAATAGCCGAAGAAGATGTGGCTTGTCTCCCTGCTCAGTAACAATAATTTGTCATTCTTCCACAGAAAAAAAGGGTGTTTGTTGAAACTTTGAGATTCAGATAGGAGACTGTGAACCCCTTGGTTCACAGGTCAAGACCAAGGAAAACTGTTTTAGGAAGGCAGGATCACACCCAAGGTGGCTTACTCACTGACCATGCTCCAGGCTACAGAAATGGAAACAGCTCCATACTCCTGAGAATTCAGCTATAGCTCTATTTGCCTTTGCATCTGTCACTAGCACCATATGCCAAGGAACTAGGGAGGAGTCATACCTACCTGTGTGTTAAGTAAAAGACATAGAGACCTTGGTCTTGGCTGTGAACTCTTATGTGGCCATGAATCAGCATTAGCCCCTCTCAGACCTAGTCCAGACCAAACTCAGTCAGACTGTAGGTTCTAAAAGGGCTCTGTAACTTGGCTCCAGCCCAACCAAGCCACACTCTATAGTCTTGCTGGACCAGGGACCCTGCAGGACACATTCTCATCTATAGCTCTAGAGATCCTGAGAGAACCCTGTATGCAGCTCCAACTCCTTCACAGCTAAAGTCTTCTAGCAGTCCTGAGGATCCAGGGTCCCAGCAGAAGACACTCTCATCCGGACCCCAGAGATTTTTGAAAGGGCCCTATATTGGACTCCAGTGCCTTCCAACAACAGGGACCCAATAGAAGGTATTCCTGGCTGTACCCATTGGTATCCTGAAAAGTCCTGTACTTGGCTTCAACCATATTACAGCTGTAATCTACCAACAGACCTGCCAGCCCTGGGACCTAGTAGGAAACATTCCTGTGTTCTTGGAGATCCTGAAAGTGCCTTATATTTGGTTCCAGCTCCTCTAAACCACAGTCCATGGTTTCCTGCTGGCCCAGGTCATGAGTGGGAGACACCTTATTTGCACCACTGGAGGTCCTGAAAGGGGACTCTAGTTGGTTCTAGGTTTTACCAGCTACAGTCCACAAGAAGTCTTTCTATCACAGGGGCCAGACAGGAAACACTCACATCTGTGCCTCAGGAGATCTTAAAAGGGCTCTTTACTTAGCTCTAGACCCTCCAGTAATGGTCAGGGACCAGGTGGGAGACAGGCCCAGATGTGCATCCACAGCCAGATCTGCAGACCTCAATCTTAAAAATTGATGGGGAAACTGAAACTGATTTGGGGCTTGATTCTGGCCTCTCTCAGCCATGGTCCAGGATCAGTCCTGCCCAACCAAAGATTCATTTGGCTGCTAGGCAACTTGGTTACTACGCAATTAACCTTCTAGTGATCTGGCAGGAGCCACACCAGCCATGCACCTGATAATAGGCTGTCTGAAGATCCAACTGTGGATCCTGAGATGGACCGTTGTCCCAGTACCACCCCACTAAGCAAGCTCCTGGAGGCAGTCCATCTACCCAGAAACCAGACAGGGTCCATGCCCACCTGAGCCCCTAGTAACAAACCTGCTAACTACAGACTCTACTGCAGACCCAGTAACAGCCTCATAACCAGATCCAACCCAACATAACTGCAATTCCAGAGGTAATCCCATAACCCTGGGAAAAAAACAGGAAGAAAGCATTTATCTACTGAAACCAGTCCATAAAGATTGGAAGAGTTTTCTCTCAAAGGCACAAGGCTATATGAATCATGAAGAATCAGAAAAATATGATACCACCAAAGGAAACTAATAAAGCATGTGTAACCAACTTCAAAGAAATGGAGATTTACTCTTTGACAGAGAATTCAAAATAATCATCTTAAAGAAACTAAATGAAATACAAGAGAATAGAGATAGACAACTAAACAAAATAGAAAATCAATTCATGAACAAAATGAATTTAATAAAGACATAGAAACCATAAAAATGAATTAAACAGAAATCTTAGAGCTGATGAATACAATGATAGAACTGAAAAATTCAGAAGAGAGTTTCAACAACAGACTTGACCATGAAGAGAAAGAATCAGTGAACTCAAAGATAACATTTGAAATTTCCCAGTTAGAGGACAAAAAGAAAAGAGATGAAAAAAAAATGAAGAAAGCTTGTGTGAATTATGAGTTATCAAGTGAATAAACCTCTCCATAATGAGGTATCAAAAGGAGAATAGAGAGAGAGAAAGGAAAAGAAAGATTATTTAAAGATATAATAGCTGAAAACTTTGCAAATCTTGGTAGAGGAACATCCAGGTACAGGAAACTCAAAGGACCTTAGATCAACCCCCAAAGAAGATTACTCTGAGGCATATTATAATAAAAAAAATAAAAGTCAAAGACAAGAAGAGAGTTTTGAAAGCAGCAAGAGAAAAATTACTCACCACATACAAAGTAAGCCTCCCACCACCAAGGCTAAATTACTCTGCAGAAAACTTGCAGGACAGTAGGGAATGGGATGATATATTCATCCAGCTAAAGGACAAAAAACTGCCACAAAAATTACTATGCCTAGCAAAACAGCCATTCAGAAAAAAAGGGAAAAATAAAGATATGCCCAGATAAACAAAAGCTAAAGGAATTCATCACCATAATACCTGCCTTACAAAAAAAAAAAAAAAAGGCTAAGGGTTGTTCTTCAAGTTGAAATGAAGGAACACTAGATAGCAACATGAAGATATGCAAAAGTGTAAAACTCATTGCTAAAGAAAAATATATAGCCAAATTCAGAATATCCTAATACCATAATGGTGGTATGTAAGTCACTTTTATCTCTAGTATAAAAGTTAAAAAGATAAAATAACTATAGCTAAAATAATTTGTAAAGGATGCACAATAAAATGATATAAAGTGTGATATAATAGTATAAAATGTGGAGAGAGAAGTAAAAGTGTCAAGTTTTTATATGTGATTGAAGGTAGGCTGTTATCAGCTTAAAATAGACTTATATCTACAAGATGTCTTATGGAAACACATGGTAACCACAAAGAATAAACCTATGGTAGTTACACAAAAGAAAGATGAGGAGAAAGCAATTAAAGCACACTACTTTGAAAATAAACCTCAAAAGAAAATAGTAAGAGGGGAGAAACAAGCAAAGGAACTAAGAACAAAATAAAATGAAACAAAAAAAGTAGAAAACAATTAACTAAATGGCAGTAGTAAGCCCTTACCGATCAATAATTATTTTAAATGCAAGTGGATTAAGTTCTCTAATCAAAAGTCACAAAATGATTGAATGGTTAGTAAAACAAGATCCCGTGATGTACTGAACACAAGACTCAATTTAGCCTTAAGGACAAACATGGGTTAAAAGTATAGGGATAAAAAAAGATATGCCATGCTAATAGTAACCAAAAGAGAGCAGAAGTAGCCATACTCATATTAGGTAAAGTGGACTTTTAGTCATTATCTGTCACAAGAGAAATACACTACACAGTGATACAGGGGTTGATTCATTAAGAAGCTATAATGATTATAAATATATATGTACCCAATATTGAAACACATATTTAAAGCAAATATAAATGGAACTGACAGGAGAAATAGACTGCAGTATAATGATAGGGCATTTCACTTTCCACTTTCAAGATTGGATAGGTCAATCAGAGAGAAAATTAACGAGGAAACAATGGACCTGAATAACACTATAGACCAAATGAACTTAATAGACATATATAGAACATTCCATCTAACGGTATCAGATTATACATTCTTCTCAAGCACACATTGGTCATTCTCTAGGATGTGTCATATATACGGACACAATGCAAGCCTAAGCAAATTTAAGAAGATTGAAGTCATATCTAGTATCTCTTCTGGCCACAATGATATGAAACCAGATATTACTAACAGGAGGAAAATGGAAATACTGACAAATCTGTGGAAATTAAACACAATCCTGGACATACCAATGGGTAAAACTCAAAAGAAATAAAAAATATTTTGAGACAAAAATGAAAATAGCATATAAAAAATTAATGGGAAACAGTAAAAGTAGTCCTAAGAGAGAATTTTTAGTGATAAACGCCTACATTAAGAAAAAAAGATCTCAAATAAATAATGTAACTTTATATCTCATGGAACTGGAAAAAGAACAGACTAAGCCCAAGTTATCAAGAGAAGGGAAATGATAAAAATTACAGAAGAAATAGAGACTAGAAAGACAATTGGAAAAAAATAAACAGTTGATTTTTTGAAAAGATAAATGAAATTAATAAACTTTACCCTGACTAACCAAAAACAAAAGAAAAAGAACTCAGAATTATAAATGAAAGAAGAGATATTATAACAGACTTAACAGAAATACATAGTATCATCAGAATTAATGCCAATCCTTCTCAAACTCTTCCGAGAAATTTAAGAGAAGGGACTACTCTCAAACATATTTTGTGAGGCAGAAAAAAACAAAACAAAACAAAAAACTATTGCCAAATATTTGGCCAAATATTTCAGATAAATATAGATATAAAACTTCCCAACAAAATACAAAAAAAATTCAGCACCACATTAAAAAGATCATTTACTAAGATCAAGTGAGATTTATCCCTGGAAAGTAAGGAGATTTCAACATATTCAAATCAATAAACATGATACACTGCATTAATAGAATGAAGGATAAAAATTATATGATCATCTCAAAAGATGCAGAAAAAGAATTTGACAAAATTCAGCATACTTTCATGGTAAACACTATCAACAAATTGTTTATAGAGGGAACATATCTCAACATAGTAAAAACTATTTGTCAAACCCATAGCTAACACCATACTCAACAGTGAATAGCTGAAAGTATTTCCTCTAATAAAACCAGGAGCAAGACAAGTTTTCCTACATTCACCACTCCTATTCAAAATACTACTGGAAGCCTTACACAAAGCAATTAGGCAAGAAAAAAATAAATAAAGGCCATCTAAATTGGTAAGGAAAATGTCAAATCATCTTTGTTTGAAGATGACATAATCTTTATGTAGAAAACCCTAAAAATTCCACCAAAAGCCATTATAACGAATTAATTCATTAATGTTGCAAGATACAAATACAACATATAGAAATCAGTAGCATTTCTATACACTAACGATGAAATACCTGAAGGAAAAAATAAAATAATCCCATGTGCAGTAGTTTCAAAAACAGTAAAATACTTAGGAGTAAATTTAACCAAGCTAGTGAAAGATCTATACACTGAAACCTATAAGACATTGATAAAGGCAATTGAAGACAACACAAATTATTAGAAAGATATCTTGTATTCATAAATTTGAAGAATTAATATTGTTAAAATATCCATTCTATCATGCTATCAATCTGTTGATTTAATGTCATCTCTATCAAAATTCCAGTGGTATTTTTTACAGAAATAGAAAAAACAATCCTTAAATTTATATGGAACCACAACAATCCTGAATGATTTCAAGGAATCTTGAAAAAGAACAAAGGTAGAGACATCATACTTCCTGATTTCAAACTATATTACAAAGCTGTAGTAATCAAAACATTATAATACTGACATGAAAATAGACACGTAGTCCAAATAATTCTTCTGGAATAAAAAGTCCAGAAATAAATCCATGCATGTATTGTCAACTAACATTTCACAAGAGAGCCAAAAATACTAATTGGGAAAAAATTGTTTTTTTTCAATAAATGTTGGGAAAATTGGGTATTCACATGAGATTGGACACCTATCTTACACCACTCATAAAAACTATCTTGAAATGAATTAGAGACTTAAATGTAAGACCTGAAACCTTCAAACTCCTAGAAGAAAATATAAAGTAAAAGCTCCTTTTCTGGGTCTTAGCAACAATTATTTTGGGGGGGATATAACACCAAAAATACGAACACCAAAAGCAAAAATAAACAAGTGAGACTACATAAAATAGAAATGTTTCTGAACAGAAAAAAAAAACAACCAACAGAATAATAAGGGAGCCTACAAAATGGGAGAGCATATTTATAAACCATTCATCTGATAAGGAATTAATATTCAAAACATACAAGGAACTCATATAACTGAATTGCAAAACAAACAAGCAAACAAAACCCACCCACATAATTTAATTAAAAATGGCCAGATGACATGAAGAGACATTTTTCCAAAGAAAGAATGCAAATGGCCAAACAAGTACATGAAAAATTACTCAACATCACTAATCATCAGAAAATGTTAATCAAAACCACAGAGGGGTGCCTGGGTGGCTCAGTCAGTTAATCGCCCAACTCTTGATTTTGGCTCAGGTCATGATCTCACAGTTCTTGGGCCACGCTGGCCTCTATGCTGACAGAGGCCAACCCTACTTGGGATTCTCTCTCTCCCTCTCTCTCTGCCCCTCCCCTGCTCATGTGCTCACTCGCTCTCTCTTTTTCTCTCTCAAAATAAATAAGCATTTTTAAAAAATCCACAAAGGTTTATCACCTTACATCTGTAGAATGGGTGTCATAAAAAAAAAAAGACATGTTGTAACACGTGTCGGTGAGGAAGTGCAGGAAAGGGAATCTTAATGCACTATTGATGGGAATGTAAATTGGTCTAGCCACTAGAGAAAACAGTGTGAAGTTTCCTTAAAAAAATTAAAAGTTGAATTACCATATGATCCATCAATGCCACTTCTAGATACATAATTTGAAGGAAATGAAATCAGTATCTCTAAGAGATATCTGCACCCACATATTTATTCAAGCATTATCATAATAGCCAAGAAATTAAAACAACCTAAGTGTCCATAAATGGATGAATGGCTAAAGAAAATGTGATATATAAAATGTGTGTATACATATATACATGAATATATATATATGTATGTGTGTGTGTGTGTACATATGTATAGTTATATATTCCTCTATGTTCTTTTCCCCATCAACCTCTTTGATGCAGATAAGCACAGAAATCTTGGAATCCATGTGTTAAATATGAGCACAAAAGTAAATAAAAAGATCCCAGGTCTCTAAATCAATGCTTGGAGAAGAAGAATGTTTCATTTTGGAAACTCTCATAAGTGAACTTCTTCCATATTAGGCCAAAAGATATTTTGAGGTTTATTTGTTATAGTAGCTAATGTAAACTAATATGAATTCTAAAAAACAAAGGAAATGTCATTTTTATCTTTCAAAAGAAAACCACACACAAAACCTTTACCCAAAAACAACACCCTACCAAGTTAGAAATAAGTCATGAACCTGTGTTAATCTGATAGAAATAAGTCAGCATATCCTGTTTCTTAGTTTTCTGTCACTTCTCATTGTTGTGTTTCTGATTAAGGCCATTGTCTACAGTTTGATAGAGATAGAACTGCCTGTTCAGCTTCATGTAAATATGGAGATATTTCTTAGCCTAATCTTGGTAACAACTTGAAAAGCAAGTATATTTCATCCTAAAACATTTAAAAATACTGTGAGGGGATACTTCAACATATTCCTCTGTCACATGGTCACATCACTAGGGGATATTGCTCTTCAATATATGTTAGCCTCTGCCTTTTTTTAAATGAAGGCAGATGTGGCTTTCAAAGGTTTTCTTTTAAGAACTTTTAGTTCTTCAATAAAGCTTTTCTTCTTTTCAGAAACAAGAGACTACACAGGTAGAGCCCAAAGAATGGGGAAAATGAAAATCAAGATACTTACTTTCAAAGCCAAGCAAGGCATAACAAGCACTATATCCTTGAGAAGCTCTGAGTGTGAAGAGTATTGATTTATGAAAATATTGTTTTATCTTATTTCGGTATCTCTTACTGGAGTATTTTAACCTTCTAAGGTAGCATTTACCTCAATCAATATTTCCCTTGACTATGGTGGTTTCCTAGGAGATAAGCAGCAGTCCATAGAATCAGATTACTTACATATTTCTTGGACAAATATGAGAGCATTTAGTTTTTCAAATTATATTATAAGTGTAAGGTGATTCTGGGAAACTAATTATCATAATAATCACCAACACAGATTATAATAAGCTGAAAGGGAAAAAATGTTTTGTGAAATATATATTGCTCCTTATGACTGTCTGTCATGAGACAAAATGATTATTCGGAACATAGAGATGTGATTTTGCCAAAAAGTATGATATATGATCCAGATAATTTGATGTTTTTGGGGCCTACGCACTGTGGACCCGCCCAGGGCCCCAAGTGGAGGCGCTGGCGCGACATCTCCCTCAGGCCCACCGAGGCTGCTGCAGTGTGACCCGGCCTGGCAGCGGGTGGTTGGCAGGCGACGTCTGGGGAATGGTGAACCCTGAAGACTCTAACCTTCCTGCCTCAACGACAGTAGCACTGATGTCCACTGCTGCACCGACTATGGCCCCTCCCCTGGGCTCCAGGACTCTGAGAAACTCCTGAAGTGTTCACATTGGATTTTTCTGTCAAGACTACATTGTTGAGCAACTAATAGGCTGCTGACATCCAGGGGGGAAAGGAATCATATGGGAGCACTCAGGAGGCTTAAGAGAATCGCTAAAGCTCTATTTCTTAAACTGGTGGGCTACCTCAAGAAACAAGCCAAAGTACACATGGTGGAGAGTCCCAAATATCACTGAGTAGGAAAATAAAATAATCAAAGGCACAACAAGAGAAACCGAGAGACACCGTTAAAAGAACGCTTCCTGAAACGACAGGCCCTGGACAGTCAATGAGCCTCCTTTAATAGAGCAATACTAACAGATGCACAGTGCATAATGAATGAGATTTAAAACTGACAAAAGACAGAAAGCTAGCCAAAATGACAAACTAAAGAACTCTCATCTAAAGAAATTCCAGGAAGAAGTCACAGCTACAGAACTGCTCAAAACAGACATAAGCAACATAACTGAAGAAGAATTTAGAACAATTGTCATAAAATTAATCGCGGGGCTTAAAAAAAGCATCAGGGAGGCTATTGATACAAAGACTAGGGACTTTCAAAAAAGCTGCTACAGTTAAAAGGCTATAAATGAGGTGCATAATAAAATGGAGGCAGCCACTGCATGGATTGAAGAAGCAGAGAGGAGAATAGGTGAATTAGAAAACACAGTTATAGCAAAAGAGGAAGCCAAGAAAAAGAGAGAGAAATTGATCCAGGCACACGAAAGGAGAATTCGAGACCTGAGTGATACAGTCAAATGGAACAATATCCCTATCATAGGAATTCCTGAAGAAGAAGAAAGAGAAAAAGGTCCTGAAGGGGTGCTTGATCAAATTATAGCTGAGAACTTCCAGAGTTTGGGGAAAGAAATAGACATTGGAATCCAAGAGGCACAAAGAACCCCTTAAGACGTAACTTGAAGCGACCTTCGGCCCGACATATCATAGTGAAACTGACAAAATATAAAGATAAAGAGATAATTCTGAAAGCAGCTAGGGATAAAAGGGCCCTAACATACAAAGGGAAACCTATCAGAGTGGTTACAGACCTATCTACTGGAACTTGGCAGGCCAGAAAGGAATGGCAGGAAATCTTCAATGTGATGAACAGGAAAAATATGCAGCCAAGAATCCTTTATCCAGCGAGCCTGTCATTCAAAATAGAAGGAGAGATAAAGGTGTTCCCAAAGAAACAAAAATTGAGAGAATTCGTCACCACCAAACCAGCCCTACAAGAAATCCTAAGAGGGACTCTATGAGGAAAATGTTGCAAGGAATACAAGGCACCAGAGACACCATTACAAGCATGAACTCTACAGAGAACACAGTGAATCCAAACCCACATTTTTCAATAATAACACTGAATGTAAATGGACTGAGTGCTCCAATCAAACAACACAGGGTAG